>CM038677.1:149994010-150594010 GCA_021605205.1 Aegilops longissima | reverse complement strand
AGCCATGGTGGGTCCGGCCATGAACTTAATAACGCTGGGTGCAGGGATGGCGTTGTCACGGTGGCGAATGTGGGCAGCGTCGAAGTCGATGAGCTCGGTGTAGTAGTTATCGCGGGCCCCGAAGGTGACAGGAAGGCGGACCTGCCCGATCGAGACCGTGGAGCCGTCGGTGACTCCGGAGAAGGGCTTGGTTGGCTGAAGCTGGCTGTAGGGCACTTGAAGATTGCTGAAGGTCTCCACGGACAGGATGTTGAGCCCTGCTCCGCCGTCGATGAGGGTCTTGGTGACCAGCACGTTGCTGATGATTGGGGAGCAAAGCATTGGGAGAACTCCGGCTGTGGCTGCGCACTTGAGCTGATCCGCTGAGCTGAGCGTGATGGCGCACGCCGACCACGAGAGGCGCGTGGACTCGAGCTTGGGAGGACTGCATTCACTTCAGGCGAACTGCTTGAAGATCACGGTGGGAGGCTGGGGCTTGGGCTCCGCCCGGGATCTGACGATCGCGCTCTGAAGCCCAGCCCCTCGTCTGATGATGGTCTTGATTCTCCTTGGTGGCGGCGGAGGGAGGCCTGCGTTCCTTGCAGGCGATCCTCACGAGGCTGATCCTCCAGCCCCCCTCGCGAGGTGGGTCTTGCAGCCGGTCCTCATGAGGTTGATCGCGCCACCCTTGGCGCGGCGCGGTCTTCCCAGCGTCTGCATTTCTTCCTCCTCCTCGGCCGTAGCCCGGTCGCTGCGCTTCAGGCGTCTGCCGACCCTTCCCCAGCGCCGCGGCCGGAGCTCTTGACATTGGTGGTGTTGTGGGTGTGGAGGTCGTGGTACATGCAGTACCGGCTGCCCTTGGAAGACTCGGGCTGATCTACGCCCGCTTGGTGTCTGGTTCGACCGCGATCGGCTGCCCCTTGCGCTTTCGTCCTTGGCCTTGAATTCTTCTCTTGGGATCCGCGGCGGGGAGCTCGAGGAGGGCGCCCTCCTCAGCCTGGCGCGCCTTGGTCACCAAGTTGAACAGCTCGAGGAGGTGCACAGATCTTCATGCATCGCCGGCTCCTCCTTCATCTTGATGTCGCGCGCGCCCGTCGGAGAAAGCGAGATGATGGCCTCCTCCGTCACCACAGGGATCTTGAGTAGCGTTGTTGAAGCGCTAGATGTACTTTGCAGGGTTTCCCTGGCTGCTTCTTGATTCTGCGCATATCGCTCACGGCGGTGGCGGTCGCGAGTACCTTGGAAGTTGGCGATGAAGCGGGTGCGCATCTCGGCCGAGAAGAGATCGTGCGGGGCGGATTCGAGGAGCAGTGCGGGCTCCGTCCTTGGCGCCATGGAAACCAGTTCGCCATGACCTTTTCATCTCCGTTGGCAGCCTCGATGCCCAGCTCGTAAGCTGGAGGAACTCCGTAAGGTCTGCCGTCTTTGTCGTGGCGTGGGGGCAGGTGCGGCTTGAATGTGGCGGGCCCTTGACGCCTTGCAGCTCGATGGTGAAAGCGCGGCAGCCCGCCGTGGCAGCGCGAGGCCTCGGGCGTGAGCTTGGTCTTGCAGGCCCTCCTGCGCCTTGGCTGGGGGCAGCGCGAGGTCTTGTCGTCTTTGGAAGCGAGGCGCTCGGGCAGCTTCTTGTGGGCGAGAATTTCTTGGCAGCTCTGCTCTGCGGCGCGGCGCTGGCGGGCGGGTTCCGCCAGAGGCGCGTGCCTTAGGGCGAGCGCCGTCTTGAGGAGGCGGTGGCGCCCGGGGCTTCATCGCCACGCAGGCGAGTGCGGTGCAGCGAAATGGGCGGCTTGAGTGCGCCTCTGCAGTGTGAACGAGCTTCGGCGGCAGTCGAGCCATTCTTCATAAACGTCGTCGGCAAGCGGTAGCGCAGGAGTTCGTTAGCGCGATGAGTGCAGCTCGGGCCTCCATGGCAGCGAAGCGGCGCGCGCGACGAAAACCAGCGAGGGTGGCGAAAGCGTGGCGGTGCGGCCGTCCCGCCTCATGGGCGAGTCTTTGGGGCGGCGCTTGTTGCTTGTTCCCCGCCCGGGCGGTGGCGGCGTTGACAGCGGTGAAGAGCGACAAGGACCTCCGCCGGCAGGAGCCGTCTGGCGGCGTGGGAAGCGAGGCGGCTCGGCGCTCAGCGAGCCCGACAGCGTCGAACATGGTGGCGGCGGTGGGGAAGAACAAAGCGACAAAAGGCAGATTCGGCGCACCTACAGGGCGCCAAATGTCGAATCACGGGTACAGCAGACCCTTAAGGTTGAACTACAGGGGTGCGCGGAGATCCAACCCTCCGCCGTCTCGTTCCTCGCCGAATCGCGAGGACCTAAACTACTAACAAGAACAACACAAGAGCGCAAGATTTATACTAGTTCGGGCCACCGTTGTGGTGTAATACCCTACTCTAGTTTGTGGTGTGTGGATTGCCTCAGGGGCTGACGAAGAAACGATCTGAGGAAGAACAGCCTCGCGAGTGCATTCTTGGTGGGTGTGATGAACTGCTAAGTGGTGCCCCGTCGCTCTAGCTTGAGGAACGGGTTTCTCTCTCTCTCTCTCTCTCTATGGATCCCGAATGCTCGATCCGATCGTCCTTTGTCCTCTCCTCCTTCTCCTTTTCTTTTTGAGTGTGGCTTCCCCTATTTATAAGCGAAGGCCTTGGGCCTCTTCCCAAATATTGAGCGGGAAGGACGCCAACAATTGGCCATTTTGAAGGGGAACAGCGGGTACACTTATCCTGACTAAAGTTGGTCCTCGCCTGCCAAAGGCTCTGGTGATGACGCCTGCTTGGGCTCCACGATGACTGCATTCCAGCCGTTGGGGCTGGTCCTGGTCTTGTTGCACCGAAATGTATGCCTTTGCTTGATCCCTTGCATGTGCTTGCCCCCTTAGCACCAAAGAGGAAAGGAGGACGCTGCGCGGGCTGGCGCCCGACTGGCGCCCTTGGTCCTCATGGCTTGCGTCCACGGGCACCTCGCGAGTACCCGCCTTGAGTTCTCCGCCTCCTCATGAGCCAGCTGGCGAGGCCGTGCTGAGAAGCTCTTGGTCGTCCGCCCAGCAATCTGGCCCCTCGCGAGGTCTTGAGCTTGTGTTGATGAAGATGGGCGTCTTGGGCCTCCTTTGAGCCACGCCGCGAGCCGCAGGCGAGCAAGTCAGGGACCCCGTTCCCAGAACGCCGAGAGGCTTTATTACCGGTAGAATCTGGGAACACTACCCTCGTTAACAGATACCACAGATAAGCTCGGGTGTGCTGCTGCACAACAACCTCATTGGCGTCCGGAGGGCATACTACTCCTCTCTCCTCTCGGAGCCAATGATGCAACACTTTCTCCTGTCGGGCTCGCCTTCTTGGGAGAGGCACGGGAAAAACACATCAATTGCCCAACACGATCTAGCCAATTAGCGATTCACGGTGGTGCGGTCAAAGCTTCTCCATTGATTGGAAGGCCACGGATTATCGCCATGTCCTCCAAGGTCACGGTCATCTCTCCACATGACAAGTGGAGCAGTGTGTCTCGGCCTCAACGGTCAATAAGTGCGGTCATCGCCCGTGGTTGATCGACGGGCGTGTCGCTTGAACTGAAGCACAAGCGGGAGAAGGCCCAATCTCTCAAAGTATGGCTCATACCACAAATGCATACGGCCGATCGTGGGCACTATGACCCCTCATGCGCATAGGTTTTAGTTCCTGCAAAATAGCATTGCATTATGGTTAGTGCCTACCAAAACTGATAAGTAATAACCAAGAATTCAAATAGATTGAGTCTTACCCCTTGATTCTTAATGTCCCGCGCACGATGCTCTTTGTCATACCCTTTATGAAGACCGTCGTACCAACGTTCACCCGCCATCCTACAAATCAAGCATGAACAAATGAAACATACATAACACTATATAACATCCTACATATCATATATTTGGCATAACAACATCAACATAAATGCATATCTCAATGGCAACATAACAAAACCAATTATCTATATATGACAAAAACTCAATGCACGGGGCAACATATCTCAATGTCAAGATATATATGACAAAATCTCAATGGCAACATATCTCAATGGCAACACAATATAACAAAATCTCAATATAACATTATAATTATATGACCGTATCTCAATGAGAATCAAGCATACAAAATACACAAATTAATTAGATTATCTTTCAAGCAATCATCTATCTAAATCCATATACATAGCAAAAAAAATTAAAATGCCCAACCCTACCACAAATGCCTTGTCTTCTCAATCCAACCATAAAAACACATGCCTTCTCTTCTAAAGAATACATCATACCCACATGACCAAGCCATGGGCTCCCCTTTCTCAAAAAATTGCAAACAAAACGAATCCTAGGGTTCCAAAAAGTATGAATTAATGCCACAAAAATAAAAGTTTCCAACCAAAAAAATTGGAGGAACCGGTGGAGAATACCTCAAGGAATATGGGGGGCTCGGATCCGCACTTTTGATGAAGAATATAGCCGATTTGGGGGTGATTTGGGTGAGGGAGTAGAAGCGAGCTTACATGGCGCCACCGAGGAGAAGCGCCTCCTGCGTCTTGGGGTGGGTTGGGCTGCACCTGCGCCGGCTCGGGCGGCTGCGATCTCGAGGTGGTGCCAAGGGCCATGGTGTTTACCCCTTTGCCATGTCAGACGGTCAACCTGGTGGACCAGGGAGGTGGGCCAGACCTAAACGCCGCGGATCACGGCGTCTTCAGTGCAAGCAGAACGCCGCGGATGTTGGCGTCTCGATTTGGGTCAGACCCGAAAAAGGTTCAAAAGCGGGTCAAATCATGCTAAACTTCGCCACATGGGTCAAAACAGTGAAAAAGTCCTCGTCACCTCGTCCTTAGCCAGTCTTCGCTTAATCCGTAGTCCCTGTTTTGAGTTACAAATATTAGCAACAGAACCAGTATCAAATACCCAGGTGCAACTGCAAGCTCTGGTAAGGTACACATCAATAACATGTATATCACATATACCTTTGTTCACCTTGCCATCCTTCTTATCCGCCAAATACTTGGGGCAGTTCCGCTTCCAGTGACCAGTCTGCTTGCAGTAGAAGCACTCTATCTCAGGCTTAGGTCCAAACTTGGGTTTCTTCTCTTGAGCAGCAACTTGTTTGTCGTTCTTCTTGAAGTTCCCCTTCTTCTTCCCTTTACCCTTTTTCTTGAAACTGGTGGACTTATTGACCATCAACACTTGATGCTCCTTCTTGATTTCTACCTCCGCAGCCTTTAGCATTGCGAAGAGCTCGGGAATTGTCTTATCCATCCCTTGCATATTATAGTTCATCACGAAGCTCTTGTAGCTTGGTAGCGATGATTGAAGAATTACATCAATGACACTATCATCGGAAGATTAACTCCGGTTGAATCAAGTGATTGTTATACCCAAACATTTTGAGTATATGTTCCTTGTGAGAACTATTCTCCTCCATCTTGCGGTTGTAGAGCTTATTGGAACTTCATATCTCTCAATCCGGGCATTTTCTTGAAATATTAACTTCAAACGGAACATCTCATATGCTCCATGATGTTCAAAACGTCGTTGAAGCCCGGTTCTAAGCCGTAAAGCATGGCACACTGAACTATCAATTAGTCATCGCTTTGCTCTGCCAAGCGTTCTTAACGTCATCGATTGCATCTGCGGCAGGCCTGGCACCAGCGGTGCTTCGGGGCGTAATTCTTCTGTGCAGCAATTAGGATAATCCTCAAGTTATGGACCGAGTCCGTGTAATTGCTACCATCATCTTTCAACTTTGCTTTCTCAAGGAACGCGTTAAAATTTAACGGAATAACAACACGGGCCATCTATCTACAAACAACATAGATAAGCAAAATACTATCAGGTACTAAGTTCATGATAAATTTAAGTTCAATTAATCCTATTACTTAAGAACTCCCACTTAGATAGATATCCCTTTGATCATCTAAGTGATCACGTGATCCAAATCAACTAAACCATGTCCGATCATCACGTGAGATGGAGTAGTTTTCAATGGTGCACATCACTATGTTGATCATATCTACTATCTGATTAATGCTCGACCTTTCGGTCTCAGTGTTCCGAGGCCATATCTGCATATGCTAGGCTCGTCAAGTTTAACCCGAGTATTCTGCGTGTGCAAAACTGGCTTGCACCCGTTGTAGATGAACCTAGAGCTTATCACACCCGATCATCACGTGGTGTCTCGGCACGATGAACTTTGGCAACGGTGCATACTCAGGGAGAACACTTTTATCTTGAAATTTAGTGAGAGATCATCTTATAATGCTACCGTCAATCAAAGCAGAATAAGATGCATAAAGGATAAACATCACATGCAATCAATATAAGTGATATGATATGGCCATCATCATCTTGTGCTTGTGATCTCTATCTCCGAAGCATCATCATGATCACCATCATCACCGGCACGACATCTTGATCTCCATCGTAGCATCGTTGTCATCTCGCCAACTATTGCTTCTACGACTATCGCTACCGCTTAGTGATAAAGTAAAGCATTACAGGGCGATTGCATTGCATACAATAAGCGACAACCATATGGCTCCTGCCGATTGCCGATAACTTCGGTTACAAAACATGATCATCTCATACAATAAAATATAGCATCATGTCTTGACCATATCACATCACAACATGCCTGCAAAAACAAGTTAGGCGTCCTCTACTTTGTTGTTGCAAGTTTTACGTAACTGCTACGGGCTGAGCAAGAACCGTTCTTACCTCGCATCAAAACCACAGCGATAGTTCGTCAAGTTGGTGTTGTTTTAACCTTCTCAAGGACGGGCGTAGCCACTTTCAGTTCAACTAAAGTTGGAGAAACCGACACCGCCAGCCACATGTGTGCAAAGCACGTCGGTAGAACCAGTCTCGCGTAAGCGTACACATAATGTCGGTCCGGGCCACTTCATCCAACAATGCCGCCCGAACCAAAATGCGACATCTTTGGTAAGCAGTATGACTTGTATCGCCCACAACTCACTTGTGTTCTACTCGTGCATATAACATCTACGCATAAAACCAGGCTCGGATGCCAATGTTGGGGAGCGTAGTAATTTTAAAAAATCCCACGCTGCGAGGATCATGGTGATGCATAGCAACGAGAGGGGAGAGTGTTGTCCACGTACCCTTGTAGACCGAAAGCGGAAGCATTAGCACAACGCGGTTGATGTAGTCCCACGTCTTCACGATCCGAACGATCCAAGTACCGAACGTACGGCACCTCCGAGTTCAGCACACGTTCAACTCGATGACGTCCTGCGAACTCCAATCCAACAGAGCTTCATGGGAGAGTTCCGTCAGCACGATGGCATGGTGACGGTGATGATGATGCTACCGACGCAGGGCTTCGCCTAAGCACCGCTACGATATGATCAAGGTGGAATATGGTGGAGGGGGGCACCACACACGGCTAAGAGATCAAGAGATTAATTGTTGTGTCTAGAGGTGCCCCCTGCCCCCGTATATAAAGGACCAGGGGGAGGAGGTGGCCGGCCAGGGGAGGGGAGGGCGCGCTAGGGAGGAGTCCTACTCCCACCGGGAGTAGGACTCCCTCTTTTCCTAGTTGGAGTATGAGGGGGAAAGGAAGGGAAGGAGAGAGGGGGAAGGAAAGGGGCACCCGGCCAACCCTAGCCGCCCTTCCTCTTCTCCACTAAGGCCCATCTTGGCCCATTAAACTCCCCGGGGGGTTCCGGTAACCCCCCGGTACTCCGGTATATGTCCGAAACTCCCCGAAACCATTCCGGTGTCCGAACATAGTCGTCCAATATATCGATCTTTACGTCTCGACCATTTCGAGACTCCTCGTCATGTCTGTGATCACATTCGGGACTCCAAACAACCTTCGGTACATCAAAACACAAAAACTCATAATACAATCGTCACCGAAACTTTAAGCGTGCGGACCCTACGGGTTCGAGAACAATGTAGACATGGTGAGACACGTCTCGGTCAATAACCAATAAGCGGAACACGGATGCTCATATTGGCTCCTACATATTCTCGAAGATCTTTATCGGTCAAACCGCATAACAACATATGTTGTTCCCTTTGTCATCGGTATGTTACTTGCCCAAGATTCGATCGTCGGTTTCTCAATACCTAGTTCAATCTCGTTACCGGCAAGTCTCTTTACTCGTTCCGTAATACATCATCTCGCAACTAACTCATTAGTTACAATGCTTGCAAGGCTTATAGTGATGTGCATTACCGAGTGGGCCCAAATATACCTCTTCGACAATCGGAGTGACAAATCCTAATCTCGAAATACGCCAACCCAACAAGTACCTTTGGAGACACCTGTAGAGCACCTTTATAATCACCCAGTTACGTTGTGACGTTTGGTAGCGCACAAAGTGTTCCTCCGGTAAACGGGAGTTGCATAATATCATAGTCATAGGAACATGTATAAGTCATGAAGAAAGCAATAGCAACATACTAAACGATCAAGTGCTAAGCTAACGAAATGGGTCAAGTCAATCACATCATTCTCCTAATGATGTGATCCCGTTAATCAAATGACAACTCATGTCTATGGCCAGGAAACATAACCATCTTTGATTAACGAGCTAGTCAAGTAGAGGCATACTAGTGACACTCTGTTTGTCTATGTATTCACACATGTATCATGTTTCCGGTTAATACAATTCTAGCATGAATAGTAAATATTTATCATGATATAAGGAAATAAATAATAACTTTATTATTGCCTCTAGGGCATATTTCCTTCAGTTGTTCCTATTGAGTTCAGTCCCACTCCTGCACCTCTCAGCTTTGCCACCCTCCTTGGCGATATGTGGCGTAGCATTTATCCCCTCGGAGTCCCACCTCATTATCAAGTATTCCAGTCTTCTGCGGGAGGAAGAATCATGGAGTATGTTGCTCATGTCCATCTATCAGCCCCGATTCCTGTTGGTAAGCGCACCTACAGTTTCCACGGTGGTTACGGCGCTACTCCCGAGCGTGCCGTCCAGCTTTCCGCAATGGCAGCAATCACCGGTCTTCGTCGTCAAGAGAGCATGGTGCAAGACAATCATGCTTACCAGTTCTATCCCACCATCGCTGAGAATCCCAAACGGATCAAGTTCCCATCTGTCGACCCTCAAGATGACCCGGCTATCCTCGCCATGTCCCATTACATGACGGCCGAGTGTCTTCTTATTTCTGAGTTAGTCCGAGACGCCATTTGAGCCAGGAGATTGCTTGGTGCTTTCCTACCTCAGTCTCCGCCAGCTTCTCCAACCCCTCCGCCTCGTCCATCCGGAGTTTCAGAGTCAGCAGTTCCACTCGCTACTCCCTTAGCTTCTTCGTCAGCTCCCGAGCGTTTGCTCAAGCTGTCAGGACCCCGATTCCAAGTCACATCGATCTAGCCGGTAACACTTCATATCACTTTGCGGCCTCACGCACGGTATTCCCACGGGTGTCGCCTTACCATGGCCCGGGACCGTTTGCGCCTTTTGGCTCTCGTATATGATAGTGTCGCTAGCATCCATATGACAGAGAACCCGGGTCGACATGACTAATCGTGAACCCAAAGCGGCACTAACCCATGGGGACAGGCATACATGAATCAACCGAGCATGTCGATCAGCAGCGTGTGAATTCGGGCTGTAGCTGGGCTAACAGGACTCAGGAACCCGGGCTTTAGCGAGCTAAGCAGGACTCGGATGTCACCACATGACATTTCCCGAAGGGATGAGACACGAGAACGAAGTGAAACACATGCCGCCAGTCAAGTGTCACGGCGGTAGTCTTTGGGCTAGCAGGACTCCGGTGAACCGGGCTGTAGCGGACTACTATGGTTCAAGGAAGCACTAGACTACATTTCCCCATAAGAGAGGCTGCCAAGGATAAACAACTAGATTGTCGGATCCCACACATACCAAGCATTTCAAACATACACACAATATGCTCGATATGTGTAAATACAACATGGCATCACAACATAACTCTCGACTCAAGTATTTATTCATTAGGCTCGAGGAGAGAGATATTACAAACATGGGTCTCTCGACCCAGCATTGAAACATACAAGTCCAACACATGCGGAAGCTCAACATGTCTGAGTCTGAGACAACTATAAATGAAAAAGGTGAGAAGCGACTATCTACCGAGATCTGCCGAGGGCACAAGATCGTAGCTGAGGTAACAAGCTAAACGTCGAAGTCCACGCGGAACTACTAGCGAGACCAAAGTATCTCTAGAAAACATAAAATAGGCAAACGTGAGTACAAATGTACCCAGCAAGACTTACATCAGAACTAACTACATATGCATCGGTATCAACAAAGGGGGTGGTGGAGTTTAACAGCAGCAAGCCAGCTTTGACTCGGTGGCTATCCTGAACTACGACTGCAAGTAACTCTTTTGAGGTGGCGCACACGAGTCCACATATTCACCATATCAATACACCACTATGGATCCGCTCCCGTTTCCCTACGAGAAGGCCATCCATAGCACTCACGCTTATCTTGCGTATTTTAGAGTATCCACTTTCACTTGTCTATGAGCTGTTATAGGCAACCCAGAAGTCCTTTACCGCGGACACGGCTATTCGAATAGATCATTTATAACCCTGCAGGGGTGTACTTCTTCACACACGCTCTCACCACTTACCACCATGTACACGTCGTATATCTCGGCAACCTTCAAGCGGAAGCTTTGGCGAGGAGTCGGCCACGACGACTAACCACACAAGTCTCTAGTCGGGTTTATCGCCTATTCGGGTTCCATCCGCGAGAATCCGGCGGAGTTTCGCTCACAGCCCCAAACGATGTGTGCAGGGTTCCCGAGACACCAAACGGGCGCCCGGTACACCGTGCCACGTGCCCACCGCAACACAGCCCACCCCTCAGGTCAGCGCTGCGCATGGCCCCCAGCATACTACAAACACCAGAAACTACTTGCAACTCCTGGACAGAGGACAAGGGCAGTTAATAAGTCGAGAGGGTCCATTGGTTTCGGGCCCAATGCATGGTAGTAACTGTTTCATGAATCACAAACACAGAACTCAGTTCCTGAGGACGGCTTCAATGAGACAACCCACCATGTACTCCTACATGGCCTCTCACCGCTACCTTTACCAAATCGTGTTCACACACTTAGCTCACACACAATAGGACATGTTCACACACCTTTGATTCATCCCCGATGAATCAGACCTGACACAACTCTAAGCAATAGCAGGCACGACAAACAAGCATGAATGAGTAGGCACATCAGGGCTCAAGCAACTCCTAATCATGCTAGTGGGTTTCATCTATTTACTGTGGCAATGACAGGTCATGCAGAGGATAAAGGGGTTCAACTGTTGGAAATATGCCCTAGAGGCAATAATAAATTAGTTATTATTATATTTCCTTGTTCATGATAATCGTATATTATCCATGCTATAATTGTATTGACAGGAAACTCAGATACATGTGTGGATACATAGACAAACACCAAGTCCCTAGTAAGCCTCTAGTTGACTAGCTCGTTGATCAATAGATGGTTACGGTTTCGACCATGGACATTGGATGTCATTGATAGCGGGATCACATCATTAGTAGAATGATGTGACGGACAAGAGACAATCCTAAGCCTAGCACAAAGATCGTAGTTAGTATGCTAAAGCTTTTCTAATGTCAAGTATCATTTCCTTAGACCATGAGATTGTGTAACTCCCGGATACCGTAGGAATGCTTTGGGTGTACCAAAGCGTCACTGGCGTAACTAGGTGACTATAAAGGTGCACTCTGGTATCTCCGAAAGTGTCATTGGGTTGTACGAATCGAGGCTGGGATTTGTCACTCCGTGTGACGGAGAGGTATCTCTGGGCCCACTCGGTAGGACATCATCATAATGTGCACAATGTGATCAAGGAGTTGATCACGGGATGATGTGTTACGGGCGAGTAAAGAGACTTGCGTAGCGAGATTGAACAAGGTATCGGGATACCGACGATCGAATCTCGGGCAAGTACAATACCGCTAGACAAAGGGAATTGTATACGGGATCGATTGAGTCCTTGACATCGTGGTTCATCCGATGAGATCATCGTGGAACATGTAGAGCCAACATGGGTATCCAGATCCGCTGTTGGTTATTGACCGAGAACGTCTCGGTCATGTCTACATGTCTCCGAACCGTGAGGGTCTACACATAAGGTTCGATGGCGCTAGGGTTATAAAGGAAGTTTGTATGTGGTTACGAATGTTGTTGAGTCCGGATGAGATCCCGGACGTCACGAGGAGTTCGGAATGGTCGGGAGGTAAAGATTTATATATGGAAAGTTGTTGTTCGGGTTAGGAAAAAGTTCGGGTTTTTCGGTATTGTATAGGAAGCTTCAGAAGGTTCGGAGGATTCGGAGGGGTCGGAGGTCGGAAAGTGTTCCACCACGTCCAATACAGTAGCATGGGCTGTGAGGCGCCCTAGCCTTAATGGGCCAGGGCACCAGCCCCCAAGGCCCATGCGCATGGGAGGGGGAAACCCTAAGGGGAGGGCCTCCACTTGACTTGGGAGGCACTCCTCCCCTCTTAGCCGCCCCAAGTCCCATCTAGGGCTGGCCGCACCCTTGGGGTGGGAAACCCTAAAGGCGCAGCCCCTTTCCCCTATATATACTTGAGGTTTTGGGCTGCCCAACAGACATGAGAACTTCTCCTCTTGGTGCAGCCACGCCTCTCCTCCTCCTCCTCTCCCTTGGTGCTTGGCGAAGCCTGCTGGGATTGCCACGCTCCTCCATCACCACCATGCCGTTGTGTTGCTGCTGGATGGAGTCTTCCTCAACCTCTCCCTCTCTCCTTGCTGGATCAAGGCGTGGGAGACGTCACCGGGCTGTACGTGTGTTGAACGCGGAGGTGCCGTCCGTTCGGCACTAGGATCTCCGGTGATTTGGATCACGATGAGTACGACTCCTTCAACCCCATTCACATGAACGCTTCCGCTTAGCGATCTACAAGGGTATGTAGATGCACTCTCCTTCCCCTCGTTGCTGGTTTCTCCATAGATAGATCTTGGTGACACGTAGGAAAATTTTGAATTTATGCTACGTTCCCCAACACCAACTACCGCAGCAAGTAACAGATGAATCGTTGTTGTCCTAATGCAGTAAGAAAAAAAGAGCAGGAGCGAGAGAGTGGGATTGTATCGGAATGAACAAGGGGGTTTTGCTTGCCTGGCACTTCTGAAGATAGCATTGAGTCTTCATCAGTGTCAACGATCACAACGTCGGAACAACGTCTACCGAGGGGGGGGGGGACAACACCGGCAACAGAGAGAAAACACAATCAATGCAATGCAACAATATAATGCATGAATGTGACATGGCAATATGCTGTTATTTGAGCTAATGCAACAGAAAGTCATTTTGATTGAAGTGGAATTCAAAACTAGATCAAATTCCAACTCCAAATCTATTATCAAATTTGTCCTAATCATGTTTCATCCTAAACAGTGAGGTTAACTTTCTCAAACATGCATGAAAATGATACAGATGGATAGGTTGCATTTTTCTGATAATTTTTCATATATAACTTATTTCATTTGGAGCTACGGTTGAATTACTATGAATTTTTTAAGTTAGCACTATTTTCTGGAATTTCCTGAATCGAAATAAATCCAGAAAATACATATTCGTCGACATGACATCCCCGATGTCGCAGGTCAAGCTAGGCGCCTCCAGTCAAACTGACCAGTGGGGTCCACTAGTCGATGTTGGGGCTGGTTAGTGACACTGTCAGGAGGGTCCGGTCAACGCCCACGTCAGCAAAGTCAACATGACATGTGGGGCCAGTCAATAGCCCTGTCAGCGCGGTCAAAACTGACGCGTGGGGCCTCTGTGGTTAGTTAAACATAACAGGAAATAAACTAAGATTAATTATGGGCGTGGGGCCCATATGTCAGTGAGAGAGGGGGCCAATTAGCACGGTCATTAGTGCTAATTAAGTGACACATTGACTTCGCCGGAGTTCGGTCGGCAATGACCAAAACCGTGGCGGGAGCTCGCCGGAGTGGCGCTACGGGCGGCAGCTGGACGTGGGAAGGCCACCAGTAGGTAGCCCGCGCTTGACCGCGTCCAACAGAGCAGTCGGGAGGCCTCGGGGTCGCCGGGGACGACGGCCACGTCCGCGGAGGCGGCGGCCGGAACTCGGGTGAGCTTGAGGTCGAGGCCATAGCGGCCTTGGTGATGCGAGGTTAACACCTACGGCGTCTACGCGGTGCGGCGAGGACATTGGACGCATGCCCGGGACCGATTGGTCACCGGAGCGTCATCGTCGGCGAGCCTTGGCGGCGACGCTGTCGGGTGAGAGTGGCGCGGTGGCTACGACATGCTAGAGAGAAAACGGAGAGGGGGAGGATGATCAGTGGCTCACGGGGAGTGCAATGGTGGCCTCGGCGTGCTCGGGGAGGCATCGGGGCGAGCGGGGCGGCGAGAGGGATCTCCGGCGGCCGGCGACGAAGTTGATGAAGATGGCAGCGACGCAGGGCCTCCGGCGAGGCGTGGCTGGACGGAGACGACGAGGGAGGTGCGGCGGTTCTCGTGGGCACGTCTGGGAGGCGAAGGGAGCACGGAGGCTACGGAACGGCAGCGGCACGACGAGCTCTGCTCAGTTTGCTTTCGGGAGAGGGAGGCGGAGGCGAGGAGAGAGCATAGAGTGAGGAGAGGAGGCGAGGGGCCACGGGCGTCTCCGTGGCGTCGCTAGAAAGCCCGGGGAGGAAGCAGGAGGTGGCCGGGGGGGCGGCCTGTGACAATGAGCTGCTCCTCTTGGCGGGAGGAAGGCGACGTGGTGGGGTGGTGGGTTGGGCTCTCTTGGTCTTGAGCCACGGTGGGCCGACTAGGTGGGCTGCACAGTGAGGCCAGGTAAGTTTCTGCTTCTCTCTTTTATTTTTGTTTTCTAATTCTTCGGCAACTTTAGGGCTTTTATTAAAATACTAGAACTAACTCAAAAATCATGAAACTGCTCAAGGCTACTGTTTTGAATATTTCCAACAGTAAAGATTTTAGTTCATGATTATTTGAGCATTTCAAATATTTTATAGCATTTAAATGCCCAAATGCAAATAACTAATGATTTAATCCAGTGACCCTCTGTTGTCCTAGAAAAGTGTGCACCATTTTTGTCAGAGGTTCTAGACCAAGGCAAAGATGATGAACATTTTAGAAGGGCATTTTGGGTTCATTGAAAATGATTTTAGTAAACCCTAGTTGGTTTAAAGGGGGGTGCTGGGGGTTCTGTCATCCCCATTTCAAGTTTCTTTAAATTTAAACATGTTGCTTGAATGCTTATGCAGAGTCAAGCAAGGACTAAGCTAGGGCTGTGACAACTCACCCCCACTAAACAAGAATCTCGTCCCGAGATTCAAGACGTGAGGTAAGAAGACAGAGGAGGCACAAGCTAACACGGTCTTCACGATCCAGGTTGCACTTCATAAGAACGTTGATTCAATCACCATCTTTGTCTCGACGTCTTGTTCTGAGAATTCCAGCTATCATGACAATGAGAGGAGAAGGAGACTATAGAAGGATCGATCTTCTCGAGGATCGAACAACCCAGGATCAACTCACGGAGTGAGACATTGAAACACCTCTCGAGTGAGACACTGAAGCATACATCTAGAGGATGGAGTGGAGCAGATGGCGAAGGTTCACTAGGTAGACAGCAATTCCACACTTAAGAGGGTGGTGAGCGGTTGTCAGCATGGCGAGGAGTTGAGTTGCCATGATATCATAACGAGACATCTTAAGGAAGATGACTCTGAAATATTCCTTAACTGGCAAAAAGAATTAATTTTGATATAGAGATCATTGAGACTCTTTATACCAGCCTAAGGCAATCACAATCGATCATTTGAAGGAGTTTGAAAGAATGACATACTCGAACTAGAATCGATGATGTGGACTATCTTGTTGAAGACAACACAATGGATGATTTTGCTTATCATCGGAAATGGATGGGACCCATGGTAGGACCACTTTTAAAGATGATCCTAAACGGTAGTTACTGAGGTGCAAGATGGAAAGAAAATGCAATGTTGGGAATGATTCTGGTAACTGGGAACAACTCGACGGAGGTGATTCCACCGTTCGAATGGTTATAGCTTATCGGGGGAAACCAAGAGCACAAGAGTCCCTAAGGAACAACTTATAGAATAAGCCGCATGAAATCCTCGTGGAGAAGATGGAAAAATTGCCCAATCAAGATACTATAGTGATAGATCCTCCGGCTGGTGTGTCGGCCAGAACATCAACCTTGTCGGGACCTACATCATAGATCTTGGAATAGCTTCAACCATCATATCTGCCTGAGATTCAGATCTCGTTGGTAACGGAACATTTCAGACAGCATGTCTGGAGAAGAAATTTTTGCAACACAAACCGACGAGATGATGTTGCGAGATTCTCAGGAAATGAACTATGATAGCAAGCTCCAAAACATGAGCTGATTCTGCTACGTACATGTGAACATGATGTCCAGGACAAGCATGATCACGTAGAAGTCTTACAACAAAACACTACCGAGTTCAGGTGGGGAACCATTATCGAGGATATCGAAGTCCTTGTATAAGTCTTGCTCTTAAGAAGGAGCTTCTTTTCCTTGAACAAATCAATCAGTGGCTTGGTGTGCTAGGGAATACATATGGAGTGGAGGTAATTAATCTACCAAACCATAGAATACTTCGCACGTATGCATGACTGATTTGGGATAATTCCCGAGGAACAAAAACAATCTTTCTCAAACTCACGGCGGCAACTTGCACCAAATGCACATGAATTCGAGGAAGTCACTTCTTCCATTCAAGCATAGGCTTCATGAACGGAGCACGAAGGCATTGCCTATAAAATTTTCAACACTAGGTTGATGTTCAACATGAATCATGGGGGAGACAAAATGCTACTGATGGGCTCAACAGCAATTCATCGGAATTTCCATATCACTGGACTTCCACCATCATGTGAATACGGTGATAGCATTGGTCAGACCAAAAGATGTAATGGTGTATGCTCGAGGGATCAACCACGAGTAAGACAACATTACGAACATCGTTGGTTCTGATTTGACTTGATGATAGCCCATACTCAAGTCAAAGTTTTGACAAGATAATAGATCCAACAACTGATCACGAGGACCAATCGATGAAGATATCATCTTTCTTCAACACACGCTCAAAAGGATATCCCTTAAAATGAACTAAGTCGGACAAGCTTTTATCTTCCAACTCTCCAAGTTGTTGTTTGGCTCAACCAACTAGCTCAGGGGTATCCAACACAGATTCTTGGAGAATGGGTGGTTTGGAGAAAAACCAGCATGATCACGAACTCAACATAGCGGTCAGGTGACAACCTGGTAATACTTCCGAGAAGATATTCGGAACATCACGATCCACCGATATGTTACTAAGCTCGAGAACAATCTTGCTTTTCAGAGCAAGACGATATGAACAATAAGCAAGGGATTGAATAATCCTAACTGATTGATCGAAGAGTGCACCGGAAATAAGGACTAGGTAGCACAGTCTATCTTAGAATGATGATTCAATAACCAACACGCTAAGAGTGAAACTATTGTCCATTTACTACTAAGCAACATGGTTGCTAGAAGTATTAATTTCACACATCACAATTCACTTGTCGGTATTCCGGTTGCAACAACATGGAACCGAGGAGCGGATGATGATGGCGAGAAATATCACTGCATCAAGAATTCATAAGAGTTGGTGCAATTCTCATGACAATCCTGACATAAAGGGGGTAATACTCCGAGGTAGAACAGAATCAAAAGCTGGATTGGCATTTGATTTGCGGATTACAACTGCTTTGACCCAATCCTGGATATGGATGAGGTACTGGAGTTTGTTTCTCCTAGTCATTCCAGAATAGAATGGCTTGACAAACCACAAGAATAATAGGCATCGATGAACGAATGCACGCATACTCTTGACTGTCAATGGATAGATGAAGGTCAGAAGACAACTAAAGAAGGACAACCCAAAAGAACATATGATTTCCTGAGTTGTGGATGCATAGACTAGCATGTCGAACGAGTTCAACATATTTCTTCCGGATAACCCATGCAGAAAGGTTGAGCTGGCATAGTCACAATATAAAATAAAGAACTCATCGAGAGCACTCCTGTTGTGATCTTTTGATCCAACAAACTTCTGCCATAAGCGGTTCGTAGTATTTGGAAGAAAGAAATACCACGGACCTCGAGGACTAATGCCAAGGTTACTAATAACCTAAGGGAGCTAGCAATTACTATCAACATGAAGTAAGTAGGGTGAATCTCAGGTTCAAGAACCCAGGAATGGAATACCTACATACTAAGTGGCATCACGGGATGCTTTCGAGAATGATGGCCAGAATCATCACACGGGGAACACAAAACATGGCTAGATTGCTAGGTGACTCCCTAAAACACCTAGGTTCATAATAATAGCTCCAACATATATGTCGAGGCAACGGAGTACCTCAACACACTAATTTGTGTGATTAATCTGGCCCAAATGAACATTACAAACGGAGAGAAGGAATTGCAAATGCATCAGACTATTTAGAAATCTGGGATGACTCGGACAGCATAACGGCTGTAAATGCTCAAAATGATTTGAGACATCCTGCAAAATAGTGGCATGACCACTCAACATCACAATATCAAGGTTACGAGACCAGCTATGAACATACGGAGTAGTAAAAACTGAGCGAGATTTGAAACCATCAATACTATAAGTCTATGGATTAGTAACACGTCATCCTGATAGATAGATGAGAAGGCCTAGTTCTTAATCCCCGTAGAAGAGAAGAGGATGACTCAGATCAAAAGGCCATGAGGTATAAGGAGTAAAAAGAGCCTTACGTTCCCTCCCACAATCAATTCCCTTACATAACTACAGCATTTCTAGACGCAACTTCGACCGGTTTGGCTAGGTAAGCCTCTGAGCGGTCGAGCTCGATACCAAAGTTGTCGGGACCCCGATTCCAAGTCACATCGATCTAGCCGGTAACACTTCATATCACTTTGCGGCCTCACGCACGGTATTCCCACGGGTTTCGCCTTACCATGGGCCCAGGACCGTTTGCGCCTTTTGGCTCTCGTATATGATAGTGTCGCTAGCATCCATATGACAGAGAACCTGGGCCGACATGACTAGTCGTGAACCCAAAGCGGCACTAACCCATGGGGACAGGCATACATGAATCAACTTCAAGCATGTCGGTCAGCAGCGTGTGAATCCGGGCTGTAGCACTAGGCTAACAGGACTCCGGGAACCCGGGCTGTAGCAGCCTAGGCAGGACTCCGGATGTCACCGCGTGACATTTCCCTGAAGGGACAGACACAGGAACGAAGTGAAACACATGCCGGCTAGTCAAGTGTCCTGAGCAGTAGTGCTGGGCTAGCAAGACTCCGGTGAACCGGGCTGTAGCGGACTACTATGGCTCAAGGAAGCACTAGACTACATTTCCCCATAAGAGAGGCTGCCAAGGATAAACAACTAGATTGTCGGATCCCACACATACCAAGCATTTCAAACATACACACAATATGCTCGATATGTGTAAATACAACATGGAATCACAACATAACTCTACGACTAGAGTATTTATTCATTAGGCTCGAGGAGGCGAGATATTACAAACATGGGTCTCTCGACCCAGCATTGAAGCATACAAGTCAAACACATGCGGAAGCTTAACATGTCCGAGTACAGACAACTATAAATGAAAAAGGTGAAGCGACTATCTACCAGATCCTGCCGAGGGCACAAGATCGCAGCTGAGGTAACAAGCTAAACGTCGAAGTCCACGCGGAACTACAAGCGAGACCGAAGTCTCTCTAAAAAACAAAAAATAGGCAAACGTGAGTACAAATGTACCCAGCAAGACTTACATCAGAACTAACTACATATGCATCGGTATCAACAAAGGGGGTGGTGGAGTTTAACAGCAGCAAGCCAGCTTTGACTCGGTGGCTATCTGAACTACATTTGCAAGTAACTCTTTTGAGGTGGCGCTTTACGAGTCCACATATTCACCATATCAATACACCACTATGGATCCGCTCCCGTTTCCCTCACGAAGGCCATCCATAGCACTCACGCTATCTTGCGCATTTTAGAGTATCCACTTTCACTTGTCTATGAACTGTTATAGGCAACCTAGAAGTCCTTTACCGCGGACACGGCTATTGAATAGATCATTTATAACCTGCAGGGTGTACTTCTTCACACGCTCTCGCCACTTACCACCATGTACCGTCGTGTATCTCGCCAACCTTCAGCGAAAGCTTTGGCGAGGAGTCAACCACGACCGACTAACCACACAAGTCTCTAGTCCAGGTTTATCGCCTATTTGGGTTCCATCCATGAGGAGATCCGGCCGGAGTTTCGCTCACAGCCCCAAACGATGTGTGCAGGGTTCCCGAGACACCAAACGGGCGCCCGGTACACCGTGCCACGTGCCTACTGCAACACAGCCCACCCCTCAGGTCAGCGCTGCGCACGGCCCCCAGCATACTACAAACACCAGAAACTACTTGCAACTCCTGGACAGAGGACAAGGGCAGTTAATAAGTCGAGAGGGTCCATTGGTTTCGGGCCCAATGCATGGTAGTAACTGTTTCATGAATCACAAACACAGAACTCAGTTCCTGAGGACGGCTTCAATGAGACAACCCACCATGTACTCCTACATGGCCTCTCACCGCTACCTTTACCAAATCGTGTTCACACACTTAGCTCACACACAATAGGACATGTTCACACACCTTGATTCATCCCGATGAATCGGACTGACACAACTCTAAGCAATAGCAGGCACAACAAACAAGCATGAATGAGTAGGCACATCAGGGCTCAAGCAACTCCTAGTCATGCTAGTGGGTTTCATCTATTCTTGTGGCAATGACAGGTCATGCGAGAGGATAAAGGGTTCAACTACGCAGCAAATGTGAGATGAATCGTTGTTGTCCTAATGTAGTAAGAAAAAAAGAGCAGGAGCGAGAGAGTGGGATTGTATTGGAATGAACAAGGGGGTTTTGCTTGCCTGGCACTTCTGAAGATAGCATTGAGTCTTCATCAGTGTCAACGATCACAACGTCGGAACAACGTGTACCGAGGGGGGGGGGGAACAACACCGGCAACAGAGAGAAAACACAATCAATGAAATGCAACAATATGATGCATGAATGTGACATGGCAATATGCTGTTATTTGAGCTAATGCAACAGAAAGTCATTTTGATTGAAGTGGAATTCAAAACTAGATCAAATCCCAACTCCAAATCTATTATCAAATTTGTCCTAATCATGTTTCATCCTAAACAGTGAGGTTAACTTTCTCAAACATGCATGAAAATGATACAGATGGATAGGTTGCATTTTTCTTATAATTTTTCATATATAACTTATTTCATTTGGAGCTACGGTTGAATTACTATGAATTTTTTAAGTTAGCACTATTTTCTAGAATTTCCTGAATCGAAATAAATCCAGAAAATACATATTGCGTCAGCATGACATCCTACGATGTCGGCAGGTCAACAGGCGCCTCGGTCAAACGACCGATGGGGTCCAGCGTCGATGATGGGGCTGGTTAGTGACACTTTGTCGGTGGGTCAGTCAGCGCCCACGTCGGCAAAGTCAACATGACATGTGGGGCAGTCAACAGCCTGTCGGTAGCGGTCAAAAGCGGCGTGGGGCCTATGTGGTTAGTTAGACATAACAGAAATAAACTAAGATTAATTATGGGCGTGGGGCCCATATGTCGATGAGAGAGGGGCCAGTGCACGGTCATTAGGGCTAATTAAGTGACACGTTGACTTCACCGGAGTTCGCCGGCGGCGACCAAAACATGGCGGGAGCTCGCGGAGTGGCGCTTCTGGCGGCAATTTGGGCGTCTGAAGGCCACCGATGAGTAGCCAGCGCTTCGACCGTGTCAGCAGAAGCGTCCGGAGGCCTCGGGGTCGCCGGGGCAGCGACCACGTCCGCGAGGCGGCGGCCGGAGCTTCAGGTGAGCTTCGAGGTCGAGGCCACAGCAGCCTTAGCGTGCGAGGTTAACACCTCTGGCGTCTGGCGGTGCGGCGAGGACATTGGACGCATGCCCGGGACCGATCGGTCACCGGAGCGTCATCGCCGGCGAGCCTTGGCGGCGACGCTGTCGGGTGAGAGTGGCACGGTGGCTACGGCATGCTAGAGAGAAAACGGAGAGGGGGAGGATGATCAGGGGTGCGGCGAGGACATTGGACGCATGCCCGGGACCGATCGGTCACCGGAGCGTCATCGCCGGCGAGCCTTGGCGGCGACGCTGTCGGGTGAGAGTGGCACGGTGGCTACGGCATGCTAGAGAGAAAACGGAGAGGGGGAGGATGATCAGGGGCTCACGGGGAGTGCAATGGTGGCCTCGGCGTGCTCGGGGAGGCACCGGGGCGAGCGGGGCGGCGAGAGGGATCTCCGGCGGCCGGCGACGAAGTTGATGAAGATGGCGGCGATGCAGGGCCTCCGGCGAGGCGTGGCTGGACGGAGAGGACGAGGGAGGTGCGGCGATTCTCGTGGGCACGTCTGGGAGGCGAAGGGAGCACGGAGGCTACGGGAACAGCGAGCGGTGCGACGAGCTCCGCTCGGGTGTGCTCGGGAGAGGGAGCAGAGGGCGAGGGAGAGAACAGAGAGTGAGGGAGAGGAGCGAGGGGCCACGGGGCATCTCCGTGGCGTCGCTAGAAAGCCCGAGGAGGAAGCAGGAGGTGGCCGGGGTGGCTGGCGTGCTCGGCAATGAGCTGCTCCTCTTGGCGGGGGAGGAAGACAGACGGTGGGGTGGTGGGCTGGGCTCTCTTCGGTGCTGGGCCACAGCTGGGCCGACTAGGTGGGCTGCATAGTGAGGCCAGGTAAGTTTTTGCTTCTCTCTTTTATTTCTGTTTTCTAATTCTTCGGCAACTTTAGGGATTTTATTAAAATACTAGAACTAACACAAAAATCATGAAACTGCTCAAGGCTACTGTTTTGAATATTTCCAACAGTAAAGATTTTAGTTCATGATTATTTGAGCATTTCAAATATTTTATAGCATTTAAATTCCCAAATGCAAATAAATAATGATTTAATCCAATGACCCTCTGTTGTCCTAGAAAAGTGTGCACCATTTTTGTCAGAGGTTCTAGACCAAGGCAAAGATGATGAACATTTTAGAAGGGCATTTTGGGTTCATTGAAAATGATTTTAGTAAACCCTAGTTGGTTTAAAGGGGGGTGCTGGGGGTTCTGTCATCCCCATTTCAAGTTTCTTTAAATTTAAACATGTTGCATGAATGCTTATGCAGAGTTAAGCAAGGACTAAGATAGGGCTGTGACACAAGCGTAGGGTGTAGTCCTTCGTGTAGTGCTTGTGCATCTGCTGCAGTATCATGCTGGTGTGTTCCTGTGTGGAGAAACCTTGTAGCTTGTTTGTTGTGTGCTTTGTTGCAATAAATCGTTTTCCCATGCTTCTTTGTTTTGAATCTTCGGTGTTACCCCCTTATGGAAATTACTCCTCGACCGACACCGGATCAGAACAAGCCGTGAGTAGTACAGATATACACCAAGGTATTCAGTTAAAAGCAATGAGGTTTTCAGCTGACAGCATTGTATTGTAGACATCCATCTGGATACAAATTGTATTCTGATCAGACTTTCAGTAACAAGTACCCGTCAGAGATACACCTTTATCGCAGAATGATTAAATCAACAAGAGAACAAAATTGGACCAACAGTGCATTTCAAGTCAAAGGTATGGTCTATGCACAATGATTGAATCTGCCATAAGTCAAATTTGAAACATTGCGACACCCGGAAGTCAGTCCAAATACGCAATGAATTCGGCAAGGACAGTCAGACAATTCTTGTCATACAAATAATCAGCTGCCGGACTGACAAGAATATATATATGTCATTCCATTCACCAAGAAAATCAGTCTCGTCCATCTCCACAATTTATTGGCGAAGTGTACAGAGACAAGGTTCCCAGTCTGCATCGGTAGGGTATGAATGGGTTCCCATGCAAGATATTCAGTCTCCTCAATAAAATACTGCAAAAGCTTCTGGCATAAGGTACCAAATCTTCCCTAGCAAGTCTTTAAGGGGGGAAGCTTATGATGTACGGTACCCTGTTTTCCTGAATAAGATATTCGTTGAAGGCTCCGAGCACAAGCCATCCAGTCTTCCTCAGCACGATATCTCGGTGGTTTCCAAATGCAAGCTGCCCAATATTCTTCAGTACGACATTAGTACAAGACATTGAACTATGAATTGTCAGCATATGACAGTGTTTCCAAGTGGCAGATCTGCAACAATTAAGTCAGAACCAAGAATCAGTCAGAACAAAGGTGTTCCTCGAGAATCAGATAATTCTTCATACAATGAGTATGATGCCAAGTCCATGGAAGTCTCTCGCAGAAGGAAGAATTCACGATATGCATCCGACAACCTCACCGGTTATTCAAGAGACAAAAACCAGTGGATGATGCAATAATCGGCAAATCTTGAAGGAAAGACAACATTGGGGCAATAGTCATGGCAGTGATTATCAAGATCAGCCCCGCACATCTGGCAAGGTGATGTTATTAATCTCGTCACTGTCCAGCATAATCAGCAACAGTAATGAGATCTGTATAACCACACGTGAGCCGGATAAATATACCGAGGCTCAAGATATTAACCAGACCAAGGTATGATTGCAAGATATTGTACATGACAGTATTCAGGGCCGCAAAAATAGTCAAGGATATATAAGGCCCTGCTCTTTCAGTTAAGGATCCAGATGAAGAAAGTAATAATGAAAGAGCAAGACCAACAATACAGGTATGCCGGTTATTGAGTGGGCAATATGGTATGCCCAAGACAGACTTATTCCATATCGAACCCCGTAAAGATACGCCTAAGAGGTCTACTCCATTCTAGTAAGGACCTCATGGCTAGGTAACCAGCTCAGTCCGCAGTTGTCAGTGTCAAAACCGGAGGATCTTGGGTAGGGGGTCCCGAACTGTGCGTCTAGGATCGATGGTAACAGGAGACGGCGGACACGATGTTTACCCAGGTTCGGGCCCTCTCTATGGAGGTAATACCCTACTTCCTGCTTGATTGATCTCGATGAATATGGGTGTTACAAGAGTTGATCTACCACGAGATCGTAATGGCTAAACCCTAGAAGTCTAGCCTATGAGTATATGGTCATGAATTTGTCCTATCCAGACTATGCTCTCCGGTTTATATAGACACCGGAGAGATCTAGGGTTACATGAGGTTGGTTACATAGGAGGAAATCTTCATAATAGGTCGCCTAACTTGCCTTCCACGCCAAGTAGAGTCCAATCCGGACACGGGTATTGTCTTCGGCCTTCGTATCTTCACAGCCCATCAGTCCGGCCCATGGATAACAGGCCAGACGCCCGAGGACCCCTTAGTCCAGGACTCCCTCAGTAGCCCCTGGACCTGGCTTCAATGACGAGGAGTCCGGCGCGCAGATTGTCTTCGGCACTGCAAGGCGGGTTCCCCTTCTTCCGAACCCCAAGGTAGTCTTTGGATGTGACGATTGTATCCGGACATGTGTATATAATTGCAGAAAATACAATACTCCACGAGTCCAATCTGCTGACAACTGTTTAAGACACTGTATCACGCATGCCCGGTTATTATTTCCAACTGTTGGCTAGCCCGTCGCCCCATGTCTCGGGAAGCGGTTTTATTGGCACGTCTTGTCAAAGCAGAGATCGTGTCCCCTTATTCACGGGATTTTCGATAATGTAGGTATGGGTAACCCAACTGTCCCCTGGGTACAACTCTTTGGGGATAGGTAAGTTTCAAGAACCAGGAGAGGACGCTCGATATTCTGGGCCTTCATATAGGGACCCAGACTTGTCTTTTTCTTCCGCGCTTGCTTCTTCCTCAACCCCGGCCACCTTGAATTCTAGCCCTCGAGTTCCAATCACCACCAGCCCCAATCATGTCCGGGTCCAGCCGTTCAGGCTGGTGGGTGGCCTCTTCCGTCACGGAGGAGGATATTGCAGCTTCAGCGTAGCGAGTACTGACCCGAAATCCTTCATCGGCTTCCTGCCGAGGGGCAGATTATTCCCACCTCCAAATCCGGGGAGAGGGTAGTATTTGTGTCCCACTTCCTCCATGGGTTAGGGTTCGCGCTTAACCCCTTCATCTAGGGGCTCATGTTCTACTATGGGCTAGATTTTCACAATTTGGCCCCGCACTCTGTTCTTCTCATCTCAGCATTCATCGTCATGTGTGAGGCCTTCCTCCGGACTCCTCCGCACTTTGATTTGTGGCTCAAGACTTTTGATGTGAGGCCGTGGGTGATAGAGGGGGAGCAGGCGGAGTGCCGCAGCGTTGTAATAAACAAGCTTGCCAGCGCGGTTTGGTTTGAAGGATCCTTTGTCGAGTCTTTCGAACTATGGCAGCAAGGGTGGTTTTATGTCAACGAGCCGCGGGGCTCCAAGTGGGTGGCTACGCCTGCGTTCCGACCCGGCCCTCCAACTCAGCTTGCTTCATGGATCAATAAGGGGTTGGACTGGGGATCCGCCAATGAGGTGCAGACTCTGCAAGGTCGCATCCGAAGCCTTACCGAGAAGAGCATCGATCTTGTGAACGTCGTTCAGGTAATGCTGGTCCGCTGGATCCTGCCGTGTCAACGGCGGCCTCTCCGTATGTGGGAGTTCAATCCAGAAGGGCGGAAGACTCTTCAGCACTTCTTCGGTACTACGCACGAAGGAATGTGGAAGTTATATTCTGGGGAGCGAGAGCAATGGCCGGACACCACCGAAGACGTCGGCCTCGACTGCAATCATCCGGACACTCCGGTAAATATTCAATCCTCGCACACCTTTCATTCAAGCATCTCTTGACAAGACATTAAACAACCTGCCCTTATACAGGACTGGATAAAGAAAGCGGTGTTAATCTGGTGTCCGGTGCCCCTTCCCGAAGACCCTGCGTCCGCCCTACTAACGCGGATGTTGATACCGACATCGTACCTGGTGTCTACAGAGGGGGGCGAGAGCGGGGAGCCCAGAGGAGATGCCCATCCTAAGGGTGATTTAGGCGTTGTGTTTGGGGAAACCGAAACCCTTTTGCCCAGGGGCAAAGGTGTGGAGGGGGCACTTCATGGCAAGAAGAGGGCCGCTTCTCGAGGTCAGGAGGGGAAGCCTCCCAAGAAAGGGAAAATGCCATCATCGGGCGGCTTGAGCCGGGCAAGCTATGTCGTCATTGAGCTTGATGATGAGGACGAACCTCAGGCCAGACCGTAAGTGGAGTAGGGCACTTTAACCCTACCTCATTCCTTCCTTATTACTGAAATAACCCTACGACATATGTGCATCCTCGCAGGTTAACGCCTGGTGTATCTCAATCATCCTCCTCCTCGGGAGACCTTCTTTCGGAGATGATGGAAAGTGACACGCCTTCTCCGACCTCCTCGCCTAACAGGGTGGATGATCTCGAGGTGTCATCCCGAAGGGCTCCTCCCAACTGGCAAGTAGCGCAGGAAACAAGGAAGGAGCTACCTGAAGGTGGTGCCTCTGTCACTCAGGGTTCAGGGATCAAGAATGACGGCCCTGAACTGTCCGGTTTACAGCCGGAGATGATGTTGGAGGCGGGTAAGCGGATTCATTCAAAGGAACGTCGTGCTCCGGCAGCGGTGTCCGAAGACCCAGGAGTGCCGGAGACGCTGACGGACATGCTGCGACGAGCGTCTGTTTCAGAGGAGCACCGTCCCTTAATGGTTACGGTGGTTGAAAAAGTTGTATCCGCGAAGAGCAGGTTGAACGAGGCCTTTACGAGCCTTCTGAGAGGTTTTGAGGTTTGTGATGTAATGTTGCCAATTGAATAATATTGACAGAATGCACCAGTTGTGTATGCAATAGCCCCTGAGACTCGGATCGCCTTCCAAAGGAAGTGATCGGAGGATCGAAAAGATATTTTCAGGTACTAACCTTGGTTTAATTTGGAATGCAGGTTGTCTCCCCTCCTGCCACTGCCCGAAATTCGGAGGTAACCGAACTGCAGCGAAAGCTGGATATTGCGGAGGATGACATTGCTTTGATCAACAGGCGTCTTGACGACTCGCAAGGTATATATTTCGAGCACTCCTTACACCAATATGCTTGTAATGTAAGCCTAACTCTGAAGAGAGTTTGATATGAAATGTGCATCAATGCAGATGGTGCTGCCGCCATGGAAGCCCTTCGGGCGGAGCTATCCCGGGCTAAGGAGTAGGCCCAGTTTAGTAATGCGGCTGCCGAAAAGGCATCGGCTGAATTGAAGGCCGAACAAGCCGCGCGGCGCCAGGACAAGGAGGCAATGTCCACCATGGCGCGCGAGTTAGAGAATGCGGCTGGCCGCTGTAAACTTCTTGAGAAGGAAAATGAAGCCAAAACGGTTGAACTTGACAAGGCCTTACGAGAGGCGAGAGAAGTGCGGTCTGAATCCAGAGCAGCCCGTGAGGAGATCCGCAAGCTGGGGAGATTGTGGCTGGCAAGCCCTTTTGCTCTGAGCTAAGTTCGCGATCCGAACTATGCTCAACAACCAAGTATGGAGTTCTCCGGACAATTTTTTAGACTTGCCAAAGAGTTCTTCCGATGCGGCGCAGTTTATCAGGCGCAAGAGCGGTATACAACGGAGAAGCTTTTCTGGTCGCAATTTGGCACATCGAAGCGCCCTCTGTTGCTGAATGAACAGATGTCCCAGTGGGCCGAGCTGCATAGGATATCCGGTGCTGCCATGAAGAATGTCGTTGTCCGTTTGTGGCCGACTGAACCTGTTCCGAGTAGTTACTTTGGCCTGGTGTAGCGGCTTGCTGACGCGGTGCCGCATATCGACACTGTGAAGCGGTCGTTGTGCATTGAAGGTGCACGGATGGCCTTCGCCCGAGTCAAGACATTCTGGGGGAAGATGAAGACCATCGATGTTGCGATAAAGAGTCCACCCAAAGGCAAGGACCGTCCGGAACCGGAGCATTATATTGGAGACGTCCTAGAGGCCGCCCGCTTGATAGAGGGTCAATGCTCGAAAGACATAATATTCGAGTGATGTGTACAAGGGATGTAACAGACAACTTTATAGTTAATCTATTTTTTGCTCGAAAGCTTGTATTCCTCCTGTGCGGCCGTTTTAATGTAATTTGAAAGTTTTCCAGTCGTCGGCTTCAGCCCCCTCGTAGGAAATACGGGGGTGTTCGGAAAAGCATTGAATCGCTCTTTATCCAACGTCTTGGTCCATAAAGGAGGTGATAATGCGGTGAACCAGGCAATCGGACTATAGGGCGTTAACACTTTCACTTAGCCATAGGAGTTTTATGGTGGGGCTACAACATAGCCCCTGGTATGTATGCGGCGTATCGTAATATTGTGCCTTACATGCTTTCATCTGAAAAAGATCCTTCGTGTAACACGGATAATCGCTAAAGATTCAAATAAGTCGTCAAGTGGTTGACCAGCTCTCGCCGCATCATGACAGTCAGTTTTCGGCTTTCACTACTGAGGTGCTCATCCGGTCAAAGCCAGGGCACAATCGCATAAGTTCTCCCTTTACTAAATCTAGCTGATAGAGCGGAACGTAGGGTAGCAAGCACAGGAGCCGGGCAACCCAACTATTGACCAAAGACAATGATTCGGAGCTGATGCATATAAGGCCAAACTTGCGACGCCGAAGTACGCTGTAGAGTTGTTCGAACTTTTATTGGCGACTCATTTGTTCCCATACCGGGCCTCTGGCATGTTATGCCAAGATGCTTCTTGTGACACAGCCGTTGCGGCCGTACTCATTGTAGCAAGAGTATTTTAAGATTAGCTCGGATAAAGTTTACTAGGAGTGGAGCAATATGCCAATGATAAATTCATATATAAAAAAGAAAAACCACAACTCGGCTATTTGACATGCTCGGGGTCGGGAACGGAGGAAAAAGGGCATAGTATAGGCTCAAAATAAAGAGTGCAGTCTACAAAAAGCTATCTTGGAACTCCTGTCGCACGTCTGCGCCGCCCGTCCTCTGGGAGGGGAATCCTTAACGGAAGTAGCCCCTTAGGTGAGTGTACGGATCCGGACTTCGATAGAGTCTGTTGTAGGTGATGTCCTGTTGGTCACCTGTTTATAATAAAAAAGTGAAAAAACGGATAAAAACGTTACGGGAATTCTTGCAGGGGTGCCCGTATTGTGCTGCCGCCAATGCCCATGGTATCTTGAACGCGTAGTGATGTACGCGTGGTGTAAATCTTGCCAGCATAGTGGGTGGGTGGCGGAAGTCGAACTGCTATTTCCGCTCCGGTAGTGGTCGAACGTCGGGGGGAAACTGTTTCTGGCCCCTGGTGTTTGGCTGGCGAGCCTATTCGTCGTCTTTATCGCTTCGTGGCCTCCTCCCCTTGTATTTGGCGTTAAGTTTGCCTGCCTGCTTAAAGACCCAACAGTTTTTGTTGGTGTGATTGGCTGGCTTATCAAGGTGACCATGAATCTGACAAGGTCGGTCCAGTATCCTGTCGAGGGAGGATGGTCAATCCTGGCTGGCCTTAAATGGCTTCTTTCATTGACCAGGCTTCGGATTGTGAAATCCGGCGTTGACCGATGTGTCGCGTAATCCTTCATTATTGTTGCGACTATTGTGTTCGGTTAGTCTTGGCTTGCCGTTGCCGTCTCGGATTTCGAAAGTGCCCGGGTCGCTGGCGTTGTTGCTTTTATGAGCAAGCCAGTTGTCTTCTCCCGCACAAAAGCGAGTCATTAGAGCGGTAAGGGTGGTCATGGATTTAGGTCCTTCCCGGCCAAGGTGGCGTGCTAGCCATTCATCCCAGACGCTATGTTTGAAGGCCGCGAGGGCTTCCGCATCCGGACAGTCGACAATTTGGTTCTTTTTGACTAAGAACCTGGTCCAGAGCTCCCTGGCTAACTCACCGGGCTGTTGGATGACTTAAGTCATCGGCATCTGGCGGCCGGACATATATTCCTTGGAAGTTGTCACGAAAGGTGTTTTCCAAATCTTCCCAGCTGCCAATAGAATTTTCTGACAAACTGTTTAGCCAGTACCATGCGGGCCCCTTAATCTTGAGAGGCAGGTATTTAATGGCATGAAGGTCGTCTTCGCGAGCCAGGTGGATATGGAGGAGATAGTCCTCAATCCATACTGCGGGATCTGTTGTTCCATCGTATGATTCGACGTTGATGGGTTTGAACCCGTCCGAAAATTCGTGCTCCATTACCTCGTTGGTTTAGCAAAGCGGGTGCGTGGCTCCTCTATGTTGGGCCACACTGTGAAGCACCTCCTTTGGATGCCGTTGGCGGCTTCGGGCGTGGTTGGCTTGGTTGAGTCCGGCTGATTGACCATCATAACCGGTCGGGGCATATCCCCGCGATATGTACGTCGATCTTGTCTGTCCTGCTCCGCCCAATAAACTTTGGCGGATGTCGCCATTGTTTTCCCGTACTGTCTTGTTTTTGTTCTTACGGCCGGATTGTTTCGTATGGTATTCTGCTTGGGTTGTTGCTTTATCCAGACCGAACTGTGGTCGACCTGCTGCATTATTCGATGGTGGAACGGGCTCCAACGCCTTGCCATCATGTGGAGGGAGCCACCTGCACTTGGGGTGGCTTTTGTCCGGGCCACTAGGGCCGTATTCTATGGCGGCTAGGACCTCGGTCCATTTATCATTGAGCAGATCTTGGCTTGCTTGAAGCTGCAGCTGCTTTATTCTTAGATTCCTTGCTGTGGCTATTAGCCGGCGTTTAAAGCGCTCCTGCTCGAGAGGTTCCTCCGGCACGATGAATTCTTCGTTGTCGAGGCTCTCCTCTTCCTCGGAGAGGGGAAGATAATTGCTATCCTCCGAGTCTCCGTACATGACCTGTTCATCGGGGCTATCTTGCCCGCTTTCCTGGTCCTCCTGTTCGGATCCTGCCTCAACAGGGTCTTTGTTGTCCGGAGTAGTATCACCTCCATTGCTAGTATTGTTTTCTCTTGGGCAACGTGACCTGGAGTGGCGCCGGGGACGCCGGTGTTCGGATTGTGTACCAGGAGGTTTATCCTCAACTAGATCCTCCTTGTCATCGTCGATATCATTGTTGGGTGTGTCTACCATACACACGTCATACCAGAAAGTGGTCGTCCTGTGTCTAGCGGATAGTGAGCTCTGACCTTGCCCCTCATCGTCGTCCATGTCGTCGATGTCTTCGGGGCGAAGGTCAAGCATGTTGGTTGGGTCTTCGACGGTGGCTATGAAGTGGGTGGCGGGTGGGAAGCAAAATTCCCCGTCATCCACCGTAAGGTCGAATCAGACATAGTTCGGCGACGAGCCATCTGCCAGGGATAGGTTTTTTAGTGAGCTTAGTAGATCGCTAGAAGCGAGTGCTGAAAGACATCTGCGACGCTGAACTTGAATATCGATAAACGATCGAGTTCGGTATCCACGAGCTCGCAGGGTTCGGAACTCGATATCGGAGACGAGTCCGGGGTTCCGTTGATGCAGGTATCGTACGAAGTGGGATCTGCGCGCGGCTCCAACACCGCAGACTCGGTAGCCCCCATGATGGGGTTGAGTCTCCCATCTTTGGACGTCTTGATCTGCTCCGGATCTAAGGCCGGAGTTGTTACAGGAGCTATCTCCTGGATGTGGCCCGATGACAGGTTTAAGCCATGTTCAACGGGGTGAAGGGGAGCGGTTGCCGCGGTCTCAAATCCGTCGAAGATCAAGTCCCCACGGATGTCCGCGACGTAGTTCAAACTTCCGAATCTGACCTGATGGCCAGGGGCGTAGCTATCGATCTGCTCCAGATGGCCGGTCGAGTTGGCCCGTAGTACGAAGCCGCTGAACACAAAGATTTGTTTGGGGAGAAAGGTTTCTCCCTGTACAACGCCACCACCGACGATTGAAGGGGCCATCGAGCCTTATGTCGACGGCACAGTGGAACTCTCAATGAAAGCACCAATGTTAGTGTCAAAACCGGCGGATCTCGGGTAGGGGGTCCCGAACTGTGCGTCTAGGATCGATGGTAACAGGAGACGGGGGACAAGATGTTTACCCAGGTTTGGGCCCTCTCTATGGAGGTAATACCCTACTTCCTTCTTGATTGATCTTCATGAATATGGGTGTTACAAGAGTTGATCTACCACGAGATCGTAATGGATAAACCCTAGAAGTTTAGCCTATGAGTACATGGTCATGAATCTCTCCTATCCGGACTATGATCTCCGGTTTATATAGACACCGGAGAGATCTAGGGTTACATGAGGTCGGTTACATAGGAGGAAATCTTCATAATAGGTCGCCTAGCTTGCCTTCCACGCCAAGTAGAGTCCAATCCGGACACGGGTATTGTCTTCGGCCTTCGTATCTTCACAGCCCATCAGTCCGGCCCATGGATAACAGGCCGGACGCCCGAGGACCCCTTAGCCCAAGACTCCCTCAGCAGATGCTCAAAACTGTCAGCATTGAATGCCCGAATCTATCAAGTCTGAACCCAGGATAGCTCAATATATTGACCTCAACACCCGCGCTGGAGCATCGCACGGACTGTTATTTCCATGGAGATACCGGGAAAAATGAAGAATCAGTGTGAGAACACATACTTTGAGGATTGTTATCTCTCGCATATGGGAAGCAATTAAAGAATAGCATGTGTGAATGGGATTCTTTGCCAAGATCACCACCAGTCAAGTCTGCAAATGTATCATCAGGAGATGGTGCATTTTTCTATCAGTCACGGCAAGCGACAGTCAAACCTTTGGTACAACTTGGATACTCAAGACTGTGAAGCCATTCAAGATAAGTCAGAAACTCCTGCAAGATGTCAGAATCCGTTAGCAGAACCGGTATGATCCACATCATTGTTTTGAACCCAGAAGGCATGCATATATTCGAGGAACCCGATGCCTGGATAGAAATTCCACGGGAAGATGTGTTCCCCAACTCCGTGGAATATTCTCGGTAGTCAATACAAAAATAACATCTCCAGCAAGGATCAATATCGAGAAGGACACGTATGTCAGAAGATCTTTCGGACCCTAGCTCGGCCAACAGATATGAAAGAAAATTTGAGTCAGTATGAACAGGAACATATGAGGTAAGTCCTATCAGAATATCAGATACAGAGAAGCAAACCACCCCAGATCATGACAGTCAGTCAGATCCAATTCAGTGGAAATATTATATGAGAATGAATAAACGAAACCCGAGTTGGAAACGGTTTCTTCAAGTCAGAAAAATTATTTATCCCTGAGCAACCAAATCTCGAGGACGAGATTTCTTTAAGGGGGGAGGTTTGTAATAGCCTGGATTTTTGCCCTTTTCTTTTTTCCTTTGATTTTCTTGGATTACCTGATTTGATTTGCTTTTTCGTGGCTATGTGGTTCTGAAACTTGGGAAGATCATGTCTTCCTAGGTTTATAGTGGCTTGTCATCCTCATCATCATCCCAAGATCATGTCATTTTCATCCTTGACCTAATCCCAATATTCTTTTGTTGGGAATATTCCTTTTCTGATAAAGGAATAACCCTTTAAACCCTAGGTTGTGAAGCAACCTATATTTCTGTCATTCCCAAAATTCCCAAATAATTCTCATAAATTGTTTGGGTCATATCTTCCTCAAATGTGTCAAAACCCTTCTTTGGCATCACCAAAGATAATTCACAAATATTCCTTTTCTGATTCTGCCCTAAGTGGTGGTTTGAGAAGGAAGTGTCATTTATCTTTGCTTATTTGGTCCCAAACTGTTTGGACATCTTTTCCTGTCCATATCATTGCCCCATGCCAAAATTCAACTCAATTTTCCTAGTAAATATTTTTTAGTAATTTTTCAAAGTTCCTGTCTGAGGGAAGTCATTGTGAAGGAAGTACAAGCTAGGCATATCAAAATGAGTTGAAATTTAGCAAGATCCTTCATATGATCAAATCATGCATCTCCAGAAAATATGAGCTCATGTAACTCATCTATGTGAGCCAGATCCAAATCTTAGTTTCTGGTCAAATTTTCACTTTGTGAAGCAACTATATTTTATATTGCTTCAATTAAGCTGAAAATTTACCAGGACATGCTCCTACCTATATCAACTCCCTCCACCATGTTTTAGCTCAATTAATTAATCCAATTGCCCTGTGCAATTTTTCCAAGTTTCTGTCCAGAATGAAGCTTTGTGAAGCAAGTGCCACTTTGGTATTTCCAAATGGCATGAAACGTTTATAGCAGCTTCATATCATCATATAACTCCTCTATGCCAAATTTAAGCTCATGAAAATCAAGTATGTGAGTGCAACTTCATAATGTCCAAATCTGGCCAGTTTTGCACTTTGTACATCAACCCTCATCTAAACCTCTCCTCTTAGTCTGATTTTTGGTAACCAGGATCATCTTAGTGATTGATCACGATGTGCCAAAGATATGAGTCCAACTCCTCTCATGTGAACCACAACAAGTTACAAACACCTTCTTGTTGATTTAATTTGGAGCTAGGTGCAAATCTCTTCTTTGCCCCTGGACCCAATTCTTTCTTCAGTTGGACTAAGGGCACTAAGGTCCATCTACTGGACATGGTCTGTCCAGCCAGAACGAGTTGTTTGCTCCAGTGCGCATGGTGATCACGCTGGCGTCATGCAAATTGCAAGCTCTGGCTCGGTCCGGCCACTGTGCTCGTCTCCTCCCTCCTTGTCTCGACCTCAAACCTTGTCCATGAGCTTCCCCGTGAGCCTCTGCGACGCCCTGTGCCCCTGCCTCATCGCCGTTCGCCTTAAATGCGTCGCTAACTCCATGCCCGTGCCGTGTCCAGCCTCTGTCCACCATTAGTGCACTGCTCAAGCTTGCTTATGAGGATCCAGAGCCTTCACTGGGTCTATATAAGGCGTGCCCGACCTCTCCCGCAGCTCACTCATCCCTCCCTCGCCTCATTTGGTCACCAGAATCGCCCAATCTCGTCGTTCCCTCCTCGGACCACCATGACCTCGCCGGCGTTCATCTCGGTTGTTATGCTGCTTGTATAGAGCAAGCGTGGTTGGCGTAGTGTCGTCGTGTCAATGTTATTCATTTTAATATCGGAGACCTTGTATTCCTATTCATGTTGTAATAGAGAGATGGTTTGTTCTATGCTAAGCAGTGTCGTATTCCAGAAGACTTCACCTCGATCTCTAGGCTGGAATACGGGGCGTTCTGGTTTTCTCTGAGCCAGGGTGCCACAGGCTGCTACCAGAATCTCCAGCTTCAGATACAGACACTGCCTTGGCCTTCGGAGCGTGTGATCTGCCATAGCTCGGTCCATAGAGATCTCTCTTCTCAGCAAGCTGGAACTCATGAGTGTTTAGCCTCTCGAGGATGTCAGCGGGATCAATTGACTTGTAGTCTCCACGTTCTTGTATCATCAGTGCCAGAGTGTCAAATGAGGAATCAAGCAATCTCATCAATTTCTTCACCACCTCATGGTCGGTGATGTCAGTGGCACCAAGTGCTTGAAGCTCATTTGAGATGTTAGGTAGGCGATCGAAGGTTTGCTGAACATTTTCATTGTCGAGTCTTTTGAAGCGGTTGAAGAGATTGTGAAGAACGTCAACTCGAGAGTCACGTTGTGTTGAGACTCCTTCATTGACCTTGGACAGCCTATCCCAGATAAGCTTAGCTGTCTCCAAAGCACTCACTCTGCCATACTGCCCTTTGCCCAGATGGCCACATATGATGTTCTTCGCTTGTGAGTCGAGTTGCTTGAATCTCTTCACGTTAGTAACGTTGATGATAGGAGTGACAGAGGGGACACCATTCTCCACAACATACCAGGATCGTTATCAATTGCCTCAAGATGCATTCGCATCTTATTCTTCTAGTAGGGGTAGTTCGTCCCATCGAAGGTAGGACACCCAGCAGAGACCTTGATCATACCTACGATCGACACTAAAACTCCAGGCGGTTAAACCAAAATCACACAGAACAAGGGAGTACCTTGCTCTAATACCAACTGAAAGTGCGTTAAGTCGACTAGAGGGGGGTGAATAGGCAATTTTTATGAATTCTTCACTGAGGAATTTCAGGGTGAGGAAATTCCTAAGCAAAGAACTACTAGTAGCGGAATAAGTACTCAGATGCACACATAACAGAACATAAGCTCAGTCATCATGATGAAATGAAAACAAGCACAGAGTACAGAAGGCGTAAACACAGGATAAGCAGGCTGAAGACAAACTGACTGAAGAAATTGAACTGAGGTAATTGAAAAAGTCTTCAGTCAAAGTCTTCAAACAGTAACGGTCAAGTACACAACACAGTAATGAGGAAATGAAAGGGTTGAGGAAATAGAACCAGTAGGTTTGGTGAAGACAGTGATTTGATAGACCAGTTCCAACTGTTGTGACAGTTGTACGTCTGGTTGGAGCGGCTAGGTATTTAAACCTGAGGACACACAGTCCTCACTGTATTCTCCTTGAGTTAAGGTCACACAGACCTCGCCCAATCACTCGTGGTAAGCCTTCAGGTGACTTCCAAACCTTCACAAACTCGGTCACTCGGCGATCCACAATTTCCTCTTGGATGCTCTAGACGATGACGCCTAACCGTCTGGAAGATGCACAGTCTTCAAAGGTAACAAGCGTCGAAACACAGGAACAATCTCTTCAGTGATGCTCAATCACTTTGGGTTTGTAGGTGTTTGGGTTTGGGTTTTCCTCACTTGATGATTTTTGCTCAAAGTCCTCAGAGGATGGGATGCTCTCAATGACAAGTGTCAGTTTCTCTCGGAGCAGCCAACCAGCTAGTGGTTGTAGGGGCGGCTATTTATAGCCTAGGGAGCAGCCCAACATGATAAGACATAAATGCCCTTCAATGATTTGACCGTTAGGTGGATAATATATTTTGGGACAGCGGGCGCATAGCACAGCAACGGTCGGAAATTTGAGTATCAAATTCCTCAGGGCTATCATGTTCCTCACTTGTAGGCAATCCGCACTGGTGAATTCCTAACTCCTCAATCAGAACAAATTCCTCAGAGACCAGAAGAACTTTGTCTCTGTTACTGAAGAAATTGACTGAACTGCATGAGATTTCCAATGGCTTCACTCGAAAGGATTGGTAGGTATAGGATTTTGAGATGAGCATCACTTGGAAACTTTTCCTTAATTTTTCCTCGGCCCCCTTTAACAGTACGGTGTTTCCTATGACTCAAGAAAGAGAAAATAAAACTATGAAAACAAAAGTCTTCACGCTTCACATTCCTCGCATGAATTCCAAGTCTTCAGGGTCACACCAATTTCTTCACTTTCAAATTCTTCAGAAATCCAAAGTCTTCAATTGAAGACATTCTTAGGGGCATATCAAACTCCTCATAGACTTACAGACCCGTGTACACTCACAAACACATTATTCCCTTAACCTATAAGTCTTCAATACACCAAAATCACTAAGGGGCATTAGATGCACTTACATCAATAATTTCTTTTCTTCATGCTCTGAAAGGTTAGCACTAATAATAAGAGGATATATCTTATTTTCATCGAGATAAGCATATTTCAAAGTATCAGGTAATTGTTTAAGCTCAAACACGGTATCACCCTTGGGTGGAGGAGGATCCCCAAGGATTTCAACAGGCAAATTGTGTTTCAAAACAGGCCCTTGATTAAAGAATATTTCATCTATTTCCCTTCTTTCATTCATAAACATATCATTTTCATGGTCTAGCAAATATTGTTCCGAAGGATCATTAGGAGGCACAGCAATAGAAGCAAGACCAATAATTTCATCCTTACTAGGCAATTCTTTATCATGGGGTTGTCTATGAAATTTAGAGAAATTAAAATCATGAGACATATCCCCTAAACCAACAGTAACAATATCTTTCTCGGAGTCTATCTTAACATTAACGGTATTCAAGAAAGGTCTACCAAATATAATGGGACAAAAATCATCTTGTGGGGAACCAAGAACAAGAAAATCAATAGGGTATTTAATTTTCCCACACAAGACTTCAACATCTCTAACAATCCCAATTGGCGAAATAGTATCTCTATTGGCAAGTTTAATAGTAACATCAATATCTTCTATCTCAGCAGGGGCAATATCATTCATAATTTCTTTATATAAAGTAAAAGGAATTGCACTCACACTAGCACCCACATCACATAAACCATGATAACAATGATATCCTATTTTAACAGAAACAATAGGCATGCCAACAACAGGTCTATGTTTATCTTTAATATCAGGTTTAGCGATCCTAGCAGCTTCATCACAGAAATAAATAACATGCCCATCAATATTATCAACCAAGATATCTTTAACTATAGCAATACTAGGTTCAACTTTAATTTGCTAAGGGGTCGTAGGTGTTCTAGTATAACTCTTACGAACCATAGTTGAAACTTTAGCATGATCCTTTATTCTAACAGGAAAAGGTGGTCTCTCAATATAAGTAGTAGGAACAATAGGATCAACATTATAAGTAATAGTTTCTTCTTCAAATTTAATAGGTTCTACTATTTTCACTTCAATGGGAGAATGATATTTAAACCACTTCTCCTTACGGAGATCAACATGAGTAGCAAAAGATTCACAGAAAGAAGCTAGTATCTGAGAGTCAAGTCCATATTTAGTGCTAAAATCATGAAAAGCATCAGTATCCATAAAAGATTTAACACAATCAAACTTAAGGTTTATACCTGACTCCTTACCTTCGTCGAGTTCCCAATCTTCAGAGTTGCGTTTAATTCTTTCCAATAAATCCCATTTGAATTCAATATCCTTCTTCATAAAAGAACCAGTACAAGAAGTATCGAGCATGGATCGATCATTATGAGAAAGCCGAGCATAAAATTTTTGAATAATAGTTTCTCTTGAGAGCTCATGATTGGGGCATGAATATAACATTGACTTGCGCCTCCCCCAAGCTTGAGCGATACTTTCTCCTTCACGAGGCCAAAAATTATATATATAATTCCGATCACGATGAACCAAATGCATAGGATAAAACTTCTAGTGAAATTCCAATTTTAATCAATTGTAGTTCCATGATCCAATATCGTCACATAGGCTATACCATGTCAATGACTTTCACTTCAAAGATAAAGGGAAGACCTTCTTCTTGACAACATCCTCGGGCAAACCTGCAAGCTTAAATAATCCACAAACTTCATCCACATAGATTAGGTGCATATCAGGATGTAATGTTCCATCTCCTGCATAGGATTTGCTAGCAGTTTCTCTATCATACCCGAAGGAATTTCATAATAAATATTTTCAGTAGGTGCAGTAGGTTGAGGAGCAACTCTTTGCTCTTTCGGTGGAGGTGAAGATACCCTGAACAAGCCCCTCAAAGGATTATTTTCCATAGTAACAAGTGACAGTAAATTTCATCACACTATATAAATGTTTCCCTACCAAATTCCACTTACCAAAGGCGTTACACTCCCCGGCAACGGCGCCAGAAAAGAGTCTTGATGACCCACAAGTATAGGGGATCTATTGTAGTCCTTTCGGTAAGTAAAAGTGTCAAACCCAACGAGGAGCAGAAGGAAATGGCAAGCGGTTTTCAGCAAGGTATTCTCTGCGAGCACTGAAATTATCGGTAATACATAGTTGTGTGATAAGATAATTCGTAACGGGTAACAAGTAACGAAAGTAACTAAGGTGCAGCAAGGTGGCCCAATCCCTTTTTTAGCAAAGGGCAAGCCTAGACGAACTCTTATATAAAGCAAAGCGCTCCCGAGGATACATGGGAATTGTTGTCAAGTTAGTTTTCATCATGCTCATATGATTTGCGTTCGTTACTTTGATAATTTGATATGTGGGTGGACCGGTGCTTGGTTGCTGCCATTCCTTGGACAAGCCTCCCACTTATGATTAACCCCTCTCGCAAGCATCCGCAACTACGAAAGAAGAATTAAGGTAAACCTAAGCATAGCATGAAACATATGGATCCAAATCAGCCCCTTACGAAGCAACACATAAACTAGGGTTTAACCTTCTGTCACTCTAGCAACCCATCATCTACTTATTACTTCCCAATGCCTTCCCCTAAGCCCAAATCATGGTGAAGTCTCATGTAGTCGACGTTCACATAACACCACTAGAGGAGAGACAACATACATCTCATCAAAATATCGAACGAATACCAAATTCATATGATTACTTATAACAAGAATTCTCCCATGTCCTCAGGAACAAATGTAACTACTCACAAAGCATATTCATGTTCATACTCAGAGGAGTATTAATTATCATTAAGGATCTGAACATATGATCTTCCACCGAATAAACCAACTATCATCAACTACAAGGAGTAATCAACACTACTAGCAACCCACAGGTACCAATCTGAGGTTTTGAGACAAAGATCGGATACAAGAGATGAACTAGGGTTTGAGAGGAGATGGTGCTGGTGAAGATGTTGATGGAGATTGACCCCCTCTCGATGAGAAGATCGTTGGTGATGACGATGGTTTCGATTTCCCCCTCCCGGGGTAAAGTTTCCCCGGCAGAGCAGCTCCGCCAGAGCCCTAGATTGGTTCTGCCCAGGTTCCGCCTCAAGACGGTGGCGCTTCGTCCCGAAAGCTTCCTCTTGATTTTTTCCAGGTCAAAACACACCATATAGCAGAAGATGGGTGTCGGGGGCCTGCCAGGGGGCCCACAAGACCGGAGGGCGCGCCCAGGGGGGGTAGGGTGCGCCCCTTGTGGATGGCAGGTGGCCCCTCTCTGATGCTTTCTTCGCCCAACATTTTTTATATATTCCAAAAACATTCTCCGTGAAGTTTCGGGACTTTTGGAGTTGTGCAGAATAGGTCTCTAATATTTGCTCATTTTTCAGTCCAGAATTCCAGTTGCCGGCATTCTCACTCTTCATGTAAACCTTGTAAAATAAGAGAGAATATACATAAGTATTGTGATATAACGTGTAATAACAGCCCATAATGCAATAAATATCAATATGAAAGCATGATGCAAAATGGACGTATCACATGGTAACAGTGCATCCCTCGTCCTGCTGACGCAAGCCGATGGCGACCAGGCGATGCGCCACTGTAGTAGAGCCGGCCCAACCACTCCGTGACGCACGACAAGACGGATAACAGTGCCCCCTGGCGCACGGGGCCCGCACCCGGAGAACCCGACGTACCTTGGCACCCAGCGGGCCCCAGCACCGACTTCTCAGACGCTGACATCCTGGCCCCGCGCCCATGTAACTTTGCCGTTGTAGCCCTGGGGGGTTGACCTATAAAACCCCCCAGAGGCCTTCGTGCAAAGGGTCGATCGATCAGTAGAATACACACATACGCAAGGAGAAGGAGCAGCCTGAGCCCTGGCATGCCTTCCTTCCTTCCCTAAACAGCTCTAGGAGTAAGCTTGTAACATCCACCCATAAACCACACTCGGCAGGGTTAGGGGTGTTATCTCTACGGAGAGCCCCGAACCTGGGTATGTCTTGCGCGCCTCGCTCGCTCATGCCGAACTCACCTCTAGAGCCCACCGGTGGCCTCGAGCATGTCCCTCTCTTTAGCCATCCTTTGGCATCTGCCGTGCGCCCACCACGACACTCGGCCCAGCCCAAAAGGCTGGCAATCGACATGCCGAGCAACCCCCTAATCCAGGACTCTGTCATATGAATTACTTGGCGGTGGCAGGAGGCAATAATTTCTCTCAACTCTCGCTTCTTGGGGAGCTCGGGTTTTTCAACTCCACTACTCCTTCAATTTTGCGTTGCACTAATAGCCAGCCTCTCACTCCCATGGCCAGAATTTGAACCGTTCGGCTGGGCTCCCAACCTGGAGTTGAGAAGTTTAGGAGCGGGAGGGCTACCGAACACGCCCTTAAGGCCAGCCCGACCCGGCTTTTTATTCACGGGCCGGCACGCAGCCCAAGTCAGCCCTTTTAGCACTGTTTTGGACTTTTTAGTACTACTTTGACTTCTTTAGGTCTTTTTGGTTTTTTACCTAAAAAACAAAGGCGAAAACGAGGCACAAAGCCAAAAATCAACTCAGGTCGGCCCTTTTAGGTCATGCGCTAGACCAATCTACGAGGAACCCTTCTCTATGACTGTGTCGTGTCGTGCCAGGGTTTTTTATGGTTGGGCTGGGCATATGGCCAGACCAGGTGTAATGCGGAGGCACCCTGATATGTCAATCTTTCTTCCGAAACTCTAGCATTCATTAGCGGCTTAGGAGATGTTTTTTTTCTGAAGGGAGCAGCTTAGGGGATGTTTGGTTAGGTTTAACTTTGACTGTTGCACTTCTTCTTTTTTTTCCGCGGGTACGCCAAAGGCGTACCTTAGCTTTATAGGAGGGAGAAAAATATGTACAAAAGTTTAGAATATTGCCGGTTAGGCCACAACCAGCCTAACCAAGCCTCCACTCCACACACACGCTACTCTACTACTCTAACACACATTGATCTCCAAAAGCTCCTGCCGTGGCCCACATCCTCAGCTCGTCGAAGATCGTGTCCACCGTGTCGTGTTCATTCTTGATCTGGCCCGAACCAAACACCCTCCATTCCTTTGTTTCCATAACATCCAGCAGATGAGCATGATAAAAGTGTCAAAACCTTTCCGAGAGTGCTTAAGAAAACGCTTTCTAGCGTCCGACCACCACAAAAGTGTCAAAACCTCAGACTGTTGCACTTCGACTAATAAATAAAATACAACCATTATGGGTTTTTGACTTTAGGGACTTTTTCGGCCTCTAAGCCGAAGTGCAATAGCCAAATCTCATTGAAGCTCTCTCCGCACGTCTTCGTCGAGCTTCAGCATCTAGAGCGCTCGATGCACCCGGATGGAGGGAGTACGAATCTGAATTGCCATGTCAAGTTTGGCTACTGTTGTTCAGCTTGGAGAGTTCCAAAGGTGGATAAGTAAAAGTTTTTTTTTCCTCTTTTTTTCTACATCCTCAGAAAGTAAAAGTAATGTTTAAAGAGGGGGCTGGGGGCATATCAAAGATATTCCCTGGGCTGTGCTCCGTGCTGGTTAACTGCTAGTTGCTGGAGACGATTCGAAGTGACCAGAGGCTTGTGCTCCTCTCACTCCTTCCTCGGTTCACCTTCATGCCTTCATTTTGATGGGAAACCATCTCGGTTTGCTCATTTTGGTGGGAGAGGGGTTCATGGTTGGTCTCGGCTATTCGTTTTGATCTCACAAGTTGCTAATGGGCCGTAGTTTGACCTCCCACTAGAAAATGCGTTCATGGTCAGTGACAGCTTTCATCCCAGCTAGACTAGAGCCTCTCAAGAAAAGGAAAACATTGCGCCGCGATTCAGCAGCCAAGGAGCCATGCATAAACCAACCATGAAGTGACTAATAGAAGAACTATATATGTCCCATGTATTACAGTATTAGCTATATTGAGTCAAATGGTGAGCAGTGAACATCTAGCACAAGAATTTACAACTAGTCTGGTAAAACGAACAAGTCACAGCCTAACTGGTCTAGTAAAAGCCCATCAACGTCACAAAATAGTGGACATCGGTGTGTCTAACAGCTCATCCGCGCACAAATCCTCCAGATCAACCATGAAATCACCTCCATCCCCGCCAGCTGCATCGCTTAGCATCTTATCCTGTATCGCCTGTCCAAAACCATAAAAAATACAGATCCCAGTTAGATGAAGGTGCCATATTCAGATGGGCGCTTCAGCAAAGATAAGTAGGAGAAACAATAGGAGGAATGTATTTTATTTCCTTCATTTTTATGTAACGATGGTTTAAGATGCTAATAATATGTTACGGAAAAAGGAAGCCAACCTTGGACTCTTGTAGTTCCGTAACACAGGCTTGCAGCCTACTGTATTGTTCTCTTGCTTCTGGGTATTGAGTCATTGATTTCACACGAGCTAATGACCTCTGTAGTCTGCCTTCAGCCTGCTTCCTGCCATCCTTCAAGAAGTCGTATTCATCTTCAGCTTCTGCAGATCCACCTTCTGCAGGTTGGATCTGCGAGGACGGCCCTTCAAGTTGTTTGTCAGGTTGGAAACCACGCAAGCCCCGTCCCTTTCTCCTCCACCTCAGTATAACTTTCTCCACGATGCCTACTGACCATATTACCTTTTTATAGTTTCTCCTTACTTGATGTCCTCTTATATGAGCCTAGTGAAAAACACAAGTAGAAGTATAATCCATAAGGAATATTAGCATTTTTATAGTAGTTGACAGCCTAACACAACTGGAGTAATCAACTGGAATTACTCGTATCAAGATAGTGCAACATCTGCAACTCACGAGTTGAGACCACTCATGTCATTTCCACGAGTCACACACCTCATGTAACTACTGCCATAACATTTGGCTTCATGTTACCTTTCCTCTCATCTAAAACATGATTGAACCAGATGTAAAATAATCTCGCCTCTATTTTTTGAATTAGTGGATTGGAATAAGCGCATTCAAAATGACCAAGTACCCCAAAAGATTCAAAGGAAAAGTTACTGGTTCTATAAAAATGTCAGGAGTATAAACTGCAACTAGTTACATACACTCACCTCAGCTTCGAAGTACAATAACAAATTATCCCGAAAAATAAAAAGGAGCAGAGTATCATAAATATGCCTTGAGTATAAACCACATTAAAATGATATTTTGATTAACAATTTAAACACAGATTAATCCATTGCATATAGAAAGCATAGTTCCATCAAACCACTTAGTTGGCCTATAGCCTCAAACACAAATGTCAACTCCCAAGTTAAAACACAAAGAGTTAAAGAGAACCAAGTACTAATTGTCATGTCGGCAATCATATGAATGTGCTACAAGAAAATATGCAGCATTATGTGGTTATACGAGAGTTAGGCATACAAAAAGATAAGCATATGTTAGATTGGAACAGAGCATACCTGTATCTTGATGATTTTCTGTCGAATAATCATAAACTCCTTTCTCCCTTTCCATCCTCTAAACTTGTTTTGGATACGAACTGCAGCAGAATGCGGCATATCATTCTGTCCAGATTTGGTATTTTTAAGAGAAACAAGTGAAAGAGTGCGCTCATCAGATAATCCGCAATCATCATCTCCATATTCAACCACCTTCTTTCTGTGGAATGACTCTACCCTAAAAGCTTGAAATATTCTGGATGCAGCTAGAGTTGATTTACGAACAGCACTAAGTGAATCTTTTAATGACTCTGCCTGAGAATCTTGGCGAGAAAGCTGAGCAGAACTTGGTTCTGCAAAGCCATCGGCTTCAGCTGATCCACAAATTTCTTCCACATTGCAACCCTTTGCTTCTTTCAATGTAAGTGCTGAAAGATGACTTGTCAAGGCAGACTCTGCAAGAAAACCCGCAATGCCTTTGTGTCCATTGTCTGATGCTAAATCAGCAGGTGTTCTTCCAGATAAGAAATGAGGAGTTGGGTCTGTTAATGCACCAGCTGCAGCTCCATTTGTTATCAGGGCACCAACTGTCCGCTCTCTAAATAATAGACACTGTAAGTTCAACATAGATGAGTAAACATGAAATACTGACAGGTACAAACATTAATGCATTACCTTCCACATGACGCTGCCCAGTGAAGCGCAGTCCATCCACGCACATCCCTAAAGTTCACATGTACGCCTGCAGCAATAATTGGTCTTATAGCCCAATCATAGCCAAGTGCAGCTACTAAATGGATCACGCCTTGCCCTTCCTTGCCTAACACATTGGGACCTTTCCCATCATCATGTATCTTATGGATAAGCCAATAATATAGCTTATCTTTGACCGATTTCTCAAGATTCTTGTCCTGTGCAGCAGAAAATTCTTCATCCGATGGTGCTGACAGGTTTGTAAATTTATCATCAAGCATCAGGGAACCAATAGTGCTGATTAACTCGGACTTCTCATTTCCACCACTCATAACATACTTCTCATAGTCATCTGGTCCCAGGGAAAGCAACTTCTCAAGACGGATATGTAAATGCATTTCATTGATACCAGTAATATGGGGATCTGCTGCCTCCATATGCTGGGTCTCGGAATCATGAAACTCGAATTCTCTTACTTCACTACAAGCTACCCTATTAGAGCATGTCACATAAAATGGAACTCGTCCAGATTGATGTACTGGTGTATAGCAGCGCAGGGAGCCATCTGCTAAAACTTCAACCGGTACTTCAACATCCCCGAACATACATGACCACTTGCAATTTTCGACATGTTCTTTATTTGTCAAGAATGTACCAGTAATTAAGACCTGCATTGGGGTGACAAGCAGAATAAAGATGATTAATGGTAATCATTATAACATTTAGAAGTCAACATAACGATCAACATAGAGCATACTAGTAGGTAATTAAGACCTGCATTGGGGTGACAAGCGGAATAAAGATGATTAATGGTAATCATTATACTCCCTCCTTCCCATATTATTAGGCGTATTAGTTTCAGCACGAAGATTAACGCAAGTCTATCGTTAGTTTATTACGTGAGCCGTCGTACAATTTTTTACATGAGCTAACAGCATGAGAGATCCATCAGACGTGATTTGTTTTATTTCCAGAAAAATAGGGATTCTTAACTGTACAAGAGAGAGAGGAAGTAGTCTGCGCCTAATATTATGGGATTGCATGAAAAAGCTAATACGCCCTATATTTTGGGAAGGAGGGAGTAACTTTTAGAAGTCCACAACAGAATGCTTAACATAGAGCATACCAGTGTGTTCATATCGTGCCTATTACAAAAATAAAAGCAGAATGGAATAAAAAAAGACTGCAAACCTTATTTTGAGAGCCAGTGTACGCCCAGCTTGGGGAAACGTCAATAATGCTGAAGAGCTGATCTTGGGAAAGCGAGGGGCTGACCACATATGCATCTAGCTGCTCGTTCATAGGTATACTCATACTAGAGCCATCAGCAACATTTACAGTTTCAGTACTGCTCCAGAAAGCATCAGAAGTGGATTTGATATCCAGATCAGCTGCAAGTTCATCACTCATCCATTTCGAGAAGCTGTCAAATTTCTTCAACCCATTGGGCTCAATCTTAAAGAGGTCCAATGATGACTGCTTTAATAGCGGATAGCCCATGCTTCCATCTGTATAGCTATCATTATGCACCTGCAAATTTGGGGAAATATTTTAGTTTATTGTGAAATAAGTAACATGTCTGGGAAACAGTACACATATGGGATTATTCAGACAAACAATTTCTTAAAGCTGGTCGGCACGTGTTACCACAACAACAACAACTAAGCCTTTAATAATCCCAAACAAGTTGGGGTAGGCTAGAGCTGAAACCCATAAGATCTTGAAACCAGCTCATGGTTCTGGCACGTGGATAGCTAACTTCCACGCGCCCATGTCCATGGCTAGTTCTTTGGTGATATTCCAGTCCTTCAGACCTCTCTTGACATTATCGGCACGCTTTAAACGTCCGCTATGCACTGGAGCTTCTGGAGGCCTGCGCTGTATATGTCCAAACCATCTCAAGACAATGTTGGATAAGCTTCTCTTCAATCGGTGGTACCCCAATTCTCTCACGTATATCATTCCGGACCCGATCCTTTCTTGTGTGGGGTCAGCACGTGTTACCACTGCCATTAACTTCGTCTCTTGTGCAATTTACATCAGACAGCAGTGGATACTGAAGAGTTGCAAAATGAATACCCCCTTCTTAAAGGTAGTGAAATAGTACCCTTAAATATTCCTCATTGGAATATTGTATACATCAGGCAGCTATGGATACTGGAGTTGAAAAATGAATACCCCCCCACCCTCATTGGAACATTATAGGGGAACTCCAAATTACAAAGTCCAATCAGATAAACAGAAGTATAGTGCAGTAGTCCTATGACAAAGCACAGCAGGAAGGACCTTCCTATACCTCTGCAAATGGTCTCAAGGACTCTACAGTAGGCACAAAGGAGAGCAAGTGTAGAGAAGTTGCATGATTGCCACACGGAAACAAACATCTCATGACACAACAAGAAAATTAACGGAAAAAAACTGCAAAGCACCTGCGAGGACGTCATGCCTGCAGCACTCAGCGCATCCGTTTCCTTTTGAGTAAGGTTGTTGGTGTACAGTGCCTCAGTCATCAATGTTTCCAAGCGAGAGTTATCATCCAGATTGTTCGACCCCATGGTGGTAACAGAAGAATAGAGTGTCGGCTCCGTGAATCCAGTTGGATATTCTGGAAAGGGCTCACCAAAGTGCACTGAATCGAGTGCAGTTTTGGAACCACTCCTCAATCCAGCTCCAACATCATTGAACACACTAGCTATGCCATGGTGAGTAACAAAATTATTGCTTATGTTAGCTGTTCTAGCCTGATTTTCATCCTGATAACCTGCAATGTTTATAAAACGAAATCTGAGCCAGAAGTCAATATTTAGAGGAATAGCTCAGAAGTCGGAAGGTAGAACATAATCTTGCCTAGATTATTTACGGAAGTACTTGGAGCTGGAGCACCCAACCGATTATCCATCATGACTCCATCCACAGGCTGCTGCATCTCAACGAAAGGGTGGTATCTGGAGCTTGCTCGAGAATTATCTGTGGCACCGAATTTTGCTTTAGATACACTGTAAGAAATTACGTTATTGAATATGCATCACCTAATATATACTGAGTGCAGATGATGCCGAATGAAGATAGAGAAACAGCAAGACCTGTTTCAGCATCTTCATATTCCGAAATCTGTCCACTATATGGGCTTTCAGCATCCATAGTTTGGGAGGCTACCTGGCTCTGACTAGCAAAAGAGTTTGAACAAGCAGGACTATCTTCAGCTTCTTTCGAACGACTGAAACTTTGTTTGCCACCCTGAAATCATTTTTACTTACAACATCAGATAAGGGAAAGCAATATTCATAAATAAAGTGGTAAATCAAAGAGACTGTTGAAGCATATGTGGATTGCCCAAACTTCTCCATCAGTTCGGACTTCTCGTTCTACTGGTTGGTGCAGGAAACTTAATATGGTGTCAGAGGTTAAAGTCTCAGCTTTCGCTATTTAAATGAAAGAATCGTTTGCCTCTTTCTGTCCATGTCTAGGCTTAATCATGCAATTCATGGCACACGTGAGAGGGCTCTTGAAGCATATGTTGATTGCCCAACCTTCTCCGTCAGTTCAGACTTTCGGTTCTACTGGTTGGTGCATGAAACTTGAGAGAGAACAGGAGAGAGTACATTATTCTCAACCCCCTCCCCTCCACACACACACACGCTCATGTGCATGCAGAACATATTAATTAAGTGCAGTTATAATTTGCACTATGATAGTCAGTGTGTGTGCGTGTGGTGCCTGTAGATATTCATTCCGTTCCTTTGTTTGGGGGTGGGGGGGCATGGACGTGCACTGCATACCAGCAAAGTTGGTACTAATATGCATGCAAAGTTTTCAGTTGGTACCGTCACAAACTTACAAAACAAAGTCAAAAAGTTCATCACACATGAAACTATACGTACCTTGATTTCAAGATAGTGCACAAGAACAATATTCATGAAACCCCTGGGGAAAAAAATAGGAGATGATTATCATCATGGCATGTTGTCATGCTTCTGTTGTGATATCATTTCAGATATCATTAGACTATCCAAATTGGCTTTGGAAACTGATTTACATTATACTCAAAGAATATTGCATTATTCAGCACTTACTCTTCTAACAACCAATAGGTCCGTCTTTGGAAGTTCTCATTCTCTTCCCCATGGGCATAATAGCAATGAAGTACATCAACACTGCCAACCTAAAAGGATAAGCTTCAGTTTCACTGTTGTAGTAATAAGGCCACAAGAAAAGAACAACAGAGAGCTACAATAAAATTATTGCAACTATTTGGGCCACGCCACGTAATTTTCTTCATCAATAGAAAGCTTAAGTGTAGAAAAATTGTGGGCTATCAAAGCTTCAAGACAAGAGATACAGAAAGCTACTCCCTCCGTCCCATAATATAAGCTCGTTTTGAAGCTGTTTTAGCTTGCGAAACGATCTTATATTATGGGACAGAGGGAGTAGATGATTACTTCTTTTAGATAAATAAAGATGTCATCAAGGAAAGCATTTTAAAACTTTTCAAACTTCGAGTTTCTGAGCAATGACATTAATAGTTCAAAATGTATGTATTTTCCAATAACTTTACGGACATATTGATGTTTCTTTAAGTTGTAGCTTGGAGACTGAAAACGGCAATCTCCCATGAATAGGGATGGGTAAAGTTTGTATAGGACAGCCTGTAGAGCAGTATAGAACAACTATAGATGTTTAGAGAACAGTGATACTATAGGATTTGTCGACTTGAAGTGATTCATGAAGAAGTCAACAACAGTATCCATCATTTGTCTGGTGTTTTCAAATTATACATAGAAAAGGAAGTCCTCTCTGGAAGAGCTTGTACATACTTTCAGCTTTTCATGAGCTTCCTTTACTGTCTTGCCATCCTTCTTCTTTCTCCAGATGTGTCCATCCTTTCTGAAGTATCTCAATATTTTCCGGTCAAACAGAAATAGTGAACCACCTACAAGAATGACATGGATAAGAAAGCCATATCATTATTGGTATGTCATTTCGTAAAATGACCAACATGTACTTACCAGGTGCAAATCAAGCAGGTACAGGTTATACGTCACACAAGATACAAAGGAAAAAGAAACCAAGAAACAGTAATAAGCATGCCACTTATCCCTACAAACAGGGAGTTCATATGGAAGTATAAGCGCACAAAATAATTGAAAATCCAAGTAGTAGCATACGCAACCTGGTCACATGCCATTTATTTGTCTAGCGCCATTGTGAAATGACTAGTGATTAATGGATGCATGATCACTCATCTTTTAAACTTAAAGAAGCCAATTCGTATGGTTGATGCTTTAAAAGGTTACTCCCTGGATCATGATCTGCATATTTGATGCAATGGCACACATTTTTCCTGCGAGATGAGGGGAATATTCCCTTTAGGGGATTATTATTCCGAGCTGTAGCATGTTAATACCAATGTTAAAAGGTTTTTAGACTCCTTGGAACTGCTGACTGAAATCGGAACATTCCTAGCAAAACAGCACTTCCTAGGACCTCAATAAGTTGGACTTTTAGAATATCCGCGTGCAACATCCATGATACAGAAAAAAAAAAGTTGACGAGCACAGAACCCTAGAACATAAGTCTACACCATCAAGCCGAATGGGTGAGGAAGGATAAATAGCCACTGTGGTATCAATGTTTTCTATGAAGTTGGTCCGAAATTCCAAATGAGGAGAAGGCATACTTGGAGGCCTGTTTGGCGGCTCGGGCGCAATGGAGAACTTCTTGTAATTCGACAGTATTTGGCAGATTTCTGTGGGTCGCAGCCATCGATTCTGTGCTTCCTGCAGTATCTGGGGGATATCTGCGAATTAACAGCGACATTAGTCAGTCAGTAACCAACAATACTAGTAACTTACTCAAAACTCGCTTTCATCAACACTAGCATGCCGTCTAGGTTTCGTTCATGCTCCGACTAGTTTTCCTAATCCAGCCCCCGAATCAACTGCGAGTCTACAGAAGGCGCTAGAAACAAATTCCAAACTCTAAACCCATAGAAACAACAAAGCGGCCTCCAAAAACTCGCAACCCAGGGGAATCGCTCGAAGGCGGAGCCCTAAATCTCCCCGCACGGCCCCACAAAAACCCTGACAAAATCACCGAAAGTTTCCGCCAGCGAACCGGGAAACCCCGCGAAATCCCTAGACGGGCGTACGGATCAACCGCCGCAGTAGCAGAGAGGCGAATCCGCACCTGGGGGCTGGTTGGACAGCCCGTACTTGTGCATCTCCGCCATGCGATGATCCGGCCGGGTCCCTTCCGCCGCACCTCAGTCCTCACTCCTCCCCGCTCCAATCGCTCGCTTCCCGAGGGGGATATGGGGGGGAATTTTTATCCGGGCGGCGGGGGCGGCTTCACGGGATTCTTCGGCTCGGGGCACGGCGCCGTCGGATTGGAATATTTGCTTCGGGGAGGGGAGAGAGTGAGGGGGGAGGAAAAAGGCAGAGCGGAGCCGCGGAAGGCTGTGCGAAGGGTGCGGAAATGACGCGGCTGCCCCGGCTTGGACGGCGGTCTGGGCCTGTGTGTTAGGTGGGGCTCCAGTCGTCGCTAGCGCTAAACTCTGGTTAGGATCGCGGAACCCGGGCGAGGAAAGAGAAGGGTCCCGGAACCCAACCCGAGCCCGTGGTTGGTCGTTTGCTGCCCGCGGTGGCCGCCGCGGCTGAGGACGGGCCTGACGGCGACGCGACTAGCGGGGCTGAAGTTACCGTGCTGCCCCTCCCGGGTTAAGGACCACGTAGTCATGGTTTGGGGAGTTTTCTTGCGGGATAAAGCGGGTTTTGGGATTGCCTTCCGCATGATCAAGGACCACGTGCACCGCATGCTGCGTCATGTGCGCATTTCGGTATCTAATGTGCATAGGTGCGTATGATTAGCATTTTGAGTGAAAGAATGTTTGCATGTAGGGCCTATGTGCTGTTCAATTCCGAGCTGTTCAGTGGGACTTGAGCTATGCTCTCTAGAAATGGGATACTACTTCTCTTCTTAAGCCATGGCCAGGGCCGGTCCTGAGATTTCGGTAAATGCTAACTAAAATCGTACCTTAATATACAAGCCATTATTATTATTATTATTATTATTATTATTATTATTATTAGTAACAATTAAATCCAAAATATGTATGTGTATCAAAAAAAATATACATAATACCTTAAAATTTTCTTCTAACATTCCTCGATGCAAAGTTACTTATGATGGGGTCGATGTCAATCTCATCCAATAATTTTTTCTCGATGCATAATGTGGCCAAACCATTTAACCTCTCTTGAGTCATGGTTGACCTCAAATAATTCTTCAATAATTTCAACTTTGAAAAGCTTCTCTCGGCCGATGCGACCGTCACAGGCACAGTAAATAAGATGCGATAGGCAATGGATATATTGGGGTAACAATCAACTTCTCTGACATGCCTGAAAATCTCCATAGCAGACATTGCGCCATCTGGCAAAGTGAATCTCATAATCTTCAATTCAGAAATAAGATCGTATACCTCAACATCAGATGAACCATTAAGAGAGAAAGTTTCTGCAAATTTTGTGCAACATTCTTCAAGTTCATTGTCACTTAATGACGTGAGAGTGCCCGAGCTCAATAAAAATCCGAATATATCTTTAAAGACCATGAGTTCTTTAAATCTATCATTCAAAGAAGTGATCGCCATATCAACCAAAACATTAAAATATTTAACTTGGAAAGCCTTCTCAGCTTCCAAGATTTCTTCTTGACAATCACTTTCATCATACTGTTTCTTCCTCTTAGCATGACGTTCACTGGAAACAATGGCTCTATTCCCATTTCAGTTGCAATACCTTTAGCGATGGTCAGACTTGAAGAAAACCCCTCATCTCTGTACTTCTCAAAATATTTTGTTATACCTTTTATTTGCTTCAAAGCGGAGTCAATGCACATGGTTGACGATTGCAACATCTTGCTAACTTTATTTACAGCAAATAGAACATCATGCCAGATAATCATACCAACTAGAAACTCAAAGCGACCAAGTGCATCAAATAAATTTTTGGCATCACTTTTATCTTTAGGATCAGTGTCAGAAGCATGACGTAACTCAGACAAAGCTGACCTTAACTCAGCGGCTAGATATCTTATTGCTGTAACACTTTTGATTCTACTCTCCCAACGAGTATTGGACAATGATTTCACGGTCAAACTAGGAACATGTTTAAGCAAAACATTCCACCTTTTTGTAGAGCCAGCAAATAATACATATATGCGTTGAACAATTCCAAAAAATGAAACAGCTTTCTCACATGATTTTGCCATATCACAGAGAGTGAGATTTAGGCTATGACAAGCACATGGCATATATAATGCTCTTGGATTCATATCAAGTAACCTAGATTGTACCCCTCGGTATTTTCCTTTCATATTAGAACCGTTATCATATCCTTGACCCCTTATATCTTGAATATTTAGGCCAAAAGACTCAACAGAATCAAGCAGTACTTTGAAAATCCCTAAGCCAGAAGTGTCATCCACTTTCAAGAACCCCAGAAAGTACTCCTCAATTTTTATTTTGCCATCTGACAGATTAACACATCGAACTAAAAAGGTCATTTGTTCTTGATGACTAACATCAGGGGTACAATCTAGGATAACAGAGAAATACTTGGCCTCTTTAACAACCTTTATGATAGAACATGTGATGTCAGAAGCCAAAAGAGATATCAGCTCATTTTGTATTTTATGACTGAGATAGTGATAATGGGTTTCCTTGTTCTCAACACGTCTAAGGTGATCTTGCATTACCATATCAAATTCTGCAATCATCTCAATGCAAGCTAAGAAATTACCATTATCATCCTTGTAAAGCTGCTCACTACTTCCACGAAAAGCCAAGTTGCGTTTACCAAGATATTTCACAACTGCTATTATTCTTAACAGAACTTGCCTGACACGTTCTTTCTCCTTTGTTATTTGATGTTGCAAATCCTTATCAATAGTTTCCTGTTTTCTCAGTCTAACTCTCAATTCATTCCACTTGTTCATGTTATTAATATGCTCAATGCTATTTTCATGTTCTTTGAGCTTCTCACTAATATGCCTCCAATGTCCTAGTCCATCATGTGCTAAGGAACTCTGACTCCTGTTGGTGCTAGACTTGAAGATCTTACAACAGAAACAAAAAACTTTATTGACATTTTTTGAATAAACTAGCCATTTCCTATCATGTTCCTCTCCATTGCTTAATTTTCTATGATAATGAGCATACGAAAAATGTCTTCTTGTTTCATCTACATGGTATTCCATTTTTTTCCTCTCTGATAGGCCCTTTCTCAACTAAGATATCTCTTGCTTTATTATCAAGATTATCCCAGTTTTTTGGATCGTAAATATCGGCAGTATAAACTGGTTGTTCATCAACACTAGCAGATTGGGCATGTGCATCCGACGAATTACTTACATTCTCGGAGCCACTTACATTGTCATCGCCGATGTTGGAGTTGATATTTTCTTCTTGTTGATTAGAGTCCGAGTTTTCATTAGTTTGTTGCTCTTCCACAATGGCAACAATCGCCAACGCATCAGCTGGGTCCGGCGGAGTAATACAGGCACCAATATCACTTGGCATGAAAAAATTGCGAATACCTCCGCGCTGTGACTTTATAAGTTTATTCTCTTTCTCCTTTTTTTTCCTTTTGTGGCTACCCGATGGATAATTCCTCTTGTTGGGCGCCATGAGAACAAACACAATGCTGAAAAAATAATATTGAATCAATTGTTGAACGGTGCTAGCTGTAAACCAAAGTCCAAAGAATTTTTTGTATGAATAATATACCTCAATACCTAATGTCCAGAATCCTGATGATCAAACTTCAGTAGTCTGTACGTGTCTAGAGTCTGCAGATTGCCGAGAGGAGAGCAATTGAGCAAAGACCAAAGGAGGGTGAAGCAGGCCCTGGGGTGAAGATGGAGGCCCCAGAACTGAAAACAACGACCAACATAATCAAATTAGAAAGGAAATTACCAGGGGACGGCGAGGTCGGAGTGCGTCTGTGCATGCACGGCGCCGGCGGCCAGCAGGTAGGGGCGTAGGGCTGGGACCTGGGAACTCTTCGTGATGGAAGAAAGGCGTCGAACGTAACAGGAAGGGAATCGCGTCCAGGCGCTGATTGCTCTCTAATTCGCTATCTTTCTTTTTTTCCAGAGGATCTCTCGTTGTTTCCTGGGAACGATCTCGCGATCGCTGGCCGCTGGGATCGGGCATCGCTGTTGCCGATTGGGCCTCGTTTCTTTCTCTTTTTTTGCCGATCGGGCCTCCTACTCCTGGCGCCCTCCTACTACATGCATACCTGGGGGGGGCGCGCCTCTGCCCCCCCCCCAGGGCCGGCCCTGGCCATGGCGAATAAGGGGGTTCTCGGGGTCATTCAATTTGTGGTCGTCGGATGGGTTACTCCTTGCGATCTTGGCCGTTTGCCGACACCATTTATTTCTTTGTTCACCAAGCTTTCCTTTGACCTCGGTCACTGCCTATGACCCTCATCTCTTGTTTCTTTTCCTAACCCCGCATACCAAGAGCCTGGCGACTTGGTTTTGTGGTGTGGCGTGTGTGGGGGCAAGAGAGGGGTTGTGGTGGTCCGGGGCGTGATTTGGCCTCCTAATCAGGGGCAATGTTGGGATTTCAATGGGACTTGAACTATGTCAAAGTAGGGGTGAGGGAGTCTTGGACTAGGGGGTCCTCGGGTTGCCAGCCTGTCCCGGACTATTGGGCGGCGGCGTATCCGGACAGGAGACCTTTGGTGCCTTTGTGTGTGCTCCAAGTTAAGATAGAAGATTCGGCATGTTTCTCCTCTTGTTGTAACCAACATATGTAACCCTAGTACCCCTGGTGTCTATATAAACCAGAGGGTTTTAGTTCGTAGGGGCCAGAAGAACAACCGTCATCCTACTAGCCTAGGGTTTAGTTCATCTGATTTCGTGGTAGACCGACTCTGTAATCCTCATATACACAAGCAATATAATCAAGCAAGACGTAGGGTTTTACCTCTTAGAGAGGGCCCGAACCTGGGAAACATTGTGTCCCTCGTCCCTTATTCCCCATTGATCCAAGGTCCACAGCTCGGAGCCCCTTACCCGAAATCCGCCGGTTTTGACATCGACATTGGTGCTTTCATTGAGAGTTTCGTTGTTGGATCGCCAAAGGATCGATGGCTCGCCTGATCATTGGAGATGGCATCAGCACCGGGGACATCTTCATCCCCGGCCAACTTTTCGCGTTCGGCAACATCGTTTTGCACGCCAACTCGACCGGTCATCTCAACCAGGTCGACAATTTCTCCCCTGAGCGTCGAACCGGAGGTGGTCGCCGCGGCTGACGGCGACGCGACTAGCGGGCTTGAAGTTACCGTGCTGCCCCTCCCGAGTTAAGGACCACGTAATCATGGTTTGGGAGTTTTCTTGCGGGATAAAGGGATTGCCTTCCGCATGATCAAGGACCACGTGCAGCGCATGCTGCGTCATGTGCGCATTTCGGTATCTAATGTGCATAGGTGCGTATGATTAGCATTTCTTTTGCCGTTTTGAGTGAAAGAATGTTTGCATGTAGGGCCTATCTGTTGTCCAATTCCGAGTTGTTCAGTGGGACTTGAGCTATGCTCTCTAGAAATGGGATACTATTTCTCTTCTTAAGCCATGGCATTTTGAGTGAAAGAATTTCTCAGTTAAAGTATATTGTCATGGATCATTCAAACATGTTGAACTTGCCTTTCCCCCTCATGCTAGCCAAAAATTCCTTGCACCAAGTAGAGATACTACTTGTGCTTCCAAATATCCTTAAACTCAGTTTTACCATGAGAGTCCACCATACCTACATATGGATTGAGTAAGATCCTTCAAGTAAGTTGTCATCGGTGCAAGCAATAAAAATTGCTCTCTAAATATGCATGACTTATTAGTGCCGAGAAAATAAGCTTTGTACGATCTTGTTATGGAAGCAATAAAAGCGACGGACTGCATAATAAAGGTCCATATACAAGGGGTAATATAAAGTGACGTTCTTTCGCATTAAGATTTTGTGCATCCAACCCTAAAAGCGCATGACAACCTCTGCTTCCCTCTACGAAGGGCCTATCTTTTACTTTACGCAAGAGTTAAGGTGATCTTCACATTTCCCTTTTTCATTTTATCCTTTGGCAAGCTCCTCGTGTTGGGAAGATCCTGATATATATATATATATATCCAATTGGATGTAAGTTAGCATGAACTATTATTGTTGACATCACCCAAAGGTGAATACGTTGGGAGGCAACACTATAATCCCCTATCTTTCTCAGTGTCCGATTGAAACTCCATAACCATTAGTATTGCGTGAGTGTTAGCAATTGTAGAAGACACTATGATAGTTGAGTATGTGGAGTTTGATATTCCTGAAAATAAGATGAATTGCAATTGTTTGATGACTGAGAATGAAGTTTGCTAGTTTTCAAGAAAGTTTATGGTCTATGCTTTGACATGTGAATTGCTTGTTACTTTATCGTGAGAAGTTTTATGAGATGAACTACTGCTATGACATATAATCATGCTAGAAAAGGTGATTGAAATTATCATTGATCAAACTTGTGCACCTTCTAGCATTCACACTTCATAAATTCTTTCTTTTATCATTTACCTACCGAGGACGAGTAGGAATTAAGCTTAGATGCTGATACGCTCCAACGTATCTATAATTTATGAAGCATTCATGCTATTTTATTATCTGTTTTGAATGATTACAGCTTTATTATACACTTTTATATTACTTTTGGGACTAACCTATTAACCAAGGCCCAACCCATATTGTTGTTTTATTGCTGTTTCAAGATTTCAAGAAAAGGAATATCAAACGGAGTCCAAACGGAATGAAACCTTCGGCAAGCATTATTTTGGGAAGAATATGATCCTGGAGACTTGGAGTTCATGTCGAAGATCCCGAGGACTCCACGAGATAGGAGGGCGGCCCCCACCCTTGTAGGGCGCTACTGCCTCGTGGGCTCCTTGAGGCTCCCCCAACCGACTTCTTTCGCCTATATAAGCTTCACGCACCCTAAAAACGTCGAATATCAAGATAGATCGGGAGTTCGCCGCCGCAAGCCTCTCAGAGCCACCAAAACCTCTCGGAGCCTGCTCCAAGACACCACTGAGGGGGAATCCATCACCGGTGGCCATCTTCATCATCCCGGCGCTATCCATGACGAGGAGGGAGTAGTTCACCCTCGGGGCTGAGGGTATGTACCAGTAGCTATGTGTTTGAACTCTCTCTCTCTCTCGTGTTCTCTCTATGGCACGATCTTGATGTATCGCGAGCTTTGTTATTATAGTTGGATCTTATGATGTTTCTCCCCCTCTAGTCTCTTGTGATGAATTGAGTTTCCCCTTTGAAGTTATCTTATCGGATTGAGTCTTTGATTTGAAAACACTTGATGTATGTCTTGCCGTGTTTATCTATGGTGACAATGGGATATCACGTGCCACTTGATGTATGTTTTGGTGACCAACTTGCGGGTTCCGCCCTGAACCTATGTATAGGGGTTGGCACACGTTTCCTTGACTCTCCGGTAGAAACTTTGGGGCACTCTTTGAAGTACTTTTTATGTTGGTTGGATGAATCTGAGATTGTGTGATGCATATCTTATAATCATGCCCACGGATACTTGAGGTGACAATGGAGTATCTAGGTGACATTAGGGTTTTGGTTGATTTGTGTCTTAAGGTGTTATTCTAGTATGAACTCTTGAATAGGTTGATCCGAAAGAATAACTTTGAGGTGGTTTCGTACCCTACCATAATCTCTACGTTTGTTCTCCGCTATTAGTGGCTTTGGAGTGACTCTTTGTTGCATGTTGAGGGATTTTTATATGATCTATCTATGTTATTATTGTTGAGAGAACTTGCACTAGTGAAAGTATGAACCCTAGGCCTTGTTTCCTATCATTGCAATACCGTTTATGCTCACTTTTATCATTAGTTACCTTGCTGTTTTTATAATTTCAGATTACAAATACCTTTATCTACCATCCCTGTTGCACTTGTATCACCATCTCTTCGCCGAACTAGTGCACCTATACAATTTACCATTGTATTGGGTGTGTTGGGGACACAAGAGACTCTTTGTTATTTGGTTGCGTGGTTGCTTAGTAGAGACCATCTTCATCCTATGCCTCCCACGGATTGATAAACCTTAGGTCATCCACTTGAGGGAAATTTGCTACTGTCCTACAAACCTCTGCACTTGGAGGCCCAACAACGTCTACAAGAAGAAGGTTGCGTAGTAGACATCACACGATGCTTTGTTTAGAACTGCACCAACTGACAGCTCCACCGTTCAATACAAACACGTATCCAGTTTGCGATTTAGAATCGTCCGGACCAGTGTCAAAGCTTGCATCGACGTAACCATTTACAATGAGCTCTTTGTCACCTCCATAAACGAGAAACATATCCTTAGTCCTTTTCGGGTATTTCAAGATGTTCTTGACCGTTGTCCAGTGATCCACTCTTGGATTACTTTGGTACCTCCCTGCTAAACTAATAGCAAGGCACACATCAGGTCTGGTACTCATCATTGCATACATGATAGAGCCTATGGCTGAAGCATAGGGAACACTTTTCATTTTCTCTCTATCTTCTGCAGTGGTCGGGCATTGAGTCTGACTCAACTTCACACCTTGTAACACAAGCAAGAACCCTTTCCTTGCTTGATCCATTTTGAACTTTTTCAAAACTTTATCAAGGTATGTGCTTTGTGAAAGTCCAATTAAGCGTCTTGATCTATCTCTATAGATCTTGATGCCCAATATATAAGCAGCTTCACCGAGGTCTTGTATTGAAAAACTCTTATTGAAGTATCCTTCTATGCTATCCAGAAATTCTATATCATTTCCAATTAACAATATGTCATCCACATATAGTATTAGAAATGCTACAGAGCTCCCACTCACTTTCTTGTAAATACAGGCTTCTCCAGAAATCTGTATAAAACCATATGCTTTGATCACACTATCAAAACGTTTATTCCAACTCCGAGAGGCTTGCACCAGTCCATAAATGGATCGCTGGAGCTTGCACACTTTGTTAGTACCTTTTGGATCGACAAAACCTTCAGGTTGCATCATATACAACTCTTCTTCTAGAAATCCATTCAGGAATTGTAAGTGCATCTAGTGCCCCTTAGTGATTTTGGTGTATTGAAGACTTATAGGTTAAGGAACTAACGCGTTTGTGAGTGTACACAGGTCTATAAGTCTATGCGGAGTTTGATATTTACAGAGAAAGTCGACCCCTAAAAATGAAGTTCTTCGACTGAAGACTTTGATATTCTGAAGACTTTCTGAAGAATGTGAAAGTGAAGAAATTGGTGTGACCTTGAAGACTTGGTATTCATTTGAGGAACATGAAGCGTGAAGACTTTTGTTTTCATAGTTTCATTTTTATCTTTCTTGAGTCATAGGAAACACCGTACTGTTAAAGGGGGTTGAGGAAATACTAAGGAAAAATTTCCATGTGATGCTCAACTCAAAATCCTACACCTACCAAATCCTTCGAGTGAAGCCTTTGAAATCTCATACATTCAGTCAATTTCTTGATGATGAGACGAAGTTCTTCCGGTCACCGAGGAATTTGTTCGACAGAGGAGTTAGGAATTCGCCAGTCGAATTGCCTACACACGATGAGGAACATGATAGCCCCGAGGAATTTGAGATTCAAATTTCCGACCGCTTTCAGGTCTTGCGTGTAGCGACCGACCTCAGATGGTCAAGTCTCGTGCTTCGTGTCATCCCGGATCGGTAATGCCGACACACACAAGACTCAAGGATTTATAACAGAGTAGCAATCACACACTTATTACATCGAATGTCTCAAAAGAGAACTTATTACAATAATATGGCTTAAGGCCATCTAATGCGATAACAATGGAAGGCTTGGAAGGTAAAGTGAGTCCATCAACTCCAACGGAATAAGCGAGCTGCACGGCAACGACCTACAATCCTTACTCCTCTTCTGAAAAGTCTGCAACATAATACGTTGCAGCCCGAGAACGGGTCAGCACATGGAATATGCCGCAATATAACACATAGAGTAGTGAAAGAATAAGCTATACTACATGCATATATGGCTGGTGGAAAGCTCTATGGTTCTAGCTTTTATAAAAGCCAATTTTTCCCTATATCAAAGGAATAAATTTTACTTTAACTATCATGGTGGTTGAAACATCATTGAGAAGGTATAACCCCAACTCAATCCCAATTAAAGTGATTTACAACCCAGCAATATTAATTTAGAGTGATGAGATACATGCGAATACTCAAGTACTAGATACTCAGAATCGTCCATAACCGTGGACACGGCTAACCATGATTAGATTGTACACTCGCAGAGGTTTGCGACTTTTCCCCACAAGACTCGATCGCCTCCGCTGGTTTCTCGTGACTACATGGTGTTTGAGAGACGGATGACCGAGGCACAGTCTTTCAGAAACATTAACTCTCTACTCCGGATAGATCATACCAAACCTATAAAACCCACTACCTGCTGATCTACCTCTTCGAGAGCTTCACATAACTTACTCAACTATGCTAGAGCCCATAATAGCTTGTGGCTGCACACGGAAGTTTCTAGCATGAATAATCTCAGTTCCCTTTGAGCCTGGGTGGCGGTCCATAGGAAGATCACACGGTACCCCGGATTTCCAAAAAACAGACAACACTGGGTTCCCCAGTGCCTCAATCCACCCAGATGTGTATTTAAGTTGCCACCTTAAAGTAAACCATTAATTAATAATCTCACATCTGTCGTGAATATCTCTCAAACCCAAACCACGCTCACGAGCATAGCATGGCAATATAAGCATAACGTAAAAGTAACTCCCAAGGGTTTGATAGTAACAGGGCAATAGGTTCCTACCTCATCATCTACTTCCCAACCCACAAATTAATGACATCCTAATCATGCAATGTTTGAGGGTTGAAACTAATGCATAAAAACTGGGTATGGAAAGATATGATCAAGTGTTACTTGCCTTGCTGACGATCCGTGAATCCTAGAGACTCGTAGTAACACGCTTCGCACTCCGGGAATTCTATCGCAAGCAAACAATTCATACATAAGCAAACAACAAAGATGCACAAACAAAACTTCAACTGAAAGAGGTTGACCGGAGAGTTCAACTTAAGAACTCCGGTTTGCAAAAAGAATCAAACCAAACGAAACAACGTAAACTCAAATGCGAAAGAAATAGGGTCCGTTTACTAATCTGAACTAGAGTCAAATTTTACAATGATAAAATTGGTTTGAGTTGATTATTCGGAAAGAGGGTTTCGAGATGAAACTCCAGCGCTTGAATCGCCTCGATTCGATAAACGAGCTAAAAGATAAACAGGTTTGAAAATTGGATCGTAAATCGCGATCGTAATAACCGTGGAATAAATCGATAAAAGAAAAGCGACGAACTGTTAAACGAACGAACGTTCGTTAACAGAACCTAAACGGTGAACATGTTCGTTAAAACGAACGGACGAATGGATGTTCGCTAATTAAATAAACCGACGAAAATAAACCGATCTATATAAAAAAACGATCTAGGGTTTAAAAAAAACCGAAGGGTTTTCAAAGAAAAACACCGGCGGCGGGGTCGGGTACCTCCGGCAAGGCGCGCCCGGCGAGGCGGGCGGCTGCGCGGGTTCCGGGTGGGGCGGGGTCGGCGAGGGGCGGCGGCGACGGCGAGAGGCGGCGGTTACGCGAGAGGCGGCGGCGACGCGCTGGGCTCCGGGCGGTTTGGGCGTGTTTTGCCCCATGAGTTCGTGGGCGGGCGGGTGGTGGCGGGTGGTGGTGGCGGCGGGGTGGCGGCATATATAGGGGCGGGCGGGCTCGGCTTGGGAAGGGGCGCCTGGGTGGAGTCCGGCTCGAACTCGCCTCGGCGTCTGCAGTGCACGAGACGCTCAAGGCTGGGAGGGAGGTGGCGGCGGCATGAGCTGGCTGGCTCGGCTGGGCCTTTGGCCCAGTCGAGCGCGGGTCCGTTTTTTTTTAAATTATTTCAAATGAAATATTTTTCCGGAGAGAAAAATAATTAAAATCCAATATCCTCGTCTTCACTATTTGATAAAATCAAATATGAAAATTGAAAACTCCCCAACTCTCTCCGAGGGTCCTTGAGTTGCTTAGGATTTTCGAGGATGGCAAACGAGAATGCAAATAAATATGGTATGCATGGATGACCTATGTATAACATGCCAAATTGAAAATTTGGGATGTTACAGCGCGCCAGCTGTCCCAAAATATCTTATCCACTTAACTGTCATATCATTGAAGGGCATTTATGTCTTATCATGTCGGGCTACTCCCTAGGCTATAAATAGCCGCCCCCTACAACCACTAGCTGGTTGGCTGCTCCGAGAGAACTTGACACTTGTCATTTGAGAGCAACCCATCCTCCGAGGACTTTGAGCGAAAATCATCGAGTGAGGAAAAACCAAAAACCAAACCCTATAAACCCAAAGTGATTGAGCATCATCAAGAGATTGATCTGCGTGGATCCGACGCTTGTTACCTTTGAAGACTGTGCTTCTTCCAGACGGTTAGGCGCCATGGTCTAGAGCATCCAAGAGGAATTGTGGATCGCCGAGTGACCAAGTCTGTGAAGGTTTGGAAGTCACCTGAAGACTTACCACGAGTGATTGGACGAGGTTTGTGTGACCTTAGTTCAAGGAGAATACGGTGAGGACTTGGTGTCTTGAGCTGCGTGCTCATCGACTGGGTGTCCGGACTGTGTGTCCTCGAGTTTAAATACTCACCGCCCAACCAGACGCATAACTAAGACATCGCTTGAACTGGTCTACCAAATCATTGTCTTCACCAACCTAATCGGGTTCCATTTCCTCAAACCTTTCATTTCCTCATTATTGTGTTGAGTGTTTGTTCATATCTATGTTTGAAGACTTTGATCAAGACTTTCTCAATTTCCTCAATTCATTTCTTCACTGTTTGTCTTCATCTTGTGCTATCCTGTGTTTACGCTTTTCGCACTTTTGTTTGTCTTCATTTCATCATGATGAACATGCTCGCATTCTCTTATGCTTACTTCGAGTACTTATTCCACAGCAAGTAGTTCTTCGCTAAGGAATTTCTCACCGCAAATTCCTCGTTGAAGAATTCATAAAATCGCCTATTCACCCCCTCTAGTCGATATAACGACTTTCAATTGGTATCGAGCAAGGTACCCTTGTTCGTGGTGATTTGGTTTAACCACCGGAGTTTTAGTTATGTCGACCGCAGTATGAAGAAAGTGACATGCCCTATCTTTGACGGCCACGATTATCCCAAGTGGAAGGCCATGATGAGGAAGCGCCTCATGGCAATGGACAGCGAGTTGTGGACCGTCATCGAAATTGGTCTTATCGATCTATGCAAAATAGCTTAACGCAGATGATATTCGCAAGTACACTCGCCTTGACATCATGGCGAAGGATATCATCTGCTCCTCGCCTATCTAGAGATGAATTCAGCGCATTATGCATCTTTGCAATGCGAAGCTTATCTGGGACCGAATCTCCGACGCCTATGAAGGTCATCGAACTCATTATGATCCCTGGTTTGAGGACTTCAAGGAATCTCTCAAAACGAAGACTTTCGAACCAGAATCATCATCTTCAGCATCATGTCTCATGGCAAAGGGTGTCGAGGTAACCGAATGTTCCTCATCTGAATTTAGTGACCATGAATCTGATGATGACAATGAACCTAGCTATACCAAACTTGTTTGCATTGCCACCAAACAACAACATGCTTTGGAAAAGGTTCAAAACATGCTAGATAAGAGTGATGATATGTTAGGTGAAGAAATGGATCGCACTAAAGCCCTGACTGAAAATCTTCAAAGACTTCAGTCTAGGTTTGACAGCCTTCAAGGTCATCATAACACTCTCTTGTCTGATCATGAGAAACTTTCTTATGGATTTCTTCAAAGAAAGCAAGATCTTGAAAAGTTAAGAGTGGATTATGAAGATCTTCAGAAGGAGCGCGATTCATTACTTGCTCAACAAATCAGCGCTTCTCAGGAAGAATTTGTTCCTCCATGCTTAAAGTGCATTGAACGTGAATCGCTAATTCTTCACCGAATGTTCAAATGCTTCAACTGTTATAAATTCTTCACCGCCTCGCTATCACTAATTCCTCATCTAAGGACATTGCTAGTATCACCGACGATGCAGGCTGAAGGAATTGTATATGATGTGCATGTACAAAAGCCTCAAAGGGCATCGACTTTTGTGATGTGCTTAAAAGCAGATCCTCAACAGAACCCTAGGAAAGAGGGTATTGCCTTTGAGAGGAAACTCAATGCCGATGGAACATATTGAAGCCCGAGCAAGATCCCAAAACCTCATGGGTTGCTGCAAAGGGACCTCCAGTTGATCCATCTAACTTATCTGGCTTTACATGCAAATCTCCTCATTCTTCCGATGAGTCATTTGACTCCAACTATAAACTGTTCAAAATCGAATGGTGAAGTATTTGCTAGATATGTTGGCACTAATCGCAGGAACGGTTCCCCTATGAAGAAGATCGGTTCCCAAGAAGTGCCTTGAAAGTCTTCAGTGAATGTCCTCATGACACCATCTCGTGAAGAATAGGAACTCCAGATCAAATTCTTCATATGGACCAAATTCTTCATATGGATCCAAGTCCTCATACGGACAAAATTCCTCACATGGATCAAATTCCTCAAAAGGATCAAAGTCCTCATATGATTATCATCGTGCTAATAACTCTGTTTCGCAGGTAGAGCTAAGGGCTATGAATATGTGCATTATTCTTCAAACCAATATGTTCATAAGTCCTCAAGAATTTCTCTCGCTTATTCATATGCTTACCCTAACCCTCTTATGTGAAACGAATGGATTGGCCTCTATGCCACCATTCTCATATGGTGCTCATAGAGTGATGAACTCTTTGCCACCCCTTCAGATGTGGGTGGTGAAGAAAAGAACTAACCTCTTCGTAGGGTCAGGTCTCCGCACGTGCTTTAAACGCTCAAGAATTTGTCGGGGCATGACAAATGCCCGATAGGACGCAGTTAATCATGATGAAATGAACTTTCATTTCACACGCCCTCATACCGCTTATCTCGTTATAATCGCTCGATGAGATTCATCTGATGAACTTGATATCATATTCTTCACTGATGAAGTATATGAGATCGTAAGTTGTACTAATTCATCTGCAGGATGATCAACCCAAAGCCACTGAGTGGGTTCTCGATAGTGGATGTACAAATCACATGACTGGTGACAAGAATCTATTGATGGATGCTCCCTTATCACCGTCACATCTGAAGCATATCATCTTTGCTGACAAAGGCAAAAGTCAGGTATTGGGTCTTGGTAAGGTTGTGATCTCTAAGGACATACACATGGACAAAGTCATGCTTGTTGAGTCCTTAGGATACAATCTCATGTCAGTCTCAATGCTTTGTGATCTTGATATGGTTGTTATCTTTGGCAAGTATCATTGTGTTGTGATTATGGAAGCTGACAATTCCAAAGTCTTCAAAGGTTTTAGGAGAGGAGACTTGTATATTGTTGACTTCTCTACAGGACCACAACCAGCCATGTGTCTACTTGCAAAAGCTTCAGAAGGCTGGCTATGGCATCAACGACTTGGTCACGCAGGCATGAGGAATTTGAACACGCTTGCAAAGAAAAAGCATGTCATTGGCATTGAGAATGTGAAATTCCTCAAGGATCACTTGTGTGGAGCTTGTGAAGCTGGAAAAATGACCAAGGCCAAGCATCCAGCGAAGACTATCATGACCACTACTCGTCCCTTCGAATTGCTTCACATGGACCTCTTTGGTCCTAATCATTACTCATTGTCATTAATGACGATCTCTATATGGCTTTGTTATTGTTGATGATTACTCTCGTTACACATGGGTACACATTGTTACTTACAAAAATCAAATGCAGGAAGTCTTCAAACGATTTTCCTCGAGGGCTTCAACTAACTTTGGTGTGAAGATCAAACACACCAGAGTGACAATGGAACTGAGTTCAAGAATTCGGTCTTGATGCCTATCTTGATGAACTTGGTATTACTCATGAGTTATCCGCTCCCTATACTCCTCAAAGACAATGGCGTCGTGGAGCGCAAGAATGTAACTCTCGTTGAGATGGCTCGCACTATGCTTGATGAATACAAAATGCCTAGTCGCTTTTGGATTGATGCAATTGATATCGTGCCACATCATCAACAGAGTATATCTTCACAAATTCTTCAAGAAGACTGCCTATGAACTCCTCACCGACAAGAAACCCAATGTAAATTATTTCAAAGTCTTGATTGCTAAATGCTGGATTAGAGATCCTCATCACAATTCTAAATTTGCACCAAAGCACATGAAGGTTTTATGCTCGGTTACGGAAAGGACTCGTGACACCTACATAGTCTTCAACATCGCTCTTCACAAGATTGTTGACATCGAGATGTGCGGTTCGATGAAACTAATGGCTCGCAAAGAGAGCACCTACCTTCGTGTTAGATGAACCAAAGACCGAGGAATCTATCAAGTTCAAGGCAACCGAGGATGTCATTCCCATCAAGAATCACCAAGAATTCATTCTAGTACGCCAAGAACGCCGAAATGATGCACTTGAAGATAATGTCAAGACAATGGTGCCGAGGAAAATGATCAAATTCCTCGACGACAACCAGCTCATCCTCGCTGCAAAAGAAGTACAAGTTGACAAGATCATATCCGACATTGAAGCGCCAGTCCTCTCACACGCCAAAAGCTTCACATTTATCTAACTTTTGTGGGCACTATGCTTTTGTCTCTATCACAGAGCCCACTAAGGTAGATGAAGCATTTCGAGCCCGAGTGGATTCATGCCATGCAAGAAGAATTACATCGATTCGAGCTCAACAATGTCGGGAACTGGTCAAACGTCCAGATCCTCGCAAACATAATATCATTGGCACAAAGTGGATCTACCGCAACAAGCAAGAGGAAAATGGCCTTGTGGTGAGGAATAAGGCACGACTAGTAGCTCAAGGCTACACACAAGTTGAAGGAATTGATTTCGATGAAACTTTTGCACTGTTGCTAGACTTGAGTCTATTCAAGATATTACTCGCCTATGCTAACCATCACAATATCACTTTATATCAAATGGATGTAAAAGTGCATTCCTCAATGGTAAGCTTGAGGAAGAAGTATATGTTGCTCAACCCCTGTGTTTTGAAGATCCAAAGAATCCCGACAAAGTCTTCAGACTCAACAAGGCCCTCTATGGTCTCAAACAAGCCCTACCAGGCGTGGTATGATACATTGAAGGAATTCTTTGTGAAGAATGGCTTCACACCGGTTCACTCGACCCTACTCTCTTTACTAAATCATATGATGGTGAACTGTTTGTGTGCCAAATATATGTTGATGATATTATCTTTGGCTGATCGACCAACGTTATAGTGATGAATTTGCCTATATGATGAGTGAAGAATATCAAATGTCTATGATGGGAGAGTTGAAATTCTTCTTAGGTCTTCAAATTCGTCAACAACACAATGGCATATTCATATCTCAGAGAAATACCTCAAAGATGTCCTCAAGAAATTGGATGCAAGATTGCAAAGGCGCTAAAATTCCTATGCCCACAAATGGCCATCTATGCAATCGATGAAAATGGTATTGATTTCGATCACAAGGTATACCGCCCATGATTGGTTCTCTATTGTACTTATGTGCATCTAGGCCAGATATAATGCTTAGTGTTTGCATGTGTGCCCGATTTCAAGCTACACCAAGGAATCACACCATAAGGTCTGTGAAGCATATTCTTCGATATCTAGCTCACACACCAACACTAGGATTATGGTACCCCAAGGATCCACTTTTGATCTCATTGGATATTTCGACTGACTATGCCGGTGATCGTGTGGACCGCAAGTCAACATCTGGTACTTGTCATTTCTGACGATCTTTGGTCCGTTGGTCCTCAAGAAACAGAATCTGCAGATCACCGCTTCATCGCGGAAGCTGAATACATTGTCTGCTGGCTCGTGTTGTGCTCAATTGCTATGGATGAAGCAAACTCTCAAGGACTACGCATAAACGTGAAGAATGTGCCTCTCATCGTGACAATGAGAGTGCCATCAAGATTGCTCACAACCCATTCAGACTCAAGACAAAGCACATTCAAATTCGCCATCATTTTCTTCGTGATCATGTGTTGAAGGGCTTACATCTCCATCGAGCATGTGAAGACTCAAGAACAGCTAGCCGATATCTTCACTAAGCCCTTGATGAGAAGATATTTAGCAAGTTGCGTGTGAGCTAAATATCCTAGAATCTTCGAATGTTCTTTGAAAAGGACACACATCCCGACACTTATGCAAAATTGATGACTTAGATGTGCAACACATGAAGAAACGCTTTTCTTCAATCAATGAAGAATAACACTCTAAGTGTGAAGAATTTGATTCTCGTAACCCTACGACAATTGTACGCTGTGTCTGAAATCATCATTCTTATGCGGTGGGTCACGCCACCACCAAAGTTGAAAATCTTCAATTTGAGTTTTCCTCGCTTTTGAAATTCTTCAGCTTTTTCAAATTCTTCAACTTTGCAAAATCTTCACTGCTTCCGCTGCTTTTTTTCTTCATATATATATATATATATATATATATATATATATATATATATATATATATATATATATATATATATATATATATGGGTTTATGTCCTCTACAAGATTCACTTATGACTATTTCTTAAAGTCGCTTCGCTAAGTGAATGTGATCGACCTTCCCTTTATGCTATACTCAACCCAATCTATTCACAAATTCTTCATGTGCGTTCTATTTGAAACTCGCTCAAAATCTTCACCGAGTCCTTGTCACCTGAAGAAATTGCGAACGGAACTTTAAAACTGATCTTATCCAAACTTTCGGTTTTGCCGCCAAACCGCTCCGCATCCCACAATGCATTATTTTACTCACCCACGATCAGACACAATCTCCACTACACAAGACGTGGGTGACACATGTCGTGAGAAGGAGAATGGTCAGGCACCGCCGTGTCAAACCGCGGATCTCGGTAGGGGGTCCCGAATCGTAAGGCCTAGGCGGATGGTAACAGGAGACAAGGGACACGATGTTTTACCTGTGTTCGGGCCCTCTTGATGGAGGTAAAACCCACGTCCCTGCTCGATTGATATTGATATTGTGGATGTTTACAAGAGTGGATCTACCACGAGATCAAGGAGGCTAAACCCTAGAAGCTAGCCTATGGTATGATTGTAAGGGTTGTTGTTATGCTAGTCCTACGGACTAAAGCCATCCGTTTATATAGACACCGAGAGGGCTAGGGTTACATAGAGTCGGTTACAATGGTAGGAGATCTACATATCCGATCGCCAAGCTTGCCTTCCATGCCAAGGAAAGTCCCATCCGACACGGGCTAAGTCTTCAATCTTGTATCTTCATAGTCTTGGAGTCCGGTCGATGATGATAGTCCGCCAATGATAGTTCGGCCGATGATGGTAGTCCGCTATCCGGACACCCCCTAATCCAGACTCCTCAAGAGTCTCCCTGAACCAGGCTTCAATGACGATAAGTCCGGCGCAGATATTGCTTGGCATTGCAAGGCGGGTTCCTTCTCCAAATGATAGAAGATTGTGAACACCAGATAGTGTCCGCTCGCAAAATAAATTGCATGTTCCACCAGAGAGAATAATAATATATACACAAGTTCAATCTGCTGACGCTTTTTGTGGCATGACGTCACACCACTACCAAGCCATCACTTGAATTGTTTTTACTCCACCACCTCAACAAGATTTAGCGAGGCGGTTTCCTTGGCACGCCTTGTCAAGCAGAGATCGTGTTTCCCTAATCCGGACCCTCATTAATACAGACGTAGTAACCAACCGCGCCTGCTCGCCACGCCTCTATCGGCGAGTCCCAAACGGTCACGGAGACGCTCTTGGTATTCTCCTCTTTATAACGGGACCAAGGCTCGCTTTTTCTTCAATCCTTCATCGAATCCTCTCCCCGCCCAAGTTCCAGCACCTAGAGCTCCAGATTCGAAAGGCCGGACTTCCAACGATGTCCGGTTCCACCTCCGTGGTCGGTGGATGCCCTCCTCCGCCACGGAGGAGGACGTGCTAAAGCTGTGGAGGCCAAGCACTGCCTTACGAGATTTTCAAGACATGTTGCTCGCCAAGGGCAGGCCATCCCTACCCCCGAGCCCGCAAGTATGTCATTTTTGTATCCCACCTCCGCCGGGGTTTAGGCTTCCGATGGATCCTTTTGTGAGAGGGCTCATGTTTTACTATGGGTTGGAATTCCACGATTTGGCTCCGAGTCCATCCTCCATATCTCCGTGATTTATTGTCGCTCATGAAGCCTTCCCTCCGCCACCCTCACTTCGCCTGTGGGTCAAGACCTTCAATGTGGCGCCAAGATGATCGGGGCGCAAGCGGAGTGTGGCGGGCGGCCATAAGTAAGAGGGCCGATGCCCGTGGCCCGCCGGCTCCTTCCAAGAGGAGCTCGCCCGTGGCAGCAAGAGTGGTTCTATATTACCATTCCGAGGGGCCGCAGTAAAAGCCGCCGCCTTATTCCGCCTGGGACCTCCACGACGGTTGATGTCGTGGGTCAACCAAGGGCTCAACTGGGGCCGTTAAAGGACGTGCCCCTACCGCAGGTTGATTCAAGATCTCCTAACGAGGGAGATCGATATGGTGGTGGTGATGCAGGTTATGCTGATTAGGCGCCTCTCGCCTCGCAAACGCCGCCCTCTCCGGCTATGGGAGTTCAACCGAGGGCCCACTTGATTCTTCAACACTTCATGGGTATGACACCCCGAGATGTACAACTTATTCTTCGGATCGCAAGAGGTGCGTCCGGAATTGACCGAGGATGCTGGCCTAAGCTGCAATTGCCCGGATACTCAAGTAAGTAGTTCCGAGTCCGGTCATACCGTTCGTTTGTTTGCCTTTCGATGATTCGCTTTATGACCAACTTCCTTCTACACAGGAGTGGATAGCGGAAGCAAAATTAATACGGTGTCCGGCACCCCTCCCCGAGACCGCGCCGGATCCCGTGCTGGTCCGGATGCTTGAGGTTGCGCCTTCAGAGGAAGGCGAAGGGGAAAGCAAGAAAGCTACTGCCTCGCCTAAGGAGGCCTTGAAAGAGGGGGGATCGAGAATCCCTCCCCCCAAGGGGAGAAGAGGACTTCCTCCGAGGACCCGGGGCAAAGCCCTAAACAGGGAAGAAATCTTCGCCAGAGGTCCTGCGTCCGGGAGGCCCCGCCGCACAATCTCCTTAATGAGTCAGCCTCCAACGAGCCATAAGTAGAAAGAAAGTAATTTTATAATAAGGACATCCCTATTTGTGCTTCCGAGGATAACTAAAGTTTTTACCTTGTAGTTCGGATCTCCGCCCTTCGCAGATGAGCTCGTCTTCGGGGACCTTCGTCCGGAGATGATAGAGAGCGAGACGCCCGTCCGGGCGCCATGGATAGGGCGGACGAGCTCAAGTGTCGCCACGAGGGAGCCCCGGTTTGGCAAAGCCGGATAGTTCAGCGCCAAATCGTGTACGGTCAAGGATCTGCTGAGAAGGCGCTTATCTCGTAAGATCAGCACGCATTGATGAGCATGGTGATTGAAAGGATTTCGTCTCGCCAAGGCGGGTTGCACGATGTCGTCGGAGTTTGTTTGGCGGGATTTGAGGTACGTAAAAATGACACACCTTTTAACAGTTTTGTATATAGAATGCGCTCGTATAGATAGTACCCTCGAGACTCGGTAGGTTGTCGAAATCGACAGCTGCGTCGAGGATCAAAATCGCAGGTCTAAATTCGCCGTCGTCGATGCAGGTGGCGGGTCGTCCGGGGCCAGCCGGACCGATGGAGTTGCTGAACTAAAGCGGCAACTCGATGCTGCGGATGCGGACATCACGCTGGTCAACAAAGCGATTTGATGAGTCGCAAGGTAAGTGTTATCGCGCGTCACTTGGTCAGGAGCCAAGCCATCTCCTTACAACATGTGCGTGAAATGCGATAGTGCCGCTGCCGGAGAGCCTTCGGCCGAACTTGCTCGAGCCAAGGAGCAGGCCGAAGGAGTAATCTGGCGGCCTCGAGGGCGCCGAGGAGTTAGCGGCGAAGGGCCGCACATCGCCGAGTAGGGAAGAGATGGCCGAAATGGCCGTGAAGTTAAAAGATGCTACCGACCGCAATGAGGCTCTTGGAAGGAGCGCTTAGCGGGCAAGAAGACCTGCGGAAGGCCACCGCCGGTTAAGGATGCCCGCCTGCAATGCGGGCTATAAAGGAAGAGCTGCGCCAGTCGGAGAAATTGTAGTGGTAAGCCTTTTTCGCTGCGCCAAGGTTTACGGATCCAAAATATGCTCACCGGGCCAACTGTGGGGTTCAGAGGACCCTTATATGGACTTAGTGGCGAAAAGCGGCGGATGCCGCAGTATTTTCGCCGAAGGATCACAAGACTAAGAGCTGTTTTGGTCTCAATTCCATAGTCCGGAGCGTTCACTTCCACCGACCGACCGCTTGGCCGAGTGGGCTGAGCTAAATAGGTTGTACGGGCTTGCTATGACGGATATAGTGACCCATATCCGGCCGGATAGGCCCCAACCGAAGAGTTACTTTGGTTTATTGCAGCAATTTCTTGGGGCGGTGCCGCATATCAAGGCGATGAAGCGGTCGGCCTGCATTGAGGGTGCGCGGATGGCGCTCGCCCGTGTGAAGACACATTGGACAGAGATGGGTGCCACCGCTGTTGCGACCCCGGGTTTGGATGATAACCGGTTACCCGCCGAACACTATTTTGGGGAAGTGCTGCGTGGTGCTCGTGTAATAGAGTCGCAGTGCTCAAAAAATGTTACGTTTGAATGAACGTTTATATGATGTAAAACGATATTTATGATGTAAGTGCCTTTTATACTTGTGCGTTCAAGTAATAGAATATCTCCTATGCGGCCGCTCATGTATACGTGTATAACCCGAAGATGGCGTCGCCGGTTTCAGCCCCCACGCACAAGGTGCGGGGTGTTCGCAAAAATAGCGCTTTTCACACTTAATCCGACGCCTCGGTCCCAGTAAAGGAGGTGGTAGCATAGCAAACGAGGCAACCGGACTATAATGCTTTATCACTTTCACTTAGCCATGGAGTTCGAGGGTGGGGCTACGACATAGCCCTCGGGGCACCGCGCCTCCGAATTTGGGGCGCGGATGTGCTCGGCCGAAACGCCCTTCACAAACGGAGGAATCCTAAACATTCCTATAGTCGATCGAGTGGTTGACCAGTCTCTCGCTGTATCATGACATCAGTTTTCGCTTTCATCGAGGTGCTCGCCAAATTAACTGGGGCACAATCGCAGAGTTCTCCCGAGCCGTGTTAGCCGGATGATACGGAACGTAAGGCAGCAAAACACGTGAGCCGGGCAAACCCAACATTTGACCAAAGACATGATTCGAGCTGATGCATATAAGGCCTAACTCGAGACGCCGAACACTCCCGAAGGTGTTCGGTCTTTATAATAGCGGCAAAACAAAGCCCTAAGCCCTTGTGTCCGTGTACGGCAGATTCTTCGGCGCGCCGATGCCAAAACGCCAGCCTCCACTGGTTATAATGATAAACCAGGGATTATAGCAACAAGAGACAAGAAGAAAGGTTTACGAGGGTCTTAGTCCTAAAAGAGTCCTTGCAACGGGTCCCTCATCGCACGCTCGCTGTGTCTCCGCAGCCGATCCTCGGACGGGTGTGCACGTTGTTCATCTGTAAAAAGAGAGGAACTTGGTTGGAAAAGAAATCGTGAGAAAGTGCATAAAAATTGAAATATAGATTAAGAAAGCTGAGCCTATGCTAGCTCGTTATGGCTTATATGTGCAAACCCTTGTGAAGGGATGTGCGGCTAGGTAGCCCTAGTTTATTTATTCCGGACTGTCCAGCCGTGTCCGGGTCTCAAGCGACCTTTTAATGAAATGATGCCACGTGGACCGGGCATTTTAAGCATAAGAGACGCGTAATGTGGTATTGCATTTGAAGCGGATGAAAGCTTCCCGTCCCAGTGATGCTTGATAGCTACTTTTAAATGGGGCGACATGAAAGGTTAGCTTTTCTCGTCGGAAGTTGTCAGGTGACCCGAACACAACTTCTAGTAATAATGAAACTGTGCACCTGGCGTAAGGGCCTGGCCCCACTCCTTTGAAGGAAGTGCGGCTATGCCGAATTGCGGTATGGTCTATCCCAACTTGCGGATTGTGTCCGGATCGAGCAGGTTTAAGTCACTGCCGCCGTCCATCAAAACCTGCGTGAAATGCAGTCCGTCTGTTATGGGATCCAATATCAGGGCAGTCTATCCTGCGTCCGGATACTTCGACTAATCCAGATGGTCGAAAGTGATTGGTTTTGATATCCAATCTCGTGTCCCATCGAGGTGGACCGTATGACACTTGTCTTATCGAGTGCCGTGTTGGTTTCTCGTACTATCACGTGAAGCTAGTTTACTGTTTTGACTTCTTGTGGGAAAGCCTTTGACTTCCGGTGCTCTGCTGGTGGGGTTCACATCGCCCTCGCCATGATCGAGTCCCTTGTGTCCGGCGTTGAGTCTGCCGGACTGTTTAAAACCCAACAATTTCGGTTGGTATGGTTTGCGTGACTTCGGGTATCGTGGATTTGACATATCCGATCTAAAATTTTGTTTAAATTTGATAGCTCGTCTCTCGCTGTCCTTAAGAGGCCATGTTTTAATGTTTGGTCATGAAGCTTTTGAATCCGGCGTTGACCGCCGTGTTTTTGGGCTTTTTTCTTTATTCCGCGCCGATCTTTCTCGCGGCCGTGACTTTCCGCTTCCATCTCTCGATTTCAGATGTACTGGTCGCTGGTGCTGCATCTTGCTAGCCAACTGTCTTCTCCGCGCAAAAGCACGCCATGAGGCTTGTTAGCGCGGCCATTGTTCTTGGCTTCTCTGGCCGAGGTGTCTCATGAGCCATTCGTCCTTGACGTTGTGTTTAAAAGCTGCTAAGGCTTCCGCGTCCGGACAATCGACTATTTGGTTCTTTTTGGTAAGGAACCTGTTCCTGAATTTATGCCACGACTCTCCCGGCTGTTGGGTTATATGACTCAGTCGTCTCAGATCCGGAGGGCGGACATAAGTTCCTTGAAAATTTGTTTAAATGCGCCCTCAAGCTCTTCCCAACTTCCAATGATGTTTTCGGGAGGTTTTGAGCCAAGGCCGAGCTGGCCCTTTGAGCTTGAGGGTAGGTATTTTATGGCGTGGAGATCATCTCTCTAGCCATGTGTATGTGTAGTATGTAATCTTCTATCCGCATCTGGGTCTCACAGTGCGTCAGATGCCTCTATGTTTATGGGTTTGAACCTGCTGAAATTCATGATCCAAAGACCTCGTCGGTAAAACATAGCGGGTGTCTGGCGCCTCTGTATTTGGGTGTGCCGCTGTCTTCCAACACTTGTTGTGTTGTGTTACTTCCGGCCCTCTTTTTGGCCCGTAGATGGACCTAGTTGGGCCGTCTGCTTTCCTGTGATTATAATTCGCTTGTGCGCGCCCTCGCTTGTCGCTTTTGGCTCATCCGCCGCCTATCCGCCAGTGGCCTCTTTATTTTTTGACTGTGAAGGCTCTATGGCTTCCTCACAAATTCTGGCAGCAACTTGCACTTCGGATAGCTCTTAGTTTGATGGCCATTGCCATATTTATCGGCAGTCTTGAATACTTTGCTCCACTTCATTCTGAGCGTGTCTTCTGCTGTTTTGAGCTTCCGTTTCGCTTTCTTCAAACTTCTTGCAGCGGCGACGAAGTTTTTGTGTATGTTCTTCGCTCCGTGTTGAGCCCGGACTGCTGATTGCTCCGTGAAGGGGTTGATTATCCGCTCATCCTGTTCGCCGTCGCTGGTTTACCCCGCTCTATCGCTGGGTCGTTAGGAAGGCTGCTTTGATCGAGCGGGACTTAGGGCGGCGCTTACGCCGCCGCTTTGGTTGTTTATCGGCGGATCATCCTTGCCGCGCCCCGTTGTTCCTCGTTGTTGCTTCCCTTTGGGGTGTCCACCATGTATATGTCGATGACGAGGTGGTCTTCCAAAGGTCCCTGTAGGCATCGGTTCTTGGTAGTCTCCGCATCGCCGCCCATACCGCCGATGTCTTCGAGTCGTAGTCGAGTACGCCGGTTAAATCGCCGATGGTGGCTACGGTGGGTGGTGGGTGGGCTCAATTTCTTCGTCGTCGCGCCCCAACCATCCCGATCATAGTTCGCCAGGCTCTCCGGATAGCGAGAGATGCTTGATGAATTTATGATATCGCCAAGGGCGAAAAGCCGAAAGATGTCCGCAGCGGTGAATTCCATGATCGGCGCCCAATCGGATTCGACCGCGGGGCGCAGGAGGTTCGGAGTCCGCAGGAGTCCGCACCTGAGTCATGAGCTTTATGCGGACAAGGTAAGTGTTCGCCCATCGCCGTAGAAGTTGCAGCCCCGAGGCGGTGTCCAGCCATCCGCCCTCGATCCGAGCGATCGGCTCCGGACTATGGGTCGGAGCGGATTCGCAAGCGGCCTCCAAGGTGCTGTCCGTGGCAGAGTTAGGTCATGCCCATCGTGATGCGGCATGCTCGGCCGCGGGCTCGATCCATCAAGATCAAGTCCCCGTGGATATCGGCCGTGAAGTTTAGGGTTTCAAACCCGACTCGACGCTGTGGGCGAAGCTTTCGATCTGCTCTAGATGGCCAGTGAGTTGGCCCGGCGCGGTCCGCCCGAATCGAAGATCTGTCCGGGAGAAAAGTCTCACCCAGATCTGCGCTGTTGTTGATTGAAGAGGCCATCAAGCCTATCGGTGACGACACGTAGGAACTCTCAATGAAAGCACCAATGTCGGTGTCAAACCGGCGGATCTCGGTAGGGGTCCCGAATCGCAAGGTCTAGGCGATGGTAACAGAGACAAGGGACACGATGTTTTACCTGTGTTCGGGCCCTCTTGATGGAGGTAAAACCCTACGCCCCGCTTCGATTGATATTGATATTGTGGATGTTTACAAGAGTGGATCTACCACGAGATCAAGGAGGCTAAACCCTAGAAGCTAGCCTATGGTATGATTGTAAGGGTTGTTGTTATGCTAGTCCCACGGACTAAAGCCATCCGGTTTATATAGACACCGGAGAGGGCTAGGGTTACATAGAGTCGGTTACAATGGTAGGAGATCTACATATCCAGATCGCCAAGCTTGCCTTCCACGCCAAGGAAAGTCCCATCCGGACACGGACGAAGTCTTCAATCTTGTATCTTCATAGTCTTGGAGTCCCGTCGATGATGATAGTCCGCCAATGATAGTTCGGTCGATGATGGTAGTCCGCTATCAGGACACCCCTAATCCAGACTCCTCAGCACGCTCGTCCTAAATCTTGGCCAACAGTTTTTCACCGCCTCTATAAATACCCCTCTCCATCCTCACTTGTTTTACTCCGCCGACCTCTCTCTCTCCCGCCGAGCTCCTCAAACCCTAGCCGCCGCTACTCCATCGTCGCCGGTGAGGAAGAGCTTCGCTGCCTCGACCTCGTCGCCGACGACTCACGCCGATCGCGGAAATCCTCACTCCGCCCGCCGCAGTAGCTGTCTTCCTCCGCCAAGTTAGGGCGTGGAAGATCCAATGCATTTAGCTTCACATCTACAACACCCAGTTCGTCGTGTTCTTCATTTAGGTAATTAAAAGTTACTTTTATCGCCTCGTTGATCCAAATTTTACACTACAAAATCTTCAAAGGTGTTTTATTCTTCAAATCCTCACACACAAACACCTCACTAGTTATATGCTCTTGATTCGCTTTCTAAGCAATCATTTTCTTCAAGATTCCTCAATTGTGTGGATCCTCGATCTGCATAACTCGAACCTAAGACAAAGAACGCTTAGTGAAATTCTTCAAGGCTCATCTGGTCAAAATCCTCAAAACTTGTTCTTTTGAAAACCTTCCGAGAACGCATATGACCTCTCCAAATTCCTCGCAACTATACTCGCTCACAGGTACTCATGTCCGCCGCTGAATCACTAGGTTCTCATCAACTTAACTCATTTGCAGCGTTCCTCGAAGAAAAGTTGCATACTTCTTCGAGAATTCGCTTGTTCAAATTCCTCAACTCAAGAATATGGCGAAGGAAAGAAGCCCAGAAAGGAGGAAAGAGGCCCGAGGTCATGACCGCGCTTGAAATCCCTGAGGAAATATATGCTGATTATTGCACACTGATGAAGCCGAGTTCGGCAAAGAGAACAAAAATCAGCGCAAGGTGCGGATCCAAAGGATTGAAAGGAGATGGGCACGGGAATGGAGGGAGTACCGATATGTAACTCCAAAGTACATGAAGAAATTCGCACTCATTCCTCCATGCCCAAGAGCTCCATTGGCACCTGCCAAGAAGTTAACCCCACCAAAGATCAAGCATGGTGAGGACTTTCCCAAGAATGGGCCAAGCGCCAAGCCAAATTGGCAAGACAAGCCAATGAGGCAAGTGAGGAAATTCAATGAGGACTCACATCGCCGCTCCCGAGGCCTCTGTCAAGCCAAGAAAATCTATGGCAAAGAAGCCGCACATAAGCCAAGTGCTTCACCAACAAGGCCCTCACGGCCAATTCCTCATGCTGCCCGTGCTCCTCCAAAATCCTCAGCAGCTCCTCCCAAGTCCTCAACAGTTCCGACAAAGTCCTCAAGACTGTGCATCCGCCACGTACAAAGGACTGCAGGCTTCTCCATTGCCTCTCGTGTCTCAAAGAAGTTCCTCACCGCACCAAAGTCTTCATCCGCCCGACTCTCAAGACTAAGGCCACAACAGAAGAGGTCCTCGCCAAGTCCTAAGAAGAAACAGGTCGCTTCCAAGAGCCACCAAGATGATGAGGCTGATGATGATGAACTTGCGAAAATCATCGAGATCGCCAAGAAAGGGCCATAGAGCCAAAGGCACATCTCGTACATCATTGTTGGATCCGAGGAAAATCTCGATTATATTGATCTCTGGCACAAGGATCCAAATGCCCCTATGCCTGATTTTCATCTGACCCCTGGACAAAGTCATATGTTGACCCATTTCATCACTGAAGAGAAATGGAAGTTTGAAAAGGCAAGAGAGATCAAGAAAGCTCAATACAGGAAGGAGAAGTTCCTGAAGAAAAACGTTGTCAAAATGACACCTGAGGAACTTCTCAAGGTCCAGAATGAAATCCAAGCCCTTAACAAAAACTTCGATGCTTATTATGCTGATTGGCAAGGAGCCAAGGTCAGATTCGTCAACCTGACGAAGAAGTTCACAAATGTTGCTGCCCCAACGCAACATGAAATTCCTTAGGCTGGAGGCTCAGCTCAGCCAACTGAAGAACATGCCAGCACCGCTGATGAAGTTCAGGCTGCTGAAGAAAATGCTAGTTCCAGGGCTGATGATCCCATTCCACCGCCGAAGAAATTGCCGTGGCATCCACTAGTGGTGCGCTCAAGAAATCGAACAAGACAGGCAACTGCATCGCCATGCGCCGAGGAAATTCAACCAGATTCCTCGGCTCCTCCTGCGCCAACACCAACTCCAATTCTTCCATCTACCTCTGATGTGAAGAAAACCAAGGCTGCAGAACGAGCTACTGTGAAGAAATGGAAAGCATCAGCTGCGTCAAATTCTTCGGCTACAAAGAAAATGAAGCCTATGACCAGCTCCTTTGAAAATCCTATTGATGCCGTTCCAATTTCCTCAATTCCATCAAAGGACCTTGTTCCTTTTGATGAAGATTATGTGATCCCAAGCGGATCTGATGAAGAAAATCATTCTGCTGCTTCGACAGAGCAGATTGATGAAGAAATTGAAGTGGAAGCAATCCTTCAACCCCAATCATTTCTCACCTATGCCTCAGTTCACGGTGAAGAGGCCGTGTTGAGGAACTTGAAGAAGATGTGGATATTGGAAGCACAACGCCCGTTGATGAATTATGACTTTTGGGAAAGTCATCATCCAAATTCTCCACTCTTCACCCCAATCCAACAGTACCTCGGTCCCCCGCCCTACTGTTCAACCGGCTCAAGAAACTCATCCCACTTCATCTCATCCTGAAGAAATTCCAGCCACTAGCCGATGAACTCTTCTTGCCGATCCTCGACCGCACTGTTGAGGAACAAGAAATTCCTCACCAAGAACCCGAGATTGCGATTCCAGAGGTCGTGATGCAACTCATCGACACTCCACCGCCAAAGCCAAAGGATCCCTTCTCAACAAAGCAAAAGTTCAAGGTGAAGACTTCTTCACGAAAGCACGATTCTTCACTCGATTACAATACATATGATTCTCGCTCAGATAAGGAAGAGGCATTTCGGACTGCCACCAAGCCAATTTCTATTCCTCGGTGCTTTTCAATAAAGACAAAGTCTTCGATCATGCTCATATTCCTCATGTGGACATGGAGTCTCCGCCAGCTTCGAGTCAGTCCTCGGTGTTCTTCACGACGCAGACTTCTGAATTTCTGACCGATATTCGTGACTAGAATGAAGAACTCATTCTTCAATTCTATGCAACGCTGCACATCACCGGAGACGCTCAAGACGTGAACTCATGGGTATTAGACTGGATGTCCGAAAATACTCACTACAAGGCACCAAAGAATGAATTGCTTCGTGCTCTACCACTCGCCCTCCACTTGACGGTGCTCATTGTATCTACAATGAACCGAACTTTCAAATCACTATATGCAAGTCTTCGATGAAACCCTTGAAGCCAAGGCAGGCCCTAAGAACCAAATTCCTCGTCAAGGAATTATTGTATGTGCCTCGGACTGTCTATCGGATTCAGACGAAGACAATGAGTCCTATCAAAGGCCACGACTCAAATGATGAAGAAGTCGTTGGCATCATGAAGAATATGCTTTTCAATATCATTCATGGCATGCCGTCAACTTCCATGATTTCTTCATGAGGACTCGCAAACATTGCTATGTCACCATTTGAGTTGAAGCCTTATGCGCCTTGGATAATGAGATTCATCGGGACAAGGTCTTCACTCAATTACAAAGGTGACACATCAACCATCGCAGCTACTTGCCCCGATTGAAGTCCTCAAACGACATTTACCTCGGTGATGACAAGGGCAAGGCTACTGCTGGATCGATGAAGGCATTCGTCCATTGGATGGACAGTTTAGCAAAGCAAGATCCTACTCCACCAATGATGACTCGCCACACATGACTCGCCGCAAATACCTCACCAAGAAAAGTCCTCAAGCTATCTGCACCTGTGGTGATGACCGATCATGAGTTACTCCTCGCCTTCATCGGAAGGTTGATCGCGATCATAAATGGGTCAAGCGCCGGTTTGGTTCAATTCTTCACAACATGACCTCAACACACAATGCGGTGAAGAAAAACCACTACTACCTCCATGAAACCTTCAAACGCACTGGCTGTTCTTTCACATGTCTACAAATGCGGAAGAATCGACGACAATGGGACTCAAGGAAGAATTTGGTGGTCTGCACCTCCTCAGAAGAAATACAAGAAGGTCAAAGTTCCTTCCTTGGTGGCTAGCTCCTATTCTTCATCGCGTGACACCGATGAAAATGAAGACTTGACGACACCGCGGCAGGCCCTACTTCAACAACCGACCCCAACAACGCCTGGCGCTCCTTCTTCAACTTGAAATTCTTGAGGCGTTAGTCCTCGCCGATCCTTTTGGTCATTCGATGACAAAGGGGAGAAATTTGAGTTAGTCTTCAAGCGGGTCTATTATATGGGCAATTTATTTTGTTAAGTTACAACTCGCTCTTCCGAAACTTTTATTGAATCGAGTTGTAATCTTAAACCCGATGGTGCTTTGATACTTTTGATGCAATCGTGCTCTTGCACTATGCTCGATTCTCTTGAGCTTCTTGAGCTCGATACTCTTGATGCGTTATTTTGCATGCTTGGTTCCTCATTAATGTTATCGCACGCATGCTGAATTACATCAAGCACCATATCTCATCATGCATTTCAAATTCTTCATATTATATGTCAAATGCGTGTATGAATTACAAGATATAGGGGGAGATCTCCATGATTCAAATCTTCAAATGTGCATTGCCTCAAAAGCAAATTCCTCACTATGCACATCTTCAGGGGGAGTTCTTCTATATCTTGCAATCAAATTCCTCAATATCAACATTTACACTTCATATGTTTATCCCCATTGAAAACTTAACCTATATTGTCATCAATCACCAAAAAGGGGGAGATTGTAAGTGCATCTAGTGCCCCTTAGTGATTTTGGTGTATTGAAGACTTATAGGTTAAGGAACTAATGTGTTTGTGAGTGTACACAGGTCTATAAGTCTATGAGGAGTTTGATATTTACAGAGAAAGTCGACCCCTAAAAATGAAGTTCTTCGACTGAAGACTTTCTGAAGACTTTGAAAGTGAAGAAATTGGTGTGACCTTGAAGACTTGGTATTCATTTGAGGAACATGAAGCGTGAAGACTTTTGTTTTCGTAGTTTCATTTTTCTCTTTCTTGAGTCATAGGAAACACCGATCGTTAAAGGGGTTGAGGAAATACTAAGGAAAAATTTCCATGTGATGCTCAACTCAAAATCCTACACCTACCAAATCCCTTCGAGTGAAGCCTTTGAAATCTCATACAGCTTCAGTCAATTTCTTGAGGATGAGACGAAGTTCTTCCGGTCGTTGAGGAATTTGTTCGACCGAGGAGTTAGGAATTCGCCAAGCGAATTGCGTACACAATGAGGAACATGATAGCCCCGAGGAATTTGAGATTCAAATTTCCGATCCGTTCTTTGTCTTCGCCACCTGTCCCAAAATATCTTATCCACTTAACGGTCATATCATTGAAGGGCATTTATGTCTTATCATGTCGGGCTGCTCCTTGGCTATAAATAGCCGCCCCTACAACCACTAGCTGGTTGGCTGCTCGAGATAACTTGACACTTGTCATTTGAGAGCAACCCATCCTCCGAGGACTTTGAGCGAAAATCATCGAGTGAGGAAAACCCAAAACCAAACCCTACAAACCCAAAGTGATTGAGCATCATCAAGAGATTGATCCACGTGGATCCGACGCTTGTTACCTTTGAAGACTGTGCTTCTTCCAGACGGTTAGGCGTCATGGTCTGGAGCATCCAAGAGGAATTGTGGATCGCCGAGTGACCAAGTCTGTGAAGGTTTTGAAGTCACCTGAAGACTTACCACGAGTGATTGGACGAGGTCTGTGTGACCTTAGTTCAAGGAGAATACCGTGAGGACTTGGTGTCCTGAGCTGCGTGCTCAGCGACTGGGTGTCCGGGACTGTGTGTCCTCGAGTTTAAATACTCAGCCGCTCCAACCAGACGTACAACTGAGACAGCAGTTGGAACTGGTCTACCAAATCATTGTCTTCACCAACCTAACTGGTTCCATTTCCTCATTATTGTGTTGAATGTTTGTTCATATCTGTGTTTGAAGACTTTGACTGAAGACTTTCTCAATTTCCTCAATTCATTTCTTCAGTCTGTTTGTCTTCATCTTGTGCTATCCTGTGTTTACGCTTTCTGTACTCTTTGTTTGTCTTCATTTCATCATGATGAACATGCTCGCATTCTCTTATGCTTACTTCTGAGTACTTATTCCGCTGCAAGTAGTTCTTCGCTAAGGAATTTCCTCACCGGCAAATTCCTCAGTGAAGAATTCATAAAAATCGCCTATTCACCCCCCCTCTAGTCGATATAACGCACTTTCAGGAATGCAGTTTTGACATCCATTTGCCAAATTTCATAATCATAAAATGCGGCAATTGCTAACATGATTTGGACAGACTTAAGCATCGCTCCGGGTGAGAAAGTCTCATTGTATTCAACCCCTTGAACTTGTCGAAAACCTTTCGCAATAAGTCGAGCTTTCTAGATAGTAACATTACTGTCAGCGTCAGTCTTTTTCTTGAAGATCCATTTATTCTCTATGGCTTGCCGATTATCGGGCAAGTCAACCAGAGTCCACACTTTGTTCTCATACATGGATCCCATCTCAGATTTCATGGCCTCAAGCCATTTTGCGGAATCTGGTCTCACCATCGCTTCTTCATAGTCCGTAGGTTCGCCATGGTCAAGTAACATGACCTCCAAAATAGGATTACCGTACCACTCTGGTGCGGATCTTACTCTTGTTGACCTACGAGGTTCGGTAGTAACTTGATATGAAGTTTCTTGATCAATATCATTAGCTTCCTCACTAATTGGTGTAGGTGTCACAGGAACCGGTTTCTGTGATGAACTACTTTCCAATAAGGGAGCAGGTACAGTTACCTCATCAAGTTCTACTTTCCTCCCACTCACTTCTTTCGAGAGAAACTCCTTCTTTGGAAAGGATCCATTTTTAGCAACAAATGTCTTTCCTTCGGATCTGTGATAGAAGGTGTACCCAACAGTTTCCTTTGGGTATCATATGAAGACACATTTCTCCGATTTGGGTTCGAGCTTATCAGGTTGAAGCTTTTTTACATAACATCGCATCCCAAACTTTAAGAAACGACAACTTTGCTTTCTTGCCAAACCACAGTTCATAAGGCGTCGTCAACAGATTTAGATGGTGCCCTATTTAACATGAATGCAGCCGTCTCCAAAGCATAACCCCAAAATGATAGCGGTAAATCAGTAAGAGACATCATAGATCGCACCATATCTAGTAAAGTACGATTACGACGTTCGGACACACCATTATGATGTGGTGTTCCGGGTGGCGTGAGTTGCGAAACTATTCCACATTGTTTCAAATGAAGACCAAACTCGTAACTCAAGTATTCTCCTCCACGATCAGATCGTAGAAACTTTATTTTCTTGTTACGATGATTTTCCACTTCACTCTGAAATTCTTTGAACTTTTCAAATGTTTCAGACTTATGTTTCATTAAGTAGATATACCCATATCTACTCAAATCATCTGTGAAGGTGAGAAAATAACGATACCCGCCGCGAGCCTCAATATTCATCGGACCACATACATTAGTATGTATGATTTCCAACAAATCTGTTGCTCGCTCCATTGTTCCGGAGAACGGCGTTTTAGTCATCTTGCCCATGAGGCATGGTTCGCAAGTACCAAGTGATTCCAAAAGTCCATCAGTATGGAGTTTCTTCATGTGCTTTACACCAATATGACCCAAACGGCAGTGCCACAAATAAGTTGCACTATCATTATCAACTCTGCATCTTTTGGCTTCAACATTATGAATATGTGTATCACTACTATCGAGATTCAACAAAAATAGACCACTCTTCAAGGGTGCATGACCATAAAATATATTACTCATATAAATAGAACAACCATTATTCTCAGATTTAAATGAATAACCGTATCGCATCAAATAAGATCCAAATATAATGTTCATGCTCAACGCTGGCACCAAATAACAATTATTCAGGTCTAAAACTAATCCTGAAGGTAGATGTAGAGGTAGCGTGCCGACGGCGATCACATCGACTTTGGAACCATTTCCCATGCGCATCGTCACCTCGTCCTTAGCCAATCTTCGCTTAATCCGTAGTCCATGTTTCGAGTTGCAAATATTAGCAACAGAACTAGTATCAAATACCCAAAGGTGCTCTGCGAGCTTTAGTAAGGTACACATCAATAACATGTATATCACATATACCTTTGTTCACCTTGCCATCCTTCTTATCCGCCAAATACTTGGGGCAGTTCCGCTTCAAAGGACTAATCTGTTTGCAGAGAAGCACTCAGTCTCGTGCTTAGGTCCAGACTTGGGTTTCTTCTCCTGATCAGCAACTTGTTTGCCGTTCTTCTCGAAGTTCTCCTTCTTATTCCCTTTACCCTTTTTCTTGATACTGGTGGTCTTGTTGACCATCAACACTTGATGCTCCTTCTTGATTTCTACCTTCACAGCCTTTAGCATCGCGAAGAGCTCGGGAATTTTCTTATCCATCCCTTGCATGTTATAGTTCATCACGAAGCTCTTGTAGCTTGGTGGCAGTGATTGAAGAATTCTGTCAATGACACTATCATCAGGAAGATTAACTCCTAGTTGAATCAAGTGATTATTATACCCAGACATTTTGAGTATATGTTCACTGACAGAACTATTCTCCTCCATCTCGCAGTTGTAGAACTTATTGGAGACCTCATATCTCTCAATCCGGGCATTTGCTTGATATATTAACTTCAACTCCTAGAACATTTCATATGCTCCATGACGTTCAAAACGTCGTTGAAGTCCCGGTTCTAAGCCGTAAAGCATGGCACACTGAACTATCGAGTAGTCATCAGCTTTGCTCTGCCATACGTTCTTAACATCGTCAGTTGCATCTGCAGCAGGCCTAGCACCCGGCGGTGCTTCCAAGACATAATTCTTCTGTGCAGTAATGAGGATAATCCTCAAGTTACGGACCCAGACCGTGTAATTGCTACCATCATCTTTCAACTTTGCTTTCTCAAGGAACGCATTAAAATTCAACGGAACAACAACACGGGCCATCTATCTACAATAACATAGACATGCAAAATACTATCAGGTACTAAGTTCATGATACATTAAAGTTCAATTAATCATATTACTTAAGAACTCCCACTTACATAGACATCCCTATAATCATATAAGTGATCACGTGATCCAAATCAACTAAACCATGTCCGATCATCACGTGAGATGGAGTAGTTTTCAATGGTGAACATCACTATGTTGATCATATCTACTATATGATTCACGCTCGACCTTTCGGTCTCAGTGTTCCGAGGCCATATCTGCATATGCTAGGCTCGTCAAGTTTAACCCGAGTATTTCTGCGTGTGCAAAACTGGCTTGCACCCGTTGTATGTGAACGTAGAGCTTATCACACCCGATCATCACGTGGTGTCTCGGCACAATGAACTTTGGCAACGGTGCATACTCAGGGAGAACACTTGTACCTTAAAATTTAGTAAGAGATCATCTTATAATGCTACCATCAGTCAAAGCAGAGTAAGATGCATAAAAGTTAAACATCACATGCAATCAATATAAGTGATATGATATGGCCATCATCATCTTGTGCCTTTGATCTCCATCTCCAAAGCACCGTTATGATCACCAACGTCACCGGCTTGACACCTTGATCTCCATCAAAGCATCATTGCCGTCTCGCCAACTATTGCTACTACGACTATCGCTATCGCTTAGTGATAAAGTAAAACAATTATAGGGCGATTGCATTGCATACAATAAAGCGACAACCATATGGCTCCTGCCAGTTGACGATAACTTCGTTACAAAACATGATCATCTCATACAATAAAATTTAGCATCATGTCTTGACCATATCACATCACAGCATGCCCTGCAAAAACAAGTTAGACGTCCTCTACTTTGTTGTTGCAAGTTTTACGTGGCTGCTACGGGCTGAGCAAGAACCGTTCTTACCTACGCATCAAAACCACAACGATATTTCGTCAGGTTAGCGTTGTTTTAACCTTCACAAGGACCGGGCGTAGCCACACTCGATTCGACTAAAGTTGGAGAAACTGACACCCGCCAGCCACCTGTGTGCGAAGCCCGTTGGTAGAACCAGTCTCGCGTAAGCGTACGCGTAATGTCGGTCCGGGCCACTTCATCCAACAATACCGCCGAATCAAAGTATGACATGCTGGTAAGCAGTATGACCTGTATCGCCCATAACTCACTTGTGTTCTACTCATGCATATAACATCTACGCATAAACCTGGCTCGGATGCCTTTGCTGGGGAACGAGTAATTTCAAAAATCCCCACGCACACGCAAGATCATGGTGATGCATAGCAACGAGAGGGAGAGTGTTGTCTATCGCGCCCTCGTGAGACCGAAGCGTAAGCGTTATGAAAACGCGGTTGATGTAGTCGTACGTCTTCACAATCGACCGATCCTAGCACCGAAGGTACGACACCTCCGCGGACTGCACACGTTCAGCTCGGCGATGTCCCACGAACTCACGATCCAGTAGAGCTTCGAGGGAGAGCTTCGTCAGCACGACGGCGTGATGATGGTGGTGATGAAGTTACCGACGCAGGGCTTCGCCTAAGCACCGCTACGATATGACCGAGGTGGATTATGGCGGAGGGGGGCACCGCACACGGCTTGGAACAATCAACTTGTGTGTTCTAGGGTGCCCCCTGGCCCCGTATATAAAGGAGCAAGGGGGAGGCCGGTCGGCCTTGGTGCGCCCCAAGGAGAGGAAGAATCCTCCTCCTAGTAGGAGTAGGATTCATCCTTTCCTAGTCCTACTAGGAAGGGGAAGGGGGAATAAAAGAGAGGGAGAGGGAGAGGGAAAGAGGGGCCGCGCCCCCCTCCCCTAGTCCAATTCGGACTCCCCATGGGAGGGGGCGCACCACCTCCTGGGCTGCTTCCCCCCCTCTCCCCTAAAGCCCACTAAGGCCCAATACTTCCCCGGGGGGTTCCGGTAACCCCTCCGGCACTCCGCTTTTCTCCAAAACCACCCGGAACACTTCCGGTGTCCGAGTATAGCTGTCCAATATATCAATATTTATGTCTCGACCATTTCGAGACTCCTTGTCATGTCTGTGATCATATCCGGGACTCCGAACTATCTTCGGTACATCAAAACACATAAACTCATAATACCGATCGTCACAGAACGTTAAGTGTGCGGACCCTACGGGTTCGAGAACTATGTACACATGACCGAGACACGTCTCCGGTCAATAACAATAGCAGAACCTGGATGCTCATATTGGTTCCTACATATTCTGTGAAGATCTTTATCGGTCAAACCGCATAACAACATACGTTGTTCCCTTTGTCATCGGTATGTTACTTGCCCGAGATTCGATCGTCGGTATCTCAATACCTAGCTCAATCTCGTTACCGACAAGTCTCTTTACTTGTTTCGTAATGCATCATCCCGCAACTAACTTATTAGTCACATTGCTTGCAAGGCTTATAGTGATGTGCATTACCGAGAGGGCCCAGAGATACCTCTCCGACAATCGGAGTGACAAATCCTAATCTCGACCTATGCCAACTCAACAAGTACCATCGGAGACACCTGTAGAGCACCTTTATAATCACCCAGTTACGTTGTGACGTTTGGTAGCACACAAAGTGTTCCTCCGGTAATCGGGAGTTACATAATCTCATAGTCATAGGAACATGTATAAGTCATGAAGAAAGCAATAGCAGTAAACTAAAACGATCAAGTGCTAAGCTAACGGAATGGGTCTAGTCAATCACATCATTATCCTAATGATGTGATCCCGTTTATCAAATGACAACTCATGTCTATGGTCAGGAAACTTAACCATCTTTGATCAACGAGCTAGTCAAGTAGAGGCATACTAGTGACACTCTGTTTGTCTATGTATTCACACATGTATTATGTTTCCGGTTAATACAATTCTAGCATGAATAATAAACATTTATTATGAAATAAGGAAATAAATAATAACTTTATTATTGCCTCTAGGGCATATTTCCTTCAGTTTTTTGGTGTGGCGTGGTGTGGGGGCAGGAGAGGGGTTGCGGTGGTCCATTGTGTGATTTGGCCTCTCGATCAGGGGCGATATTAGGATTTCAGTGGGACTTGAACTAAGATCTCTCAAAATGGGATATATTGCTCTTCTTAAGTCATGGCGAAGTAGGGGGTTCTCGAGGTCATACAATTTGTGGGCATCGAGGATGAGTGTTATTATCAGAGCCGTTGTCGAGCCGGTCCCCGGTTGGAGATAGTAGCGTCGATAGGGAGATCAAGACCCAGGATCGGGTGAGAGAGATAGAAAGAAGGAGATCAGAGGGAGAGAGACATGAAAGGGAGGACCCATATGAGGGAGTCCTGGATTAGGGGGTATCCAGACAGCCGGACTGTATACGACATCCAGACTATTGAAGCGTGAAGATACAAGACTCAAGACTTCGGCCCGTGTCTGGATGGGACTTTCCTTGACGTGGAAGGCAAGCTTGGCAATCCGGATATTATATTTCCTTCCTTGTAACCGACTCCATGTAAACCCTAGCCCTCTCCGGTGTCTATATAAACCGGAGAGATTGGTCCTTAGAAGGCCGATCACAATTACAATCATACCACATAGGCTAGCTCTTAGGGTTTAACCTCTACGATCTCGTGGTAGATCTACTCTTGTACTACTAAAAACATCAATATTATCAAGCAGGAAGTAGTGTTTTACCTCCATCGAGAGGGCCCGAACCTGGGTAAACATCTGTGTCCCTTGCTTCGTGTTACCATCGGCCTTGACGCACAGATCGGGACCCCCTACCCGAGATCCGCCGGTTTTGACACCGACATTGGTGCTTTCATTGAGAGTTCCTCTGTAGCGTCGCCGCAAGGCTCGATGGCTCGTCTCGTTGTCAAGGACGACATTACCTCGGAGGGGGCTCTGGCTGTAGGCCAGCCGCTCCGGCTCGGCGGCTTTATCCGCCCCATCGGTGGTGGCGCCGATGATGACCTCTCGGGTCATCAATCATAACCTCCACGTCAGTTCGGAACTTGCCGAACAGATGGATCCAATGGAGCTCTCCTCCCTTAACGAACTCTTGGATCGCATCGCCGCTCTGGGAGTCGCTACAGACTACGACCAGATTGGGCTTAAACCCGACCAAAGGGACATCAGGTCCCCGCCGGCCACCCATGATATAGCGATAGTGGAAGAACCACGCGCGGATTGCCCCTCAACTTTGAGGACAAGTTGTGTTCGGATCACCGAACTCCTTGAGCCAAAGACCTGCTCAAAGGAAAACCTAACCCAGGTCCCGGACTTAGAATCGGGCATTGGGTCAAGAAATTGGGCACTCCGGATTTCGAGCTGTTGAGCTCGGGACCGCCACGCCCTTAAGCGCCGGACGGATCAAAATCCGGATTCTGCCGACAACACCTGCCCGGACCTAAACTGTCTCCCAAGATCGTGCAAGAGCCCTGTGAACTGTGACATCGCCATCGGGCCAGATTCCTCCTTGCACTTAACAAGGTGAGGGACTGCCGCAAAGAGGACATGGTCTCACTTTTCTGCAAAAACTTCACGGACGAAGGACTCCTCAATGCTATAAGCCGTCGCGACATAGTATGCTTCGTGGACTTGGCAACCATAGTGCGGAAGTACTGTGTGATGGAGAGCGCTTGGAATACCCAAGCAGAATTTTGGGATAGTACTGCTCTCACCAAAACCTTTGTCCGAACTAAATGGACGAACTCTCGTAAGTCGTCCGACCCAACCCCCAAGAAACCAAAGCCCACCTGTATGGAGATCCAGATTGGAAGAGTGGCTCGACGGGCCATGTAAGCTCCACAGTACTCCGGATACATCACCTACTCATAGCCTTAAGGCATGTTGGATACTCCGGCAGGTGGCGAAAAGTGGCGAGGATCTTCTTATGGGCCATAAAGCGGAACAACATCCTGCCAGCGAACACAATATGGTACTAACAGTCTTCGAGACTTTTGCCTTGAACAATAGGCGCAAGCGAGCTCGTCGAAGCTCCGCTGAAATTTACCATGTGGCCCCTTTCAGCAGTGGATACCACGCCCTTTTAGGGCGGGACGCTTTTGCAAGCTTTCAAGCTATACCCCATTACGGGTACATGAAGCTTAAAATGCCCGGGCCCAATGGAATCATCACTCTAGCCAGTGATCCGGACGTCGCACTTCACGCAGAAAACAAAACCGCAGCACTAGCCCTGGAGGCATTATCCGAGGCCCTAGCAGCCGAAGAGTTAGCAACACTGTGGGCCACCGTGGATAGGGACGACATGATACTAGACAAGCGACCCAAGTCCACCTCATTTAAACCCGCAGACGAGATAGTCAAATTCTAGGTCCATCCAACGGACCCCACGAAGACAGCTTCCATCGAGACACAGCTGAGCCTCGATTGACGCCAAGATCGCGAGATTTCTTACGTGAGAATTGGGACATTTTACTTTGGCACCCATCGGACATGCCGGACATCCCGCTGCAGAGCGGCCGAACACAGCCTCAATATTCTAAAAGGATATAAACCAGTCAAAAGCAGACCTAAGACGATTCTCGAGCCCAAACGACAGCAATGGGGAAGAGTTAGCTGCTACTCGAGGCCGGATTCATCGAGATATCAAACATTCGGATTGGTGGCAAATTTGGTGATGGTACCAAAGAAGGACAAATCTGGCGCCTAGGTGTCGACTTCAAAGACCTCAACAAGGCTTGCCCCAAGGATCCTTTTCCTCCCTCGCATCGATCAAATCATCGATGCCACAGCGGGACACGACTCATCTGTGTTTCTCGACGATACTCGGATACCATCAAATAAAGATGGCAGAGTCCACCAAGCTGCAACAGCTTTTATAACGCCATATGGCCCTTTTGCTTCAACACTATGCCCTTCGGCTCAAGAATGCCGGCGCAACCTATCAACGCATGATTCAAACATGCCCGGAAAAGAAATCGGCAAAACAGTAGAAGCATATGTGGACGACGTGGTCATAAAAACTAGACACGCCGAAACCACGATAGATGACTTGAGGCTCACATTTGAAAACCTCCGGACATACGACATTAAGTTGAACGGAAAAATGCGTCTTCAAGGCCCCATCGTGGAAACTGCTGGGCTTCATTGTTTCCAATAGAGGAATTTAAGCTTAACCTGGCAAAATCCGAAGCTTTGTCTCGATTGGCTATACCAATGCACCTCAAGCACATCCGAAGCTAGCTAGATGCGTGGCTGCTTTGAGCCAATTTATCTCCAGGCTAGGAGAAAAGGCATTGCCTCTTTACCGCCTCCTGCGGCGCACCGAACACTTCGTATGGACGGATGCAGCCGCGCCGACTCGATGAAATAAAGACCTTATCGCCAGTAATCCAGTCCTAACAGCGCCAACACCGGCGAGCCTATGCTATTATACATAGCGTCAACACACCAAGTTGTAAGCACAGTACTCATCGTCGAACGAGAGGTTGACGGATACAAATTCCCGCTCCAAAAGCCGGTTTATTACGTATCCACAGTCCTCACCCCATGCAAATCCCGATACCCACGCTATCAAAAAATAGCATACGCGGTCTTCATGGCATCCCGGAAGCTGCAACACTACTTTCAAGAGTGTTCGATCACGGTAGCCTCCGAAGTACCACTCAATGACATAATAAACAACCGCGACGCCGTGGGCCGGATTGCTAAATGGGCCATCGAGCTCCTTCCGTTTGACATAATGTACAAACCTCGGCGGGCCATCAAGTCGCAAGTACTGGCTGACTTCGTCGCCGAATGGACGGAAGACGAACTCCCTAAAGAGTACGGCGCATACTCCAACTGGATCATGCACTTTGACGGCTCTAAAATGCTGGCCGGACTGGGAGCAGGTGTAGTCCTGACGTCTCCCACCGGAGACACGGTCCAGTACGTCCTCCAAATACTTTACACAGACTCCAACAATGCAGCCGAATATGAGGCTTTGTTGCATGTTCTTCGGATGGCGGTCTCTATGGGCATCCAATGCCTAGAAGTGCGCGGGGATTCGAACCTCGCAATATCACAAATTAACGGAGACTCGATGCCAAGGATCCGAAAATGGCGGCCTACCGTATTGCCGTCCTCAAAATTTCAGCTCGGTTCGAGGGGCTCGAATTCCACCATGTGGCTCGAGAAAACAATCAAGCGGTGGACGCCCTTGCTCGCGATCGGGCGCCAAACGCGACCTGCCCCACCTAACATATTCCCGAAAGGCTGTTCAAGCCATCCGTAGTATGGGAAGGAGTCCGCAATACCAGCACGACCCGAGCACATCCCCAAATTCTGAACCATCAGACACAATCGGAGGCTCTGCCACCGAAATAACATCTTCGGCCCACGAAATCATGGCCGTAATTGCCCCGTGGACCGAGCCTTTCTTGGCCTACCTAAATAGGCAGGAGCTCCCCAAAGACCAAAACGAAGAACGCTGCATAGTCCGGCGCTCTAAAGCTTACAAGGTCCATGAAGGGGAACTCTACAAGAAAAGCGCGACCGGAGTGCTCCAAAGGTGCATCTCCGAAGAGGAAGGGCGACAACTCTTGGCTGAAATCCATGCGGATGGCGGACATCACGCCACGGCTCGAGCGCTAGTCGGCAAGGCCTTCCAGACAGCTTCTATTGGCCAACGGCGAGGCGAACGACGACAGACCTCATCCAACATTGCGTCGGTTATCAGCTCTTCGCCAATCAGAGTCACATGCCCCCTGCTGCTCTTCAAACCATCCCCATAACTTGGCCCTTCGCAGTCTGGGGGCTGGATATGGCCGGACCCCTTAAAGGGGGAAGCCATAAGAAAAAATACCTACTGGTCATGGTGGACAAATTCACCAAATGGATAGAGGCCAAACCAGTCAAAACGGTCGAATCTGGACCCGTGATAGACTTCATATCCGGGGTCGTACACCGATACGGTGTCCCCCACAACATCATCACCGATAATGGCTCAAATTTCACAGCCGACGAAGTGATAACTTGGTGCGCAAAAATGGGCATTAATCTCGATTACGCTTCCGTCTACCATCCCCAAACAAACGGCCAGGTCAAATGGGCAAACGGTCTCATCATGAGCGGCATCAAACCCAGACTAGTGCGATCTCTAACAAAATCGGATACGCACTGGGTAGAGGAGCTCGACTTTGTACTGTGGGGGCTACAGGTCACACCCAATCGCACCACCGGATATACACCATTTTTTATGGTGTACGGTGTGGAAGCAATATTACCCTGCGACATAATACATGATTCGCCACGCGTACACATGTACGAAGAGAAGGAAGCCGAGTTAGATCGGCAGGATAATTTGATGCCCCGGAGGAGGAGCGCGATGTCACAAAAGCCCGCTCCGCATTCTATCAAAGAACAGTGCTCGACGATATCAAAGCGTAGAAGTGCGGGCCAAAACTTACAATATTGGCGAAGCTCGTTCTCGCCCACCGGAGAAGAAGAAGGACAAACTCAAACCCAAGTGGGAGGGTCCTTTGTCATTGACAAAGTTCTCACGGAGGAGCGCATCGCCACGTAATGCATCCGATAACAGACTCGAGCCGAACCCATGGAACGCGCCGACTACACGGAGATTCTACGCCTAGCGCCGAACATAGTGTTCGCCTCCTAACCCCTCCTTTTAATTACGCCCATCCTTTTCCTTTCTCGGCCTTTTTTCTCTCTTCACACAAAGTATTCAATACAAGGCGGATTTCCGGATCACTCCGGCAAGACTATGTGTAAGCACACCGGGGCTTGCTATACGGAAGTTAAAATGATTACTCACATGGCTTTTCGCCCATCACATATGCATTCTTTTTCCATATGTGCCTTTTCTTCACCATTATATGCATCGATATGACTTAAGATGTTGCCAAGCTAGGTTGCTCGGTTTTGTGTTTATGCCCCACGTTCCCGCTAATTCGGCTAGGGCATAAGGGAGCACCTCTGCGATTGTTACTGCCGGTTCAGCCGGATGTGTACCTCAGACTGGGTGAAGCCGAAAGCTAGCTTCCTTAAGAGAATATTCGGTCGGTGAACAAAAGATATATTCGTTTATTATAACATAAATCCCTAGAAGTCTTGTATCATGTGCCATCGTTCGCAGTCCGGACATGTGCATCGTCGCATGCGTACCCAGGGAAAGGAACCCCTAACGGAACTATTCTCTCTGGAAGATGTTTCTTACTATCCATGTAATATAACATAACTAGTTGGGTACTTGTCTGTTCAAGCACTTATGACCCCTACGCCTTGTTTCCACGCATACCCCGGTTTTGTATAACCGAGTGGGTATGCGGACACACCCCGGACTATAGGATCCGGGCTGAAGCTTAAAAGGTCCGCCATGACAAATGATTTTAATCCGCTAGGGCTAATCATGCCCATTAGATTACACACCACTTGGACCGACTATATTCCTCCTCTATACCATCCAACAGGCTATCTAGCTTACAATCCTGTTGAATATACTTAGCGGCTAACGCTACCTTGTCATACACCGGACTCACGGGAATTTCTTGCCCATCGGGCCCCGCCGTCCTACTTCGCCATATGGTTCGGGTCCAGCTTGGTGTGCGCGCCTTCACCATAGCCTAGGCTTCTCTTGCGCTTGCCGCAAGCGGACACCTTCCGTAGTCGGAAGCGCCGCGTGCTCCTTGAAGCATATCCACAAGCTCCGCCATGCCATTAGGCGGCAAGCTTGATGGCCATAAAGCCCGAGCAACACCTCGCATCACTTGCCGAAGCTCGCTTCGTGCGAGCCATGTAAAGGTCTTGCAGTAAATCACTTGCAGATGAGGGCATCTCCTCCTCGTATGCACCCGTTAACATCCCCGCACGCAAAACTCTTTCAATATACTTCCTCGCCGAACTACACTACAGTTCGTCTAGGCACTTACCGTAAATGCCGCGTCGAAGCTTCTTGTTCTCCTTCACGGAGTCCTCCAGCTGAGCGCGGAGATCTTTTAACTCCACGTCCAGCTAGACTTTGGCATCCTGAAGATCGTTCTTCTCCCGCCTAACTCGTGTAAGAATGCGCTCGCCAGCCTCCAGCTGTTTTTTGAGATGCGATGCGTCCTCTCTTACGCCCTTCGGATTCACCCCGGGATTGTCTGCAGAATTTTCTGTTAGACTTGTCACATCAGCCATTTACTAACTGGTGCATCTTCGTGCAATTGTGACAATTGTTACCAGATGAGGGCTTTTGGGGTACCTCTAATTTGGCAACAACGGCCCTCGCCTCGCCTTGCATCCCTCCAGCCCCGAGACAATTGCTCGCTCTTCTCTACAAGGACTGTGATAGATTGATCCTTAAAACTGTTGTTCCAACCGCTTCAAGTCTCGAGGGCTACCGCTATACATACTTATCAAAATTTCTTACCCGATATCTTTGGTATATGGTTCGTCGCTGGGCAAGCCCGCCCGAGCAGCAGCTTCGGACGACATCGTCCGCCGATTTGAAGGCATTAAATGCCTCTTGGAAAAAGATGTTGTTTCGAGCACGGCCCTCCGCGCCGGTGATTCATGGCGCCTCCACTTGGAGTTCGTGGCCAAACACATATCCGCATCCTCCGTCGGGGACTATGCGGTGCGGGCCCGTGGTCCGCCCTACCAAGCCAGTTCGAACCCGACCGGTGGAGGCGTGATTGGTGGGGTCTCCGGATATAGTTCGTTATTCCTCTTCCCGCTGCACACAAAGGGCGCTGTCACATTTCAAATTCTATAACTGCAGGACATGTTATTACTTTACCTCTCAGAAGCGTGTGTCAACCTCACCACCTTCCTCTTGAGCTCGCCCGATCTGGGACGCCGTGGTTGACGAGTCCCTAGGGGCTCGGCCCCTCGCTCCGGCCGTCGTTTCTGCAAATAGAACGACGCCTCATGGATAAATTACAATACATGTGAGGAATCCTCTTCGAAGGGTAGGGTTTTTTAAGTTCGGCTTACACGCGACGCAGAAAGCAGTCCAAGATAGTCAGCCGTAATGGCCACTAGGGCGCCATCCCAGCTCGCTTGATAGAATACCCCGTTGGCAAGCTCCACAGTGATATCCGGATCCACTTTTAGTCCAGGATCTAGGGCCCTTCCACGGTCCTCTGGTTGCGGGGAGGGGCTGAAGATTCCTTCTACGACCCTCCTCAGTTCCTGCTCAGAAGCATTGATGCAAGTAATCTTAGCAGAAGAACGCTAGAGTAAATAAAGCAGGGAAAAAGAATGGCAACTTACCCACGCTGGGGGGTTGTACATGGAGAATCTGTCCCGCGTTTTGATGCGAAGGAACTCCTCCTCTTCCCCTTTGTACAAATCGTACAATATCCTCGCCAAAGCGGCAGCAGAGTCCGGACCCTTACGGCCGCAGCGGGTGGCGTCGTCTTCCCCGTTGAAATGCCACATGGTCTTCCCCTGATATTGGAGCGGTTGCACGCCTCGCCTTATGCATATCGCCATGACCTCAACTATCGTCAGTCCGGATTTGGCCAGTAACTTTATCCTGTTCATCAAGAGGAGTATTTCCCTTGTGTCCTCTTCTTGAGGGCCCCGGGCGCCAGCTTAGGCGCATTTCGGCGGGCATTGCTGAACTTGGGAGACCTGTCCGGACTGGATCCGAAGGGGAACATCGCTATATAGAACCACTCAAGGCCAGTTTTCGGTGCCTTCGTGAGTGCCGACAAGTATCCGGTCTCGCAATGCGCCATACTTGCCCCGCCCACTTGACATAGGGACTCCCCACAGGTGCGGGGGACGAGGCGTAACAGCTTCCTCCATAATCCAAAGTGTGGTTCGCAGCCTAAAAACAGCTCAAGAAGGGCAACATACCCCGCTATGTGCAGAATAGAGGCAGGGGTAAGATTGTGTAACTGGAGGCCATAGAACTCTAGGAGCCCGTGAAGAAACGGGTGGATAGGAAATCCGACGCCCCTCAACAGATGCGGGATGAGGCATACATGCTCCTCTGGAGATGGATCAGGAGATCCCTCTGCTTGTTCCCCTCCGTCATAAGTGGCTATTCCAGCCCGGACGGAGACCATGAACGCCGGTGGGAGAAACCCTTGGGTTTGTAACTTTATCGCTATGAGGAACTGAGCACTCTCCCCAATCCCCCGACTTGGAATGAGAAGGGCAAGTAGAAGAGCTGCGACGGCCGGCCATGTTGGAATGGCTTTTCATGAGCGCCTGCTGATGTCGGCTCGGGAGGGAGAGGGAGGTTTGGATATGAGAATCCCCGTCCCTTCAAATAGACGGTTAGACCGAAGGATCGAGGGTGGCAAATGCAAAAATGCCTCGACTCCTCGCATTTGCCCGACGTGTGGAGATGGTCATTACTGAGGCACCAAAGTCGAGGAGCACAACATTGATTGGAGGTCGGACACTATTCGTCGTAATAGGTACTTTGGAGTATTCGGAGAAGGAACCCGCCTTGCAATGCCGAAGACAATGCTGCATGCCGGACTCATCGTCACTGAAGCCTGGTTCAGGGGCTACTGAGGGAGTCCTGGATTAGGGGATATCCGGACAGCCGATCAGATACGACGCTCGACTATTGAAGCGTGAAGATACAAGACTCAAGACTTCGCCCGTGTCCGGATGGGACTTTCCTTGGCGTGGAAGGCAAGCTTACGATCCGGATATTATATTTCCTTGTAACCGACTCCATGTAAACCCTAGCCCTCTCCTGTCTATATAAACCGGAAAGGTTGGTCCTTAGAAGGCCGATCACAATTACAATCATACCATCATAGGCTAGCTCTTAGGGTTTAACCTCTACGATCTCGTGGTAGATCTACTCTTGTACTACCCATATCATCAATATTAATCAAGCAGGAAGTAGGGTTTTACCTCCATCAAGAGGGCCCGAACCTGGGTAAACATCTGTGTCCCTTGCTTCCTGTTACCATCAGCCTTGACGCACAGATCGGGACCCCCTATCCGAGATCCGCCGGTTATGACACCGACACCATATGCCTCAAAGTTTCATGGACCGAGGCGAGTTCCGCAATTCAAAAGTTCGTGGAATGGAAAAAAACAAGAACCATAGAAGCGTCAGAGAGGTAAGGAATCAGTCTAGAAACAAAGGGATCGAAAGAATTCTAGGGAGGGTGAAGAAAATGAGAGAGCATATGGATCGTGGCTTGGGGGTAACAAATCAACTGAGTTTGGCAAGGGAGATCGTCTCCTTCCATCCTGACGAACCACAAAATGATAGAAGAGGATCAGTTGCACAAAGAGGGGATCGTACAGAGCAGGAAGAGGAAGGAAATCGGATATCCCATAGCGGTGATCAAGGGATCTGGGATCATTAGGGCAGAGTTAAATGCCAGCTTTAGGTAGGGAACACTGATACGTCATTTTGCATCATGCTTTTATATCGATATTTATTGCATTATGGGCTATTACTTCACATTATGTCACAATACTTATGCCTTTTCTCTCTTATTTTACAAGGTATACATGAAGAGGAGAATGCGGGTACTGGAATTCAGGTTGGAAAAGAAGCAAATATTAGAGACCTATTCTGCACAACTCCAAAAGTCCTGAAACTCCACGAAAGTCAGTTTTGGAATATATTAAAAATATTGGGCGAAGAAAGCACCAGAGGGGGGCCACCCATTGTCCACGAGGGTGGAAGGCGCGCCCTACCCCCCTGGGCGCGCCCCCTGCCTCGTGGGCCACCTGGAAGCCCCCCGATGCCCATCTTCTGGTATAAGGAGTCTTTTGCCGTGGAAAAAAAATAAAAGGAAGTTTTCAGGACGAAGCGCCGCCGTCTCGAGGCGGAACCTTGGCGGAACCAATCTAGGGCTCCGGCGGAGCTGTTCTACCGGGGAAACATTCCTCTGGGAGGGAGAAATCGTCACCATCGTCATCACCATCGATCCTCTCATTGGGAGGAGGTCAATCTCCCTCAACATCTTCACCAGCACCATCTCCTCTCAAACCCTAGTTCATCTCTTGTATTTGATCTTTGTCTCAAAACCTTATATTGGTAGCTGTGGGTTGCTAGTAGTGTTGATTACTCCTTGCAGTTGATGCTAGTTGGTTTATTCGGTGGAAGATCGTATATTCAGATCCTTTATGCACATTAATAACCCTCTGATTATGAACATGAATATGATTTGTGAGTAGTTACGTTTGTTCCTGAGGACATGGGAGAAGTCTTGTTATAGGTAGTCATGTAAATTTGGTATTCGTTCGATATTTTGATGAGATGTATGTTGTCTTTCCTCTAGTGGGGTTATGTGAACGTCGACTACATGACACTTCACCATTATTTGGGCCAAGGGGAAGGCATTGGGAAGTAATAAGTAGATGAAGGGTTGCTAGAGTGACAGAAGCTTAAACCCTAGTTTATGCGTTGCTTCGTAAGGGGCTGATTTGGATCCACATGTTTCATGCTATGGTTAGGTTTACCTTAATTCTTCTTTCGTAGTTGCGGATGCTTGTGAGAGGGGTTAATCATAAGTGGGATGCTTGTCCAAGGAAGGGCAGTATCGAAGCACCGGTCCACCCACATATAAAATTATCAAAGTAACGAACGCGAATCATATGAGCATGATGAAAACTAGCTTGACGATAATTCCCATGTGTCCTCGGGAGCGCTTTCCTTTATATAAGAGTTTGTCCAGGATTGTGCTTTTCTACAAAAAGGATTGGGCCACCTTGCTGCACTTTGTTTACTTTTGTTACATGTTACTCGTTATGAATTACCTTATCACAAAACTATCTATTACCGATAATTTCAGTGCTTGCAGAGAATACCTTACTGAAAATAGCTTGTCATTTCCTTCTGCTCCTTGTTGGGTTCGACACTCTTACTTATCGAAAGGACTATGATAGATCCCCTATACTTGTGGGTCATCAAGACTCTTTTCTGGTGCCGTTGCCGGGGAGTGAAGCGCCTCTGGTAGGTGGAATTTGGTAAGGAAAAATTTGTATGGTGTGCTGAAATTTACTGTCACTTGTTACTATGGAAAATAATCCTTTGAGGGGATTGTTCGGGGTATCTTCACCCCGACTAGTAGATCAAAGAGTTGCTCCTCAACCTACTGAACCTACTGAAAATGTTTACTTTGGAATTCCTTCCGGTATGATAGAGAAACTACTAGCTAATCCTTTTACAGGAGATGGAACATTACATCCCGATATGCACCTAATCTATGTGGATGAAGTTTGTGGATTATTTAAGCTTGCAGGTATGCCCGAGGATGTTATCAAGAAGAAGGTCTTCCCTTTATCTTTGAAGGGAAAGGCATTAACATGGTTTAGGCTATGAGATGATATTGGATCATGGAACTACAACCGATTGAAATTGGAATTTCAGCAGAAGTTTTATCCTATGCATCTGGTTCATCATGATCGTAATTATATATATAATTTTTGGCCTCGCGAAGGAGAAAGTGTCGCTCAAGCTTGGGGGAGGCTTAAGTCAATGTTACATTCATGCCCCATCATGAGCTCTCAAGAGAAATTATTATTCAAAAATTTTATGCTCGGCTTTCTCTCAATAATCGCTCCATGCTCAATACTTCTTGCACTGGTTCTTTTATGATGAAGACTATTGAATTCATATGGGATTTATTGGAAAGAATTTAATGCAACTCTGAAGATTGGGAACTCGAAGAAGGTAAGGAGTCAGGTATAACACCTAAGTTTGATTGTGTTAAATCCTTTATGGATACCAATGTTTTTCGTGAATTTAGCACGAAATATGGACTTGACTCTTAGATAGTAGCTTCTTTCTGTGAATCATTTGCTACTCATGTTGATCTCCCTAATAGGGATGAAAATGGAGCGGAAACGGACGAAACTGAGTGCTATCATATTTGTTTTCACATTTTTTTCGTAAGCGAAACGAATACGTAAAACCCCGGAGTGAATCTGAAAATGATACTACCGGAAACGGACACGGAGCGAATACAAAGCGGAGACGGAAACAGAAATAGGCATTTATCGGAACTTGAATCGTATAGAAATACACACAAAAACAAACAAATTTAATGAGTTATTAACATGGCTACAAAATAATATCATTATGTTAGCAACTTAGCGTAGTATTGTAGTAGTACCGGACAATTGCGTATGGGGTCAAGCTGAGTACATGTGTGGTAGTAGAAGTTGGGCCTCAGATCTATTCTACTAATTGTGTCATTGTGTTCTCTTTGGTAGTTGGGCTACAAAGCAGCTATAAGTCTATAGTAAAAACAGAAATTCCATATCCACGGAAATGGAAAGTTCCGTTTCCATGCATGTTCCACCGGAAAACACCGTTCCGTTTTTGTTTCCGTTTCCGCATAAAAAATTCCATCTCCACTTCCATTTTGCAAATTTCCGTTTCCGTTTTCATATTTCCTCTCCGTTTCCATTTTTCCTCCGGAAAAACGGAAAGTTTTCACTCCATTTTCATCCCTACTCCCTAAGGAGAAGTGGTTTAAATATCATCCCCCCATTGAAGTAAAAGTAGTTGAACCTGTTAAAGTTAAAGAAAAGACTACCACTTATAATATTGATCCTATTGTTCCTAACGCTTATATTGAGAAACGACCTTTCCCTATTAGAATAAAGGATCATGCTAAAGCTTCAACTATGGTTCGCAAGAGTAATGCTAGAACACCTACACTCTTCGAGCAAATTAAAGTTGAACCTAGTATTGCTATGGTTAAGGATCTCTTGGTCGATAATATTGATGGGCATGTTATTTACTTGTGTAATGAAGCTGCTAGAATTGCTAGACCCAATACTAAAGGTAAACATAGACCTGTTGTTGGCATGCCTGTTGTTTCTGTTAAAATAGGAGATCATTGTTATCATGGCTTGTGTGATATGGGTGCTGGTGCGAGTGCGATACCTAATTCCTTATACAAAGAAATTATGCATGATATTGCACCTGCTGAAATAGAAGGTATTGATGTTACAATTAAGCTTGCCAATAGAGATACTATTTCACCAATTGGGATTGTTAGAGATGTTGAAGTCTTGTGTGGGAAAGTTAAATATCCTGCTGATTTCTTGTTATTGGTTCCCAACAAGATGACTTTTGTCCCATTATATTTGGTAGACCCTTCTCGAATACTGTTAATGCTAGGATAGGTTGCGAAAATGATATTGTTACTATTGGTTTAGGGGATATGTCTCATATTTTTAATCTTGCTAAATTTCGTAGACAACCCCATAATAAAGAATTGCCTAATAAAGATGAAATTATTGGTCTTGCTTCTATTGCCGTGCCTCCTAGTGATCCTTTAGAACAATATTTGCTAAACCATGAAAATGATATGTTTATGAATGAAAGAAGGGAAATAGATGAAGTATTCTTTAAACATGAACTATTTTGAAACACAACTTGCCTGTTGAAATCCTAGGGGATCCTCCTCCACCCAAGGGTGATCCCGTGTTTGAGCTTAAGCCATTACCTGATACTCTTAAATATGCTTATCTTGATGAAAAGAAGATATATCATGTTATTAGTAGTGCTAACCTTTCAGAGCAAGAAGAAGAGAAATTATTGAAAACTCTGAAGAAGCATCGTGCTGCTATTGGATATACTTTGAAGAAGCGACCCGACCCAAAATCGGTCAAGTCTCTGTGTAGCTGTACCATCCCAAGATCATGCTGGCACACACAGTACATTGATGAAAAAATTCAAAGTTCAATCACACCTGAATTTATTACACGATTCTCATATCGAGTCTTTACTACATCATAATAAATTCAGATGAAGGCCAACTCATGAGAAATAAACTAAATAAAGTTGCGGAAGTGTAGACGATAAGCGAGTCCATCCGACTCCATAGGGCAATCACCGAGCGTAGATTGTAGCCTCACTCCTGGTTGGAAAACTCCTCTGCACCATGAGACGTTGCAGCCGTGTAGGTCAGCATTTTGAATATGCCGGCAAGTCATAAAGAGAACAACAAAAATAATTCTAACACTATATGCAATTTGGTTGTGGGGCTCTAAGTTTTATGTTTTTGCGAAAAAGCCAATTTTTCCCTACAACAAAGGACTTGCTTGCAATTACTACAAAATGTTGGTTATGAGATGGTTCCGCCAACTAGTGTCTCATACCCGTAATCATTAATAACCCATCAATTAATTAATTATGTTCAGTGTTGAGATTTCCGAAATACTTCAATTCCAGAGGCTCATTTGTCCGTAACCGGGGACACGGCTAATCGATTAGGTTTCTACTTTGCAGAGTCTTGTGCACTTTACCCGCAAGAATCGTTCCCTCCTTTATGTCCTCACACTGCCTGGTGTTTGAAGATGGGACGAACGAAACAGGGTCTTCCGTAGAGTTCCTCTGGGCCACTGCCGTTGCCCATCCAATCCTGCCGTTCTTCTACATCTCGTAGCACCGTCCGGCCAGAGTCACGCCTAGGGTCGACCAAGCCAGAGCCCATAATGGCTTGCGGCTGCACAGGTAAGCTTTCGGTCAAGGTGTATCCGTTCGTCTCTTCGTGGCTGGGTGAAGCTTTCCGCAAGATGTCATGGCGCTTCTCCATGCATACTGGCCATCCGCTGGTTTCTCCAGGGTGCCCGTCAACCGTCCTCCACCCAGTAGTGAATTTGAAGACCATCTTGAGCTTGAAGTCATGGGGTTGTCATCATCTTGAATCTCACATCTCCCTTATGAATCTCTCAACCAACCCCGTCTACGAGCATAGCAAAATAAACTACATCGTCCCGGGCAATGGTAACAAGGGGAATTGGGTTCATCCTACCTCATGATACTACTCAAGAACATAACTTAAAATTCTCCTACTGCATGCATGGTGGGGAGGAATAATTCTAATGCAACAAAGCATAGGTATTGTAAAACATGATCAAATGACTTGCCTGGCTGACGATCTTCGAAAGCTAGCGACTCTTAATAGCATGCCTCGCACTCCGGGAATTCCATCGAAGCAAACAATGAATACATAAGCAGACAACTATATTAACATACAAGCTAACGTAAATCACACATAAGCAATCAAACCAAAACCAAAGAAAACCAATTGAACTTCAAGCCAACAACTAGCAAGAGAAGAAAATAAATAAAATAAACATTTTATTTTTCTGTAAATAAAAGTTCACCCTCTGTAACTACAGAAACTTATCTAAAATAAATTATAACAGAGGTAAAATAAAATCTTAAATTAACTAGAACAACAGAAAACAACAGCAAGCTAAAAAAAACTAGAAAAGCTTGTTTTCGTGTAAAACTATTTATAATAAAGACTAAAAATACCCAAATAAATTCCTACTGCTAGGCAGGGTCAAAACAAAGCAGTGACAAAAAGAATCACTAAAAGATAATAATCCTAGGTCAATTTATAGCAGAAATACTAATCTGATTAAAACTAATATAACACAATTTTAAAAACTAAAACATGTCCGAAACTATTTTCTAAAAAAAACTATAGGAAATTTGCAAACTAGAGCAAAAAGAATCAACTAAAAATATCAAATAACCTAAAAGATATAGATTTTACAAGAACAGAACTATTCTGCTAAAACATAAACTGAAAAAAACAAAAAAAAACTAACACGTTAACGGGTTGAAACAGTGGGCGATCTAAACCTAAACTACGATCGGGCGTAGTATAAGCTAAAACGCGTACGGGTTAATAAGAAAAACGATCGGGCCGGTCTGCACTAAATCGTAACTAAACCAGGAATAAGCCGTAAACTAAACCGAACAAAACCGATCTAATACAAATAAACCTAACCCTTCGCTAGTCTAATCTAGGCCATGGATTAACGATCTAACGGTGGGGGGAGCTCAGGCTTACAGCGGACAGGGACGACGGACGGAGACGACGGCGGCTCGGGCGATGGCGGTGCGGCGGCTCCGGTCATCGAGGTGGAAGGCGATGGCGTCGGGGCGATGCGGCGGAGCTTGGGGAGCTCGGGGCTGGTCTCGGTGGTGGTTGAAGATGGCGGAGACGAGCGGAACGAGCTCGTCAAGCTCCTGTGCCCGACGTGCTTCGGCGACGGGCGTAGATCCTCGGGCGGCTCCCTATATGCGTCAAGGGCGATCAAAAGGATGTCAGGGAGGTGTGGGAGGTTGAGGGGTTGGTGCTGACAAGGTTTGAGGGTAGGGTTTTGCTCACAGGTGGCAGGCGGGGCGGCGAACGGTGGTGGCAGTAGCGAGATCGGAACGGCGAGGGCGCGAGCTATGGTGGGAGTTGGGGCAGGGTTTTTAGGGGGTTTGAAAGAGGAGGTTGTGGGCTATTTATAGGGCAAAGTCTTGGAGGAGGGGGCGGCTTCAGAGCGTGATCCCACGAGGATCGGACCCGCGGCGGCGCTCTGGACGTACTCGGGTTTGGCGTGGCGTGCGCGAGGGGAAGAAGCGGGTGGGGCCGGTGCATCGGTGAGAGAGGGAGAGAGGAGAGCGAGCGGGCGACCGAGGGGAGAGGGTGTTGGAAATATGCCCTAGAGGCAATAATAAAAGGATTTTTATTATATTTCCTTGTTCGTGATAATTGTCTTTTATTCATGCTATAATTGTATTATCCGGAAATCATAATACACGTGTGAATACATAGACCACGTGTAAAGAATTATATATAGGAAGTGCTATTTCGGCCATCTGGAGAATTTCGGGGGTTACCGGTATTGTACCGGGACCATCGGAAGGGTCCCGGGGGTCCACCGGGTGGGGCCACCTATCCCGGAGGGCCCGTGGGCTGAAGTGGGAGGAACCAGCCCTGGTGGGCTGGTGCGCCCCACTTGGGCCCCCGCGCCTAGGGTTGAAACCCTAGGGTGGGGGCGCCCACACTGCCTTGGGGGCAAGTCTCCCCTTGTCGCGCCCCCCTTGGAGATTATATCTCCGGGCGGCGCCCCCGGGGCCTATATAAAGGAGGGGAGGAGGGCAGCCGCACTGCATCTTGGCGCCTCCTCTCCCTGCTACACCTCTCCTCTCGCAGGCTCGGGCGAAGCCTGCTGCGGTGACTCATCTGCATCCACCACCACGCCGTCGTGCTGCTGGATCTTCATCAACCTCTCCTTCCCCCTTGCTGGATCAAGACGGAGGAGACGTCACGCTGACCATACGTGTGTTGAACGCGGAGGTGCTGTCCGTTCGGCGCTAGGATCTCCGGTGATTTTGATCACGACGAGAACGACTCCCTCAACCCCGTTCTCTTGAACGCTTCCGCACGCGATCTACAAGTGGTATGTAGATGCATCTCTCACTCGTTGCTAGATGAACTCATAGATGGATCTTGGTGAACGTAGGAAAATTTTTATTTTATGCAACGTTCTCCAACAGTGGCATCATGAGCTAGGTCTATGCGTAGTTCTCTATTGCACGAGTAGAACACAATTTGTTGTGCGCGTAGATGTTGTCAACTTTCTTGCCGCTACTAGTCTTATCTTGCTTCAGCGGTATTGTGGGATGAAGCGGCCCGGACCGACCTTACACGTACGCTTACGTGAGACAGGTTCCACCGACTGACATGCACTAGTCGCATAAGGTGGCTAGTGGGTGTCTGTCTCTCCCACTTTAGTTGGAGCGGATTCGATGAAAAGGGTCCTTATGAAGGGTAAATAGAAGTTGACAAATCACGTTGTGGCTTTCACGTAGGTAAGAAAACATTCTTGCTAGAACCCAATTGCAGCCACGTAAAAGATGCAACAACAATTAGAGGACGTCTAACTTGTTTTTGCAGCAATTGTCATGTGATGTGATATGGCCAGAAGTTGTGATGAATGATGAATGATATATTGTGATGTATGAAATCATGTTCTTGTAATAAGAATCACGACTTGCATGTCGATGAGTATGACAACCGACAGGAGCCATAGGAGTTGTCTTAATTATTGTATGACCTGCGTGTCATTGATTCAACGCCATGTAAATTACTTTACTTTATTGCTAAACGTGTTAGCCATAGTAGTAGAAGTAATAGTTGGCGAGCAACTTCATGGAGACACGATGATGGAGATCATGGTGTCATGCCGGTGACAAGATGATCATGGAGCCCCGAAGATGAAGATCAAAGGAGCTATATGATATTGGCCATATCATGTCACTACTTTATATAATTGCATGTGATGTTTATTATGTTTTATGCATCTTGTTTACTTAGAACGGCGGTAGTAAATAAGATGATCCCTTATAATAATTTCAAGAAAGTGTTCCCCCTAACTATGCATCGTTGCTAAAGTTCGTCGTTTCGAAGCACCACGTGATGATCGGGTGTGATAGATCCTTACGTTCACATACAACGGGTGTAAGACAGTTTTACACATGCAAAACACTTAGGGTTAACTTGACGAGCCTAGCATGTACAGACATGGCCTCGGAACACAAGAGACCGAAAGGTCGAACATGAGTCATATGGAAGATACGATCAACATGGATATGTTCACCGACAATGACTAGTCCGTCTCACGTGATGATCGGACACGACCTAGTCGACTCGGATCATGTAACACTTAGATGACTAAAGGGATGTCAAATCTGAGTGGGAGTTCATTAAATAATTTGATTAGATGAACTTAATTATCATGAACATTAGTCTAAAATCTTTGCAAAATGTCTTGTAGATCAAATGGCCAACACTCATGTCACCATGAACTTTAGCGCGTTCCTAGAGAAAACCAAGCTGAAAGACGATGGCAGCAACTATTCGGACTGGGTCCGGAACCTGAGGATCGTCCTCATAGCAGCCAAGAAACAATATGTCCTAGAAGCACCGCTAGGTGAAGCACCCATCCTAGAGAACCAAGACATTATGAATGCTTGGCAGTCTCGTCTTGATGATTACTCCCTCGCTCAAGGCGGCATGCTTTACAGCTTAGAACCGGGCTCCAAAAGTGTTTTGAGCAACACGAGCATATGAGATGTTCGAGGAGCTGAAAATGGTTTTCCAAGCTCATGCCCGGTCGAGAGATATGAAGTCTCCGACAAGTTCTATAGTTGTAAGATGGAGGAAAATAGTTTTGTCGGTGAGCACATACTCAAAATGTCTGGGTTGCACAACCGCTTTGTCCCAATGGACATTAACCTCCGGACGAGGCGGTCATTGACAGAATCCTTGATCGCCCCACCGAGCTACAAGAGCTTTTTGATGAACTACAATATGCGTGGGATGGTGAAGACCATTCTGAAGTATTCTCAATCTCAAGTCAGCAGAGGTTGAAATCAAGAAAGAACATCAAGTGTTGATGGTCAATAAAACCACTAAGTTCAAGAAGGGCAAGGGTAAGAAGAACTTCAAGAAGGACGACAAGGATGTTGCGCCCGTAAGCCAGTTGCCGGAAGAAGTCAAAGAATGGACCCAAGCACGAGACAGAGTGCTTTTATTGCAAAGGAAGGGCCATCGAAGCAGAACTGCCCCAAATACTTAGCGGACAAGAAGGCCGGCAACACTAAAGGTATATTTGATATACATGTAATTGATGTGTACCTTACCAAGACTGTAGTAACTCCCCGGTATTTGATACCGTGTCGTTGCTCACATTTGTAACTCACAATAGGAGCTGCGGAATAAAGGGACACCGGCGAAGGACGAGGTGACGATGCGCGCGGGAATGGTTCCAAGGTCGATGTGATCGCGCCGTCGCACGCTACCTCTACATTTACCTACGGGATTAGTTTTAAACCTCAATAATTGTTATTTAGTGCCAAGTTTGAGCATGAACATTGTATCGGGATCTCGTTTAATGCGAGATGGCTACTCATTTAAATCCGAGAATAATGGTTGTTCTATTTATATGAGAGATATGTTTTATGGTCATGCTCCGATGGTCAATGGTTTATTCTTAATGAATCTCGAACGTAATATTACACATATTCATAGTGTGAATACCAAAAGATGTAAAGTTGATAACGATAGTCCCACATACTTGTGGCACTGCCGCCTTGGTCACATTGGTGTCAAGCGCATGAAGAAGCTCCAGTCCGATGGACTTTTAGAGTCTCTCGATTATGAATCATTTGACACATGCAAACCATGCCTCATAGGCAAAATGACCAAGACTCCGTTCTCCGGAACAATGGAGCGAGCAACCAACTTATTGGAAATCATACATACCGATGTGTGCGGTCCAATGAGCGTTGAGGCTCGCGGAGGATATCGTTATGTTCTCACTCTCACTGATGACTTGAGTAGATATGGGTATGTCTACTTGATGAAACACAAGTCTGAGACCTATGAAAAGTTCAAGGAATTTCAGAATGAGGTAGAGAATCAACGTGACCAAAAATAAAGTTCTTACGATCAGATCGTGGAGGAGAATATTTAAGTCACGAATTTGGTACACACTTAAGGAAATGTGGAATCGTTTCACAACTCACGCCTACCGAACACCTCAACAGAACGGTGTGTCCGAACGTCGAATCGCACTCTATTGGATATGGTGCGATCTAGGATGTCTCTTACTCGATTTACCGCTATCATTTTGGGGATACGCCTAGAGATAGCTACATTCACTTTAAATAGGGCACCATCTAAATCCATTGAGACGACACCGTATGAATTATGGTTTGGGAAGAAACCTAAGTCGTCGTTTCTAAAAGTTTGGGGATGCGATGCTTATGTCAAGAAACTTCAACCTGAAAAGCTCGAACCCAAGTCGGAAAAATGTGTCTTCATAGGATACCCTAAGGAAACCATTGGGTATACCTTCTACCTTAGATCCAAGGCAAGATCTTTGTTGTTAAGAACGGATCCTTTCTTGAAAAAGAGTTTCTCTCGAAAGGAGTAAGTGGGAGGAAAGTAGAACTCGATGAAGTACTACCTCTTGAACCGGAAAGTAGTGCAGCTCAGGAAAATGTTCCTGTGGTGCCTACACCGATCGGAGAGGAAATTAATGATGATGATCAAGGTACTTGGATCAAGTTGCTACTGAACTCAGAGGTCCACAAGGACACGTTCCACACCGAGTGGTATGGCAACCCTGTCCCGGAAATCATGTTGATAGACAACGGTGAACCTTGAACTATGAAGAAGCGATGGCGAGCCCAGATTCCAACAAATGGCTTGAAGCCATGCAATCCGAGATAGGATCCATGTATGAAAACAAAGTATGGACTTTGACAGACTTGCCCGATGATCGGCGAGCGATAGAAAACAAATGGATCTTTAAGAAGAAGACGGACGCGTATGGTAATGTCACCATATATAAAGCTCGACTTGTCGCTAAAGGTTATCGGCAAGTTCAAGGGATTGACTACGATGAGACTTTCTCTCCCGTAGCGAAGCTGAAGTCCGTCCGAATCATGTTAGCAATTGCCGCATACTATGATTATGAGATATGGCAAATGGACGTCAAAACGGCATTCCTTAACGGCTATCTTAAGGAAGAACTGTATATGATGCAGCCGAAAGGTTTTGTCGACCCTAAGAACACTAACAAGGTATGCAAGCTCCAGCGATCCGTTTATGGGCTGGTGCAAGCATCTCGGAGTTGGAACATTCGCTTTGATGAGATGATCAAAGCGTTTGGGTTTATGCAGACTTATGGAGAAGCCTACGTTTACAAGAAAGTGAGTGGGAGCTCTTTAGCATTTCTCATATTATATGTAGATGACATACTTTTGATGGGAAATAATATAGAACTCTTGGACAGCATCAAGGCCTACTTGAATAAAAGTTTTTCAATGAAGGACCTTGGAGAAGCTGCTTATATATTAGGCATCAAGATCTATAGAGATAGATCGAGACGCCTCATAGGTCTTTCACAAAGCACATACCTTGATAAGATATTGAAGAAGTTCAAAATGGATCAGTCCAAGAAAGGGTTCTTGCCTGTATTACAAGGTGTGAAATTGAGCTCGGCTCAATGTCCGACCACGGCAGAAGATATAGAAGAGATGAGTGTCATCCCCTATGCATCAGCCATAGGTTCTATTATGTATGCCATGCTGTGTACCAGACCTGATGTAAACCTTGCCGTAAGTTTTGTAGGAAGGTACCAAAGTAATCCCGGCAGGGAACACCGGACAGCGGTCAAGAATATCCTGAAGTACCTGAAAAGGACTAAGGACATGTTTTCGTTTATGGAGGTGACAAAGAGCTCGTCAGAACGGTTACGCCGACGCTTAGCTTCGACACGATCTGGATGACTCTAAGTCACAAACCGGATACGTGTATATGTTGAATGGTGGAGCAAGAAGCTGGTGCGGTTACCAAGCGAGCGTCGTGGCGGGATCTACGTGTGAAGCGGAGTACATGGCAGCCTCGAGGAGGCGCGATGAAGCAATTTGGGTGAAGGAGTTCATCACCGACCTAGGAGTCATACCCAATGCGTCGGGGCCAATCAAACTCTTCTGTGACAACACTTTGGAGCTATTGCGCTTGCCAGGAGCCAGGTTTCACAAGAAGACCAGCACATCAAGCGCCGCTCAACTCCATTCGTGAAAATGTTCAAGATGGAGACATAGAAATTTGCAAAGTGCATACGGATCTGAATGTCGCAGATCCGCTGACTAAACCTCTTCCATGAGCAAAACATGATCAACACCAGAACTCTATGGGTGTTCGGTTCATCACAATGTAACTAGATTATTGACTCTAGTGCAAGTGGGAGACTGTTGGAAATATGCCCTAGAGGAAATAATAAAAGGATTAGTATTATATTTCCTTGTTCATGATAATTGTCTTTTATTCATGCTATAATTGTATTATCCGGAAATCGTAATACACGTGTGAATACATAGACCACAATATGTCCCTAGTGAGCCTCTAGTTGACTAGCTCGTTGATCAATAGATAGTCATGGTTTCGACTATGGACATTGGATGTCATTGATAACGGATCACATCATTAGGAGAATGATGTGATGGACAAGACCCAATCCTAAGCATAGCACAAGATCGTAGTTCGTTTTGCTAGAGCTTTTCCAATATCAAGTATCTCTTCCTTAGACCATGAGATCGTAACTCCCGGATACCGTAGGAGTGCTTTGGGTGTACCAAACGCCACAACGTAATCGAGTGACTATAAAGGTGCACTCTGGTATCTCCGAAAGTGTCTGGGTTGACACGGATCGAGATGGGATTTGTCACTCCGTATTTCGGAGAGGTATCACTGGGCCCACTCGGTAGTGCATCATCATAATGAGCTCAAAGTGACCAAGTGTCTGGTCACGGGATCATGCATTACGGTACGAGTAAAGTGACTTGCCGGTAACGAGATTGAACGAGGTATTGGGATACCGACGATCGAATCTCGGACAATTAACATACCGTTTGACAAAGGGAATAGTATACGGGATTGCTTGAATCCTCGATATCGTGGTTCATCCGATGAGATCATCGAGGAGCATGTGGGAGCCAACATGGGTATCCATATCCCGCTGTTGGTTATTGACCGGAGAGCCTTCTCTGTCATGTCTGCATGTCTCCCGAACCCGTAGGGTCTACACACTTAAGGTTCGGTGACGCTAGGGTTGTATGAATATGAGTATGCAGCAAACCGAATGTTGTTCGGAGTCCCGGATGAGATCCCGGACGTCACGAGGAGTTCCGGAATGGTCCAGAGGTAAAGAATTATATATAGGAAGTGCTATTTCGGCCATCTAGAGAATTTCGGGGGTTACCGGTATTGTACCGGGACCAGCCCGCCGGAAGGGTCCCGGGGGTCCATCGGGTGGGGCCACCTATCCCGGAGGGCCCCGTGGGCTGAAGTGGGAGGGAACCAGCCCCTGGTAGGCTGGTGCGCCCCACACTTAGGCCCCCCTGTGCCTAGGGTTGGAAACCCTAGGGTGGGGGGCCGCCCCACTTGCCTTGGGGGGCAAGTCTCCCCCCTTGGCCGCCGCCCCCCTTGGAGATTGTATCTCCAGGGCCGGCGCCCCCCTGGGGGCCTATATAAAGGAGGGGGGAGGGAGGGCAGCCGCACCTGCATCTTGGCGCCTCTCCCTCGCTACACCTCTCCTCTCGCAGGCTCGGCGAAGCCCTCGCTGCATGGTGATCATCTGCATCCACCACCACGCCGTCAGGTCTGCTGGATCTTCATCAACCTCTCCTTCCCCTTGCTGGATCAAGACGGAGGAGACGCCACGCTGACCGCACGTGTGTTGAACGCGGAGGTGCCGTCCGTTCGGCTCTAGGATCTCCGGTGATTTGGATCACGACGAGAACGACTCCCTCAACCCCGTTCTCTTGAACGCTTCCGCACGCGATCTACAAGTGGTATGTAGATGCATCTCTCACTCGTTGCTAGATGAACTCATAGATGGATCTTGGTGAACGTAGGAAAATTTTTATTTTATGCAACGTTCTCCAACAGAGGGTTCAAGGCCGGGTGTCAAGGGCAGCCGGCTCGGTCATTGCCGGGTCATGGCCTCGGCTGGGTCGGGCCGTCGGCCCGCCAGCTGGGGGGGGCTTTTGTTTTTTTCTTTTTTGAATTAAGGCAGATAGGAAAATAAAATATAGAGAAATCTATAATATTTTTTATAGGACATGTATATATCAATAAAATCAGAAAAAAAATCCTACAACGTGAACATTTTTCCAGAGGCAAAACAAAAACTAAAAACACATTTTCTACAAATTCCTAATAAAATTCAAATTTGAATTCGAACCATTTGGCAATATTTTCTTCTGACATTTTTTTGGAGTGTCATGTTTGATCCTCTCATACTTTTGCACAAGTATTTGTCAGGTATTTTTGAAATAAATTTCAATTGCCAATTCAAATAAAACTCAAATGCCTCTGAAATTTCAAATGCCACTCAATTTCATCAAAATGCATTGATGCTTAGCTAATAATTGTAAAACATTCCAAATTGAAAATTTGGGATGTTACAAGGCATTAGTTCCACTCTATGCCAGCACAAAATAAAGTTGGAGAAAGACGCTAAACCAGTTGTTGATCATCAACGACGGTTAAATCATAAGATGAAAGTGGTAAGAAATGAAATACTAAAGCTTCTGGAGGCAGGTATAATTTATCCTGTTGCTGATAGTCAGTGGGTAAGTCCTGTCCATTGTGTCCCTAAGAAGGGAGGTATCACTGTTGTTCCTAATGATAAAGATGAATTGATCCCACAAAGAATTGTTACATGTTATAGAATGGTAATTGATTTTCGCAAATTAAATAAAGCTACTAGAAAAGATCATTACCCTTTACCTTTTATTGATCAAATGCTAGAAATATTATCCAAACATACACATTTTTGCTTTCTAGATGGTTATTCTAGTTTCTCTCAAATACCTGTGTCAAAAGAGGATCAGGATAAGACCACTTTTACTTGCCCTTTCGGTACCTTTGCTTATAGACGTATGCCTTTTGGTTTTATGAAATGCACCTGCTACCTTTCAAAGATGTATGACTACTATATTCTCTAACTTTTGTGAAAAGATTGTTGAGGTTTTCATGGATGATTTCTCTGTGTATGGAACTTCTTTTGATGATTGCTTAAGAAACCTTGATCGAGTCTTGCAGAGATGTGAAGAAACTAATCTTGTCTTGAATTGGGAAAAGTGTCACTTTATGGTTAATGAAGGCATTGTCTTGGGGCATAAAATTTCTGAAAGAGGTATTGAAGTTGATAAAGCTAAAGTTGATGCTATTGAAAATATGTCGTGTCCCAAGGACATCAAAGGTATAAGAAGTTTCCTTGGTCATGCCAGTTTTTATAGGAGGTTCATTAAAGACTTCTCTAAAATTTCTAGGCCTCTGACTAATCTCTTACAAAAAGATGTTCCTTTTGTCTTTGATGATCATTGTGTAGAAGCATTTGAAATACTTAAGGAAGCCTTGATTTCGGCACCTATTGTTCAGCCACCTAATTGGAATTTACCCTTTGAAATTATGTGTGATGCTAGTGATTATGTTGTAGGTGTTGTTCTAGGACAAAGAGTTGATAAGAAATTAAATGTTATCCAATATGCTAGTAAAACTCTAGACAGTGCCCAGAGAAATTATGCTACTACTGAAAAAGAATTTTTAGGAGTTGTATTTGCTTGTGGTAAGTTCAGACCTTATATTGTTGATTCTAAAGTAACTTTTCACACTGATCATGCTGCTATTAAATATCTTATGGAATAGAAAGATGCTAAACCTAGACTTATTAGATGGGTTCTCTTGCTACAAGAATTTTATTTGCATATTATTGATAGAAAGGGAGCTGAGAACCCCGTTGCAGACAACGTCTAGGTTAGAGAATGTTCTTGATGACCCACTATCTATTGATGATAGCTTTCCTGATGAACAATTAGCTGTCATAAATGCTTCTCGTACTGCTCCATGGTATGCTAATTATGCTAATTACATTCTTGCTAAATTTATACCACCTAGTTTCACATACCAGCAAAAGAAAAAGTTTTTCTATGATTTAAGGCATTACTTCTGGGATGACCCACACCTTTATAAAGAAGGAGTAGACGGTGTTATTAGACATTGGTGTTATTAGACGTTGTGTACCCGAGCATGAACAGGAACAGATCCTACGCAAGTGTCACTCCGAGGCGTCTGGAGGACACCACGCTGAAGATAGAACTGCACATAAGGTATTGCAATCCGTTTTTTATCGGCCTACTCTTTTGAAAGATGCCCGTAAGTTTGTCTCGTCTTGTGATGAATGTCAAAGAATTGGTAATATTAGTAGACGTCAAGAAATGCCTATGAACTATTCACTTGTTATTGAACCATTTGATGTTTGGGGCTTTAATTATATGGGGCCGTTTCCTTTCTCTAATGGGTATACACATATTTTAGTTGCTATTGATTACGTTACTAAGTGGTAGAAGCTATTCCAACTAGTAGTGCTGATCATAACACCTCTATTAAGATGCTTAAATAAGTTATTTTTCTGAGGTTTGGAGTCCCTAGATACTTAATGACTGATGGTGGTTCACATTTTATTCATGTGCTTTTCGTAAAATGCTTGCTAAGTATGATGTTAATCATAGAATTGCATCTCCATACCACCCACAGTCTAGTGGTCAAGTAGAATTGAGTAATAGAGAGATTAAATTAATTTTTCAAAAGACTGTTAATAGATCTAGAAAGAATTGGTCCAAGAAACTTCATGATGCATTATGGGCCTATAGAACTGCATATAAAAATCCAATGGTTATGTCTCCATATAAAATGGTTTATGGAAAAGCATGCCACTTACCTCTCGAACTACAACATAAGTCATATTGGGCCATTAAAGAGCTCAATTATGATTTCAAACTTGCCTGTGAGAAGAGACTATTTGACATTAGATCACTTGATGAGTGGAGAACCCGGGCCTATGAGAATGCCAAACTATTTAAAGAAAAAGTTAAAAGATGGCATGACAAAAGGATACAAAAGCGTGAGTTTAATGTAGGTGATTATGTTTTGTTATACAACTCTCGTTTAAGATTTTTTGCAGGAAAACTTCTCTCTAAATGGGAAGGTCCTTACGTTATCGAGGAGGTCTATCGTTCCGGTGCCATAAAAATCAACAACTTCAAAGGCACAAATCCAAAGGTGGTGAACGGTCAAAGAATCAAACATTATATCTTAGGTAATCCCATAAATGTTGAAACTAATGTTGTTGAAACCGTAACCCCGGAGGAGTACATAAGGGACACTTTCCAGAACGTTTCAGACTCCGAAAAGGAATAGGTATGTGGTACGGTAAGTAAACCGACTCCAAAACAGTTCTAATAGCATTTTTTCTCCGTTTTGGAATATTTAAGAGAATAGGAAAATAAGAAGTAGTCCAGGAAGGACATGAGGCATCCACGAGGGTGGAGGGCGCGCCCTACCCCCTGGGCGCGCCCCCCTGCCTCGTGGACACCTCGTGTGCCCTCCGGACTCCGTTTTCTTGCACGATACTTCTTTTGGTCGGTAGAAATTCATTATATAATCTCCCGAAGGTTTTGATCACCGTATCGTGGAAAAATCCTTTGTTCTCTTTTCTTGCTGTTTTCTGCGCAGTTCTGAAAATATGTCATCTCAAGACTCTGACGGAGAGAGCTATGTCTCACATCTCGTTGCTGACCCAAAGACTTATGGGGACCTATCGCCTTATGGTCGAAGTACGGACGAGGAGGAGGATGCTCACTTGATGAGGATCGATGATTCAAGCTCAGAGGAGGAGGATGTGCCTCTACCCCAACCTGGGGATATGCACGTGAAATTCAAGAAATCAAGTCTCCCTAAGAGAGCTAACCGTTCTAAAAATCTATCTATTCCTTCTCGTTTTCGGCAGAAAAGCAAAGGGGATTTATGTGACAAGATCTTGAAGCTGGAGTTGGAAGTCAATGATTTAAAGGAGGAAATTGCTCTCCTAAACTACAATATGAAAAAGTTGAAGGCACAATTGTCACCACCATTATCTTCTTCACCACCAAAGGAGAACTGAGTATCGGGTATGGGCACTCCCCTTGGCAACTGCCAAGCTTGGGGGAGGTGCTCCGGTATCGTATCACCATCACACTCCTATCTTTATTGTTTTTCTTAGTTCGATCCTTTTGGTTATATCTTGATCTAGTAGAATAAAGTTTAGTATGATCTAGCTTTGAGTTTTTGTGTTGATCCTTATCTATGTAATCGAGTCCGTGAGCTATATATAATAAATATTAGTTTTGAGTCGAGGGCTTTGATATCTTGCTATGATCTTGAGGGAATAAAAGAAAAAGAAAGAACAAAAAGAAATAAAAAGATCATATTGATCTTATGGAGAGTAATGACTCCACATATAAAGAGTATGATGAATAAAAGTTGTTGAGAGTTGACAAACATAGTTTTGGTCATCGTTGCAATTAGTAGGAAGTAATAAAGAAAGAGAGGTTTTCACATATAAATATACTATCTTGGACATCTTTTATGACTGTGAGCACTCACTAAAATATGACATGCTAAAAAGTTAATGCTGAATAAGGAAGACAACATAATGTGTTATGTTTTCTTATATCCGAAATAAAGTATATTGTCATGGATCATCCAACATGCTGAGCTTGCCTTCCCCCTCATGCTAGCCAAATTATTTGCACCAAGTAGAGATACTACTTGTGCTTCCATGTATCCTTAAACCCAGTTTTGCCATGAGAGTCCACCATACCTACCTATGGATTGAGTAAGATCCTTTAAGTAAGTTGTCATTGTTGCAAGCAATAAAAATTGCTCTCTAAATATATATGATCTATTAGTGTGGAGAAAATAAGCTTTATACGAGCTTGTGATATGGAAGAAATAAAAGCGACGGACTGCATAATAAAGGTCCCTATCACAAGTGGCAATATAAAGTGACGTTCTTTTGCATTAAGATTTTGTGCATCCAACCATAAAAGCAAATGACAACCTCTGCTTCCCTCCGCGAAGGGCATATATTTTATTTTTGCCTTATACCTTATACAAGAGTCATGGTGATCTTCACCTTCCCTTTTTACACTTTATCCTTTGGCAAGCACTATGTGTTGGAAAGATCCTGATATATATATCCAATTGGATGTGGGTTTTCATAAAGCATTATTGTTGACATTACCCTTGAGGTAAAAGGTTGGGAGGCGAAACTATAAGCCCCTATTTTTCTGTGTGTCTGATTAAAACTTTATGCCCATAAGTATTGCGCGAGTGTTAGCAATTGTGGACGACTAAATGATAGTTGAGTATGTGGACTTGCTGAAAAGCTCTTATATTGACTCTTTCCGATGTTATAGTTTGTTAGTTTTCAATGAAGTTTCTGATTCATACTTTACATTGTGAATAGATTGTTACTTCAGCATAAGAAATCATATGACAATATATATATGTTGCTGTTCTAAGAATGATCATGATGCCCTCATGTCTGTATTTTATTTTACCGACACCTCTATCTCTAAACATGTCGACATATTTTTCGTTATCGGCTTCCGCTTGAGGACAAGCGAGGTCTAAGCTTGGGGGAGTTGATACGTCCATTTTGCATCATGCTTTTATATCGATATTTATTGCATTACGGGCTATTGCTTCACATTATGTCACAATACTTATGCCTTTTCTCTCTTATTTTACAAGGTTTATATGAAGAGGAGAATGCCGCAAATCGGAATTCGGGCTGAAAAGGAGCAATTGTTGGGGAACGAGTAATTTCAAAAATTTCCTACGATCACGCAAGACCATGGTGATGGCATAGCAACGAGAGGGAGAGTGTCCGCCCACGCACTGTGAGACCGAAAGCGAAGCGTTTTAACAACGCTGTTGATGTAGTCGACGCCTTCACGATCCGACCGATCCAAGTACCGAACGACGGCACCTCCGAAGTTCTGCACACGCTCAGCTCGATGACGATCCCTGACCGATCCAGCAAAGTGTCGGGATGAGTTCCACAAGACGACGGCGTGGCAGGACGATGTTGATGCTCCATCGACGCAGGGCTTCGCCTTAAGCTCCGCGACGATATGACTTCTCCGGCGCAGGCGTCGCCTAAGCTTCTGACGATATGACCAAGTGGAATATGGTGGAAGGGGCACCGACACGGCTAAGGAAAGATCCGAGATCAACTTGTGTGTCATGGGTGCCCCTGCCCCTCAGATATAAAGGAGACAAGGGGAGGTGGCGCCCAAGGGGAGGCGCGCAAGGAGGAGTCCTACTCCCACCGGAGTAGGACTCCCTCTCCTAGTTGGAGTAGGATTGGGAGGGGAAAGAGGAAGGGCGCCGCCTCTCCTTGTCCTATTCGGACTGGAAGGGGAGGGGGGCGCAGCCCACCTTGGCCGGCCCTTCTCCTTCTCCCTTGAGGCCCATGAAGGCCCATATACCCCCGGGGTTCCGTAACCCGGTGTTCCCAGAATATCCTGCTTTCACTCGGAACCATTCAAGTCCAAACTTAGGCTTCCAATATATCAATCTTTATGTCTCGACCATTTTGAGACTCCTCGTCATGTCCGTGATCACATCCGGACCAACAAACTTCGTGCATCAATACTTATAAACTCATAATGAACTGTCATCAAAACGTTAAGCGTGCGGACCCTACGGGTTCGAGAACTATGTAGACATGACCTAGAACCATTCTCGGTCAATAACCAATAGCGGAACCTGATGCCCATATTGGTTCCTACATATTCTACGAAGATCTTTATCGGTCAAACCGCATAACGACATACGTTGTTCCCTTTGTCATCGGTATGTTATTTACCCGAGATTCGATCGTCGGTATCCAATACCTAGTTCAATCTCACATCGTAAGTCTCTTTACTCGTTCCGTAATACATCATCTCACAACTAACTCATTAGTTGTAATGCTTGCAAGGCTTAAGTGATGTGTATCACCGAGAAGGCCTAGAGATACCTCTCCCACAATCGGAGTGACAAAACCTAATCTCAAATACGCCAACCCAACAAGTACCTTTGGAGACACCTGTAGTACTCCTTTATAATCACCCGATTACGCCAGGACGCTTGGTAGTACCCAAAGTGTTCCTCCCAGAACGGAGTTGCATAATCTCATAGTTACAGGAACATGTATGAGTCATGAAGAAAGCATTAGCAACATACTAAACGATCAAGTGCTAAGCTAACGGAATGGGTCATGTCAATCACATCATTCTCCTAATGAGGTGATCCCATTAATCAAATGACAACACATGTCTTATGGTTAGGAAACATAACCATCTTTGATTAATGAGCTAGTCCAGTAGAGGCATACTAGTGACTATCTGTTTGTCTATTTATTCACACATGTATTATGTTTCCGGTTAATACAATTCTAGCATGAATAATAAACATTTATCATGAAATAAGGAAATAAATAATAACTTTATTATTGCCTCTAGGGCATATTTCCTTCACAAATATTAGAGACCTATTCTGCACAACTCCAAAAGTCCTTAAACTCCACGAACGTCAGTTTTGGAATATATTAAAAATATTGGGCGAAGAAAGCACCAGAGAGGGGCCACCCACTGTCCACGAGGGTGGAGGGCGCGCCCCTGCCTCGTGGGCCACCTGGAAGCCCCCCGACGCCCATCTTCTGGTATAAGGTGTCTTTTGACCTAGAAAAAAATAAAAGGAAGCTTTCAGGACGAAGCGCTGCCGTCTCGAGGCGGAACCTTGGCGGAACCAATCTAGGGCTCCGGCGGAGCTGTTCTGCCGGGGAAACATCCCTCTGGGAGGGAGAAATCGTCACGATCGTCATCACCATCGATCCTCTTGTATCCGATCTTTGTCTCAAAACCTCAGATTGGTACCTGTGGGTTGCTAGTAGTGTTGATTACTCCTTGTAGTTGATGCTAGTTGGTTTATTCGGTGGAAGATCATATGTTCCGATCCTTTATGCACATTAATACCCCTCTGATTATGAACATGAATATGATTTGTGAGTAGTTACATTTGTTCCTGAGGACTCCCGAGAAGTCTTGTTATAAGTAGTCATGTGAATTTGGTATTCGTTCGATATTTTGATGAGATGTATGTTGTCTTTCCTCTAGTGGTGTTATGTGAACCTCGACTACATGACACTTCACCATTATTTGGGCCTAGGGGAAGGCATTGGGAAGTAATAAGTAGATGAAGGGTTGCTAGAGTGACAGAAGCTTAAACCCTACTTTATGCGTTGCTTCGTAAGGGGCTGATTTGGATCCACATGTTTCATGCTATGGTTAGGTTTACCTTAATTCTTCTTTCATAGTTGCGGATGCTTGTGAGAGGGGTTAATCATAAGTGGGATGCTTGTCCAAGGAAGGGCAGGACCCAAGCACCGGTCCACCCACATATCAAATTATCAAAGTAACGAACGCGAATCATATGAGCATGATGAAAACTAGCTTGACGATAATTACCATGTGTCCTTGGGAGCGCTTTCCTTTATATAAGAGTTTGTCCAAGCTTGTCTTTTGCTACAAAAAGGATTGGGCCACCTTGCTGCACTTTGTTTAGTTTTGTTACTTGTTACCCGTTACGAATTACCTTATTACAAAACTATCTGTTACCGATAATTTCAGTGCTTGCAGAGAATACCTTACTGAAAACCCGCTTGTCATTTCCTTCTGCTCCTTGATGACCCACAAGTTTAGGGGATCTATCGTAGTCCTTTCGATAAGTAACAGTGTCGAACCCAACAAGGAGCAGAAGGAAATGATAAGCGGTTTTCAGCAAGGTATTCTCTGCAAGCTTAAATAATTCACAAACTTCATCCACTTAGAGTAAATGTTCATCAGGATGCTTTGTTCCATCTCCTGTAAAAGTATTAGCTAGCAGTTTTTCCATCATACCCGAAGGAACTTCAAAGGGAATATATTCATGTTCAGTAGGTTTAGTAGGTTGAGGAGCAACTCTTTGCTCTACTGGTCGGGGTGAAGATACCCCGAACAAGCCCCTCAGAGGATTACTTTCCATAATAACAAGTGACAATAAATTGCAGCACACTATATAAATTTTTCCTTACCAAATTCCACCTACCAAAGGCGCTTCACTCCCCGACAACGGTGCCAGAAAAGAGTCTTGATGACCCACAAGTATAGGGGATCTATCGTAGTCCTTTTGATAAGTAAGAGTGTCGAACCCAACGAGGAGCAGAAGGAAATGATAAGCGGTTTTCAGCAAGGTATTCTCTGCAAGTACTGAAATAAGTGGTAACAGATAGTCTTGTGATAAGATAATTTGTAACGAGCAACAAGTGACAAAAGTAAATAAAGTGCAGCAATGTGGCCCAATCCTTTTTGTAGCAAAGGATAAGCCTGGACAAACTCTTATATAAGGAAAAGCGCTCCCAAGGACACATGGGAATATCGTCGAGCTAGTTTTCATCACGTTCATATGATTCGCGTTCGGTACTTTGATAATTTGATATATGGGTGGACCGGTGCTTGGGTGCTGTTCTTACTTGAACAAGCATCCCACTTATGATTAACCTATATTGCAAGAATCCGCAACTACAACAAAAGTATTAAGGTAAACCTAACCATAGCATGAAACATATGGATCCAAATCAGCCCCTTATGAAGCAACACATAAACTAGGGTTTAAGCTTCTGTCACTCTAGCAACCCATCATCTACTTATTACTTCCCAATGCCTTCCTCTAGGCCCAAATAATGGTGAAGTGTTATGTAGTCGACGCTCACATAATACCACTAGAGGCTAGACAACATACATCTCATCAAAATATCGAATCTAATACCAAATTCACATGACTACTAATAGCAAGACTTCTCCCATGTCCTCGTGAACAAACGAATTACTCATAAAGCATATTCATGTTCATAATCGAGGGGTATTAATATGCATATAGGATCTGAACATATGATCTTCCACCAAATAAACCAACTAGCATCAACTACAAGGAGTAATCAACACTACTAGCAACCTACTAGTACCAATCCCGGACTTGGAGACAAGAATTGGATACAAGAGATGAACTAGGGTTTTGAGAGGAGATGGTGCTGGTGAAGATGTTGATGGAGATTGCCCTCTCCCGATGAGAGGAGCGTTGGTGATGATGGTGGCGATGATTTCCCCCGCCCGGAGGGAAGTGTCTTCGGCGAGTAACAGCTCACGGAGCCCTAGATTGGTTCACCAAGGTTCCGCCTATGGGCGGAGTTTCATCCCGAAAGGTTGCTTATGATTTTTCCTCGACGAAAGACCTCATATAGAAGATGGCCATCGGAGAGCCATCAGGGGCCACGAGGTAGGGGGCGCTACTGGGGTAGGGCGCCCCACCCTCGTGGACAGTGGACCCCTCCGTGAACTTCTTCCGCTGGATATTTTTATTATTTCCCAAAATGACTTTCGTGGAGTTTCGGACTTTTGAGTTGTGCGAATAGGTCTCTAATATTTGCTCCTTTTCCAGCCTGTAATCCCGGCTGCCAAGATTCTCCTCCTTATGTAAACCTTGTAAAATAAGAGAGAATAGGCATAAGTATTGTGACATAACGTGTAATAACCGCCCATAATGCAATAAATATCGATATAAAAGCATGATGCAAAATGGACGTATCACTCCTCGTTGGGTTCGACGCTCTTACTTATCGAAAGGACTATGATAGATCCCCTATACTTGTGGGTCATCAAACACATCACACAATTTCCCATCAGCTCAAAAGGTAGTTCTCCCGGCAAGGCGAATCGCAACAACAAGAACAAGTGCCTGATGCACTCTGGCGAGGAGGTGGCTTCCAACGAAGGAGAGAAGAACGTGAGGAGGATGTTGCTCCGAGGTGGCTCATCTCGGAACGATACCACTAGGAAGGAGTTGGCCCGGTCGAGCCGATCAACATGGAGATCAAAAAGGATGATGTGATGGAGCTTGATATGTCCAACGAAAGGGTGTCCGTGCGCACGCGATGGATCGTCATGGGACTATTCTTTCCTATGCAGCTCTTCAGCAACAGATGGCTTGATCATAGACTCTCAAGTACATATGGGGTCTCCATGGACGGCTCCATTACACTCCGCTAAAAAACAAGAGGTATCTCCTATAGTTCAAGCGCTCATGATTTCCTCATAGGCGCGGCCAGACCTTGTTGGTGACGCGATTGTGATACTTGCATGCCCCGCACATGATTTCCTCATAGGTGTGGCCTAGATGTCTGGGCTTTTATCACATCTTTACTTCTTGGCACCGCCTGCTTCAGCCATGTTTGCTACTGCGACGAGGTCGGATTCTTTGTCTTCTGATGTCTACTACACAACTTTATTCTTGTAGACTTGTGTTGGACCTTCAAGCACAGAGTTTTGTAGGACAATAGCAAATTTACCTCACGTGGATGACCTAAGATTTACAATATGTGGGAGGTGTAGGATGATGATGGTCTCTCTCAAACAACCCTGCAATCAAATACAAAAAATCTCTTAGGTTCCCAACACACCCAATACAACGGTAAATTGTATAGGCGCACTAATTCGGTGAAGAGATGGTGATACAAGTGTAGTATGGATAGTAGATATAGGTTTTTGTAATCTGAAAATATAAAAACAGCAAGGTAACAAGTGATAAAATGGAGCACAAACGGTATTGCAATGCTTGAAAACAAGGCATAGGGTTCATACTTTCACTAGTGCAATCTCTCAACGGTGCTAACATAATTGAATCATATAACAATCCCTCAATGTGCGACAAAGAATCACTCCAAGGTTCTTATCAAGCGGAGAACATAAGAAGAAATTGTTGTACGTAGCAAACCACCTCAAAGTTATCATTTCCAATCAATCTATTGAGTTATTCCTTTAAGTGTCACAAACAACCCTAGAGTTCGTACTAAAATAACACCATATGATATGCATCAATCAACTCTAATGTCACCTAGATACTCCAATATCACCACAAGTACCTGATAACCCACAAGTATAGGGGACCGTTTGTAGCCTTTCTCGATAAATAAGAGTGTCGAACCCAACAAGGAGCTAAAGGTAGAACAAATATTCCCTCAAGTTCTATCGACCACCGATACAACTCTACGCACACTGCTTTACCAAAAACAAGTATGAAACTAGTTTGTAGGAGTGATAGGATAGGTTTGCAAGATAATAAAGAGCATGTAAATAAAATCCAGGGGATGTTTAGATAAAGACACAACTAAGTTAGTTTTAGTAGAGAGCTTTTGTCAACAAGAAAGCTATTTTTCTGTGGGGACCAAATCTCTAGGTGTTAATTTCCAGAAAATGGCCCTTGTGCTCACCAGCCCCAGGATAACTGTTAGCTGATAAGGCACCAACTTGATACAGAAATTCCAAGCAAAATACAACATATGTAGTACAAGACCATTCTGGCCTGTGAGTACAACAAATGGTTTCTAAAGGTTGTTGGCGGAAGCGGTTTATGGATCATCAGTGTCTATGGGACTCCAATTTCCACAGGAACAGCTCACCAGGTTAACTCCTATCTTTGCGAGGCTGCTATCGCCGTTGCTTAGGTTCGGGACTGCCGCCACGGTCGCTCCTCTCCAAGACAAGAAAATCTGGCCAAGACAATAGCTGTGGACAAGCTAGTGAGTACTTTGAATGTACTGCAAACATTATGAACACGGGCATAATATAACAATGATGTGCTGAAAATGTTTCATGCTCATGACGTCAGTCACAATGATAATTAAAAATTCTGATGCGTGCAAGCATGTTATTTATGAATATGCAATACATAGTAGTATTAAAAATTATGAAATGAATAACAAGCATGTTACAGTCAAGGCCTTAGCGACACCACATAAAGGGCTTTAAAAGAAATGCCACAGTCGGGTGTCTTAGCGACACCACATAAAGGGCCTTAAAAGAAATGCCAATCAAGCGCCTTAGCGACACCACATAAAGGGTTTTAGAAGAAATGCCACGGTCAGGCGCCTTAGCGACACCACATAAAGGGCCTTAAAAGAAATGCATGAATGGTGTCTTAGCGACACCACATAAAGGGCTTATAAATAAATCGGTGAATATCCGGAGGTAGAACCATCCTGTGGGTATTCGATAATACCAAAAATATCACGGTTAGTCCACATCAAAATAATAATCATAATTATCACAAGTCACAATCGTGATTCCGTGTTTAACAGTTTCACCTCCAAGACCGACACTAAGACCGACACTTGACCCATCCTGCATCGTAATCCTTAACCATGGACACGGCTATTCTAATAGGTTTAATCTCTACAGAGGGTGTACTCTTTACCCACGAGTAACGGATTCCTTTAGTCCATCGGGACTAATTCCGTCTACGGTCTTTTTGTTGAAAACACACCTAACTTGCACACACCAGCTTAACTCACATGTGTCTGGAATCACCCACGACACCTGTTAAGCAAAACTCTAAGTGGGGAGGCTACAGCCTCGACATAACATGGGATCACAAAATTTATACCACGCGCAAACTGGGGAGCTACCCCCTTCGGCTACAATCGAAACACCCATGCTCCCGGACCCGGTGGCATGACTACCGGATGCCTCCAGTATCTTCCACAATGGCCTCTCCAGACGGTGTGTGCTAGGAAAGGGTTGACAACTTATCGAACTGCACCCTACTTGTTGTAGAGACGAGTGGTAGTACGAAGCAAGTATGGGGTTATGGCACAAGACTCGATCTACGGTCGACTCAGGAGGTTGCAAGATTCCCTGCAAGATTAGTATAACAATGCAAATACTTCAAACTACAGATAGAAACTCCACGCGGCATACCCCCTCATGTCATATCGGACACGACCGTCTCGACGGAGGACTAGGGACAAGGCCGTGTCTACCCAAGACAGAGGCCTTCCCGTCTTTCCTCCCGGTAGGCATGAAAGGCATATGACGGTGATTTCTATCACAATCATATCAACTCCATTTGCATGAAATTCATTAACATGCACTCATGAGTAGGAATACATCCTCACATTAAATGACGTATGCTCGTGCCAGGGTGGTGTTGTCACCGTGCTATGCAACACACACAAAATTTCACCAGGGTTCAGAATGCTTGCCTTCAGGTCATGGGAAGGCAGGGTGCATTCCAACACCTCTTGGAATCTTCAAAAATCCTATTTAAAGGAATATATATGAATTATTACATAAAATCAAAACAACACAAAAAGTTGTTTTGAAATTTTTTCAAATAAATCTTAAAATAAACTAGACAATATTTGAGAGAGGTAGGAAAAAGAATTAATTTATTTGGAGCTGTATTTAAAAAGATACAGCCGGTCAAAGTTTGGTCAAAATCTGTTATTAAAATAAAAGCAGTAAAAGAAAACGTTTCAATATACACGCATACGCCAAGGCGTAATCTGGAAATGCGCTTCCACTTAACCCACGTGGACTGGGTGGGGTCACTGACAGGAGGTCCAGGGGGCCCACCGGTCAGGTTTGACTATTCTCCCTTCCCTCTTCTTCCTCTGGCCGAACAGAGGCGGGGGCTCCGGCGATCGTCGCCGGCGCTAGGAGGCTCCTCGCGGGGCCCCGAGGGTGGGGATGGATCCGCAAGGCTGGGGCGGTTCTTCCGGTGGTCGAGGGAGTGATGGGGATGGAGGGAGTCGTCGGCGATGAGCTCTGCGGCGGAGGAAGGTTTCAGTGGCGTAGTGGTTTTGGGGCGGCAGTGGTTCCCGATCCAAACGGAGCAGGGGGAGGAGTTCACGGGAGGAAGGTAGAGCTCTTGGTGAAGAGAACGGAGAAGGGGAGGCTCTGATGACGCCGGAATGGCCAGGGCGATGGCGGCGGCTGCGGTTGCCGAAGATGGGGAAGGAGGTTTCCCCGGGTCGATTGGCTGCCAATGGGGTCCTAGGGAGGGGGTTTTAGACTGCCCTGCGTGCGGAGACGAGCTCGGGGGCTCCTTAAATAGGCGCTCGGGGTTGGTTCCGCGGCGGCCGGGGATAAGGTCGCCGGTGACCGCCATTCTATAGCTTAGGGTGTCGTGGCGGCGGCGAGCGCTAGTGGACATGGCTGCGGATGAGCTCGTGCTGTTCCAGGGGGCAGGTGGCGAGCGCTGGAGGCTTGGGCGGTGCTGCCCATGGCGGTGGCGGTTGCGGCCGCGGGCGTGCCGCCAAGCGGCTTGCTGGCAACGCTGCAGAGGCGATCGGGGTTCTTGGCGCGACGTAGCGAGAGGCCAAGTGAGTGGCGCGGCTCTGCGGAGTGGTGGCAAGCCAGGGGCGCGACGCTTCGGCTCGGGCACGGCACGTGCAATACGCGTGCTCTGCTCGCGCCAGAGCACGCATTTTAACGTGCTCGATTTAAAAGCCATGGCATGCTACAGGGCTTGGGTGAGGCTAGCACTTAGCAGATCTAGGTTAGGACCGTCTAGGTGCTTAGCAGACATGCTAGATTGCCCAGAGGTGCAAGGTCACAGTGCATGACAAAAATCATGTCAAAACAGATCATGCCCATAAGGTGTTTGATAAAATGCCAATGGTACTTAGGCATTTCTTGGAGTGACCAAAAACTCCAGATCAGTGTCTCCATGGATGTGAGAGAGGGTGGTGAAGTTAGTTTGACAAAAGGAGAAACTTGCTAGTGCAAGTTTTGCAAAACTACAATTCTGAACAGAAAGAAAAAGGCATCCCTACATGGACCAAAAGTGTTCCAAAGAGTGCATGCTCCCGGACTTAGGGGTTTGGCAGGGAGGACTACAGGTAGGAAAAGGAATTATGGATAAGGAAGCAAGTTAGGAGATGGTTGCAGTACAATTCACCAAATGGCACCAGAATGAAGATGAGGGTGATTCACTCAATTTTTCCAAAGAACAACACTAGGTTTTTGCATAAAGTTGGATGGCATGCTACTACTGATATCTCATAATATTGGTGGAGGTTCTAGGGAAATATTTAATTAGGCTATAGTGCAAAAGTGTCCACTGGACCAGATTTGAAGAACAGGTGTAAAACTCAAAATATGCAATGAAATAATTATATTATTGTACACAAGTGATTTAGAGACATTACATGACATCTCCAAATTTTGGTTGGATTTTTAGAAAAATAAATCCAATGGTTGTAGTTCAAAAGGAGCTCAAAAAATTTAAAACAATTCATTTCAATGAATAAGGCTCAGGGTGGAGTAATTAAATAAATAAATCTACTGATTAAGAAAATGGTATACAGAGAGCATAGAAGTCCAATATGTTTTGGAAAGCTCCACACGAAAAAGACACCATAATATTAAAAGAAGAGTTCTGAAATCAACAGAAATAAAATTTTGAAACTCCTGGCAAAAATTTAACATCAAACACTTGGCTAAAATTTTTGGGGTGTTACATTTTCCCTAGGCAATCGATAACAAGTACCGGTAATCATTCTTGTAATTTTATATGAGGGAGAGGCATGAACTAACACACTTTCTCTACTTGGATCATATGCACTTATGATTGGACCCCTAGCAAGCATCCGCAACTACTAAAGATCATTAAGGTCGTGAAACCCAACCATAACATTAAGTATCAAGTCCTCTTTACTCCCATACGCCATAACCCACTTATCCGCGTTTGGGCTGTTGTCATCCCCAGCAGCACTGACAATAAGTAAACCATGAACATATTGCAACAACCTACAGCGAGGGCCCCTCATGTTTGTGCGAGAACGGAGGGCACCGTAGGACAGCACCATAAATAAAATATACAATCATACCAACCAAGATCACGATTAACCCACAGGACAAAATGGATCTAGTCAAGCATCATAGAATAACCATAGATCACTGGGAAATAATATATGGAGTTGAGCACCATGTTTAAGTAGAGATTACAGTGGGGGGAAGAGGTGTTACACCGCTACATAGAGGGGGAGAAAGTTGTTGTTGACGATAGCAAGATTGTTGATGTAGATCGCCGTCCCGATCGTTGCCCCCGGTGGCACTCCGGTGCCACTGGAAGCGAGGGGGAGAGAGCCCCCCTCCTTCTTCTTCCTTGGCCTCCCCCCTAAATGGGAGGAGAGTTCCCTCTCTGGTCCTTGGTCTCCATGGCATGGGAGGGGCGAGAGCCCCTCTGAGATTGGATCTGTCTCTCTGTCCTCTTCTGTTTTGCGTTCTCAGATCTAGCCGAAAACCGTTTCTTATATTCCGGAGATCCGTAACTCCGATTGCGCTGAATTTTAACACGGTTTTTTTCCGGATATAAGCTTCCTTACGCCCGAAGTACAGCTCCAACCGACGTACGAGGTGGGCACAACCCACCACAGCACGCCTGGCTCCTCTGGCGCGCCCTGGTGGGTTGTGCCCACCACGGGCCGCCATTTGCGGTGATTCCAACTCCCAAAAATCACATATATTCCAAAATAATTCTCCGTAAAATTTTATTGCATTTGGACTTCGTTTGATATGGATACTCTGCGATACAAAAAACATGCAGAAAACATGAACTGGCACTTGGCACTGGATCAATAGGTTAGTCTAATAAATCATATAAAAAGTTGCCAAAAATATGTAAAACGTGTATAATATTGGCATGAAACAATCAAAAATTATAGATACGACGGAGACGTATCAGCATCCCCAAGCCTAATTCCTGCTCGTCCCCGAGAAGGTAAATGATAAAAAAAGATAATTTTTGATGTGGAATGCTACCTAGCATAAACTTGATCATATATCTAATCATGGCATGAATATTAAGACATAAGTGATTCAAAGCAATAGTCTATAATTTGACATAAAGATATCAATACTCAGGCTCCCAACAAACAATCATATCTTTCAAAATATCGACACTAAAGAAAGTTATCCCTACAAAATCATATAGTCTTGTCATGCTCTGTCTTCTTAACACAAAGTATTTATCATGCACAACCCCGATGACAAGCTGAGCAATTGGTTCATACTTTTTAACGTGCTTCAGCTTTTTCAACCCTGACGCAATACATGAGCGCAAGCCATGGATATAGCACTATGGGTGGAATAGGGTATGATGATAGGGGTAAATATAAAGAAGACAAAAAGGTAAGGAAGTCTCACATCGACGCGGCTAACCAACGGGCTATGGAGATGCCCATCAATTGATATCAACGTGAGGAGTAGGGATTGCCATGCAACGGATGCACTAAGAGCTATAAGTGTATGAAAGCTCAATATGAAAACTAAGTGGGTGTGCATCTAATCCTATAATGAAAAATTCCCACTAGTATATGAAAGTGACAACATAGGAGACTCTCCATATGAAAAACATGGTGCTACTTTGAAGCACAAGTGTGGTAAAGGATACTAACAATGGCCCTTCTCTCTTTGTTTATTTATTTTCTTTTTTTTTTTCCTTTTTCTCTTTTTTTCTATTTTTTTCTTTTTTTATCTCATTGTCCGGAGCCTCATCCCGACTTGTGGGGGAATCATAGTCTCAATCATCCTTTCCTCACTGGGGCACTGCTCTAAAAATGAATAATAATGATCATCACACTTCTATTTACTTATAACTCAAAAGAAATAAAAATTACAACTCGATACCTATGACAAAGTATGACTCTATATGAATGCCTCTGGAAATGTACCAGGACGTGCAATGATCTAGCGTAACATGTATGAAAAATGATGAACGGTGGTTGAGCCACAACTACTATGTCAGCTATATGATCATGCAAAGCAATATGACAATGAATGCTCAAGTCATCAAACAGAAGCGATGGAAGTTGCATGGCAATATATCTCGGAATGGCCATGGAAAAGCCATAATAGGTAGGTATGGTGGCTGTTTTGAGGAAGATATAATAAAGCTTATGTGTGATAGAGTGTATCATATCACGGGGTTCGGATGCACCTGCGAAGTTTGCACCGACTCTCAAGGTGAGAAAGGGCAATGCACGGTACCGTTGGGGCTAGCAAATTACGGAAAGGTAAGAGTGTGTATAATCCATGGACTCACATTAGTCATAAAGAACTCATATACTTATTGCAAAAGTTTATTAGCCCTCGAAGCAAAGTACTACTACGCATGCCCCTAGGGGGATAGATTGGTAGGAAAAGAGCATCGCTTGTCCCGATCGCCACTCATACGGAGGACAAACAATAATAAATCATGCTCCAACTTCATAGCATAACGAGAGACTATACGTGCATGATTGGGGAATCACAAACCTTAGCACCAATATTCCTACTAAACACAACCATTCACTAGTACCTCCCACATATTCCATCTCTATATTTCAAAACTATTGCAAGGAATCAAACATATCATATTCAGTGATCCATAAGTTTTATGTAGGATTTTATGACTAACCATGCAATTGACCAATTCCTTTTGACTCTCTAAATAGATATAAGTGAATCATGAGAGTTTAGTTCTTTCTATAAAAGACCATGCTCTAATAAATAAAAGTGAACCAAAAGAGCATTCTACAAACAACGGTTTCCTATGTGAAGAGAAACAGGCAATCCAAACTTCAAAGGATATAAGTGAAGCACATGAAGCATTCTATAAAGCCATACTCAAAAGATTTAAGTGAAGTGCAATGAGCATTCTACAAATCAACCATGAACTATCTCATACCAGCATGGTGCATAAAATAAAAGTGAAAACTAAATGCAAAAGACGCTCCAAGATTTGCACATGTCGCATGAACGAAACGAATCCGAAAACATACCGATACTTGTTGAAGAAAGATGGGATGCCTTCAGGGGCATCCCCAAGCTTAGGCGCTTGAGTCTCCTTGAATATTTACTTGGGGTGCCTTGGGAATCCCCAAGATTGAGCTCTTTCATCTCCTCCTCCTCACATCAAGACCTCCTCGATCTTTGAACACTTTATCCACACAAAACTTAACCGAAGTTTTAGTGCCGGGGTTAGTGAATATGGCAATGAAATCCCATCATGTACTGTTGTAACATTATTGTATAATTATAAACAAACATTACCCACTGTATGCTATCACAATTCTATGGCCCCAAGTCAAGGAGGCTTCAACAAGAATTCAAACATACGCAAATAATGAGGCTATAACAACAATCTATGAAAACAGGACAGTCTGTAAAGATTCGAACATCCACCATACTTCTGTAACTCTAAAAATTCTGAAAAAATTAGGAAAAATAAACAGTTTCTATATAATAAAGTGCAAAGAGCTTCAGAACCGTTTGACGTTCCGGTAAAAAATGTAAAATCGCGCACTACAGCCAAAGTTTCTGTTTTGCACTGCACAAACCAACAAGCAATCTAATCATCCTAAAGGCAAATCTTGGCACATTATTTTTATAATACAATGGAATTGTACAAGGGGATAATTATTATTTTTTTGAAAAGTTTCTGTAATTAAGATTCACAAAGTTTCCGTGAGCATGAACAAAGTTCAAGGAGCTACCCCACTTCAATAATGCTTGTCTCTCTCACTTTCACTTTCCTTTTTTAAAAGTTTTGTGTTCCCCTCTATATTTTTTTGTTTTAAAACTTTATAAAAGCACTCAAAAGAAATAAATGACTCTCTAAAACTTCTGGGTTTGTCCCCCTGGCAGCGCTTTTTTTAAAGCCATTAAGCTAGGCATAAAGTGCTCAAGTAATAGATCCACCCGGATCCCAAGGTATATCAAAGCCAATTTGAATCAATAATGATTTAGCATTTAGTAGTGAGCACAAAGCAACATATGTCAAGCAATGACGAAGTCTAACTCTCTTCCTGTGCATCGGCATGTCATACAAGAACAATTCATGCACATCAAGTAGAGGCCAATACATAGCATAAGCAGTTTCTTGCAATTTTATCGTGTTGGAAACATAGAGAGGCGGAGATATAGTTCCTCTCTCATAATAATTGCAAGTAGGAACAGCAAGCACATGCACATTTTATTCATCAAAATCATCATGTGCAACGGTAAAAGGCAACCCATCAATATAATCCTTAACAAGAGCAAACTTCTCTGATATAGTGTAGTTGGGAGAATTCAAAAAGATAGTAGGACTATCATGTGTGGGTGAAATAGCAACAATTTCATTCTTAATATAAGGAACTATAGCAAGTTCATCTCCACAAGTATAATTCATATTGGCATCTTGGCCACAAGCATAACAAGCATCAAGTTCATCAAAAAGGGATATTTCAAATGAATCAATGGGATCATAGCAATTATCATAGCATTCATCCTTCGGTAAGAACGAAGGGGCATCAAATAATGTATGAGTTGAAAATTTACTCACATTAGAAGGTGGGCACGGGTAGCTAGTCCATTCTTCCTCCTTTTGTTCTTCGCTCTCCTCATCATCTTTTTCATCCAATAAGCTCGCAATTTCATCAATTTCTTCTTCCATAGACTCCTGCAAAATATTAGTCTCTTCTTGGACAGCGGAGTTATTCTCGATAGATACATCAATATCATAATTGTATTTATAATTTTCATAGCAATATTTAAGGATAGCAAGATTTTCAGGTCTATAAACTGAATCATCAAAATCTTCAAACTTTTTAAACGGAGATTCAATTTCATAAGCACCCATAAAAGCAACAAATTCTTCTATTCGCTCCACATCATAGTAATCATATATACCTCTAGCATAAGAAGACAAGGTTTCATTATCATTAAATTTGCATGAAAAGGGAAGATGTGGAGCATTCATCCTAGAGCAACAAGTATAATCATATCTCTGACATAAATCCCAAGCATACCATTGCAACATTTCAATTTGATCCCATAACAATTTCCCTTTATGAGTCAAGCGATAATCCATAAAGTATTCACGTTGATCCAACGTTACTCCCATTATATAGTTGAATGGGGTTTTCTCAGGATTATCAAAGTAGTGCATAATATCTTTTACATAACGAGCATCAAGGGTTTTAGGAGGTTTCCCATCTCCATGAGTAGCAAGTACCACTAATTTTTTTGGTGTTTCGTGTTCCATATCCATACTAAAGATAGAGAACAACTTATAATAGGAAATAAAAACTACTTTGTGATAAAGCAAACAAGCACACACGAGAATATTCACCCCACGCTATTGCTCCCCGGCAACGGCTCCAGAAAAAGGTCTTGATAACCCACAAGTATAGGGGACCGTTTGTAGCCTTTCTCGATAAATAAGAGTGTCGAACCCAGCGAGGAGCTAAAGGTAGAACAAATATTCCCTCAAGTTCTATCGACCACCGATACAACTCTACGCACACTGCTTTACCAAAAACAAGTATGAAACTAGTTTGTAGGAGTGATAGGATAGGTTTGCAAGATAATAAAGAGCATGTAAATAAAATCCAGGGGATTTTTAGATAAATACACAACTAAGTTAGTTTTAGTAGAGAGCTTTTGTCAACAAGAAAGTTATTTTTCCCTAGGAAATCGATAACAAGTACCGGTAATCATTCTTGTAATTTTATATGAGGGAGAGGCATGAGCTAACACACTTTATTTACTTGGATCATATGCACTTATGGTTGGACCCATAGCAAGCATCTGCAACTACTAAAGATCATTAAGGTCGTGAAACCCAACCATAACATTAAGTATCAAGTCCTCTTTACTCCCATACGCCATAACCCACTTATCCGCGTTTGGGCTGTTGTCATCCCCCGCAGCACTGACAATAAGTAAACCATGAACATATTGCAACACCCTACAGCGAGGGCCCCTCATGTTTGCGCGAGAACGGAGGCCGCCATAGGACAACACCATAAATAAAATATACAATCATACCAACCAAGATCACGATTAACCCACAGGACAAAACAGATCTACTCAAACATCATAGGATAACCATAGATCATTGGGAAATAATATATGGAGTTGAGCACCATGTTTAAGTAGAGATTACAGTGGGGGGAAGAGGTGTTACGCCGCTGCATAGAGGGGGAGAAAGTTGGTGTTGATGGTAGCAAGATTGTTGATGTAGATCGTTGTCCCGATCGTTGCCCCCGGTGGCACTCCGGCGCCACCGGAAGCGAGGGGGGAGAGCCCCCCTCCTTCTTCTTCTTGCTTGGCCTCCCCCCTAGATGGGAGGAGAATTCCCTCTCTGGTCCTTGGTCTACATGGCATGGGAGGGGCGAGAGCCCCTCCGAGATTGGATCTGTCTCTCTATCCTCTTCTGTTTCGTGTTCTCAGATCTGGCGAAAACCGTTTCTTATATTCTCAAAGATTCGTAACTCCGATTGCGCTGAGATTTTAACATGATTTTTTTGGATATAAGCTTCCTTGCGCCCGAAGTACAGCTCCTACCAACGTACGAGGTGGGCACAACCCACCACGGCACGCCTGGCTCCTATGGCGCGCCCTGGTGAGTTGTGCCCACCATGGGCCGCCGTTTGCGGTGATTGCAACTCCCAAAAATCACATATATTCCAAAATAATTCTCCGTGAAATTTTATTGCATTTGGACTTCGTTTGATATGGATACTCTGCGATACAAAAAACATGCAGAAAACAGGAACTGGCACTTGGCACTAGATCAATAGGTTAGTCCAATAAATCATATAAAAAGTTGCCAAAAGTATGTAAAACGTGTATAATATTGGCATGAAACAATCAAAAATTATAGATACAACGGAGACGTATCAGTACCCGTGAGTTAATTATTCGACATGCATCAAACAACTTTAGATTCATAATATGTAATCAAATCAAACACAAAGAACTTCGAAGACTGCTCCCAAAGTTTCTACCAAAGAAAGTAGGATGAAAATGTATATCAACCCCTATGCATAGATTACCCCAATGTCACGATATTGTGCAAGTTGAATACCAAAACATATATCAAGTGAATCAATAGAACACTCCATTGTTACCACGGGTATCCACATGCAAGACATACATCAAGTGCTCTCAAATCCAAAGAGTATTGAATCCGCTAATAGTGAAACCTGAAAGTTAAAACTCAATTCATCACAACAAGATAGAGAGGGGGAAACCACCATATGATCCAACTATACTAACAAAGCTCGTGGTACATCAAGATAGTGCCAAATCAAGAACACGAGAGAGAGAGAACACATAGCTACTGGTACATATTGTTGATGTCAAAACAAGGGGATCTCGGGCAGGGGGTCCCGAGCTGTTGATCTGGGATCAATGGGGAACAGGAGACGAAGGGAACAATGTTTACATAGGTTCGGGCCCTCTCGAAGAGGTAAAACCGTACGTCCTGCTTGATTGTATTATGTGTATATGATGGTTACAGAGTCGATCTACCACGAGATCAGATGATCTAAACCCTAGGTAAGTAGGATGATGGTTCTTCTTCTAGCCTCTACGGACTAAACCCTTTGGTTTATCTAGACACCAGGCGTACCTAGGGTTACATATAGTTGGTTACTATCAGGCGATAAACATGCCGATTCATGTTTCTTGACTTGGAGCACACACCAAGGCTTCAAAGGTTTTCCTCCCAAACACGGAGTCGTCCTATAGCTCAACCTTCCAACGGTAGTCGGTAGTCATAGAGCGGCCCACCTATCCGGACCGCAAGAGATAGGTCGGTGGCCCGATCCCCTTATTCATGGACTCCCTCAGTAGCACCCAAACTAGCCTTGAACGCCGGTACCTTATGATCTCAGGGACTTCTCGAAGTATCCGGCTTGCGGGGTGAGTTCTTCCCCCTTCAATGTTTGGCTCACCATAGTCAGGCCACTGATGACTCTCCCAGTTCGCCGAGGCATCGGGGGGCCCACAATATTAATTTTTTGTTTTGGGTTGATGATACCCCTTGATTCCCGTGCGCTAGAAGGAGACAGACAGTTTAGTAATTATTTTATAGAAACACCCCTCGCGGCCCGGGAGGAAGCATTTATTAACCAGGCTAGGAGCTCGAGGGGTAGCACGTTCCATCCTCAAATCGAGAAGACAAGAAACCACAAGCCTTAGGAAATAATGGCAAGCGCCCCAAGCTCCTCCTCGCACCCTCATGGCCCCCTCCTGGGCGACCGGGCGAGTTGCTCAGTCTGCCACCTGCAGCTAAGCAAACTCGACACGCAAGGATATCTTCTTGCTTCAGATCTCCCATCCACTCACACCGGATTGACTTCCGTGAATGGTGAAGCCCTTGCGGAAAACTTCCCTGCTCCACGTAAGGAAGAGAGGGTATGCTCCATGTCCTTCCTTTTACGAGGCTTAGGCTTTCCCATCCACCCTTTTCCGAGGGGATTGCTAGATTTTTACGGGATCTAGCTCCATTAACTCACACCCGGATCCATGCTGCATATTGCGGGCTACGTCACCCTTTGCGAGATATTTCTGGGCTGCGAGGCCCATTTTGAGTTATGGGGAAAGTACTTATGTCTCATCCCCCGCACCCAGGAGGGGTCAATCTGTGAAGCAGAGCCGAGGTATGGCGAATAGCCGGGACGGGGTACCCCATCGGGACCCCAAAGAAGGACTCCGAAGAGTGAACCTTGGAGTGGTTTTATATCGAAGATGCCCCCCTGCGAGCCAGCTCGGCGGGGTCTGCCCGAATACTCAGATGCCCCTTTAAAGAAGCAGATTAATTGGTGGACGAAGAGCCCTTCCCAAGAGGAAAGTGCAGAAGTACAGCGTCTGGCTGCTGATACGTCTCCAACGTATCTATATTTTTTGATTGCTCCATGCTATATTATCTACTGTTTTGGACCATATTGGGCTTTATTTTCCACTTTTATATTACTTTTCGGACTAACCTATTAACCGGAGGCCCAGCCCAGAATTGCTGTTTTTTTCCTATTTCAGAGTTTCGAAGAAACGGAATATCAAACGGAGTCCAAACGGAATAACCTTCGGGGACGCGATTTTCTCACCGAACATGATCCAGAGACTTGGACCCCCGTCAAGAAAGCAGGAGGTGGCCACGAGGGTGGGGCGCGCCCTACCCCCTGTATGCCGCCTCGTGGGCCCCCGCTGCTCCACCGACGTACTCCTTCCTCCTATATATACCTCACGCACTCGAACGATCGACATCTGAGCCAAAACCTAATTCCACCGCCGCAACTTTCTGTATCCACGAGATCCTATCTTCGGGCCTGTTCCGGAGCTCCCCCGGAAGGGGAATCCATCACAGAGGGCTTCTACATCATCATAGCCCCTCCGATGAAGTGTGAGTAGTTTACCTTAGACCTTCGGGTCCATAGTTAGTAGGTAGATGGCTTCTTCTCTCTTTTTGGATCTCAATACAATGTTCTCCCCCTCTCTCATGGAGATCTATTCGATGTAATCTTATTTTTGCGGTGTGTTTTTTGAGACCGATGAATTGTGGGTTTATGATCAAGATTATCTATGAGCAATATTTGAATCTTCTCTGAATTCTTTTATGTATGATTGGTTATCTTTGCAAGTCTCTTCGAATTATCCGCTTGTTTTGGCCAACTAGATTGGTAGTTCTTGCAATGGAAGAAGTGCTTAGCTTTGGGTTCAATCTTATGTGTACTTTCCCAAAGGATGAGGGGCAGCAAGGCACGATTGTATTGTTGCCATCGAGGATAACAATATGGGGTTTTTATCATATTGCATGAATTTATCGCCCTACATCATGTCGTCTTGCTTAGGCGCTACTCTGTTTTCATTAACTTAATACTCTAGATGCATTTGGATAGCGGTCGATGAGTGGAGTAATAGTAGTAGATGCGAGGCAGAGTCGGTCTACTTGTCTCGGACGTGATGCCTATATACATGATCATACCTAGATACTCTCATAACTATGCTCAATTCTGTCAATTGCTCAACAGTAATTTGTTCACCCACCGTAAAATACTTATGCTCTTGAGAGAAGCCACTAGTGAAATCTATGGCCCCCGGGTCTATTCTCTATCATATTAATCTTCCACAACTTTACTATTGCTTTGCTTTTTTTACTTTGCTTTTTATTTTTACTTTGCATATTTATACCAAAAATACCAAAAATATTATCTATCATCTCTATCAGATCTCACTCACGTAAGTGAATGTGAAGGGATTGACAACCCCTAATCGTGTTGGTTGCGTGGAGCTATTTGTTTTGTGTAGGTACGAGGGACTCGCGCGTGGCCTCCTACTGGATTGATACCTTGGTTCTCAAAAACTGAGGGAAATACTTACACTACTTTGCTGCATCATCCTATCCTCTTCGGAGAAATCCAACGCAAGCTCAAGAGGTAGCAAGAAGAATTTCTGGCGCCGTTACCGGGGAGTCTACGCCAAAGTCAACATACCAAGTACCCATCACAATCCCTTATCTCTCGCATTACATTATTCGCCATTTGCCTCTCGTTTTCCTCTCCCCCACTTCACCCTTGCCGGTTTATTCGCCCTCTCTTTTCCGTTTGCCTTTTTCTCGCTTGCTTGTCATTATGGCTAGTCCTATATCTTCTCTGTTGTCTCCCGAGAATGAAGTCCTAAATTTTAAACAAAGGGAGGGAGAAAATCTAAAAGATGCTTGGTATAGAATTTGCAATGCTCAAAATAGATCTACCAGGAAGCAATCTACTTCAGTTCTTCTCCGCAATTTTTATGTAGGTGCTAATCCTTGGTATAGATATATCCTTGATACCATTACCGGAGGGAATTTCTTGGGCAGCCACACTTTTGACTCTTATAATGCTATGATATATTTATTTGGCTCACCACCTCTCTTGGTTGATGGAACTATGTTAACTTTGGAGCATGTAATGCAAAGACTTGAAATTGTCAAAAATAAAGTTGCTATCGTTGAGTTAATTGAAAATCTAGATAAAAAGATCCACAATCAAATTACCCAATATGTATCTAAGTGTAACATCCCAAATTTTGGAATTTTAATATAATTAATTGAATTGTTTGTTTGTTTGCTTGAGTGAATTAAACTTGAGTGAAATTTGAACCTTTTCAAAAACTTTTTGAAAGAGAGGGAATAAAATGACTTTCCCCTTCTCCGTAAATTCAAATTCATCCTATTAAAATCAATGAGAGAAGATGACATGACTTCTTCAACTATAAAGAATTTGAACGGAGTTTTGCAATTTAATTCTTTCAAATATTTGCACTTGCTTCTCTATTTTTCTTCCCGAGAAATACCCGAAAATAAATTCTTGCAAGCAAGAAAGAGCGGAGGAAAATGACCCTCCAAAATCAGGGCATTTTGAAAATATTTGAGCCAAGAAAAACCAAAGTTTTATTTAAAAATTATTTGCAAAAAGAAATAAAGCCTTTAGGGATTTTCTGAAAACATTTTTTAAGTTTTTATTTTGGCCGTGAATAATGCTCATCATCTACATTTTATTTTTCGATAATTTTAGTATATAAAACTCTTTATTCCAATTGATTTGATTTCCCTTTTATTGTTTTAGTTTCCTAATTTTAAAAATAGGAATGGAATCGTTTTATTAGGAAAACCTGGCCCATTAAGCACTTTCCTATTCTAGCCCAACAAGAGATCATCTCCTTCCTCTGTTTCCTCTCACGTTACACAAGCTTTCCATATCCATGGAGACAGAAACTCCACCTTCCCGATCTCCTCGTCTTTCCATCCCAGCGCCTCCGAGACCGCCTATAAAACCCCTCCTCTCCTCGCTCCATTTTTCCCATCACCACGCCCCTCCTGCCCGTAGCCTTCTCGCCACCGTCCTCCTTTTCCTGCCTAGAACGCCACCAGAGCTCTCGTGGAACCTCCCATTGCCTGCAGCACCCTCGCGCCCACCCCTGCTGTGCCTCCCCAAGCGCCGACCCCTCCTCCGCCACCCCCACCTCGCCCGGCGACCTCGCCCCCTCCGAGCAGCCTCCACATCGCCGCCTCCTTCCCGCCATCTCGCCTCACGTCATGTAACTCCTTGTTGTTTTTTTTCTTTCTTTTGTCTATTCCCGCACCACCGTTAGATCTTGATCCTAAGGCCCCAAATAGATCACTTAATAGCCAAACCGTTTTCTTCAAATGTGCGGCCGTCCTCTAGATAGCCTAAACGCAGCACACCGACAACCAATCAAATCTCGCCACGTCGCCGTTTTGTTTTCAGATTTATTTCCGTAACAGATTTAGTTCCGTTCTTGTTTAGCTTATAACTTTTGATATAGAAGTCCAATGATGCTGATTATTTTTGCGTTAGATCAGAATTTTCTTGTAGTTTCCAAAATATATAATTTGTCTATGTTTGGATTTATAAAATTGAGTTAGATCAGATTTGAATTAAAGCTTGTTTTGCTTATTCGGGAGTTTCATAATAGATTTTTATTTAATTCTTTTTGCTCCTAGTTGCTTAATGAAATATTTTCTGTTTAGTTAACATAAAACCATGATTAGGTGATGTTAAGAAATTTTGTTATATAAAACTATTTTTTGTTGTTATTTGAAGTAGGAAAACTTTGAGTTGTTTTTTTTCTTTAAGTTTTCCTTTGGGTTTTGCTTTGTTGGTTTTGGTGTGTTACTTTGTTATGTTATGTTATGCTATGTGCTTATTATAGTTATTGTTTGCCTCGGTAGAATTTCGGAGTGCGAAGATTGCTACTCTGAAACCCTAGTTTTTCAAGATCGTCAACAAGGCAAGTTCACTTTGACCATTGCTTTCATACCTATGTTTATTGCATTTAGTGGCACCTTTGCAACCACCCCCAAGAGTGTTATTGAATCCTTGTAGTTGAGTAGTATGCATGAGGTAGGAACCCATCACCTGTTACCAAGCCCGGACGTTATTTATTTTAATGCTACGCTATAGTAGACGGGTTTGGTATGAGTGCTCGTGGAGTGGTGTGAGAATGAAGGATTTCGTCAATGACGATAACTCCATGATGGCACCTGCAAGGACTGCATCTTCAAGGCCTCAAGACTTCAAGACTCGAGACAAGAATTCAATACACACTCATTGGGTGAAGGGCGGTTGACGGGCACCTGGAGAAACCAGTGGTTGGCGGGATGCATGGAGAAGCGCCATGACATCTTATGGAAAGCTTCACCCAGACTCAAAGAGAAGGAAGAATACTTCATGCCCGAAGCTTACTGTGCAACCGCAAGTCACTATGGGCTCGCTTGGTTGACCTTAGTGGTGAATCTGGCTGGGACGGTGCTAGCAGATGTAGAACTACGGTAGGATTGGATGAGCACGGACGGTGGTCGAGGAACTCTTGGAAGACCATGTTTGATCGTCTTGTTCTCAAACACCTCAAGTGCGAGAACGTAAAAGAGGGATCGACTCTTGCGGGTAAAGTGTACAAACCTCTGCAGAGGGTTAAAACCTAATCGATTAGCCGTGTCCCGATTCACGGACAATTTGAGCCTCTGGACTTGGATCTATCTCGAACTCTCAACACCGGATTGATAACTTAATTGTGGGCAATTTATGATGATTTTGGGCTATGAGACATCGGTTGGCGGAACCATGTCATGATAGAAAACTCCATAGTACAGACTTCATTTATTCCTTTGATGTAGGGAAAATAAATCAGCTTTTACGCAAACAAAACTCAGACCTGAGCCATAAAGCCAAATTGCATATAGTATAGTTTTACCATCTGTTTTCTCATGTTGTGATCTTGCGGTACATTCAATGTACTTGACCTACACGGCTGCAACGTATCATGTTGCGATATTTCCTCGACAGTAAGAGTTACGATATGTGGTTACGGTCTATACTCAACCTGCCGATGGCGTTGATGGGACTCCATACCCGACTATTTGTTTCATTGTGACTTATGAGGTATATATCAGTTTTATGTTATTTATACATGTGATTGCACTTTGATATATACATCGATGTACTGTGTGTGCAAAGATCTTGATCGTGGATGGTATGTAAACACGAGGCTTGACCGTCTCGAGGTCGGGTCGCTATGATATGGTATCGAGCACATGTTGATGAGGACGTGACCCTAGAAATCGGAAAGTCCCTAGGACAGATGTCTCACAAAAACTTTATTTTCAAAAAGACTCTTACTTCTCATCTTTTCTGATTTTATCAAATAGACCCTCTCACCTCAAATAGTTAGAATATACCCCTTTTTCCTTTTGACCATATGAAGGATCAATCAAGCCGCTCCAAGAAAGATATCGGACAGCCGATGACCCTTCAAAGTAACCAGGATTTCACCATGCATTAGAAGAGTTGAAGCTGCAACAATTGAAGACTCAAGACTTGAAGAATTTGAAGTTCCTGAAGAATTATTTGACCTTTAGAGACCAAACCCTTGTTATACACCTACGTTAGATGCGATGATTTGTGAGCTGTCATTTGTTTGATGTTTTCCGAGAGCCACAAAGTAAAACTTGTTTCTTCAAAACTATTGTTTGTATTGTGTGTATATCCTCCCAGCTCTCTCATATCTCATCCCAAAACTTTTGGACCCCATAGATGATGAATGAAGTTGGACTGATATTCTGGATCAAGACTCAATGGGAGGCGAGCTATGGATTCGAACATGGAGAATCACTTGGGAGCAATTTGGTTTCAAGGAAGTATGAGGTTCAATATGCTCTTCAATACCTTCTGTAAAGTGCTGCAACCTGGTGGAACATGCACCAAGCCATACAGGATTTAATGGAGCAAGAACTTGGGAGGAATTCAAGAAGACACTGTTGAAATCACGCCTTATCCGGAAGCACAATGATGCACCAAGAAGTAAACCTTGTGCTGCAAGATTTATGGAGAAATAGGACACACCTGGAGGAACACAAAGATGGATGCCCTCATTGTGAGGAGAAACACCCAGTGAGGAATGCCCAACTAGCTGTGTGACTTGCTTCTGTGTGAAGGAACCACCCACTACCGGTGCAAAGTGTCACATTTACTCCACGGTGCAACAAACTATTCCAACCAGGAAGATGGAATAAAAGAAGCCCTCAAGGAAGATCTAGAAGAACCAAGAATGATGAAAGTGTTGAAGACCTGGATGGAGAAGGTCTCAACAGATTTTACTCCAATGCCTCGCTATTCATGTGGAGAAGAAGGACATTTTCACAAGATTGCACCAAGGAAAGACAGGAGTATCCAGGATATTTCCGACAGCAGAAGTGAAGTTTGACCCCGGAGATAGAAACTCGATCATTACAGAGAAATCCAGAAGAGAAAAGGAAGGCAACCCGAGAGCAACACAATTTTTGCAGAGAAGGACTTGAGTCATATCACCTGTTACAGGTGTAAGGATTTAGGTCATTACGCTAGTAAATGCCCGAAAAGAAGCCAAGAATCCAAGGAGCCCGTGATAATCACAAAGAAGCCCGAGACATGTCGGAAGTCATTTGTTTTCGCTGAAGGAGGCAGGACATTATGCTATTAAATGTCCCGACAAGATGAAAGCTGGAGTTGAGTAGTTGGAATTTTGATATGGATAATAAGAGTAGTAGAAAGCAATTTCCTTTTCATGAGCTCAATGAGTTGAGTTATGTAATAGATTTCTCGAGTTTGTAATAGTTCATGACTCAATAAAGTTGTAATGTCACATGCTGAAAATCTTTAAGGAGTTGCCATGTTTTATCTTGGAAATTAATATTTTTGATGAACATGGAAGAAAGTGAGTTGTGATGCATAAACAGGAAATTGGAAATTGAGTTTGAAGTTCTGTTTGGATGATATGAATGTATGCCCCAGGAGATAAGTACCTTAATTACGAGCATCATTTCTGTTCCCTAACTGCAGATGACGACCCTTTACGAGTCTTTCCTTAAAGGTCCGGAAACCATCATGACCCTGACAAGTGATCATGATTACCCGAAGATCCTGAAGGACATGATGAAGCATATTCACCTTGAAGGAGATGCAGTCTACAAAGGCTACCCCTTCATGCATAAGGGAGTGGAACTTTGGTATGTGGAGGTACACCGCCACCATTTGAAAGGAGTTTGCCCAAAAATGATGGGGCAGTACTTTTTCATTTCACGTGTGCCACAAGCAACTTTCTTCGATGCTGTTCGTGAAGCAGCCATGGATGCCATACGCCGATCGAGAAATACTTGAAGCAAGACTCCGCTATACTCGGGAATACCTAAGCGAAGTGCATGCAGAGATGATGAAGGTGAAGCTCAAGACCACCATGATGAAACAGAAGATTGAAGATTTCAAGGCTCATGTCGCACAATTCCAGTGGGACTGAAGAATCCTCGAGGAGGATAAATAAATAAAGTTGGAAGTAATGTCTGACCATAACAAACCATGTGGGTGGCAGCATTTGTAACAAAGTACCTTTTTGAAATTTGGATTTACGAAAAAGGTTAAGGATGTAATGAAAGATTGATATGAGAATAATGAGATGTTATGGATAAACTTGTGCATTTATTTTGGTCATAGTACTCTGTAAAGCCACAGGATCAACGAAGAAAGAAATGTGTTATCCATGATGGTCCGTAGAAGGAAGCTGGACAAAATAAGTTGGAATTTTGCTTTTGATATGATGGTATGAAGAAACAGAGTACTACTGGATTTAAAGGAGGTGTAACAAGAGAGTTACTCCAAAGATGAGTTAAAGCTGCACTAGTGTTGACGTGGGCCATAACCCACAGGCCCCGGATTTTGAAAAGGAACAGTTGTAACCTTGATAAAGGAATACATTTGGAAGAATCAGTGATCCAATCAGCATACGTTTCGTAGGAGGTTACGCAAAAACCTAAGAGTGGTGAAGTAACGATAGATGTTTTGTTTGGCTTGCAGAAACCATGGAATTACTCGAACCCAGTTCGAGAACAAGAGAAATTCTGCAATGCTTGTGAGTATGCCCAAGTGTTAGAATACGTGATTCGATATTTACGTATGTGGTAATGATTCAAGTACGGGATGGATTGGCCCCCATACCGAAGACTTCTATCATGAACTATCATATGTTGATGGAAAATCAGAGAGACTTGAAAACCTTAGAAGAGTGTCGACGCGACAAGCCATAAAACCATAGAATGGTAGTACGATGGAACCCTTTACAGGCAACCGTTGCCAATCGTAGTTTATACGGTGAGGTTCAACCTGCACCCGTTTTCTGCAGGAGAAAACCATAAATTGTAGACCACCATGAGTGTTTCGATAGTTGTTTAGAATGGACACAGACCCATCAGCTAAGAAGATCCAGTCTCGGACGAACTTCAACTTTGACGAACCGACCCAAGCTTTTGAGGAAAACTCTATGCTTCCGATGTAAGAGCTTTAATGAAGGAGCTATTGTAAGATATGTGAAGAGACATACATTGTCAGCCCTCCAGAGGAAATATCTGAGTTTATTGGAACCATGACCTTGTTTTTAAGTGTGGTAGCACCCCGACCTTTTCGACCAAGACATTTGCTAGAAGACCCCAACCCCTAACCTTTTCTTGTTAGTTTCTTCAATCTCGAGGACTAGATTCATTTTAAGTGTGTAGGTTTGTAACATCCCAAATTTTGGAATGTTAATATAATTAATTGAATTGTTTGTTTGTTTGCTTGAGTGAATTAAACTTGAGTGAAATTTGAACCTTTTCAAAAACTTTTTGAAAGAGAGGGAATAAAATGACTTTCCCTTCTCCGTAAATTCAAATTCATCCTATTAAAATCAATGAGAGAAGATGACATGACTTCTTCAACTATAAAGAATTTGAACGGAGTTTTGCAATTTAATTCTTTCAAATATTTGCACTTGCTTCTCTATTTTCTTCCCGAGAAATACCCCGAAAATAAATTCTTGCAAGCAAGAAAGAGCGGAGGAAAATGACCTCCAAAATCAGGGGCATTTTGAAAATATTTGAGCCAAGAAAACCAAAGTTTTTATTTAAAATTATTTGCAAAAGAAATAAAGCCTTTAGGGATTTTCTGAAAACATTTTTTAAGTTTTTATTTTGGCCGTGGAATAATGCTCATCATCTACATTTTATTTTTCTCGATAATTTTAGTATATAAAACTCTTTATTCGAATTGATTTGATTTCCTTTTATTGTTTTAGTTTCCTAATTTTAAAAATAGGAATGGAATCGTTTTTATTAGGAAAACCTGGCCCATTAAGCACTTTCCTATTCTAGCCCAACAAGAGATCATCTCCTTCCTCTGCTTCCTCTCACGTTCTGAAGCTTTCCATATCCATGGAGACAGAAACTCCACCTTCCCGATCTCCCTCGTCTTTCCATCCCAGCGCCTCCCGAGACCGCCTATAAACCCCCTCCTCTCCTCGCTCCATTTTTCCCATCACCACGCCTCCCTGCCTGTAGCCTTCTCGCCACCGTCCTCCTTTTCCTGCCTAGAACGCCACCAGAGCTCTCGTGGAACCTCCCATTGCCTGCAGCACCCTCGCGCCCCACCCCTGCTGTGCCTCCCAAGCGCCGATCCTCCTCCGCCACCCCACCTCGCCGGGCGACCTCGCCCCTCGCCAGAGCAGCCTCCACATCGCCGCCTCCTTCCCGCCATCTCGCCTCACGTCTGTAACTCCTTGTTGTTTTTTTTCTTTCTTTTGTCTATTCCCGCATCACCGTTAGATCTTGATCCTAAGGCCCCAAATAGATCACTTAATAGCCAAACCGTTTTCTTCAAATGTGCGGCCGTCCTCTAGATAGCCTAAAACGCGCACACCGACAACCAATCAAATCTCGCCACGTCGCCGTTTTCGTTTTCAGATTTATTTCCGTAACAGATTTAGTTCCGTTCTTGTTTAGCTTATAACTTTTGATCTAGAAGTCCAATGATGCTGATTATTTTTGCGTTAGATCAGAATTTTCTTGTAGTTTCCAAAATATATAATTTGTCTATGTTTGGATTTATAAAATTGAGTTAGATCAGATTTGAATTAAAGCTTGTTTTGCTTATTCCGGGAGTTTCATAATAGATTTTTATTTAATTCTTTTTGCTCCTAGTTGCTTAATGAAATATTTTCTGTTTAGTTAACATAAAACCATGATTAGGTGATGTTAAGAAATTTTTGTTATATAAAACTATTTTTTGTTGTTATTTGAAGTAGGAAAACTTTGAGTTGTTTTTTTTCTTTAAGTTTTCCCTTTGGGTTTTGCTTTGTTGGTTTTGGTGTGTTACTTTGTTATGTTATGTTATGCTATGTGCTTATTATAGTTATTGTTTGCCTCGGTAGAATTTCCGAGTGCAAAGATTGCTACTCTGAAACCCTAGTTTTTCAAGATCGTCAACAAGGCAAGTTCACTTTGACCATTGCTTTCATACCTATGTTTATTGCATTTAGTGGCACCTTTGCAACCACCCCCACTAGTGTTATTGAATCCTTGTAGTTGAGTAGTATGCATGAGGTAGGAACCCATCACCCTGTTACCAAGCCCGGACGTTATTTATTTTAATGCTACGCTATAGTAGACGGGTTTGGTATGAGTGCTCAGGAGTGGTGTGAGAATGAAGGATTTCGCCAATGACGACAACTCCATGATGGCACCTGCAAGGACTGCATCTTCAATGCCTCAAGACTTCAAGACTCGAGACAAGAATTCAATACACACTCTTTGGGTGAAGGGCGGTTGACGGGCACCTGGAGAAACCAGTGGTTGGCAGGATGCATGGAGAAGCGCCATGACATCTTGCGGAAAGCTTCACCCAGACTCAAAGAGACGGAAGAATACTTCATGCCCGGAAGCTTACCTGTGCAACCGCAAGTCACTATGGGCTCTGGCTTGGTTGACCTTAGTGGTGAATCTGGCTGGGACGGTGCTAGCAGATGTAGAACTACGGTAGGATTGGATGAGCACCGGACAGTGGTCAGAGGAACTCTTCGGAAGACCATGTTTCGGTCGTCTTGTTCTCAAACACCCTGAAGTGCGAGAACGTAAAAAGAGGGATCGACTCTTGCGGGTAAAGTGTACAAACCTCTGCAGAGGGTTAAAACCTAATCGATTAGCCATGTCCCCGGTTACGGACAATTTGAGCCTCTGGACTTGGATCTATCTCGGAACTCTCAACACCGGATTGATAACTTAATTGTGGGCAATTTATGATGATTTTGGGCTATGAGACATCGGTTGGCGGAACCATGTCATGATAGAAAACTCCATAGTACAGACTTCATTTATTCCTTTGATGTAGGGAAAATAAATCAGCTTTTACGCAAACAAAACTCAGACCCAGAGCCATAAAGCCAAATTGCATATAGTATAGTTTTACCATCTGTTTTCTCATGTTGTGATCTTGCCGGTACATTCAATGTACTGACCTACACGGCTGCAACGTATCATGTTGCAGATATTTCCTCGACGAGTAAGAGTTACGATACAGGGTTACGGTCTATACTCAACCTGCCGATGGCGTTGATGGGACTCCATACCCGACTATTTGTTTCCGCTGTGACTTATGAGGTATATATCAGTTTTACGTTATTTATACATGTGATTGCACTTTGATATATACATTGATGTACTGTGTGTGCCAGCATACTGATCTAGGGATGGTACAGAAACACAGAGGCTTGACCGTCTGAGGTCGGGTCGCTACACTAAGGTAGGAGTAACTTTGAAAAATATTAAGGAGAAGGAACCTATAGTTAATGAGAGAATAAATCAAGATTCTACTAGAATCGATAAACTTGAGGGTATCATTACCAATTTGGGAACCGCTTTTTCTTCCGTAAAGAATACTTCGAGTCCTCCTACTAAAATTGCCAAGCTTATGTATGTTCCTAAAAATAAGGGTGAATCCTCTAGTAAGGAAACTGCTGATCTTAAATCTATAAGTATTCATCTCAATCTTTTTGCTATCATTAAGGAACCATTTGCTACGAATGAATTTTTCGATTTTGTGCCTAAAAGTTTGATAATCACTAAAAATAAAGAAATTCTTAAGAAAGATAGATGTCTCATTGAAGAATTGCATACCAAAGATGGCAATACCTAGACCTATCCTTGCTTTTATGCCTAGCTAGGGGCGTTAAACGATAGCTCTTGTTGGGAGGCAACCCAATTTTATTTTTAGTTTTTTGCTTTTAATTATGTTTAGGAATAAATATTTGTTCTAGATTCTGGTTAGATGTGTTTTTATGTTTTAATTAGTGTTTGTGCCAAGTTAAACCTATAGGATCTTCTTGGATGATAGTTGTTTGATCTTGCTGTAATTTCCAGAAACTTTCTGTTCACGAAAACAATTGTTAAAAATCACCAGAACGTGATAAAATAGTGATTGAAATTGCTGCTGATCAATAAACAAATTTCCTAGGTCTTCCTATTTTGTCTGATTTTTTGGAGTTCCATAAGTTTGCGTTAGTTACAGATTACTACAGACTGTTCTGTTTTTGACTGATTCTGTTTTGCGTGTGTTGTTTGCTTATTTTGATAAATCTATGGCTAGTAAAATAGTTTATAAACCATAGAGAAGTTGGAATACAGTAGGTTTAACACCAATATAAATAAAGAATGAGTTCATTACAGTACCTTGAAGCGGTATTTTGTTTTCTTTCGCTAACGGAGCTCACGAGATTTCTGTTGAGTTTTGTGTTGTGAAGTTTTCAAGTTTTGGGTGAAATCTTTTGATGGATTATGGAACAAGGAGTGGCAAGAGCCTAAGCTTGGGTTTGCCCATGGCACCCCCAAGATAATCAAAGGACACCAAAAAGCCAAAGCTTGGGGATGCCCCGGAAGGCATCCCCTCTTTCGTCTACTTCCATCGGTAACTTTACTTGGAGCTATATTTTTATTCACCACATGATATGTGTTTTGCTTGGAGCGTCTTGTATAATTTGAGTCTTTGTTTTTTAGTTTACCACATTCATCCTTGCTGTACACACATTTTGAGAGAGCCATACATGATTTGGAATTTGTTAGAATACTCTATATGCTTCGCTTATATCTTTTGAGCTATATAGTTTTGCTCTAGTGCTTCACTTATATCTTTTAGAGCACGGTGGTGGATTTGTTTTATAGAAACCATTGATCTCTCATGATTCACTTAGATTATTTTGAGAGTCTTAAATAGCATGGTAATTTGCTTAAATAATCCTAATACACTTGGTATTCAAGTTTTGTAAAACTTTCTTATGAGTGCGTTGAATACTATGAGAAGTTTGATGCTTTACAATTGTTTTGAGATATGAAGATGGTGATATTAGAGTCATGCTAGTTGAGTAGTTGTGAATTTTAGAAATACTTGTGTTAAAGTTTGTGATTCCCGTAGCATGCACGTATGGTGAACCGTTATGTGATGAAGTCGGAGCATAATTTAATTATTGATTGTCTTCCTTATTGTCACAGCCCCAGAATTGGTTGTAATTAGTGGCATCTGCATCCATGCATCATGTTTGTTTTCAAAGGAAATTTTGAAGTAGGGATGACCAAGCCCTAGCACTAAAGCAAATCAAATAGGTTCAACTAAAAATATTTTTCAGTGAATCCAAATGGCTTTAAGAAAATGTTCATCATTTCTGGAAAAATGTTATAAACCATAACCAGAGGTGTTGCACATTTTTCATGACATATTTGGTCACTGGATTAATTCATTAAGTATTTGCATTTGGGCATTTAATGCTAATAAATAGTTTAAATGTTCAAATAATCATAAACCAAAATGTTTGCTGTTTGTTATATTCCAAACAGTGGCATTGATTAGTTTCATGATTTTGGGTTTGACCTAGTATTTTTAATAAAGCCAAACAGATTTGAGATAAATAGAAAACAGTAACATAATTAGAAAAAGAGAGAGAGGAGCCGACTGGCCCACTTACTCAGAGCCGGCCCAGCTTGACCAGCCCAGCCCACCTACCTCGCCGCTGTCGCCTTCCTCTCTGCCAATGGCAGAGGCGAGGCGTGGCGCGCGCCCGAGAGCCCCGCCACCTCCTCGCCACTGCTCGCCTTGGAGGCACCCGAGGTGCCACGACTCCCCTCGACCCCTTGCACCTCTCCCTCTCTCCCGGGACTCCTCTCCTCCTCTACTCGCTTCATGGCGCCACCGAAAGCTGCCGCTGACGCCGCCGCCACCACCGCAGCCAACGCCTCTCCCTCAACCTCCCGAGCAGCCCAGAGGCTCCGCCACTCCGTCCTCGACCCCCTCACCGAGCCACGCCCCTCCAGAAGCCCCCGAACGTCCTCACCGGGCCCGTCTCCTACCTCGGACCCGCCGGACGCCGTCGCCCGATTCGTTGAACTCCGGACGCCCCCGAGCCCGCTGACCACCTCTTCCTCTCCACTGTGAGCTCCTATGCCTCCCCTCTCTCTTCCCCGCCTCGATTGCGCCCTGTAGCCTCGATCCCACCGGTGCCGGAGCTTGCTCGCCGCCGTCCATGTCTCTGTCGCGGCTAGAACCCACATGTGTCGATCCGAGCACGCTGTCGCCCTCGCCAGGCTCCTGTGAACCCAAAGCACCTAACCACTCGCCCTCCGTGCACCGTCAGAAGCGCTGCCATTCTCACCGAACTCCGTGGCGCAACCAAGCTCGCCGCCGTCGACTCCAGCCACCCAGGCCCGGAGACCACCACCACCCGACGCGCCATCGCGCCCAGCTCTTCAGCAGGGTTATAGGGCGACCGAATGGTGCACCGAGGCGTAAACCCGAGCCCCCCCCAGTGCCTCCGCGCTCAGTCGCCGCCGGCGTAACTCCGTGACGCTGACGTGGCAGTTTCATTAGCCGCTAATGACCACTCTAAACACCCCCTTGAGCCACTGCCATGTGGGCCCCGAGCCTAATTAGATTAGTTTAATTTTTCTGTTTAGATTAGTGCTAACCTGTGGACCCCACGTGTCAGATTTTGACTTAGTCAAGTCAACGTTGACCGGTCCCACCTGTCATACACCCAAACCAGCCTGAGACACTGACGTATGGGTCCCACAGGTCAGGTTTGACCTGGCCGACCCAGTTGACCTGCTGACGTCACACCTATGTCATCTTCGACGAGAACTTATTTTCGGAATTATTTTATATAGGAAATTCCAGAAAATGTTGCAAACTTCAAAAATTCATAGAAAATCAACCGTAGCTCCAAATCAAATAATTTATATATGAAAAATTATCAGAAAAATCCAATCTATCCAACTGTACCACTTTCATGCATGATTGAACAAGTTAACCTCACTGAATATGATGAATCATGATTAGGGCAACTTATGAACTAGCATTTGGAGTTGTAGTTTAACCTTGTTTGAATTCCACTTCAATTAACTTGGCTTACTGCTGCATTAGCTCAAAACACCAGCATATTGCCATGTCATTATCATGCATCATATTGTTGCATCGCATTGATTGTGTTCTTTCTTGTTTGCCGGTAATTGTCCCCTCTTGGTAGACGACGTACCGATGATGAATTCGATGACACCGATGAAGAACTATATTATCTTCAGAAGTGCCAGGCAAGCAAAACCCCCTTGTTCATTCCGATATAATCCCACTCTCTCGCTCCTGCTCTATTTTACTGCATTAGGACAACAACGACTCATGTGTTACTTGCTGCGGTAGCTGAACCCCTTTATCCTCTGCATGACCTGTCATTCCACAGTAATTAGATGAAACCCACTAGCATGAGTAGGAGTTGCTTGAGCCATGTTGTGCCTACTCATTCATGCTTGTTTGTCATGCCCACATCGCTTAGAGTTGAGTCAGGTTTGATTCATCGGGATGAATCGGAGGTGTGTGAACATGTCCCACTGTGTGTGAGCTAAGTGTGTGAACACGATTTGGTAAAGGTAGCGGTGAGAGGCCATGTAGGAGTACATGGTGGGTTGTCTCATTGAAGCCGTCCTCGTGAACTGAGTTCGTGTTTGTGATCCATGAAACAGTTACTACCACACATTGGGATCCTTAATTGACTCTCTCGGCTTCTTAACCACCCTTGTTCTCTGTCTGTGAGTTGCAACTAGTTTCGGTGTTTGTAGGATATGTGTTGGAGGCCGTGCGAAGCGCTGACCCTAGGGGTGGGCTATGATGCGGTAGATACACCGTGGCCCGTGCAAAACGAATGCCCGCTTGGTATCTCGGGACCCTGCACACATCGTTCGGGGCCGTTAGTGGAAACCTCGGCGGACTCCTGCGGATGGAACCCGAATAGGCGATAAACCTGGACTAGGGACTTGAGTGTTTAGGTAGGCTGTGGCCGACACCCTCGCTGGGCTTCCGCTTGAAGGTTGCCGAGTACATGTCGTGTAAACGGCGATAAGTGGTGAGAGTGTGTGAAGAAGTACACCCCGCGGGGTTAATATGATCTATTGAATAGCCGTGTCCGCGGTAAAGGACTTCGGGTTGCCTATAACAGTTCATAGACAAGTGAAAGTGGATACTCTAAAATGCGCAAGATAAGCGTGAGTGCTATGGATGGCGTTCTCGTGAGGGAGACGGAGCGGGTCCATAGTGGTGTATTGATATGGTGAATATGTGGACTCGTAGCGCCACCTCAAAAGAGTTACTTGCAATGTAGTTCGGGATAGCCACCGAGTCAAAGCTGGCTTGCTGCGGTCAAACTCCACCACCCCTTTGTTGATCTTGATGCATATGTAGTTAGTTATGATGTAAGTCTTGCTGAGTACATTTGTACTCACGCTTGCTTATTTTATGTTTTGCGAGAGACGCGTCGGTCTCGCTAGTAGTTCCGCTTGGGTTTGACGTTTAGCTTGATACCTCAGCACGATCTTGTGCCCTCGGCAGATCAGTAGATAGTCGGGCTTCTCAGCCCTTTTTCATTTGTAGATGTCTGTACTCGGACATGTTAAGTTTCGCTTGTGCTTTGACTTGTATGCTCGAGTGTTGGGTCATGAGACCCATGTTTGTAATATCTTGCTCCTCGGAGCCTAATGAATAAATATTTGAGTCAGAGAGTTATGTTGTGATGCCATGTTGTATTTACACATATTGAGCATATTGTGTGTATGTTTGAAATGCTTGGTATGTGTGGGATCCGACAATCTAGTTGTTTATCCTTGGCAGCCTCTCATATGGGGAAATGTCGTCTAGTGCTTCCTCGAGCGATAGTAGTCCGCTACAGCCCGGTTCACGGAGTCCCGCTAGCCCAAAGACTACTGCTTTGGACACTTGATCTGGCCGACATGTGTTTCACTTCGTTCCTATGTCTTTCCTTCGGGAAATGTCACGCGGTGACATCCGAGTCCTGCCTAGCCTGCTACTGACCGGGTTACCGGAGTCCTGTTAGCCAGTGCTACAGCCCGGATTCATACGTTGATGACCGACATGCTCGATGTGATTCATGTATGCCTGTCCCCATAGGTTAGTGCCGTTTTGGGTTCACGACTAGCCATGTCGGCCCGGGTTCTCTGTCATATGGATGCTAGCGACACTATCATATACGTGAGCCAAAAGGCGCAAACGGTCCCGGGCCATGGTAAGGCGACACCCGTGGGAATACCGTGCGTGAGGCCGCAAAGTGATATGAGGTGTTACCGGCTAGATCGATGTGACTTGGAATCGGGGTCCTGACACTTATGAGTGGCGGTCGGGGACGAGCGATGGTCTTTTCCTACCAATCTATCCCCCTAGGAGCATGCACATAATACTTTTCTTTGATAACTTGTATATTTTTGCAATAAGTATATGAGTTCTTTATGACTAATTTTGAGTCCATGGATTATACGCACTCTCACCTTTCCACCATTGCTAGCCTCTCTAGTACCGCGCAACTTTTGCCGGTGCAATACACCCACCATATTCCTTCCTCAAAACAGCCACCATACCTACCTATTATGGCATTTCCATAGCCATTCTGAGATATACTGCGAGGCAACTTTCCACCGTTCCGTTTATTATGACACGCTCCATCATTGTCATATTGCTTAGCATGATCATGTAGTTGACATCGTAATTGTGGCAAAGCCACCGTTCATAATTCTTTCGTACATGTCACTCATGAATCATTACATATCCCGGTACACCGCCGGAGGCATACACATAGAGTCATATTTTGTTCTAAGTATCGAGTTGTAATTGTTGAGTTGTAAGTAAATAAAAGTGTGATGATCATCATTTTTAGAGCATTGTCCCAAGTGAGGAAAGGATGATGGAGACTATGATTCCCCCATAAGTCGGGATGAGACTCCAGACGAAAAATAAAAAAGAAAGAAAGAAAAGAGGCCATAAAAAAAGAGAAAAGGTCCAAATAAAAAAATGAGAGAAAAAGAGAGAAGGGACAATGTTACTATCCTTTTACCACACTTGTGCTTCAAAGTAGCACCATGATCTTCATGATAGAGAGTCTCTCATTTTGTCACCTTCATATACTAGTGGGAATTTTTCATTATAGAACTTGGCTTGTATATTCCAATGCTGGGCTTCCTCAAATTGCCCTAGGTCTTCGTGAGCAAGCGAGTTGGATGCACACCCACTTAGTTTCTTTTGTTGAGCTTTCATATACTTATAGCTCTAGTGCATCCGTTGCGTGGCAATCCCTACTCACTCACATTGATACCTATTGATGGGCATCTCCATAGCCCGTTGATACGCCTAGTTGATGTGAGACTATCTTCTCCCTTTTTGTCTTCTCCACAACCACTCTTCTATTCCACCCATAGTGCTATATCCTTGGCTCACGCTCATGTATTGCGTGAAGATTGAAAAGTTTTTGAGAATGTCAAAAGTATGAAACAATTGCTTGGCTTGTCATCGGGGTTGTGCATGATTTAAATACTTTGTGTGATGAAGATAGAGCATAGCCAGACTATATGATTTTGTAGGGATAACTTTCTTTGGCCATGTTATTTTGAGAAGACATGATTGCTTTGTTAGTATGCTTGAAGGATTATTATTTTTATGTCAATATAAACTTTTGTCTTGAATCTTTCGGATCTGAATATTCATACAACAATTAAGAAGAATTACATTAAAATTATGCCAAGTAGCACTCCGCATCAAAAATTCTTTTTTTATCATTTACCTACTCGAGGACGAGCAGGAATTAAGCTTGGGGATGCCTGATACGTCTCCAACGTATCTATAATTTTTGATTGCTCCATGCTATATTATCTACTGTTTTGGACCATATTGGGCTTTATTTTCCACTTTTATATTACTTTTGGGACTAACCTATTAACCGGAGGCCCAGCCCGAATTGCTGTTTTTGCCTATTTGAGTTTCAAGAAACGGAATATCAAACGGAGTCCAAACGGAATGAAACCTTCGGAACGCGATTTTCTCACCGAACATGATCCAGAGACTTGGACCCCCGTCAAGAAAGCAGGAGGTGGCCACGAGGGTGGGGGGCGCGCCCTACCCCCTGTGCGCGCCCCGCCTCGTGGGCCCCCCGTTGCTCCACCGACGTACTCCTTCCTCCTATATATATCTACGTACCCCTGAACGATCAGATACGGAGCCAAAAACCTAATTCCACCGCTGCAACTTTCTGTATCCACAAGATCCCATCTTGGGGCCTGTTCCTGAGCTCCGCCGGAAGGGGAATCCATCACGGAGGGCTTCTACATCATCATAGCCCCTCCGATGAAGTGTGAGTAGTTTACCTCAGACCTTCGGGTCCATAGTTAGTAGCTAGATGGCTTCTTCTCTCTTTTTGGATCTCAATACAATGTTCTCCCCCTCTCTCGTGGAGATCTATTCGATGTAATCTTCTTTTTGCGGTGTGTTTGTTGAGATCGATGAATTGTGGGTTTATGATCAAGATTATCTATGAGCAATATTTGAATCTTCTGAATTATTTTATGTATGATTGGTTATCTTTGCAAGTCTCTTCGAATTATCTGTTTGGTTTGGCCAACTAGATTGGTAGTTCTTGCAATGGGAGAAGTGCTTAGCTTTGGGTTCAATCTTATGTGTCCTTTCCAAAGTGATAGTAGGGGCAGCAAGGCACATATTGTATTGTTGCCATCGAGGATAACAAGATGGGGTTTTTATCATATTGCATGAATTTATCCCTCTACATCATGTCATCTTGCTTAAGGTGTTACTCTGTTTTCATTAACTTAATACTCTAGATGCATCTTTGGATAGCGGTCAATGAGTGGAGTAATAGTAGTAGATGCAGGTGAGTCGGTCTACTTGTCTTGGACGTGATGCCTATATACATGATCATACCTAGATACTCTCATAACTATGCTCAATTCTGTCAATTGCTCAACAGTAATTTGTTCACCCACCGTAAAATACTTATGCTCTTGAGAGAAGCCACTAGTGAAATCTATGGCCCCCGGGTCTATTCTCTATCATATTAATCTTCCACCACATTATTATTGCTTTGATTTTTTAGTTTGCTTTTTATTTTTACTTTGCATCTTTATACCTAAAATACCAAAAATATTATCTATCATCTCTATCAGATCTCACTCTCGTAAGTGACCGTGAAGGGATTGACAACCCCTAATCGCGTTGGTTGCATGGAGCGACTTGTTTTGTGTAGGTACGAGGGACTTGCGCGTGGCCTCCTACTGGATTGATACCTTGGTTCTCAAAAACTGAGGGAAATACTTACGCTACTTTGCTGCATCATCCTCTCCTCTTCGGGGAAATCCAACGCAAGCTCAAGACGTAGCAGATAGCATGACACAATTTCACATTATGATGGCTAACTAAAAAAGATGGAAAGACATAGTTCAAAATATGATGACTATGTAAATAGGATGACATGATATAACTATATAATGTGTTTATTAAATAGGTTGGCATGCCATAATTCACATACGTGCCGCCTATGGAAACATGATAGGATGATATAATTCCCGGATAGAATGACATAATTCAAAATATGATGACTGTAACACTAAACAGGATGAGATGATATAAGTATATGATGTCTTTATTAAGTGGGTTGCCATGCCATAATTCAGATAGATGCCGTGTATGTAAACATGATGGCATGATATAATTCAAATATATGATTTATATAGTAAGCAAGTAAGCAGATGGCAATCCATATATGATGTAAAAACTAAGCAATGCAAGACAACATGCATGACATGGGTAATATAACCCTGCCAAGTTTGAGCATAGACCTCGGGGAAATAGGACTGGTCATCGGTCTCGAATCCTCCTCGAGGAGCTCTTCAGATCAAAGAAGATGCCTGCTTCAACAGGTAGCATTATCTGCTCTGAATACCTTGTTTTCACTCCAGATACTTCCATCACCGCTTCAAATGACTGATGCACAGGAAGAGTAGTTGAATATACAAACGTTGTCGACAAATGGAACACGTAATACAAAAAAATGATAGCATGATATAATTCACATACATGATGATTGGCTCAACAACATGGCATTGCATAATTTATATATATAATGCCTTTGCAACAAGATAGCATTGCATAATCCACATATATAATGTCTTGCAACAAGATGACAATGCATAATTCACATATATGGTAATTAGACACTAAACATGTGGCATTCACACAAAGCATGTCAAAACTAATCAAATGACATAGCAATGCAAGACACCATACGCACAATTTGAGCAACATAACCCTGCCAAGTTAGAGCATACACCTCGGGGGGGGGGGATAGGACTGGTCATCTGTCTCTGAATCCTCCTCTGAGGAGCTATGTGTAACCAGCAAGATATGTGCTTCCTCAGATAGCATAGTCTGCTCTGAAGACCTTGTTTTCACTCCAGAATTTTCCATCACCGTGTCAAATGGCTGATGCACACGAAGAGTAGTTGAATGTACTAACGTTGTTGACAAATGTAATACGTAATGAAAAAAAGGATGGCCTGATATAATTCACATATAAGATGACTGGCTAAGTAGGATGGCATTGCAAAATTCACATATATGATGCCTGGCTAAACAAGATGGCGTTGCATAATTCACATAACTGATGAATAAACTAAACAGATGGCATTCACACAAAGCATGTCTAAACTAAGCCGTTGACAAATTTGATGTATAAAGTAAGCAATGCAAGGCACCATATGCATGATATAACCAACATCAGCATGCCAAGTTAGAGCGAAGACCTCAGGGGGTAAATATGAGTGGTCTTCTCCTTCTGAATCCCCCTCAGAACAGATATCTTCCTCTCAATTACAATCCAAAATGGGTGGAGGGGGGCTGCCTTTACGCCTACCATGGAGCGACGTCTGCATGAAATTTTATTACCACGCAAGGCTCGTCTCTTTTGCTCTACATGTTTAGTTCCATTGTGTACAATAACTGACATGCATAGGAATAAAACATAGTGAGATTATGTAAGGAGTGCATGCAGAAATCCAGAGCGATGGTAGGAACCTGTGGATAGACCCAAAACCAATGATAGCAGGCAGATAATGGCTTCAGTTAAAAAATACAGATAATGGCTTCTTTACTATTTGTTTCCCACCCAACATGAAACTCATAGTAGACACGGGAGATTAACCAGATAGAAGATAGATACTATTGATTGCGGCCCCGATATGTACCCCACAACCATTTAAAAACTCAAGTTTGACCATTAGTTTGGAGCCGACTCAGAGTATAATCGGTGAACAGGACGATAAAGTAGCATGTAATATTAAGCGATGCATAACGTAAGCAGACACGAAAGAGTGCGACCACTCTTGCGGACTCGTGTAGTCCTCGAGGTCATCTGCTCGGTTGATGATGGTAATGCAGTTGTCATGGCTGCCGGTGGCGGGGAAGAAGATCTGAGGCGGCGAAAGATAGTCTGGAGGCCGGATCCCTGATGTGTGGACCCTTTTGTCGTTGGAGCAGCTGAGCTTCGGTGTACGATGGCGCAGCAGGAGCGGGACAAACCACACAAGGTTTTCTTTGACAACTATCTGTAAGAGAAGTAATTCTGTAAGGGCTCGTTTGAATTGGAGGATTCTAACAACGCATGGATAGGAAATACACAGTAATAGGATAGGAATGCACGTGCAAAATAGAGAATTTAAAAACACAAAATTTATGCCAATCTGGGTGTTTGGTTCACAAGAATTGGAAGATCACAGGATGCAAAGAAGCATGGTGAGATTAAGTCAAACCAGAAGAAAATGTACGGTTATAATGCTATTATGCCATCTCTTAGTCTTGTGCTTCATGAATAGGAATTTGGAAAGGAGGACAAGTGGAAATTAAAATCCGTACGGTTTTTCTTTCAAGGAGACACTAAAGGAACAAATCCTACAGTTTTCCTTTGCTCCATTCCTTTGAACCAAATGCATGATAGTAGTACCATAGGAAACTTCCCAATTCCTATGTTTTTCCTTCACTTTTCCTTTCAAGCACTGGCGATTCTAGTAGGCGGGCTTGAGCAAGGAAAAGCTACACTCAAAAAATGTTTTTGTGCTACTTGCCTACTTCTACTACTTTGGACCCAGGCCACTGCCCTACTAGCTCAACTCCCAGGCCAATCGACAAATGCACAACTCAAACACGCAGAGATAAATAATGATGGCGTTCAAGAGAGTCCATCACGGATAGCTAAGTTGCCTGGTACCTCACTGCTTGTCATATAGTAGGAGAAACTAATCGTATTTCACGTTACTGTGTGTGCTCAGTGGACAATATATATAACATGTAGAGTAAAAAAGAGATGCAACAAGTGTACAACCTCTTTGGCAAAGCCATGTCGATCTCAGCATGATTGGGTTGGTCAGTGAGGATGATCCGGCTGACTTGGCTGTCGGAGGAGGGTAAGAAGATCTTAGGCATATTGAGATGGAGCCCGGGGTACTACTCTGCTGTGATGGAGGGTTTCGTTGTTGGAGCAGCTCCGGTGAGTTGTACGACGCCGAGGCTGAAGCAGGACAAGAGAGACAACGTTAACTGAGTGGAATTCTAATAGCATCTCCAATAGATGACGTAAAATACATAACCACAAAGTGCTAGATGTAAAATACATCAGCCGCTCATCTCTGAACTTAACTGTCGAAACTGAACTTAACCGTCGAAACTAAATTTTGCTGTCGAAACTGAATTTTACTGTCAAAAGTGAATTTTACTGTTGAAACTGAACGCACTAGCTAGTAGCAGAAAAGCAGTAGCAGCAACAGCAGCGCGTGCGAGAGCCGGTCGACTGAATTTTTCATCTCTGGTCAGTCGATTTTCCAGTCGTTGGATACGAAATCAAGGGCCCGCAGTTCAAATTCAACCTCCACCCCCCTGAGCCGCCAGCCACCACCGACCAAACCACCGCCCTCCACCGCCCGCCCCTAAACCACTCCCCACCGCCGGTCCGGCGCCTCCCCGGCCAGCCCTCTAGGCCCCCCCATGCCGAGCTTTTTATCCGGGGATCCCCACGCCACCGCCCCACCGCCGCCGGTGACCACCGCCCCCACCCTGAACCCTAAGATCGATAGTGGGGTACCTCTCCGGCGAGCCCCCCTCCCCGGTGCGGCTGGTTCTTCCTTAACTCCAGTGAGCCCCCTGAAGGAAATATGCCCTAGAGGCAATAATAAAGTTATTATTTATTTCCTTATATCATGATAAATGTTTATTATTCATGCTAGAATTGTATTAACCGGAAACATAATACATGTGTGAATATATAGACAAACAGTATGTCACTAGTATGCCTCTACTTGACTAGCTTGTTAATCAAAGATGGTTATGTTTCCTAACCATGAACAAGGAGTTGTTATTTGATTAACAAGGTCACATCATTAGTTGAATGATCTGATTGACATGACCCATTCCGTTAGCTTAACACTTGATCGTTTAGTATGTTAATGCTTTCTTCATGACCCATACATGTTCCCGTAACTATGAGATTATGCAACTCCGTTTACGGAGGAACACTTTGGTACTACCAAGCGTCACAACGTGAATCGGGTGATTATAAAGGAGTACTACAGGTGTCTCCAAAGGTACTTGTTGGGTTGGCGTATTTCGAGATTAGGTTTTGTCACTCCGATTGTCGGAGAGGTATCTCAGGCCTTCTCGGTAATGCACATCACTTAAGCCTTGCAAGCATTACAACTAATGAGTTAGTTGTGAGATGATGTATTACGGAACGAGTAAAGAGACTTACCGCAACGAGATTGAACTAGGTATTGGATACCGACGATCGAATCTCGGGTAAGTAACATACCGATGACAAAGGAACAACGATGTCGTTATGCGGTTTGACCGATAAAGATCTTCGTAGAATATGTAGGAACCAATATGGGCATCCAGGTTCCGCTATTGGTTATTGACCGAGAATGGTTCTAGGTCATGTCTACATAGTTCTCGAACCCGTAGGGTCCGCACGCTTAACGCTTCGATGACAGTTCATAATGAGTTTATAAGTATTGATGCACGAAGGTTGTTCGAGTCCCGGATGTGATCACGGACATGACGAGGAGTCTCAAATGGTCGAGACATAAAGATTGATATATTGGAAGCCTATGTTTGGACTTGGAATGGTTCCGAGTGAAAGCAGGATATTACCGAACACCGGGGTTACGGAACCCCGGGGGTATATGGGCCTTCATGGGCCTCAAGGAGAAGGAGAAGGGCCGGCCAGGTGGGCTGCGCCCCCTCCCCTTCCAGTCCGAATAGGACAAGGAGAGGCGGCGCCCTCCCTCTTTCCCCTCCCCAATCCTACTCCAACTAGGAGAGGGGGAGTCCTACTCGGTGGGAGTAGGACTCCTCCTTAGCGCGCCTCCCCTTGGGCCGCCACCTCCCCTTGTCTCCTTTATATCTGAGGCAGGGGCACCCCAAGACACACAAGTTGATCTACGGATCTTTCCTTAGCCGTGTCGGTGCCCCTTCCACCATATTCCACTTCGGTCATATCGTCATGAGCTTAGCGAAGCCCCTGCGCCGGAGAAGTCATATCGTCATGAGCTTAGGCGAAGCCCCGCGTCGGTGGAGCATCAACATCGCCACCACGCCGTCGTCTTGTGGAACTCATCCCGACACTTTGCTGGATCGAGTCCGGGATCGTCATCGAGCTGAGCGTGTGCGAACTCGGAGGTGCCGACGTTCGGTGCTTGGATCGGTCGGATCGTGGAGACGCACGACTACATCAACCGCGTTGTTATAACACTTCCGCTTTTGGTCTACGAGGGTACGTGGGCGGACACTCTCCCTCTCGTTGCTATGCCATCACCATGGTCTTGCGTGATCGTAGGAAATTTTTGAAATTACTACGTTCCCCAACAAATGGTATCGAGCCTGGTTTTATGCGTTGATGTCATGTGCACGAGTAGAACACAAGTGAGTTGTGGACGATACAAGTCATACTGCCTACCAGCATGTCATACTTTGGTTCAGCGGTATTGTGAGATGAAGCGGCCCGGACCGACATTACGCCAGACGCTTACGCGAGACTGGTTTCACCGCCCGAGCACTCGTTGCTTAAAGGTGACGGCGGGTGTCTGTCTCTCTCACTTTAGTTGAATCGAGTGTGGCTACGCCCGGTCCTTGAGAAGGTTAAACGGAGTCTATTTGACGAAATATCGTTGTGGTTTTGATGCGAGGTAAGAACGGTTCTTGCTCAGCCCGTAGCAGCCACGTAAAACTTGCAACAACAAAGTAGAAGACGTCTAACTTGTTTTTGTAGGGCATGTTGTGATGTGATATGGTCAAGACGTGATGCTATACTTTATTGTATGAGATGATCATGTTTTGTAACCGAGTTATCGACAATGGCAGGAGCCATATGGTTGTCGCTTTATTGTATGAAATGCAACGCCATGTAATTGCTTTACTTTATCACTAAGGAGTAGCGATAGTCGTAGAAGCAATAGTTAGCGAGACGACAACGATGCTACGATGGAGATCAAGGTGTCGCGCGCCGGTGGCGATGGTGATCATGCGGTGCTTGGCGATGGAGATCACAAGCACAAGATGATGATGACCATATCATATCACTTATATTGATTGCATGTGATGTTTATCCTTTATGCATCTTATCTTGCTTTGTTTGACGGTAGCATTATAAGATGATCTCTCACTAAAATTATCAAGAAGTGTTCTCCACGAGTATGCACCGTTGCCAAAGTTAAGTAGTACCCGGACACCACGTGATGATCGGGTGTGATAAGTTCTCGTCCATCTACAACGGTGCAAAACAGTTGCACACGCGAATACTCACGTTAAACTTGACGAGCCTAGCATATAACAGATATGGCCTCGGAACACGAGACCGAAAGGTCGAACGTGAATCATATAGTAGATATGATCAACATAGTGATGTTCACCATTGAAACTACTCCGTCTCACGTGATGATCGGACATGGTTTAGTTGATTTGGATCACGTGATCACTTAGATGACTAGAGAGATGTACGTCTAAGTGGGAGTTTTTTAATATGATTAATTGAACTTAAATTTATCATGAACTTAGTACCGATAGTATTTTGCTTGTCTATGTTTAATGTAGATAGATGGCTCGTCTGTTGTTCCGTTGAATTTTAATGCGTTCCTTGAGAAAGCAAAGTTGAAAGATGATGGTAGCAATTACACGGACTGGGTCCGTAATTTGAGGATTATCCTCATTGCTGCACAAAAAATTACGCCTGGAAGCACCGCTGGGTGACGAGCTCTGCTGCGAGATCTTGAGCCGAAGTTATGAGCGTCCGCAAAGCAGAGCTGATGACTACTCTATAGTTCGATTGTGCCATGCTTTACGGCTTAGAACCGGGTCTTCAACGACGTTTTGAACGTCATGGAGCATATGAGATGTTCCAGAGTTGAAGTTAATATTTCAAGCAAATGCCCGGATTGAGAGATATGAAATCTCCAATAAGTTCTATAGCTGCAAGATGGAGGAGAATAGTTCGTCGGTGAGCACATACTCAAAATGTCCGGGTATAACAATCACTTAATTCAGCTGGGAGTTAATCTTCCGGATGATAGTTTCATTGACAGAATTCTCCAATCACGCCACCAAGCTACAAGAGCTTCGTGATGAACTATAATATGCAAGGGATGACTAAGACAATTCTGAGCTCTTCGCGATGCTAAAAGCAGCGGAGGTAGAAATCAAGAAAGAGCATCAAGTGTTGATGGTCAACAAGACCACTAGTTTCAAGAAAAGGGCAAAGGGAAGAAGAAGGAAACTTCAAAAAGAACAGCAAGAAAGTTGCTGATCAAGAGAAGAAACCCAAGTCTGGACCTAAGCTCGAAATCGAGTGTTTTTTACCGCAGACCGGACCTAATCGAAGCGGAACTGCCCCAAGTATTTGGCGGATAAAAGGATGGCAAGGTGAACAAAGGTATATGTGATATACATGTTATTGATGTGTACCTTACTAGAGCTCGTAGTAGCACACTGGTATTTGATATGGTTACATTGCTAATATTTGCAACTCAAACAGGGACTACGGAATAGACGAGCACCGCAAAGGACGAGGTGACGATGCTGGCGTGGGAAATGGTTCCAAAGTCAATGTGATCGCGGTCGGCACGCTACCTCTACATCTACCTTCGGATTAGTTTTAGACCTAAATAATTGTTATTTGGTGCCGCGTTGAGCATGAACATTATATCTGGATCTTGTTTAATGCGAGACGGTTATTCATTTAAATCAGAGAATAATGGTTGTTCTATTTATATGAGTAATATCTTTTATGGTCATGCACCCTTGAAGAATGGTCTATTCTTGTTGAATCTCGACAAGAGTGATACACATATTCATAATGTTGAAGCCAAAAGATGCAGAGTTGATAATGATAGTGCAACTTATTTGTGGCTTCGCCGCTTAGGTCATATCGATTGTAAAACGCATGAAGAAACTCCATCTTGATGGGCTTCGGAATCACTTGATTATGAATCACTTGGTACTTGCGAACCGTGCCTCATGGGCAAGATGATCAAAACGCCGTTCTCCGTAACTATGGAGCGAGCAACTGATTTGTTGGAAATCATACATACCGATGTTTGTGGTCCAATGAATGTTGAGGCACGCCTTGGCGGGTATTGTTATTTTCTCACCTTCACAGATGATTTAAGCAGATATGGGTATATCTACTTAATGAAACACAAATCTGAAACGTTTGAAAAGTTCAAAGAATTTCAGAGTGAAGTGGAAAATCATCGTAACAAGAAAATAAAGTTTCTACGATCTGATCGTGGAGGAGAATATTTGAGTTACGAGTTTGGTTTACATTTGAAACAATGTGGAATAGTTTAGCAACTCACGCCACCGGAACACCACAGAGAAATGGTGTGTCCGAACGTCGAATCGTACTTTACTAGATATGGTGCGATCTATGATGTCTATTTCGATTTACCGCTATCGCTTTGGGGTTATGCTTTAGAGACGGCGCATTCACGTTGAATAGGACACCGTCAAAATCCGTTGAGACGACGCCTTATGAACTGTGGTTTGGCAAGAAACCAAAGTTGTCGTTTCTTAAAGTTTGGGGCTGCGATGCTTATGTAAAGAAACTTCAACCAGATAAGCTCGAACCCAAATCGGAAAAATGTGTCTTCATAGGATACCCAAAGGAGACTGTTGGGTACACCTTCTATCACAGATCTGAAGGCAAGATTTTCGTTGCTAAATTCGGGTCCTTTCTAGAGAAGGAGTTTCTCTCGAAAGAAGTGAGTGGGAGGAAAGTAGAACTTGATGAGATAATCAGATCTGCTCCCTTATTGGAAAGTAGTTCATCACAAGAAATGGTTCTGTGACAACTACACCAATTAGTGAGGAAACTAATGATGATGATCATAAAGCTTGAGATCAAGTTACTCTTGAACCTCGAGGTCAACCAGAGTAAAATACGCACGAGTGGTACGGTAATCTTATTCTGGAAGTCATGTTACTTGACCATGGCGAACCTACAAACTATGAAGAAGCGATGGTGAGCCCAGATTCCGCAAAATGGCTGGAAGCCATGAAATCTGAGATGGGATCCATGTATGAGAACAAAGTATGGACTTTGGTTGACTTGCCCGATGATCGGCAAGCCACTGAAAATAAATGGATCTTTAAGAAGAAGACTGACGCCGATGGTAATATAGTTGTCTACAAAGCTCGACTTGTTGCAAAAGGTTTTTCGACAAGTTCAAGGAGTTGACTACGATGAGACTTTCTCACCCGTAGCGATGCATAAGTCTGTCCGAATCATGTTAGCGATTGCCGCATTTTATGATTATGAAATTTGGCAAATGGATGTAAAAACTGCATTCTTGAATGGATTTCTAGAAGAAGAGTTGTATATGATGCAACCAGAAGGTTTTGTCGATCCAAAAGGTGCTAACAAAGTGTGCAAGCTCCAACGATCAATTTATGGTGCAGTGCAAGCCTCTCGGAGTTGGAATAAACTCTTTGATAATGTGATCAAAGCATATGGGTTTGTCTGAGACTTTTGGAGAAGCTTTGTATTTACAAGAAAGTGAGTGGGAGCTCAGAGCATTTCTAATATTATATGTGGACGACATATTATTGATTGGAAATGATATAGAATTTCTGGATAGCATAAAAGGATACTTGAATAAAAGTTTTTCAATGAAAGACCTCGGTGAAGCTGCTTACATATTGGGCATCAAGATCTATAGAGATAGATCAAGACGCTTGATTGGACTTTCACAAAGCACATACCTTGATAAAGTTTTGAAAAAGTTCAAAATGGATCGAGCAAAGAAAGGTTTTTACCTGTGTTACAAGGTGTAAGATTGAGTCGACTCAATGCCCGACCACAGCAGAAGATAGAGAGAAAATGAAAGATGTTCCTATGCTTCAGCCATAGGCTCTATCATGTATGCAATGCTGTGTACCAGACACTGACGATGCTTAGCTGTAAGCTTGGCGGGAAGGTACCAAAGTAATCCAGAGTGGATCTTTGGACAGCGGTCAAGAACATCCTGAAATACCGAAAAGGACTAAGGATATGTTTCTCGATATGGAGGTGACAAAGAGCTAGTCGTAAATGGTTACGCCGATGTAAGCTTTGACACCGATCCGGACGATTCTAAATCGCAAACCGGATCGTGTTTTTATTAAACGGTGGAGCTGTCGGTTGGTGCAGTTCTAAACAAAGCGTCGTGGCGGGATCTACATGTGAAGCGGAGTACATAGCTGCTTCGAAGCAGCGAATGAAGGAGTCTGGATGAAAGAGTTCATTTCCGATCTAGGTGTCATACCTAGTGCATCGGGACCGATGAAGATCTTCCGTGACAATCTTGGTGCAATTGCCTTGGCAAAGGAATCCAGATTTCACAAGAGGACCAAGCACATCAAGAGACGCTTCAATTCCATTGGGACCAAGTCCAAGTGGGAGACATAGAGATTTGCAAAATACATACGGATCTGAATGTTGCGGACCCGTTGACTAAGCCTCTTCCACGAGCAAAACATGATCAGCACCAAGACTCCATGGGTGTAAGGATCATTACTTTGTAATCTAGATTATTGACTCTAGTGCAAGTGGGAGATGAAGGAAATATGCCCTAGAGGCAATAATAAAGTTATTATTTATTTCCTTATATCATGATAAATGTTTATTATTCATGCTAGAATTGTATTAACCGGAAACATAATACATGTGTGAATATATAGACAAACAGTATGTCACTAGTATGCCTCTACTTGACTAGCTTGTTAATCAAAGATGGTTATGTTTCCTAACCATGAACAAGGAGTTGTTATTTGATTAACAAGGTCACATCATTAGTTGAATGATCTGATTGACATGACCCATTCCGTTAGCTTAACACTTGATCGTTTAGTATGTTAATGCTTTCTTCATGACCCATACATGTTCCTGTAACTATGAGATTATGCAACTCCGTTTACGGAGGAACACTTTGGTACTACCAAACGTCACAACGAATCGGGTGATTATAAAGGAGTACTACAGGTGTCTCCAAAGGTACTTGTTGGGTTGGCGTATTTGAGATTAGGTTTTGTCATCCGATTGTCGGAGAGGTATCTCGAGGCCTTCTCGGTAATGCACATCACTTAAGCCTTGCAAGCATTACAACTAATGAGTTAGTTGTGAGATGATGTATTACGGAACGAGTAAAGAGACTTACCGCAACGAGATTGAACTAGGTATTGGATACCGACGATCGAATCTCGGGTAAGTAACATACCGATGACAAAGGGAACAACGATGTCGTTATGCGGTTTGACCGATAAAGATCTTCGTAGAATATGTAGGAACCAATATGGGCATCCAGGTTCCGCTATTGGTTATTGACCGAGAATGGTTCTAGGTCATGTCTACATAGTTCTCGAACCCGTAGGGTCCGCACGCTTAACGCTTCGATGACAGTTCATAATGAGTTTAAAAGTATTGATGCACGAAGGTTGTTCGAGTCCGGATGTGATCACGGACATGACGAGGAGTCTCGAAATGGTCGAGACATAAAGATTGATATATTGGAAGCCTATGTTTGGACTTCGAATGGTTCCGAGTGAAAACAGGATGTTACCGAACACCGGGGTTACGGAACCCCGGGGTATATGGGCCTTCATGGGCCTCAAGGGAGAAGGAGAAGGGCCGGCCAGGTGGGCTGCGCGCCCCCTCCCCTTCCAGTCGAATAGGACAAGGAGAGGGGCGCGCCTTCCCTCTTTCCCCTCCCAATCCTACTCCAACTAGGAGAGGGGAGTCCTACTCGGTGGGAGTAGGACTCCTCCTGTGCGCCTCCCCTTGGGCCGCCACCTCCCCTTGTCTCCTTTATATACGAGGCAGGGGGCACCCCAAGACACACAAGTTGATCACGGATCTTTCCTTAGCGTGCAGCGGTGCCCCTTCCACCATATTCCACTTCGGTCATATCGTCGCGGAGCTTAGGCGAAGCCTGCGCCGGAGAAGTCATATCGTCGCGGAGCTTAGGCGAAGCCCTGCGTCGGTGGAGCATCAACATCGTCACCACGCCGTCGTCGACGGTACTCATCCCCGACACTTTGCTGGATCGAGTCCGGGATCGCCATCGAGCTGAACGTGTGCGTAACTCGGAGGTGCCGTGACGTTCGGTGCTTGGATCGGTCGGATCGTGGAGACGTCGACTACATCAACAGCGTTGTTATAACGCTTCGCTTTCGGTCTCACGAGGGTGCGTGGGACGGACACTCTCCCTCTCGTTGCTATGCCATCACCATGGTCTTGCGTGATCGTAGGAAATTTTTGAAATTACTACGTTCCCCAACACCCCTGAAAATCGGTCGACCCAAAAGTCGATTCAGTCGACTGAAGTGTAGCTAAATCGGAGCAGCATCACAAGCAAGAGCAAGAGCGAGAGCAGCAATGCGAGCAAGAGCAGACCAAGCAGGGGACCGAGAGCAAGAGCAGAGCAGCAACGCGAGCGAGAGATAAAGCAGCAGCAACTCCTACTAATGTGGACGTCGCCGCCGAGGGAGCGACGCCATGGAGGAAGTGGCCGGCAACGCCGCCGTGGATGGAGCCGCGCCGTGTCGGCTCGGGACCGAGCGCCGGCAGCACCGTGAGATCGGATCAAGAAGAAAATGTGGCGATTAGTGTACAACCTCTTTGGTGGCGCCGATTAGGCCTCAGATTCATCCGAGGAAACGGTGATAATGATGCTCTTCCGGTGGTGCAGGTGAAGACGGCGGTGTGGGAATGGAGGTGGCACGAAAGACAAGGGGAACGTCAGGGCAGCTCCTTGGAGGTGGAGGAAGGGGTGGCTAAACTGGCAGGACGACGAGATCGACGACGGATCCTCATCCGGTACGGTGGATGAGGGACGTCGAGGTGCTGCCGTGGACGACGTCGTCGGGGAGGAGGCTCCGGCTGGGTGGCAGACGGAGGAGGGTGTGGGGCTTCGCGGGTTTTCGTGGCCTCAGTGTATGATTGGGTGGGCGGATGGGATGGGAGTGGGGAACCATGGCTTAGGGATGCGCTTGTCCGAAATGTGGGGTAAGTTATGAAAGCACCCCCACCGATTTGAGCTAGGCGGTTGTCGGTGTCAAAACCAGCGGATCTCGGGTAGGGGGTCCCGAACTGTGCGTCTAGGCGGATGGTAACAGGAGACAAGCGGCACGATGTTTTTACCCAGGTTCGGGCCCTCTCGATGGAGGTAAAACCCTACTCCTGCTTGATTAATATTGATGATATGGGTAGTACAAGAGTGGATCTACCACGAGATCGAGAGGCTAAACCCTAGAAGCTAGCCTATGGTATGATTGTTGTTCGCCCCACGGACTAAAACCCTCCGGTTTATATAGACACGAGATAGGGTTAGGGTTACAGAGTCGGTTACAATGGTAGGAGATCTACATATCCGTATCGCCAAGCTTGCCTTCCACGCCAAGGAAAGTCCCATCCGGACACGGACGAAGTCTTCAATCTTGTATCTTCATAGTCCAGAGTCCAGCTAACGGTGATAGTTCGCTATCGGACACCCCTAATCCAGACTCCTCAAGAGCCCTGAACCAGGCTTCAATGACGATGAATCTGGCGCATATTGTCTTCGGCATTGCAAGGCGGGTTCCTCCTCGAATACTTCATAGAAGATTTTGAACACAAGGATTGTGTCCGCTCGCAAAACAAGTTCCACATACCACCATAGAGGAATAACCTTTCCACAGATCTGCTGACGTATTCCGTGGCGTGACATCACACCACGGGCCGGCCTTTATACTGAATCGTTTTCTTGTCCCACCTCGGTAGCGTTTAGCGAGGTGGTTTCCTTGACACATCTTACCAAAGCAGAGATCGTGCCCCCTTATTCCGGGATTCTCATCAATACGGGCATGGGTAACCCGATCGTGCCGTTGGCACGCACCTCCATCGGCGAGTCCCGAACGGTAACGGGGAGGGCTCTTGGTATTCAACCTCTTTATAACGAGACCAAGGCCCGCTCCTTTCTTTCAATCTCAATCGAAGCCGCCCCTCGCCTCGAGTTCCAACACCCAAAGCTCCAGATTTAGGCGCCGGACCTTCAACGATGTCCGCTCCGACCTGCACGGCGGTGGATGTCTTCCTCCGTCACGGAAGAAGATGTGCTAAAGCTGAGAGACGCCAAGTATCTAACCGGCGAAATTTCGCATAGGCTGACTGCCCAAGGGCAGGTTATTCCCACTCCCGAGCCTGGTGAGAGCGTGGTATTCGTGTCTCACTTCCTTCGGGGTTTAGGCTTCCCGACGGACCCCTTTGTGAGGGGCTCATGTTTTATTATGGGCTGGAATTCCATGACTTGATCCGAGTCCATCCTCCACATCTCGTCGTTCATTGTCGTATGTGAAGCCTTCCTCCGCATTACCCCTCACTTGGATTGTGGCTCAAGACCTTCAAAGTGGAGCCGAAGATGATCAAGGGGCATCGAGCAGAGTCTTGGAGGGGCTGTTATAAGCAAGAATGCGGACGCTCCATGGCCCGAGAGCTCTTTTCAAGAGGAGCTCAATTTATGGCAACAGAGTGGTTTTATATCACCGCTCGGGGGCACCAAATGGGCGGTGCCACCTGCCTTCCGTTCGGGTCCTCCACTGCGGCGGGCGTCATGGGTCAATAAAAGGCTCGACTGGGGACCGTCCAAGGACGTACCTCTGTTGCTGGGCCGTATTTGAGACCTCCGAGAGAGAGATCAATCTGGTCGTAGTAGCGCAGGTCATGCTGATTCGTCGCACCTTGCCCTGCAAACGCCGCCCCCTCCTTTGTGGGAGTTTAATCCGGAGGGACCACGAGCTCTCCAACATTTTATGGGCGTAACGCCCGTGGAGATGTACCAACTGTTCTTCGGATCACAAGCAATGTGTCCAGACTTAACCGAGGATGCAGGTCTGAGCTGCAATCGCCCGGATACTCAAGTAAGTAGTTGTGACACTCCAAAAAATTTTGTTTTGGTTTTCAGCAAAAACTTTGTTGGTTTTGAAGGAGGTCATTTAAACCCTTCCAAAAATCTCTTTCTCTCAAGAATTTTTCCCTTTGACAAAGGATTTTACTTTGGCACCTTCTTCAACTCTGGTGTTGGTTATTAAAGACCTCTCTTCTGATTCTCCCCTTCTCAAATTTATTTTTGGGATTTGTTTTCTTTTAAAAGAAAACCCTAGGAGTTTTGGGTCTTCTCTTATTTTGAAACCACCCATGGTTTTCTGCATAGTGGCACGGAAAGGCACGGTAGCCTACCAGCTAGACTTACCCGAAGATTTATCCGACGTCCACGACGTGTTCCACGTCTCACAATTGAGGAAGTGCGTGAGCAACCCAGAGAAGCAAGTATCCCATGAAAACATTGACGTGCAGCCAGACCTCACATATCGAGAGTATCCAATAAAAATCTTGGAGGAGTCTGAAAGGAGAACCCGATAGAAAACCATCAAGTTCTTCAAAGTTCAGTGGAGCAACCACACCGAGAGTGAAGCCACTTGGGAAAGAGAGGATTTTCATCGGACAGAGCACCCACATTTATTTGAGGATCAGCTGAAATCTCGGGGACGAGATTTTTCCTAAGGGGGTAGGTGTTGTGACACTCCAAAAAAATTTGTTTTGTTTTTCAGCAAAAACTTTGTTGGTTTTGAAGGAGGCCATTTAAACCCTTCCAAAAATCTCTTTCTCTCAAGAATTTTTCCATTTGACAAAGGATTTTACTTTGGCACCTTCTTCAACTCTGGTGTTGGTTATTAAAGACCTTTCTTCTGATTCTCCCCTTCTCAAATTTATTTTTGGGATTTGTTTTCTTTCAAAAGAAAACCCTAGGAGTTTTGGGTCTTCTCTTATTTTGAAACCACCCATGGTTTTACCATGCCTCATGTGGTAAATCTTCCCAAAATCCCTCCTTCCTCTTTGGGACAATCCAAATATTCTGTCCCAACAAGTCCAACTCATTTTTGGATTTTATTTCATTAAATTCTTTCCCCAAAACAATTCTGCCCATTATTTTGAGCCTAGGTGATTTGCAAAGCAAGTACCTAATTGCCTTTGAACTTTGCTCTCAAACTAACTTCTTTGGATAGTACCTAGCACCCACAACCTAGAACCATCAAGACCCACTCTTCTTCTTTTCAAAATTTTCAAGTTTCAGCTTCTGCAAGTTTGGACCAGATTTGTCAAATTTGGTGAAATTCATATATCCTCTTCTCCAAAAATTCCACCAAAATTCAGGCAACCTCTAGTTGCAATGAGAGGCCACTCCACCAAAAATCAGCTCAAGGAAAAATCCCCACATGCCAAAAACATTCTGTCAAACACCCGGCATGCCTTTGTCACTTTGCACTTTCGGTAAAATTCAGAGATTCCGTGTCGTTTCTTCATCAGAGATCAGTCACACTGTCAGCAAGGCGCTCTGGCGCGTGCTATGCAACCCTCCTCCTGGCCGGGCGTCGACGCCCTTGGACGGATCTTTGGCGTCGGTGGCAGCGAGCCTCCCCGGCGTTGGCGGTTTCTGCGGTGGCTGCGCCACCCGTGGCGGCCAGCGAGGGCCTGAGCCTGCTCGCCACGCCACCCGGCGCCGCCCATCGTTCCCTGGCCCTCCGCGTGGCTCATGCACGCCAGCACACCCCGCGGCACCGTCGCCGTGGCCGAAGCTGTTGGGGAACGTAGTAATTTCAAAAAATTTCCTACGCACACGCAAGACCATGGTGATGGCATAGCAACGAGAGGGGAGAGTGTCTGTCCACGTACCCTCGTAGACCGAAAGCGGAAGCATTTTAACAATGCGGTTGATGTAGTCGTACGTCTTCATGATCCGACCGATCCAAGCACCGAACGACGGCACCTCCGAGTTACGCACACGTTCGCTCGATGGCGATCCCGGACTCCGATCCAGCAAAGTGTCGGGATGAGTTCCGTCAAGACGACGGCGTGGTGACGATGATGATGCTCCACCGACGCAGGGCTTCGCCTAAGCTCATGACGATATGACTTCTCCGCGCAGGGCTTCGCCTAAGCTCCACGACGATATGACCGAAGTGGAATATGGTGGAGGGGGCACCGACACGGCTAAGGAACGATCCGTAGATCAACTTGTGTGTTCTAGGGTGCCCCCGCCCCGATATAAAGGAGCCAAGGGGAGGGCGGCCGGCCAAGTGGAGGCGCCAGGAGTCCTACTCCTCCAGGAGTAGGATTCCCTCTCAATCCTAGTTGGAATAGGATTCACGGAGGGGAAAGAGAGAGGGGCGGCCCACCTTTCCTAGTCCTAGTAGGACTAGGGAAGGGGGGCGCGCGCCACCTAGGGCTGGCCCTTTCTCCTTTCCACCAAGGCCCACTATGGCCCATATAGTTCCCGGGGGGGTTCCGGTAACCTCCCGGTACTCCGGTAAATTCCCGATTTCACTCGGAACATTTCCGATGTCCAAATGTAGGCTTCCAATATATCAATCTTTATGTCTCGACCATTTCGAGACTCCTCGTCATGTCCGTGATCACATCCGGACTCGAACAACCTTGGTACATCAAAACTTATAAACTCATAATGAACTGTCATCGAAACGTTAAGCGTGCGGACCCTACGGGTTCGAGAACTATGTAGACATGACTTAGAACCATTCTCGGTCAATAACCAATAGCGGAACCTGGATGCCCATATTGGTTCCTACATATTCTACGAAGATCTTTATCGGTCAAACCGCATAACGATATCGTTGTTCCTTTTGTCATCGGTATGTTACTTACCCGAGATTCGATCGTCGGTATCCAATACCTAGTTCAATCTAGTTCATGGTAAGTCTCTTTACTCGTTCCGTAATACATCATCTCACAACTAACTCATTAGTTGTAATGCTTGCAAGGCTTATGTGATGTGTATCACCGAGAAGGCCCAGAGATACCTCTTCGACAATCGGAGTGACAAAACCTAATCTCAAATACGCCAACCCAACAAGTACCTTTGGAGACACCTGTAGTACTCCTTTATAATCACCCGATTCGTTGTGACGTTTGGTAGTACCAAAGTGTTCCTCCGTAAACGGAGTTGCATAATCTCATAGTTACAGGAACATGTATAGGTCATGAAGAAAGCATAAGCAACATACTAAACGATCAAGTGCTAAGCTAACGAAATGGGTCATGTCAATCACATCATTCTCCTAATGATGTGATCCCATTAATCAAATGACAACACATGTCTATGGTTAGGAAACATAACCATCTTTGATCAATGAGCTAGTCTTGTAGAGGCATACTAGTGACTATCTGTTTGTCTATGTATTCACACATGTATTATGTTTCGGTTAATACAATTCTAGCATGAATAATAAACATTTATCATGATATAAGGAAATAAATAATAACTTTATTATTGCCTCTAGGGCATATTTCCTTGATCTCCCACTTGCACTAGAGTCAATAATCTAGATTACACAAGAATGATTCTAACACCCATGGAGTCTTGGTGCTGATCATGTTTTGCTCGTGGAAGAGGCTTAGTCAACGGTCTCGCAACATTCAGATCCGTATGTATTTTGCAAATCTCTATGTCTCCCACTTGGACTTGGTCCGAATGGAATTGAAGCGTCTTTTGATATGCTTGGTCCTCTTGTGAAATCTGGATTCCTTTGCCAATGCAATTGCACCAATATTATCACAGAAGATCTTCATTGGTCCCGATGCACTAGGTATGACACCTAGATCGGAAATGAACTCTTTCATCCGACTCCTTCATTTGCTGCTTCCAAGCAGCTATGTATTCCGCTTCACATGTAGATCCCGCCACGACGCTTTGTTTAGAACTGCACCAACCGACAGCTCCACCGCTTAATAAAAATACGATCCGGTTTGTGATTTAGAATCGTCCGGATCAGTGTCAAAGCTTGCATCGACGTAACCATTTATGACTAGCTCTTTGTCACCTCCATATACGAGAAACATATCCTTAGTCCTTTTAGGTATTTCAGATGTTCTTGACCGCTGTCCGATGATCCACTCTGGATTACTTTGGTACCTTCCTGCCAAGCTTACAGCTAAGCATACGTCAGTCTGGTACACAGCATTGCATACATGATAGAGCCTATGGCTGAAGCATAGGAACATCTTTCATTTCTCTCTATCTTCTGCTGTGGTCGGGCATTGAGTCGACTCAATCTTACACCTTGTAATACTGGTAAAAACCTTTCTTTGCTCGATCCATTTTAACTTCTTCAAAACTTTATCAAGGTATGTGCTTTGTGAAAGTCCAATTAAGCGCCTTGATCTATCTCTATAGATCTTGATGCCCAATATGTAAGCAGCTTCACCGAGGTCTTTCATTGAAAAACTTTTATTCAAGTATCCTTTTATGCTATCCAGAAATTCTATATCATTTCCAATCAACAATATGTCGTCCACATATAATATCGAAATGCTACAGAGCTCCCACTCACTTTCTTGTAAATACAAAGCTTCTCCAAAAGTGCAGATAAAACCATATGCTTTGATCACACTATCAAAGCGCTTATTCCAACTCCGAGAGGCTTGCACTGGACAATAAATTGATCGTTGGAGCTTGCACACTTTGTTAGCACCCTTTGGATCAACAAAACCTTCTGGTTGCATCATATACAACTCTTCTTCTAGAAATCCATTCAAGAATGCAGTTTTACATCCATTTGCCAAATTTCATAATCATAAAATGCGGCAATTGCTAACATGATTCGGACAGACTTAAGCATCGCCACTGGTGAGAAAGTCTCATCGTAGTCAACCCCTTGAACTTGTCGAAAACCTTTTGCAACAAGTCGAGCTTTGTAGACAGTTATATTACCATCGGCGTCGGTCTTCTTCTTAAAGATCCATTTATTCTCAATAGCTTGCCGATCATCGGGCAAGTCAACCAAAGTCCATACTTTGTTCTCATACATGGATCCCATCTCAGATTTCATGGCTTCCAGCCATTTCGCGAATCTGGGCTCACCATCGCTTCTTCATAGTTTGTAGGTTCGCCATGGTCAAGTAACATGACTTCCGAATAGGATTACCGTACCACTCTGTGCGATTTTACTCTGGTTGACCTCGAAGTTCAAGAGTAACTTGATCTCAAGCTTCATGATCATCATCATTAGTTTCCTCACTAATTGGTGTAGTTGTCACAGAACCGTTTCTTGTGATGAACTACCTTTCAATAAGGGAGCAGATCTGATTATCTCATCAAGTTCTACTTTCCTCCCACTCACTTCTTTCGAGAGAAACTCCTTCTCTAGAAAGGATCCGAATTTAGCAACGAAAACTTTGCCTTCAGATCTGTGATAGAAGGTGTACCCAACAGTCTCCTTTGGGTATCCTATGAAGACACATTTTCGATTTGGGTTCGAGCTTATCTGTTTGAAGTTTCTTCACATAAGCATCGCAGCCCCAAACTTTAAGAAACGACAACTTTGGTTTCTTGCCAAACCACAGTTCATACGGTGTCGTCTCAACGGACTTAGATGGTGCCCTATTTAACGTGAATGCGGCCGTCTCTAAAGCATATCCCCAAAACGATAGCGGTAAATCAGTAAGAGACATCATAGATCGCACCATATCAAGTAAAGTACGACACGACGTTCGACACACCATTTCTCGTGGTGTTCGGGTGGCGTGAGTTGCTAAACTATTCCACATTGTTTCAAATGTAAACCAAACTCGTAACTCAAATATTCTCCTCCACGATCCGATCGTAGAAATTTTATTTTCTTGTTACGATGATTTTCCACTTCACTCTGAAATTCTTTGAACTTTTCAAATGTTTCAGATTTGTGTTTCATTAAGTAGATATACCCATATCTGCTCAAATCATCTGTGAAGGTGAGAAAATAACGATACCCATGGCGTGCCTCAACATTCATTGGACCACAAACATCGGTATGTATGATTTCCAACAAATCAGTTGCTCGCTCCATAGTTCCGAGAACGGCGTTTTAGTCATCTTGCCCATGAGGCACGGTTCATAAGTACCAAGTGATTCATAATCAAGTGATTCGAAGCCCATCAAGATGGAGTTTCTTCATGCGTTTTACATCGATATGACCCAAACGGCGATTGCCACAAATAAGTTGCATTATCATTATCAACTCTGCATCTTTTGGTTTCAACACTATGAATATGTGTACTACTACTATCGAGATTCAATAAAATAGACCACTCTTCAAGGGTGCATGACCATAAAAGATATTATTCATATAAATAGAACAACCATTATTCTCTGTCTTAAATGAATAACCGTCTCGCATCAAACAAGATCCAGATATAATGTTCATGCTTAACGCTGGCACCAAATAACAATTATTTAGGTCTAAAACTAATCCCGATGGTAGATGTAGAGGTAGCGTGCCGACCGCGATCACATCGACTTTGGAACCATTTCCCACGCGATCGTCACCTCGTCCTTAGCCAATCTTCGCTAATCCGTAGTTCCTGCTTTGAGTTGCAAATATTAGCAATGTAACCAGTATCAAATACCTGTGTACTCTGCGAGTATTAGTAAGGTACACATCAATAACATGTATATCACATATACCTTTGATCACCTTGCCATCCTTCTTATCCGCCAAATACTTGGGGCAGTTCCGCTTCCGGTGTCCGGTTTGCTTGCAGTAAAACACTCGGCCAGTGCTTAGGTCCAGACTTGGGTTTCTTCTCTTGAGCAGCAACTTGCTTGCTGTTCTTTTGAAGTTCCCTTCTTCTTTCCTTTGCCCTTTTCTTGAAACTAGTGGTCTTGTTGACCATCAACACTTGATGCTCTTTCTTGATTTCTACCTCCATGCTTTTAGCATTGCGAAGAGCTCGGAATTGTTTTGGTCATCCCTTGCATATTATAGTTCATCACGAAGCTCTTGTAGCTTGGTGGCGTGATTGGAGAATTCTGTCAATGACACTATCATCCGGAAGAGTAACTCCCGGTTGAATCAAGTGATTATTATACCGGACATTTTGAGTATATGTTCACCGATGTAACTATTCTCCTCCATCTTGCAGCTATAGAACTTATTGGAGACTTCATATCTCTCAATCCGGGCATTTGCTTGAAATATTAACTTCAACTCCTGGAACATCTCATATGCTCCATGACGCTCAAAACGTCGTTGAAGACCCGGTTCTAAGCCGTAAAGCATGGCACATCGAACTATCGAGTAGTCATCGCTTTGCTCGCCAGACGCTCACAACTTTCGGCGTTGCTCTCGCAGCAGTTCGCACCCAGCGGTGCTTCCGGGGCGTAATTCTTACGTGCAGCAATGAGGATAATCCTCGTTACGGACTCAGTCCGTGTAATTGCTACCATCATCTTTCAACTTTGCTTTCTCAAGGAACGCATTAAAATTCAACGGAACAACAAAGACGAGCCATCTATCTACAAGAAACATAGACAAGCAAAAATACTATCGGTACTAAGTTCATGATAAATTTAAGTTTAATTAATCATATTAAAAACCTCCCACTTAGACAGACATCTCTCTAGTCATCTAAGTGATTACGTGATCCAAATCAACTAAACCATGTCCGATCATCACGTGAGATGGAGTAGTTTCAATGGTGAACATCACTATGTTGATCATATCTACTATATGATTCACGCCGACCTTCGGTCTCCGTGTTCGAGGCCATATCTGTTATATGCTAGGCTCGTCAAGTTTAACTCTGAGTATTCGCGTGCGCAACTGTTTTGCACCCGTTGTATTTGAACGAGAGCCTATCACACCCGATCATCACGTGGTGTCTCAAAGACGAAGAACTTTCGCAAGCGGTGCATACTCGGGAGAACACTTCTTGATAATTTTAGTGAGAGATCATCTTATAATGCTACCGTCAATCAAAGCAAGATAAGATGCATAAAGGATAAACATCACATGCAATCAATATAAGTGATATGATATGGTCATCATCATCTTGTGCTTGTGATCTCCATCGCCAAGCACCGTCATGATCACCATCGCCACCGCGCGACACCTTGATCTCCATCGTAGCATCGTTGTCGCCTCGCCAACTATTGCTTCTACGACTATCGCTATCGCTTAGTGATAAAGTAAAGCAATTACATGGCTTTTGCATTTCATACAATAAAGCGACAACCATATGGCTCCTGCCGATTGCCGATAACTCGGTTACAAAACATGATCATCTCATACAATAAAATATAGCATCACGCCTTGACCACATCACATCACAACATGCCCTGCAAAAACAAGTTAGACGTCCTCTACTTTGTTGTTGCAAGTTTTACGTGGCTGCTACGGGCTGAGCAAGAACCGTTCTTACCTACGCATCAAAACCACAACGATAGTTTGTCAAGTTGGTGCTGTTTTAACCTTCGCAAGGACCGGGCGAGCCACACTCGGTTCAACTAAAGTGAGAGAGACAGACACCCGCCGGTCACCTTTAAGCAACGAGTGCTCGAGCGGTGAAACCAGTCTCGCGTAAGCGACGCGTAATGTCGGTCCGGCCGCTTCATCTCACAATACCGCCGAACCAAAGTATGACATGCTGGTAAGCAAGATGACTTATATCGCCCACAACTCACTTGTGTTCTACTCGTGCATATGACATCAACGCATAAAACCAGGCTCGGATGCCATTGTTGGGGAACGAGTAATTTCAAAAAATTCCCACGCACACGCAAGACCATGGTGATGGCATAGCAACGAGAGGGAGAGTGTCCGTCCACGCACTCGTGAGACCGAAAGCGAAGCGTTTTAACAACGCGGTTGATGTAGTCGTCGCCTTCACGATCCGACCGATCCAAGCACCGAACGTCACGGCACCTCCGAAGTTCGCACACGCTCAGCTCGATGACGATCCCGGACACCGATCCAGCAAAGTGTCGGGATGAGTTCCACAAGACGACGGCGTGCAGGACGATGATGATGCTCCACCGACGCAGGGCTTCGCTTAAGCTCCGCGACGATATGACTTCTCCGCGCAGGCTTCGCTTAAGCTCCATGACGATATGACCGAAGTGGAATATGGTGGAGGGGGCACCGACACGGCTAAGGAACGATCCGTAGATCAACTTGTGTGTTCTAGGGTGCCCCGCCCCAGTATATAAAGGAGCCAAGGGGGAGGGGGCCGGCCGGCCAAGAGGAGGCGCGCCAGGGAGTCCTACTCCCTCCGGGAGTAGGATTCCACCTCCAATCCTAGTTGGAATAGGATTCACCGGAGGGGGAAAGAGAGAGAGGGGGCCGGCCCACCTTTCCTAGTCCTAGTAGGACTAGGGGAAGGGGGGAGGCGCGCGGCCACCTAGGGCTGGCCCTTTCTCCTTTCCACCAAGGCCCACTATGGCCCATATAGTTCCTGGGGTTCGGTAACCTCCGGACTCCAGAATTTCGATTTTACTCGGAACATTTCCGATGTCCAAATGTAGGCTTCCAATATATCAATCTTTATGTCTCGACCATTTCGAGACTCCTCGTCATGTCCGTGATCACATCCGGACTCGAACAACCTTCGTACATCAAAACTTATAAACTCATAATGAACTCATCATCGAAACGTTAAGCGTGCGGACCCTACGGGTTCGAGAACTATGTAGACATGACTTAGAACCATTCTCGGTCAATAACCAATAGCGGAACCTGGATGCCCATATTGGTTCCTACATATTCTACGAAGATCTTTATCGGTCAAACCGCATAACGATATCGTTGTTCCTTTTGTCATCGGTATGTTACTTACCCGAGATTCGATCGTCGGTATCCAATACCTAGTTCAATCTAATTCATCGTAAGTCTCTTTACTCGTTCCGTAATACATCATCTCACAACTAACTCATTAGTTGTAATGCTTGCAAGGCTTATGTGATGTGTATCACCGAGAAGGCCAGAGATACCTCTCCGACAATCGGAGTGACAAAACCTAATCTCAAATACGCCAACCCAACAAGTACCTTTGGAGACACCTATAGTACTCCTTTATAATCACCCGATTCACGTTGTGACGCTTGGTAGTACCCAAAGTGTTCCTCCGTAAACGGAGTTGCATAATCTCATAGTTACAGGAACATGTATAGGTCATGAAGAAAGCATAAGCAACATACTAAACGATCAAGTGCTAAGCTAACGAAATGGGTCATGTCAATCACATCATTCTCCTAATGATGTGATCCCATTAATCAAATGACAACACATGTCTATGGTTAGGAAACATAACCATCTTCGATCAATGAGCTAGTCTTGTAGAGGCATACTAGTGACTATCTGTTTGTCTATGTATTCACACATGTATTATGTTTCCGGTTAATACAATTCTAGCATGAATAATAAACATTTATCATGATATAAGGAAATAAATAATAACTTTATTATTGCCTCTAGGGCATATTTCCTTCAGAAGCACAGGGCGTGCCCTCTGCCACCGACGGGCCCGCGCTACCCCGTTCCGTCGAAACCCACTCAAAGCTCCTAATCCAAGTCCGTTTAGCGTCTGAATGGAACCAGTGGGACTCCACGATGACGCTCATCCCCCTAAACCTCCCCGACCAAGCTCTGCGCCGCCGTAACCTTCGCCGGAGAACTCCGTTCACGGCCACCGCCTCGGACCCCCTATAGAAAGGGGACCCAAGCTCGCCCTCGAGCACGCACGATCCCTGCACCTCACCAACACTCCGCCAGGCCACTAGGAGGACCTCGAGGAGGTCTCCTCCCCCAACTCCGGCCGCCCCGTTCCGCCTCGGCCTCCACCTCGATTCACTCCAGTGAGGCCGTCCCCAGCGCCCTAACCTCGTCAGCAACCCTCTCGAGCCCCCAGTAGTCTAACCCCCTCTTCAATTTTCTCTTCGCACCACTCCCAGGCGAGATCCAACCCCTCCCGAACCGCCGTCCGCCGGAGCAACGGCCGCCGTCGACGTAGTGCTCGCCGGCGACCACCACCACCACCCACCGACGCGGAATGACGCACTGAGCACGGAGGTACCACCCGATCCCCCTGCCTCGTCGTGGATCGCCACCGACGACCACCGCGCCTCTCGGGCGCCGATGAGCTCTGCCGCCTCGTTTGAATTTTCAAACCTGACGGGTGGGACCTGCCCATCAGCGCCTCTGTTCTTTTTTTTTGAACTGTTTTCTGAAAGCGTATTCTGACAAATGCGCTTTCCAATCTGAATCGTTTTCTGAACTTTTCTGTTCTGCCCCCTGAGTATTTTTTGTTTCATTACAGAAAGGTCCTTGGACCAAAATACTTATAACTTTTAAACAGAAAAGGATTTTTGAGTGATTCTTTTTCTGTCCTCTTCAAAATTTTCTCTAGTTTTTTTATCAGATTTATTTGAAAAATATTTGGAATATTTTTTGAGCACCCCTTGGTATTTACGTTAGTGCGTATATTTTTGTATACCGTAGATACCGAAGGAGGTGACGGAACCGCGAACTTCACCGAGCTAGGCCCCGACTACTCCGAACCAGGCAAGCATGTTTGAACTTTCGATATGATGAGTGTTTGGGAATGTGTGCATTAATTAGTATCATGGCATGTTCATGAGTATCTCGATGAAAGTTTTATCACGTAAAAAGTTGAGGCAAGTGAGTTCGGAAATCCATGAGTTGTTGGAAACAAGTTGCATGGCCATGAGTTGGCATGAGAATGGGTAAGATGGCAGTGTTGTAGAATGCCGTCTTATGCTGCACCGTTGAACCAAAGGTCAACATAAATCAGTCCGATTCCGTCCGTCTCCCCTTTCGTACTACCACATGTTTTCCATAAGGGATACGGCTTAGTAAGTTGCAAACCACTTTCTGGTACACACCAAATCGAGAGGCGGGATGAGGGTTCCATGGCCTGGATTAAAGCCTATCATCCGTCGGGGCATGGGTGTTTCCGGTTGGGACCGAGAGGGGCACCCTTAGAGCGGCGTATATAAATTTGATCCCATGCTATTCGAGATTGTGATCTCCCCGTCTCAAAGTTTTTCTTGAACGCTGTCTAGGGTGATTCCTGGCAACGTGAGGTAGGATGGGTGTGTACTGGTTAGCTGTGTTTTCTCCGAAATACCGTAAATGGAACTAGTCCCCCGTGACTACGGAAATCCGTTGGCTGTGGATAATTTTAGTAAAACTCTGCAGAGTCAATAATCCTTGAAATCATCTTATCCATGTCCAAGAGTTGTGTTCATCTTATCTTGTCAAGTGTTAGTCTGGGTGACAGAAACTCCTGAGAACCACATGAGTGTTAAATGTTTATTTCCTGTGGATGGACTAACCCATTTTTTATCATGTGATGAATATTTTCCTATGAGCACTATTTCTTGCAAGTTAACCAATATGAAAAGTGAATTATAAGCCCTTTCTGCGATGTCGCTCAGACGTCCGACTGCGGCATTGTTATTATTTACTTTTGTTATAAGCCCTTTCTGCGATGTCGCTCAGACATCCGACTGCGGCATTGTTATTATTTACTTTTGTTATAAGCCCTTTCTGCGATGTCGCTCAGACATCCGACTGCGACATTGTTATTATTTACTTTTGTTATAAGCCCTTTCTGCGATGTCGCTCAGACGTCCGACTGCGGCATTTGTTGTTATTTATTTTCAATATAAGCCCTTTCTGTGATGTCGCCCCGACGTCCGATTGTGGCACGCATGTCTTTTTTTTTCAATATAAGCCCTTTACGTGGTGTCGCTCGACGCCTCGATCGCGGGTACGCTTTTAATTATTTGTTCACCCTTCGAGGCGTCGTTTCAGACACCCGATTGGTTTTCAGTTATTTTTACCACCACCTGACTTCCTTCTTACTAATTAAAGTGGTGTTACTTCCTCATTTGGATGTACCATACTAATTATTCATGACGCATTCATGCATACATTTGTTATATCTTTTGTCCGAACCGTCTTGCGAGTACTTTCAAAGTACTCACCTGGCTGGTTGATTTGGCCAGATGCTGACGAAGGCGATCTCATGGATGAAGAGTTCGATAGCGAGTCCGACGCCTAGAGGAATCCCAGTCAGTCTCATGCGACCCCTGGATTAGTCAATGTGTTATATTCTCTTCCGCTACCCAAATAAATTCACCGAGCCTCACCTCGACGCTCGATGAGCCGCCAGTGTAGGAGTCATATCATCCACTCCACTGTGTTATTCCACTATTTTACCTCGAGTCAGTAGTATGCCACCACTCCACTGTGTCATATCCGCCACTATGTATAATTATTGGCGTGCTTGTAATAAATTGTTGAGCAAGGTCAGCTCGGCCCTGTAATATATTAAATGCTACTGGCTTATTGTATCAAGGTTTTGTCTACCAGAAAGGAGGATTTTCCTCACACTGGAATTAATAGATCGGTTTCTCAATAAATATTTTTATTGGAAAACCGGTCGTGACAAGCTTGGTACCAGAGCCAGCTGATCAGAGAAGCCACTAGGTGCGATCGCTAATCGGTTATTAGCATATAGAGCTAATTCATATTTTTACAAATGTAGTCAATTTTCGACAACAAGATAAATTTATGATTTGACCACTCAGAATTTTTGCCTACTTTTGTAGATGGCTGGCAACGACTGCGAGTCACAGATGTTCGCCAACATGCCCGATGGGTTCTTCAAGCTTCTCTCCTTCATCGTCCAAGTCGCGATTGGGCCATTTGTGCGCCCAGTCTTCTCACTCTCTCAGCACAAGGTCAATGACCGTCTAACCATGCACCAGGTCGCGGTGCAATTCAAGGGAGGGCGAGTTGAGCGTTTCCGGTTCTTGGGGAGAGCCATGCCCACGGAGAAGCATGCACTGCAGATGGCAGCCCGTGAGGCGATAGCTCGTCTCAGGGATATCCTTCCTTCGATGAAGACTCGTCATTACCACTACCTTCCATGTCACGTGCCATACACCTGCCACTACGCGTTCTCTTGCCCCAGAGGAGAACGAGACGAAGCTTTTGAGATGCTTATCAAGTATCTCCGGGCTTTGGAGGCAGCCTTCGACAACCTGGTGGACGACTTTGTAGCTGCCCGCATGGACTCAGTCCATGGTTGTGCCGCCAACAGGAGGGAGCTCCTGCGCACCGCACCGCCACTGACTTTCGTCTCATCATCAACATCTTTTGCTCCTACTGCTCTTGCTACTACTCGTCGCCTGCCTACCATGGAGGAGTTCAACCATGTCATTGCGCCTTCTCCAGTTCGTTCTGCACCACCCCTTGCGCCCGCCATGTTCGAGTTGTCCCGCATAGGGCACCTGCTCCACCAACTCAGCGCAGCGCTTCACGTCTGGAGCCCATCTCCGAAGAGGAGGTTGAGTCCCCAGCCTCACTGCGCCTCACCCTCGGCAGGCCAAGGGAAATCCTTACCATCTCCGACTGAGTACGCTTAGCCGCCATGCGATGTACCGACTCGTGCGATATGTTTATATGTACATAGGCTGTGAGAAGTAGCTTGTTTGCGCATCATGTAGGAACTGGAGAAGTGCACTAGCCTAAATAACATGTCAGGATTATGTACGCATATCCTGAGTGATGTATTGTATAATTACTGCTTGCGTGTAAGATATGTAATGAGCAGTCCTTCTCCGTGCGCAAACGTTTATTCTCTTGAAAAAATCTTGGAGCATTTGCGACTTCTTCCGTCTTCATGAATTTATTAACTTTTGCGACTCAAATTTCTTTTCTTATGAGTTTCACAAAATATGTCCCCAGAGTGAACAATGTCTCGTCCTTGGACGCGCTCCATGCCAACTCCGCCAGACAAAAATTATGACACACAGCCCAGCAACAATTTCACACAGGGGCAGTCAAGTCAACAGGACAGTGAAACATCACTTTCCCGAATGTGCCGTCTTTATGAGCAAACTCAGCAACAACATCAGGAAATGATGAACCAAGTCATCAATATGGGAAATCACCGTGGACAGTTTCAGCAGCAATCAAAGTTATCCGAGCTACAAAAGACGCGTCCCCAAACATTTTCGCACACTGACAAACCTCTTGAAGCCGATGACTGGCTTCGAGACATGGAAAGAAAATTAATTATTGCCCAGTGTTCAGATCTGGAGAAAGTACTGTATGCACCGCACTATCTCACTGGAGCAGCCGCATCATGGTGGGAAAATTTCCTACACAAGCACCCCAACGAAAATAATATAACATGGGAGGAGTTTAAAGAAGGTTTTCGTGGGGCACATATTCCTAAGAGTCTTATGAAGATCAAAAAGAGAGAATTTGATGACCTCAAGCAAAGGACAATGACGGTGTCAGAATACAACATTCAGTTTACTCTATTGTCTCGCTACGCCAACGAGGAGTGTATGTCTGAAAGCAAGAAGATGGAAAAATTTCTAGACGGTCTGACGCCCGCGCTTAAATGCCAGTTGGTTGTGCACACCTTCCCGGATTTTAAGACGCTGGTGGATAAGGCCATTACTTTGGAAATGAGAGACGCAGCTTGGAAGATTTCCGCAAGCGAAAAAGGGACCAGACTAATCATGCCCGCAACCACCGCGGCAAGACATATGTTCAGAAAAACTGGACACCCAAACCCATGACAAACGTCTCATGCCCAATCAAGAATTTTCATGCAAGGGACAAGGAGTTCACATACCGCCCAGGCGTTACCTGTTACGCTTATGGAGAAGAAGGGCACTATGCCAAGCAGTGCCCCAAGCCAAGGAACTCGACCCCAAAGCCGAACAACGGAGGCAATAATTCAACGCCAAAGCGCAACAATTTCAACCCAAATAACAACCACAGGAAGGGTCATCTGAACCACGTGACCAAAGAGGAAGCACAGAATGCCCCAGATATGGTACTCGGTACGTTTCCTGTCAACACAATACCTGCCATGGTTTTGTTTGATTCTGGAGCTTCTCACTCATTCATTTTGAAAAGTTTTGCCTTGCAAAATAATTTTTCGATGCTTCCTTTGGAAAAATCTATGATCGTCAAGTCCCCTGGGATTAAGCAAGTTACCCAGAGTTATTGCCAGGGAGTGATTATTGAGTTTGAAGGGTTGAAGTTTCACGCAAATCTTATCGTGTTGAAAATAAAGGGCTGGATGTCATCCTAGGGATGGATTGGTTAACCACCAACAAAGGTTTTATTGATTGCTTCAACCGGACCGTGATTCTCACCCACCACCGGGAAGACCATAAAAGATTCAGCCAAGGAAAGAAAAATATCCCGCAACCAAGATTGAACAAGGTGGATATTTCTGAATTGAGCAAGGTTCCGAGAGTGTGTGAATTTCAGACGTATTTCGAAGAACTACCGGGCATGCCACTGCATCGAGAGATAGAATTCAGCATTGAGCTAGCACCCGAACCGCCCCATATACAAGAAACCATACAGAATGGCACCATCCGAATTGGTAGAGCTGAAGAAGCAAATAAAAGAATTCTTGGACAAAGGTTATATCCGAGCCAGCTCCTCACCACAGGGTTCACCAATTTTATTTGCCAAAAAGAAGGATGGAACCCTGAGATTGTGCATAGACTATCGAGCGCTTAACATGGTCACAATCAAGAACAAATATCCGATGCCACGGATAAATGATTTATTTGATCAGCTCACTCAGGCCAAGGTGTTCTCAAAAATTGACTTGAGGTCGGGATACCATCAATTAAAAGTGCGAACCGAAGATATTCCCAAGACGGCTTTCACCTCCAGATACGGATTATATGAGTTCACCATAATGCCATTCGGACTAACAAACGCCCCCGCATATTTTGTTCACCTCATGAACAAAGTATTTATGAAGTTTATGGACAAGTTTGTTGTGGTATTTATCGATGATATTCTGGTATACTCCAAAACACCAGAAGAGCACGCTGAACATCTCCGAATTGTACTAGGGGAACTCGGGAAACATCAATTGTACGCTAAATTCAGCAAGTGTGAATTTTGGCTAAGGCAAGTAGGTTTTTTGGGCCACGATCGACCCAAGAAGGTATTGCCGAGACCGGAAAAAGTCAAGGCCGATTTGGTGGAAGCCACCAGCCAAACAGTAATGACGTCTGAAGTTTCTTGGGAATGGCAGGATACTACCAAGATTTATTGAAGGATTCTCCACCATAGCAAAGCCAATGAGGCAGCTACTCAAGAAAGACAAGAAGTTTGAACGGACGGAAGCTTGCAGAAAAGTTTCCAAGAATTAAAAAGGAAATTAACGTCAAGACCAAGATTAATTGTGCGGACATACACAAGAATTTTGAGGTGTATTGCGACGCATCCGGAAAGGCCTCGGATGCGTGTTGATGCAAGAAGGCAAGGTAGTCGCATATGTCTCCAGACAACTTCGCAAGCATGAAGAAAATTATCCTACTCATGACCTAGAGTTAGCAGCAGTTATTCATGCACTCAAAGAATGGAGACACTTTTTTACTTGGAAATCGTTGTGAGATATATACGGACCATAAGAGCCTCAAGTATATTTTCACACAACCGGAACTGAATTTGAGGCAACGACGCTGGTTGGAACTAGTGAAGGATTATGACGTTGGAATCCACTACCACCCAGGTAAAGCAAATGTAGTGGCAGATGCTCTAAGTCGGAACCCTAGCCCAAACGATGACGGCCTGCCAAACCTGAGGCCTGAATTTCGGCAGGAGTTTGCTAAACTCAACTTGCTGGTAGTCACCGAAGGCAGCGTATCAAATTTAGAAATACAGCCTACCCTAATGGAAACAATCAAAGAGGCTCAGCATGGACACCCCAACATTGAAGGCACTAAACGAAAAGTGAGTTTGGGCAAGGCCCCAGAATTCATTATCGACAAGCAGGGAATATTGTGGTACGGGGATAGACTTTGCGTACCAAATATCAAGGATCTTAAACAGCAGATCTTAGCTGAAGGCCACACCGCCCCGTATTCGATACATCCTAGAGGGACAAAAATGTACAAGGATATTCAGGAAAAAAATTGGTGGCACGATCTAAAAAGGGACATAGCCACATTCATCGCATGTTGTGACTCTTGTCAACGCATCAAAGCCGAGCATCAGAAACCGGCCGGACTTTTACAGCCAAATAAAATACCCGAGTGGAAATGGGACGAGATTGGGATGGATTTTATTGTTGGGCTACCTCGGTCACGGCACGGAAATAATGCCATTTGGGTCATCACTGATAGAATGACTAAAGTAGCACACTTCATCGCCGTGAAGACAACCCACACCACTCAGAAGCTTGCTAGGCTTTATCTTTCCCGTATCGTCTGCTTACATGGAGTCCCATAGAAAATAATCTCGAACTGAGGCACTCATTTCGTCTCCCGATTTTGGGATCACTTACAACAAGCTCAGGGAACTCAACTGGCATTCAGTACCGCATACCACCCCCAGACAGATGGGCAAACTGAGCGAGTAAACCAGATTCTAGAAGATATGCTGAGAGCATGTGTCCTCACCAATGGGACCAGTTGGGAAGAGAGCTTACCATACGCAGAATTCGCATATAACAACAGTTATCAGGCCAGCCTGCAAATGGCACCATTTGAGGCTCTGTACGGGTGAAGATGTCGTACCCCGCTAAATTGGTCGGAAACCGGAGACAGCCATATCTTTGGCCCAGGCATGCTCAAGGAGGCTGAAGATAAAGTCAAGGTGATTAGGGATCGACTCAAGACAACCCAAAGTCGACAGAAGAGTTATTACGATCAAAAACATCGGGGAGTCAGTTTTGAACCCGGTGAGCTTGTGTACCTACGAGTATCTCCTATGAGAGGCCTGCATCGATTCAAGATTAAAGGGAAGCTAGCACCAAGATTCATCGGACCATTCTGCATAGTGGCACGGAAAGGCACGGTAGCCTACCAGCTAGACTTACCCGAAGATTTATCCGAGGTCCACGACGTGTTCCACGTCTCGCAATTGAGGAAGTGCGTGAGCAACCCAGAGAAGCAAGTATCCCATGAAAACATTGACGTGCAGCCAGACCTCACATATCGAGAGCATCCAATAAAAATCTTGGAGGAGTCTGAAAGGAGAACCCGACAGAAAACCATCAAGTTCTTCAAAGTTCAGTGGAGCAACCACACCGAGAGTGAAGCCACTTGGGAAAGAGAGGATTTTCATCGGACAGAGCACCCACATTTATTTGAGGATCAGCTGAAATCTCGGGGACGAGATTTTTCCTAAGGGGGTAGGTGTTGTGACACTCCAAAAAAATTTGTTTTGGTTTTCAGCAAAAACTTTGTTGGTTTTGAAGGAGGTCATTTAAACCCTTCCAAAAATCTCTTTCTCTCAAGAATTTTTCCCTTTGACAAAGGATTTTACTTTGGCACCTTCTTCAACTCTGGTGTTGGTTATTAAAGACCTTTCTTCTGATTCTCCCCTTCTCAAATTTATTTTTGGGATTTGTTTTCTTTCAAAAGAAAACCCTAGGAGTTTTGGGTCTTCTCTTATTTTGAAACCACCCATGGTTTTACCATGCCTCATGTGGTAAATCTTCCCAAAATCCCTCCTTCCTCTTTGGGACAATCCAAATATTCTGTACCAACAATTCCAACTCATTTTTGGATCTTATTTCATTAAATTCTTTCCCCAAAACAATTCTGCCCATTATTTTGAGCCTAGGTGATTTGCAAAGCAAGTACCTAATTTCCTTTGAACTTTGCTCTCAAACTAACTTCTCTGGATAGTCCCTAGCACCCACAACCTAGAACCATCAAGACCCACTCTTCTTCTTTTCAAAATTTTCAAGTTTCAGCTTCTGCAAGTTTGGACCAGATTTGTCAAATTTGGTGAAATTCATATATCCTCTTCTCCAAAAATTCCACCAAAATTCAGGCAACCTCTAGTTGCAATGAGAGGCCACTCCACCAAAAATCAGCTAAAGGAAAAATCCCCACATGCCAAAAACATTTTGTCAAACACCCAGCATGCACTGTCACTTTGCACTTTCAGTAAAATTCAGAGATTCCGTGTCGTTTCTTCATCAGAGATCAGTCACTGTCAGATGATGCATGCTGGCGCGCACTGACCCCTCCTCCCTGGCCGGGCGTCGACGCCCCTTGGACGGATCTTTGGCGTCGGTGGCGGCGAGCCTCCCGGCGTTGGTGGTTTCTGCGGTGGCTGCGCCACCCGTGGCGGCCAGCGAGGGCCTGAGCCTGCTCGCCACGCCACCCGGCGCCGCCCATCGTTCCCTGGCCCTCCGCGTGGCTCATGCACGCCAGCACACCCCACGGCACCGTCGCCGTGGCCGGCAAGCACAGGGCGCGCCCTCTGCCGCCGACGGGCCCGCTCTACCCCATTCCGTCGAAACCCACTCAAAGCTCATAATCCAAGTCCGTTTAGCGTCTGAATGGAACCAGTGGGCCTCCACGATGACGCTCAACCCCCTAAACCTCCCCGACCAAGCTCTGCGCCGCCGTAACCTTCGCCGGAGAACTCCATTCACGGCCACCGCCTCGGACCGCCTATAAAGGGGCCCCGAGCTCGCCCTCGAGCACGCACCATCCTGCACCTCACCAACACTCCGCCCGAGCCACTAGGAGGACCTCGAGGAGGTCTCCTCCCCCAACTCCGGCCGCCCGTTCCGCCTCGGCCTCCACCTCGATTCACTCCGGTGAGGCCGTCCCGGCGCCCTAACCTCGTCGGCAACCCTCTCGAGCCCCAGAGTCTAACCCCTCTTCAATTTGCTCTTGCGGCACTCCCGGCGAGATCCAACCCCTCCCGAACCGCCGTCCGCAGGAGCAACGGCCGCCGTCGACGTAGTGCTCGCCGACGACCACCACCACCACCCACCGACGCGGAATGACGCACTGAGCACGGAGGTACCACCGGATACCCCTGCCTCGCCGTGGATCGCCGCCGATGACCACCGCGGCTCTCGGGCGCCGACGAGCTCTGCCGCCTCGTTTGAATTTTCAAACCTGACGGATGGGACCCGCCCGTCAGCCTCTCTGTTCTTTTTTTGAACCGTTTTCTGAAAGCGTATTCTAACAAATGCGCTTTCCAATCTGAATCGTTTTCTGAACTTTTCTGTTTCGCCTCGAGTATTTTCTGTTTCATTCTAAAGGTCCTTGGACCAAAACACTTATAACTTTTAAGCAGTAAAAGGATTTTGAGTGATTCTTTTCTGTCCTCTTCAAAATTTTCTCTAGTTTTTTATCAGATTTATTTGAATTGGAATATTTTTGAGCACCCTTGGTATTTACGTTAGTGCGTATATTTTGTATACCGTAGATACCGAAGGAGGTGACGGAACCATGAACTTCACCGAGCTAGGCCCGACTATTCGAACCAGGCAAGCATGTTTGAACTTTCGATATGATGAGTGTTTGGGCATGTGTGCATTAATTAGTATCATGGCATGTTTATGAGCATCTCAATGAAAGTTTTATCACGTAAAAAGTTGAGGCAAGTGAGTTCGGAAATCCATGAGTTGTTGGAAACAAGTTGCATGGCCATTAGTTGGCATGAGAATGGGTAAGATGGCAGTGTTGTAGCATGCCAGTCTTATGCCAGACCGTTGACCCAGTGTCAACATAAATCAGTCCAGTTCTCGTCCGTCTCCCCTTTGGTACTACCACATGTTTTCCGCAAGGGATACGGCTTAGTAAGTTGCAAACCACTTTCTGGTACAAACCAAATCGAGAGGCGGGATGAGGGTTCCATGGCCTGGATTAAAGCCTATCATCCGGTCGGGGGCATGGGTGTTTCAGTTGGGACGAGAGGGGGCACCCTTAGAGCGGCGTATATAAATTTTATCCCATGCTATTCGAGATTGTGATCTCCCGTCTCAAAGTTTTTCTTGAGCGCTGTCTAGGGTGATTCTGGCAGCGTGAGGTAGGATGGGTGTGTCTTGGTTAGCTGTGTTTTCTCCGAAATACCGTAAGCGGAACTAGTCCCCCGTGACTACGGAAATCCGTTGGCTGTGGATAATTTTAGTACAAACTCTGCAGAGTCAATAATCCTTGAAATCATCTTATCCATGTCCAAGAGTTGTGTTCATCTTATCTTGTCAAGTGTCAGTCTCGGTGATGGAAACTCCTGAGAACCACATGAGTGTTAAATGTTTATTTCCTGTGGATGGACTAACCCGTTTATTATCATGTGATGAATATTTTCCTATGAGCACTATTTCTTGCAAGTTAACCGATATGAAAAGTGAATTATAAGCCCTTTCTGCGATGTTGCTCAGACGTCCGACTGCGGCATTGTTATTATTTACTTTTGTTATAAGCCCTTTCGGCGATGTCATTCAGACATCCGACTGCGGCATTGTTATTATTTACTTTTGTTATAAGCCCTTTCTGCGATGTCTCTCATGCATCCGATTGCGGCATTGTTATTATTTACTTTTGTTATAAGCCCTTTCTGCGATGTCGCTCAGACATCCGACTGCGGCATTGTTATTCTTTACTTTTGTTATAAGCCCTTTCTGCGATGTCGCTCAGACGTCCAACTGCGGCATTTGTTGTTATTTATTTTCAATATAAGCCCTTTCTGTGATGCCGCCCCGACGTCCGACTGTGGCACGCATGTCTTTTATTTTCAATATAAGCCCTTTACGTGGTGTCGCTCAGACGCCCGACTGTGGCATGTTTTAATTATTTGTTCACCCTTCGAGGCGTCGCTTCAGACACCCGATTGGTTTTCAGTTATTTTTACCACCACCTGACTTCCTTCTTACTAATTAATGTTGTGTTACTTCCTCATTTGGATGTACCATACTAATTGTTCATAACGCATTCATGCATACATTTGTTATATCTTTTGTCCGAACTGTCTTGTAGTACTTTCAAAGTACTCACACGGCTTGTTGATTTGGCGGATCTTGTGAAAGCGATCTCATGGATGAAGAGTTCGATAGCGAGTCCGGCGCCTAGAGGAATCGATCAGTCTCATCGACCCTGGATTAGTCATCATGTTATATTCGCTTCCGCTACCCAAATAAATTCACCGAGCCTCACCTCGACGCTCGATGTGCCGCCGATGTAGGAGTCATATCATCCACTCCCTTTGTGTTATTCCACTATTTTACCTCGAGTCGATGGTATGCCACCACTCCACTGTGTCATATCCGCCACTATGTATAATTATTGGCATGCTTGTAATAAATTGTTGAGCAAGGTCAGCTCGACCCTGTAATATATTAAATGCTACTGGCTTATTGTATCAAGGTTTTGTCTACCAGAAAGGAGGATTTTCCTCACACTGGAATTAATAGATCGGTTTCTCAATAAATATTTTTATTGGAAAACTGGTCGTGACAGTAGTCCTGTACCCGGACATGCTATCCGCATATTTATCATAAACTTGCCCTTATAAGATCTGTCCTTTAAACATGAGTGGATAGCAAAAGCAAAACTGATCAGGTGTCCGGCCCCCCTCCCTGAGACCACGCCGGATCCTGTATTAACCAAGATGCTAGAGGTTGTGCCCTTTGAAGAAGGCGAAGGGGGGAACAAGGGAACTACTACCTCCGTGAAGGAGGCTATTAAGAAAGGGGGGATCGAGAATCCCTCCCTCCAAGGGGAGAAGAGGACCGCTTCCGAAGATCCGGAGACCAAAGCCTCAAAGCGGGGGAAGAAATCTTCACCAGAGGGTCCTGCGGCGGGAGATGCCCCGTCCGCACTATTTCCCCAAGGATATCAGCCCTCTAGCGAGCCGTAAGTAAAGGGGGCGTTTTTTTAAAGAGAGACATCCCCGTTTTATTTCTGAAGGTAACCGAAAGTTTACCTTGTAGTTCGAATCTCAGCCCTTCACAGCAGAGCTCGTCTTCAGGGGATCTTGGTTCGGAGATGATGCAGAGTGAAACGTCTCCGCCTGCCGTACCGTCATGCGAGGCGGGCGACCCTGAGGTGTCGTCACGGAGGGCTTCTCTGAATCCGGCGGGGCCAGAAGGCGGCCGTATGTCCCCTCAAAGCCCTCCGTGTCCGGCCTTCAAAAAAGGCCACCGGACGAGTCCGGCACCAACGGGTGTACGGTCGGAGGAGCTGAAGGATCTGCTCGGGCGAGCGTCTATCTCAGAAGATCACCATACGTTAATGGGTACGGTGATTGAAAGGATTTCATCCGCTGAGGCGGATTGCATGAAGCCGTCGTGAGTTCTTGGCGGGCTTTGAGGTACGCAAAATGATGTACCTTCGACAGTTTTGCATATAAAATGCGCCTGTGTAGATAGTACCCCGAGACTTGGTGCGGTGTCAAAAATGACGGCGCCGAGGATCATAACCCAGTATAATATCGCTCTTCCTATGTAGGTGGCGGCGTCCGGTGGCTAGCGGGCTGATGAATTTGCCGAATCAAGCGGCAACTTGGCGTGGCGGATGCGGACATCACGCTTGCTAATAAGCGGCTTGATGAGTCACAAGGTATGCAACTTCTCCGCGGACACCTGGTAAGGGAGCTTGGCGCCCATGCCTTACAACATGTATGCTTAATGCAGATGGTGCCGCTGCTATGGAGAGCCTTGGTGAGCTCGCCCGAGCCAAGGAGCAAGCGGAAAAAGTGATGCGGCTGCCTTAAAGGCGGCCGCAGAGCTAAAAGCCGAACAGGCTGCTCACTGCCGAAGCAAGAAAGAAATGGCCGAGATGGCCGTGAAATTGAAGAATGCTACTGACCGTTGCGAGCTTCTTGGAAAAGAAGATCGAGCGAAACAAGAGGACCTGAAAAAGGCTGCCACCAAGGCCAAGGATACTCGCTCTGCAATGAGAGCTATGAAGGAGGAGCTACGTCAGGCCGGAGATATTGCGGCTGGAAAGCCCTTACTGTTGCGGAGGAAATTCACGGATCCTAAGTACGCTCAATTGGACCGGCTGTGGGGTGCGAAGGATGCTTATCTGGACTTGGCGGCGAGTGCCGCAGACGCGGCCGAACACTTCCGAGGTCAAAAGGATCACGGAATGAAAGAGCTTTTTTGGTCGCAGTTCCATAGTCCGGAGCGTCCACTTTCATTAACCGATCGTTTGGCCGAATGGGCTGAGCTGAATAGGTTGTCCGGACTTGCCATGAAGGTTGTCGTGACTCATTTGTGGCCGAAAAAGGCCCGAGCCGAAAAGTTATTTTGGCTTGGTGCAACAGTTCCTTGGTGCGGTGCCGCATATCGATGCAATGAAGCGGTCAGCGTGCATAGAGGGTGCGCGGATGGCTCTTGCCCGTGTCAAGACATACTGGGCGGAGATGAAGGCCACCGACGTTGCATCCCAAGATTTGGATGAAGCAGTACCGCCGAGCACTATTTTGAGGAAGTCCTGCAGGGCGCTTGTTTAATAGAGACGCAGTGCTCGAAGGATACTATGTTTTAATGACATGTATGATTTGTGAAAACAATGTTTCAATATAATATAAGAGCTTTTTATACTTGTGCGTTCAAGTATTAAAACACCTCTGTCTTGCCGTTGATGTATATGTGTATATAACTTTGAAAGATGGCAGTCTTCTTGACCCCACGCACATAGTGCGGGGTGTTTGCAAAAGCGCATTTTCACACTTAATCCAACGTCTTGGTCCTGTAAAGGAGGTGATAGCGTAGCAAACTAGGCAACCGGACTATAATGCTTTATCACTTTCACTTAGCCATAGGAGTTCGATGGTGGGGCTACTATATAGCCCCTAGGGGCACCGCGCTCTCCCGAATTCGGGGCGCGTATGTGCCTGACCGGGAAACAGTCCTTCGTTAATGCGGGGGAATTCTAAACATTCCGGTGGGTCATCGAGTGGTTGACCAGTCTCACGCTATATCATGACAGTCAGTTTTAGCTTTCTCCACTGAGGTGCTCAACCCAGCTCAACCGGGGCACAATCGCAGTGGTTCTCCCAGCGCTACCTTAGCCGATATAGCGGGCGTAAGGTACCAAAACATGGGAGCCGGGCAAACCCAACATTTGACCAAAGACATGATTGGAGCTGATGCATATAAGGTCTAACTCGAGGCGCGAACACTCCCTAAGGTATTCGGTCTTTATGAAAGCAGGCAGAATAATGCCCTAAGCCCCTGGTGTCCAGGTACACGCAAAAATTCTGGTGCGGCCGATGCCAAAACGCCAGCCTCCTCCTCGGTTATAGCAAGAAGCCGGGGGATGTGTATCAACAAGAGACAGTAAAAAGGTTTACGCAGGGTCTTAATCTGAAAAGAATCCTTGCAACGGGTCCCTACTGCACGTCTGCGCCTGTGTCTCCGTTGTGCCGTATCATGGACGGGTGTAGCACGGTGTTCATCTGTAAAAGAGAAGAACTTAGTTGAAAAGAAAAGATCATGCGAAAAATGTACTTTATATTAAGTAAACAGAGTACAGTTGAAAAGTGAATAAAATTGAGCTTTATTGTCTCTTGTTGTACATGCGTGCAGCCCTTGTACGGGATATGCCGCTAGTAGGCCTTTATATGTTTACGCCGGAATCGTCTAGCCATGTCCGGGGTTCGAATGACCTATTCAGGTGCTTTGATTAGCGGAGCCGGATTAGTGTGGGGCTATCAAGGCAGTCTCACGTTCTTCCGTGCTCGTGTAACACTTGATACTCCCTTTTAATGAGATGATGCCGGGTGGACCGGGCATTTTAAGTGTAAGAGATGCATAATGCGGTATTGCGTTAAAGCGGTAAAGCTTCACGTCGATGAGTGCTTGATAGCCACTTTCGAATGGGGCGATGTGGAAGGTTAACTTTTCGCGGCGGAAGTTGTCGGATGACCCGAACACAACTTCTAGTAGTAGGGAGCCCGTACAATGGGCATGTAGGCCTGGCATTACCCCTTTGAAGGAGGTGTTGCTATGGCGAATTTTAGTTGGGTCTATCCCCATTTTGCAGATTGTGTCCTGATATAGCAGGTTTAGATCGCTACCTCCGTCCATTAGGACTTGTGTAAATTGGAGTCCGTCGATTATAGGATCTAATATCAAGGCAGTCCATCCTGCGTTCCGGATACTTCCGGAATAGTCCTGATGATCGAAGGTGATTGGTTTTGACAACCATCATTGGGACTCTGCTGGGATAGACCGTGCGGCGCGTGTTTCTATGGGCGCCGCTCTGTTTTTCCCTTTTGTCACTTGAAGTGAGTTCGCTGTTTTGACTTTTTGTGGGAAATTCTTTTGTTTTCCGGTGCTCTGCTTGTGGGGTTCGTCATCGTCCTCGCTTGGTGTGTCGAGCTCCTTGTGTTCGGCATTGAGTTTGCCGGACTGCTTGAAGACCCAACAATCTCTGTGGGTATGGTTTGCAGGCTTCCCGGGAGTACTGTGGATTTGGCATATTTTGTCCAAGATTTTGTTTAGGTTGGATAGCTCGTCGCTGTTGTCCTTGAGGGGCAGGTTTTTATGATTCTGCCGGGAGCTTCTGAATCCGGCGTTGACTGCCGTGCTCTTCGGGGTGTTCCCCTTTGTCCGGCGGTGGTCCTTGCTGCGTCGTGGTTTGCCATTTCCATCCCGACTTGGATGTACTTGGGTCCTTGGTACTGCATCTTGCCAGCCAACTATCCTCTCCCGCAAAAGCGGGTCATGAAACTTATTAATGCAGCCATTGTTCTTGGCTTCTCTGGCGAGGTGTCTGGCGAGCCATTCGTCTCGGACGTTGTGTTTGAAAGCTGCTAAGGCTTCGTCGTCCGGACAGTCGACTATTTGGTTCTTTTTGATGAGGAACCTGTTCCAGAATTTGTGGGCTGACTCTCCGGGTTGTTGAGTTATGTGACTTAAATCGTCTGCATCTGGAGGACAGACATAAGTCCCTTGAAATTTTTCCCAAAAAGCATCCTCGAGCTCTTCCCAACTTCCAATGGTATTTTCAGGGAGGCTTTTGAGCCAATGCCGGGCTAGCCCTTTGAGCTTGAGGGGTAAGTATTTTATGGCGTGGAGATCATCTCCCCTAGCCATGTGTATGTGGAGGATGTAATCCTCAATCCAGACTCCAGGGTCTGTTGTTCCGTCGTATGCCTCTATGTTTACGGGTTTGAATCCCGCTGGGAATTCGTGATCCAGCACCTCATCGGTAAAACCCAGGGGGTGTGCAGCACCCCTATACTTGGGTGTGTCGTGATGTTCGGATATTTGGCGTGTTGCATTGCTTGGAAGAGCTTGCTTTCTCGTCCCATAGATGGACCTAACTGGGCCATCCTTTTGATGCGAATCCTTATGCGGATCGCGTCCCGGCTTGTGTGCGGTGCCGCTTGCCGCTCCATGTTTGCCATGTGGTCATCTATCCGACCGGGCGGCCTCTTTGTTCTTTGATTGCGGGGGTTCTACGGCCTCCTCATCGAATTCGGGCAGTAATTTGCGCTTCGGGTAGCTCTTTGTTTGGCGACTGTTGCCGTATTTCTCTGCGGTGTTGAGTACTTTGCTCCATCGATTCTGAGTGCATCTTCCGCTGTTTTGAGCTTTCGCTTACCTTTTTCAGGCTACTGCGATGGCGGCGAGCCTTTTGTGGAGGCTCTTCTGCTCCAACAATTTGTCGGCGTGAGATCGTCCGAACTATTATCTTCGCCGGGGACGGGTTGTTTATCCAAGTTGTCCTGTTCGGACGGTTGCTCGATAGCATGTTAAATGCGTCCACGGTTCGCCCTGGTCTATGGCTGGGTACGTGTGGCTGGCGTCTTTGTCGGCGGGACTTGGTGTGGCGTTTACGTTGCCGTTTTGACTGCTTTTCGAGGGATTTATCCTTCGTAGTGTCCCGTTGTTCCTCGTCGTCACTTCCTTTAGGGATGTCCACCATGTATATGTCGTATGACGAGGTGGCCTTCCGATTGCCTCTGTGGCGCTGGTTCTTGGTCGTCTCCAACATCGTCGTCCATACCGTCGATGTCTTGGTCAGTCGAGCATGTCGGTTAAATCATCGGCGGTGGCTACAAAGTGGGTGGTAGGTGGGCGTTGAATTTCTTCGTCGTCCGCATCCCAACCTTCGACCGTAGTCCGGCCAGGGCTCTCCGATAAAGAGAGACTTTAGTAAATTCAGGATGTCGCCAAAGGCGATCGCTGAAAGATGTCATGCGATGAACTCCATAGCGGCGCCCAATTGGATTCGATTGGCGGGCGCGGAGGTTGAGTCCGGAGAGGGTCCGCACCTTGGAGTCACGGTCTTCGCAGCGACAGGATGGAGTTCGGCTCAATCGCCGAGAGATCGTAGCCCCGGCGGTGTCCAACCACTCGTCCTCGATCGGTGAGTCGGCCCGAGCTAAGGGTCGGAGCGGACGCTGGTGCGACCTCGAGGCACTGCTCGCTCGGCAGAGCTAAATCGTGCCCATCGAGACAGTGCGGCGCGCTTGGATGTGGCTCGAATCCGTCGAAGATTAAGTCCCCACGGATGTCGGCCGTGTAGTTCAAACTCCCAAATCTGACACGATGGCTGGGCGTAGCTTTCGATCTGCTCGGATGGCCAAGTGAATTGGCCCGCAGTGGAAAGCCGCCCGAATACGAAGATCTGTCCGGGCAGAAAAGTCTCCCCCTGGACCGCGTCGTTGTTGATGATCGAAGGAGCCATCGGGCCTAAATATGGCGACGGAGGAACTCTCAATGAAAGCACCAATGTCGGTGTCAAAACCGGCGGATCTCGGGTAGGGGTCCCGGCGTGCGTCTAGGCGGATGGTAACAGGAGACAAGGCACGATGTTTTACCAGGTTCGGGCCCTCTTGATGGAGGTAAAACCCTACTCCTGCTTGATTAATATTGATGATATGGGTAGTACAAGAGTGGATCTACCACGAGATCAGAGAGGCTAAACCCTAGAAGCTAGCCTATGGTATGATTGTTGTTCGTCCTACGGACTAAAACCTCTGGTTTATATAGACACCGGATAGGGTTAGGGTTACACAGAGTCGGTTACAATGGTAGGAGATCTACATATCCGTATCGCCAAGCTTGCTTTCCACGCCAAGGAAAGTCCCATCCGGACACGGGACGAAGTCTTCAATCTTGTATCTTCATAGTCCAGGAGTCCGGCCAACGGTGATAGTTCGGCTATCCGGACACCCCCTAATCCAGGACTCCCTCAGCGGTTCTTTCGGTTCAGGGGTATCACAGGCGTTTCGCCTGTCGGGATTTCACAGGAGGTGGGAGTTTTCGCGCGCGTTGGAATAGCAAGGCGCGGGTTGATATGGAGGGAGTTGTCGGAGCACAATGAGACAAAGATATATCTTAAATATTTTGGGGTAACAAGGCGCGGGTTGAAATTTCCGAACAAGCCCAATGTGTACTGTACCAAATCAATTCACACTTCCATCGACAAAAAAACAAAAAGAAATCAATTCGCAGCACACAAGAGAGTCTAGTCCCGTGTACTGTACCAAATCAATTCGCACTACAAATGTCTTTCAAAACTTTGAATTCATGTTATGTTCAATTAAAATATTTCACTACGTGTATAATGCATGCAACCTGCTACTCAATGAACGTTTTAGTGCATTCCAAATGTATATACTACCGCTTCAATTTGAACTAAATTTGAATTCGTTTCTCTATTTGAATAAGATCTACAATAATGATTGTTGTGAAGTCAAACCATTTGAATTCATTTCTCTATTTTAATAAGATCTACAATCATCATTATTGAGTTAAACCATCGTTTGTGTATTATCTTCACAGCACACCACATGATTACTCTCGAGTTAGATATGAACTATGTGTACTATATGAACTCGAACTCGATTTTTTGAATCTACTTTATGTTGATTTCAAATCACAGTATATTTCAAGCTCTAGCTAGATCTTCATAATCTAAACCATGTCTCATATGTATAATGTGTTTATCACATAATGTATGGTCCCCCACCCCCTACACCTACAAGTATTTAGATGTGAGTTGCAAACACCACACATTACCACAAATTCAAATAAAATGTGAGATTGTTCGATATATAGTATTGTTTAGATTATTCAATATTTAGTTGTAAGCTGCAAACGCCACACATTATCACAAATTCAAATAAAATGTGACGTTGTTCTATATATAGTATGGTTTAGATTGTTCGACATTTAGCTGTGAGTTGCAAACGCCATGCATTATCACATTATGGTATAACATGTGCAAAACCACAGCACGCGTATCACCGCTATATTCATGCATGCATATGTTTATAACACTATGATCTCCTACTCAAATATATGAATCCACTTTCATATCAAATTATGATCTTTGTTAGTCTCTTACACCCACACAATCCTCTAACCTTTGTAGCTAGCACTAACTTTCTCTTGTGCATGCACACACCCTCCTCGCCCTCCCCCTCCCTCAGCATTCTATCCATCGCGCACATTCATTTTTTTCTTTAGGTCGTTCTCCCACAGTCTCCACAACTCCTTTTCGACACACACCGATCGATAAACCTCTCCAGCGTCTACCTACAACATACGTACACACGCACCTTCCATCTCCTCCTTTCTGTGTCCATGCCTCGTGTCTCTCATACGGTCCCACACACATGTAAACTCTCGCCCCTCTTTTCATCGATCTCACAACCGCACACTCCTCCCCCTATCTAGCTAGTAGATCGGCCTCTCGCACAACCTCCTAGCTCCATTCTCTCTGTCTATCCGTCTCGCTGGGCCTTATTTGCCTCTAACAAATGGATTTACACCGATCGATCTCCCGCTATACATATAGCTAGCTAGGTCCTTATAACTCGTTTTCCCCCATGCATCGGTCGATCTACCTCATTAGTTATGTCTCTCCCTTCCTCCGACAAACAACAATTGATCTACCGATCTAGTTAGGTTTGCTTAGCAAACACATGGTTCCCCTTCATCATCCATGCATGCGTCCTGACAGATCTATGACGCACATGCACACACAGAAACACATCCCCACTCTTATTGATAATATTGCAGTTCTACCCTCAGTTTGTCTAGTAGGCCTCTCCCACCATCTTCGAGAAGCAACTCCATCACCCATCCAGCGCTCTGCCCTCTCCCCTCTCTCTCTCTCTCTCTCTCTCTCTCTCTCTCTCTCTCTGTCCCAACCTATTTCCCGTCCTTTAGTTATGTATAGATGTCGACCCATCTCCCTCAACACATAGCTGGGTCTCTCCTTCTCAACACATATACGAGTCGTTCTACCTCTCTAGTTAGGCCTCTGCCTCCCCCATCCCCCCCCCCCACACACACCGATACATCGAGCGCTCTAGTCATGTCTCCCTACCACACACAAACTTGCCCTGTGCCCTCTAACGTTCTGGTAGGTCAGTCGCCCTATATCTTTGACTTGCACACAAACAATTTCGATGGCTCTCTTCATCCATCTCGCACCCACCCACTTGATCCTCTCTTCGACTCTATCAATATCTATGACCCCTCCCTCTCTTCTGGTGATCGCCCCCTCTGGCCCTCTCTATATGATATGGATATGCCTCTATTTCACACACATTGCATGCAAAATTTTGTTTGAGATGTCATCGACACATATTCCCACAAATACATTCATGAAATCACCCCCAAACAAAAACACTCACGAACGCACACGCCATCTGTCTAGGTTTATATCTCTCTCTCACACACCCACATAGGTGGGGGACGTGCACGAAGAGAAGAGGTGCACGCACGGCGCACATACTCCCGTCTCTTTCCCAACCACACCCACGCAGGTACACGGTGGAGCTCATTTCTGTACGAAAAGGCAGCCCACGTGGTAATTTGACACGTGTACTGGTTGTCCACTTGATGGAGGATCGTCTACCATGGGTGAACAAACAAATTGCGACTTGACACGTTATGTTAAAAAAGAGGCAAACCATGTGGGGCCTACCTTAGAGGCAAGGCTCTATACACTGGAGTACTTTTGATGTGTCCCGTCAACTTGTAGAACGAGGCGAAGCTTGCTTAGTACGTCGTCTCCCCGCCCACGGGCGCGGTGGCTCGCAGGATGAGGTGAAGCTTGCTTACTAGTACGCCTTTACGCCCGATCCCTCGCCCACACGCGCGGTGGCTCGCAGGACAAGGAGAAAATTTTACTACTCCCTCCGTTTACTCCTCGTCCCTACCTTGGTTAGAGAGATTATCATATTGTTTGGAATATATGTCCTTTAGTAGATTTCAATATGAACTACTAGTACATACTCCAAACATGGATGTATATAGACGTATTTTAGAGTGTAGATTCACTCATTTTGCTCCGTATGTAGTCCATATTGAAACGGACGTAATAGTATGCACTCTCCCTCGCCCCTGGACCCCCGCCCACGTGGTGGACGTGTAGCAATTCATTCGGTCTCATATAGCCAGAACGATATATACTGCAGTACCATTATTGCTCGACTTCCCGAAGAGGTGAAGAGCCAATCGCAAGGTTAATATTTTGGAGATGCCAAGCGCAAGGTTTATAGGAGAACGAGTAGTAGGTGCCGCGTCATTTATAAATAAAGTTTTTTTTCTTCAGTGGCACGTACGCAATATAAATAAGTTCATATGGAGAGAAAGGAAACCGCTCCACTATATACATAGGCAGGACGAGCCTACACGGTTGCTTGCCGGGGTTGCTCTCTTCAGTCTTCACACTCTCTCGCACAAAATGACTGTAGCCACATCTCTAACATCCCGGTGGATCACGTCCGCCGGGGGAAGGGGTGGATGCTTTTAGTGTAGATGCGGCGCCTAGAGGGGGGGTGAATAGGAGCTTTAAAATAATGACGGTTTAGGCTTGAACAAATGCGGAATAAACCTAGCGCTTAATTTGTCAAGCACAAAACCTACAACAACTAGGCTCAGCTATGTGCACCAACAACTTGTGCTAAGCAAGATAAACAACTAAGTGATAGCAAGATATATGACAAGAACAATATGGCTATCACAAAGTAAAGTGCATAAGTAAAGGGCTCGGGTAAGAGATAGCCGAGGCACGCGGAGACGACGATGTATCCCGAAGTTCACACCCTTGCGGATGCTAATCTCCATTTGGAGCGGTGTGGAGGCACAATGCTCCCCAAGAAGCCACTAGGGCCACTGTAATCTCCTCACGCCCTCGCACAATGCAAGATGTTGTGATTCCACTAAGGGACCCTTGAGGGCGGTCACCGAATCCGTACAAATGGCAACCCTTGGGGCGGTCACCGAACCCGTACACTTTGGCAACCCTTGGGGGCGGTCACCGGTACCCATCGAATTGCTCGGGGCGATCTCCACAACCTAATTGGAGACCCCGACGCTTGCCCGGAGCTTTACACCACAATGATTGAGCTCCGAACACCACCAACAGTCTAGGGCGCCCAAGCACCCAAGAGGAACAAGCTCAAGGGTACCAAGCACCCAAGAGTAATAAGCTTCTCAACTTGTAACTTCCACGTATCACCGTGGAGAACTCAAACCTATGCACCAAATGCAATGGCAAGGGCACACGGAGTGCCCAAGTCCTTCTCTCCCAAATCGCACCAAAGCAACTAATGCTAGGGAGGAAAATGAGAGGAAGAACAAGAAGGAGAACACCAAGAACTCCAAGATCTAGATCCAAGGGGTTCCCCTCACATAGAGGAGAAAGTGATTGGTGGAAATGTGGATCTAGATCTCCTCTCTCTTTCCCCCCCCCAAAACTAGCAAGAATCCATGGAGGGATTGAGAGATAGCAAGCTCGAAGAAGGTCAACAATGGGGGAAGAACACGAGCTCAAAGGATTAGGTTCACTGGGGAAGAAGACCCCCTTTTATAGGAGGGGGAAAATCCAACCGTTATGCTCACAGCCCGCACAGAGCGGTACTACCGCTCCTACGAGCGGTACTACCGCTAGGGTGGCAGGAGCCCAATGAGACAACACTGCAAAGGGGCAACAGGGCGGCACTACTGCAGGAGCGGTACTACCGCCTGCCCTTGCGGTACTACCGCGCGACCACGGATGAAAAAAATAACTACCGCGCCTACAATCGCTGGAGCTAGCTACGAGAAAAATTCGGCACGGTACTACTGCTCACAGGGAGCGGTACTACCACGTAAGGCAGATGTAAAAAATTACACCTGCGCCTACTACTGCACACAACAGCGCCAGGACACGAGGCAGCGGTACTGCTGCTCACCAGGAGCGGTACTACCGCGTAGGGCGCGGAAGTAAAAAATTACTTCCGCGCCTACTTCCGTGCGCGCCAGCGTTCTCGGCTAGAGGCAGCGGTACTACCGCTCACTAGGAGCGGTACTACCGCTGGCCCCTGCGGTACTACCGCTCCCTTGAGCAGTACTACCGCATGCCACAGAGGCTTTAGCACTTGGATGCCTTCAAAACACAGCTAAAGACAACAGACGGATCCAATAAAACCAGAACTGCCATAACGTCTGCAAATGAGCTCCGAATTGAGCAAACTCAAGCTTGTTGGATACAAGACAAAGTAGCATCAAAATAGCGACTGGTTATAGTAAGAAGAGGCAGGGGAGGTATGCCTAACAAAAAGAGGAGATAAACCTCCAACAGAGAAGAACCGGCAGGACCTCCAACATCAAAAACATCATAGAAGATGCATGTGAACTCCGTTTTCGATGAACTCGAGCTTGTCATCAAGATGACCATAAGCTCCAAATCTCACAAAGAGAACCAAACAAGAACCAAGAAAGATGATGCAAGGATGCAATGGTTTGAGCTCTCTACGAACAATACGATCAAGCTACTCATTGAGAGCCCCCCTTGATAGTACGACAATCGATCCTATAACCCGGTCTCCTAACTACCACCATGAGACCGGTAAAATAGAAAACCTATCAAGGGCAAACTTTTGCCTTGCACATGGTCCACTTGAGCTAGATGATGATGATCCTGACTCCCTCAAATTGGACCACCTTTCTTGATTGCGTTGGCTCGATGAAGACTAGTTGATTGCTCCCCCATACTCCACTATGGGTGAGCCACTTCCGCACATCTTCACAAATCCATTGTTACCACAATGGACGGCAAGCTTCAAGCATTTGATCTCTTTGTGATTCTCCACTTGAACTTGCACACCGCAACCTAACCCCACAAAGAACTCTCACGAATACCATGGGTTAGCATACAGTGCGTAACGGACAATGCTTACCGTACCATGGGATCACTTGATCCCTCTCGGTACATCTTCTACGCTTTGTGTGTTGATCAACTTGATTCACTCTTTGACTTAGTCTTGATCGACCTCTCACAAGACCAATCTTTAGGTAATTCCTTGAATAGCACCTTGGTCGACACATGTACTACAAGAAAAGCCTATGGACAAAACCTTCAAATATAAATCAAGGAAACCATTAGTCCATAGAGATTGTCATCAATTACCAAAACCAAACATGGGGGCACCGCATGTTCTTTCAGCCGACGGTGAAAACCCACTGTCGGCACGTCCCGATCAGGGGTCCTCGCAGTTCTCTCTCACAAAGCCGGTGGGGTTGCCTTCGTCCATTGCTCACTGCCGCGACGTCTGCAGTTGCCTCCTCCCGCCGCCCTCCTCTAGGTTGAGCTACGTCCTGACATCCCTCAGGTACAACTCCCTTTACAGCCGGCTTGCACCACTGCTCCAGCTGCCCACATCACTCCATGTGGATATTTCTCTACTTCTTTGCCCCGCACATACCTCTACTGGCTTCTACGTACTGTATTTGTGATGAGTTTATGTCTCATCAACTAGTCCCAGTAATCTTATTCTAATCACGCTTCTTCAATTTCTTTGCCATAGGGATGCTCATCTCGATTTTGGTGAAACTGCACAAAATGATCCAATGGTCAAAGGTTTGCAAACTTCATTTCTTCGGAAGCTCCAACGTTGCCAACAAATTAAAGCCTGGTTAGGGTTTACGGTTCAAGGGCTAGGGACTGCATGGATCATTTTTTTCTTTAGCTGTCTGTGTTCCAAAATAAGTGTCAACTTTAGTAGTAGTACAACTTTATACTAAAGTTTGCATAAAGTTGAGACACTTATTTTGGAGCGGAGGAGTACATATTGGCTATGATCATCAATCATTGAGATGCAATAGCATGCATTTTAGTCTCCTTTGTATTTGATGAAATATTGCAACGGGCAACCTTGGACATAAGATACATGAAGCAAGTGGAAGCTTCATAGCATTGTACAAATTTATCTCGCTGATAAATTACAGTACGTACTATACTAGTACTATGTAAAGAGTTAGGTGTCGCACGGTGTCTAGAAAATATGGTGATAGTGTGAGGTGGGCCATGTAAACACTGAGCCTGCGTGTTTGCACTGCTCTCGCACTCCTCCGCTGAGAATGGCGAAAATTGTAATCTAGTAGTACCTCCTTTCATCGAAAGCGTGGGACATCCAGCAGTCCTACCACCTCAGTAATAATGACCAATGAGCCGTCAAATCACATAGTCCCAGCAGTAAGTTGGACGGATGAAGCAACCATCACTCTTGAATCCGCTTCTCCCTTCAACGCAGGCGCCAGTGAGAGGTCGCGTCCGCTCTGCCCGGGCATGAATGCGGCACCGATTCTTCGGAGCGGCGCTGACCATTTCGGCGGGAAGCACGCGCGAGCGATGGAGGGGATTTGGGTGGGCCAGGCTGGTCAGGAGCGGGTATGGCAGCTGTCCCGCCTGTGCTGACCGGACGCCCGGAAACGAGAGGATGCACCGAGTCTCGCGGCTAAATCATACACTACACACCATATCTCTGTAGGAGTAGGTCGATGTGTCGCTCTGTCTAACACACACATGTTGTTAAACACACACACACACACACACACACATGCCGAGGTAAAATGAGTCTATATCTCAATTAATGAAGACTTGCATGTTACCATCCATATGTTACTACCTACTATGAAAGTAGTAACATATACTAGTAACATATGCATGTTACTAGTCCAAGTTACTCACCACTATGACCAGCCTAGCAATGTAACCAAACGCTCCTTACTCTGCCTTGTTATCTCCCCTGGAAATCCAATGCATGGAGCGCAACTACGCGTTGATGCATGCAAGTTAATACGTGGCCCTACATGGTAGCTAAAATGACATCTCTTAGTTGTTGTGATTAATTGTTGCGTTTAGAGACAGAAATCAGGGCTTTGATTGGAGGAAGGACCGGTCAAGTTTCTCCTTCTCCTCCAATCTGCTTGCACCTCGTTTCGGAAAAGAAATCAGCTTGCACCTTGGTCCCGCTGCACCTTCTAACGTGACTTATTACACCTAGGTGGAGGGAGTAGTACGAGATACGGTGGCACACTGACTTAAGTCGAATACAAGTGCCCAAAATTGTGTGCATGTTATAATAAGGATTCAATTAAAATAGTACGTGAGCGAACAGAGGGATCAATTGGACAGTGTTCACGAGCAGTAGCGAGATGTATGAGGTAAGATACACCGTTGGCGCTTTTAAATTTTCTTATTAATTTGTTTGTTTCACCCTCTGATTGGTGGGACCCAACGCACTAGGTGGAGAAAAGTAAGGTGACTAAGGCTGCATTATTTCTGTACTACCAACATTGTTTAAATCCCAAAAGACCTTACCACCAAAGCCACATGACACGATTATGATTTAAATCCCAATGACTCCCACGCAAAAAAACACGACATGCTTGTCACACGAATGCAGGAATGTATTAAAGGTTATTTTCCTCTCATTAAACATAACGTGGGGTGGTGTAGCTGGTTAGCATGTTCGCTCATCAAACTTGAGGTCTCGGTTTCGATAACTACACTTGAGCATAATTTTGTTTTTGTTCGACTTCTTTCTTCCACCCAATGATAGGTAGGCCCCGCATGACAGAGAGAGAAAGTGATCTGGGGCGGTGCCAGGAGGATTCTTTGACTAGTCAAAATGGATGGATACGGAGCTATACGATCTCGTAGTGACCGTATAATCACCTCATCACGTATACGCTGCAGCCTCAGCGCTTGTTTTCTAGGGTTTGCACTCTTCACACTCTCTCTCCAGTATATATATACACACTGGAGCCTCAACGCTTGTAGTTGCTCTCTTCACACTCTCTCACCCTCTCCAGATTTAAGCAAGACTTCATTGGCCCCTCTCTCCCCCCTCACTGCTGGTCAAAGAGCCGGCAAGATCCGTCCACCGGGAAGGGAAGGAGGCTTAACACTGTCACCGTCGGCAACGGAGGGAATCCACTACCGGCGCAGTTGTTCTCTTTCACCCAGCGGTGGCGCGAGAGGGCCTCCGACCCCTTCTTCCTCGCCGCCGTACATAGTGTGGGCCGAACGGCCTCTGGTCGCCCACCGAACCACACCCGAAGAACCTTAAGGTATAATTTACTTATTCCACATGCATTGCTCTAGCTGCATGTGGGCTTTTTCCGCTTCTGCACTCGAATCTAGGTGTTGGATCAAACAAGAAAGTAGTGGGGAAAGTTGTACAACATGAATCTAGGAGGTGGTTCAAAGAGGAAAGGAAGGGGGGAAGTACTAGTGCAGACTGTCTATCCAGCACCTACGTTGGTCGAAAAGGGGAAACAATGACAAACGCAGTACGCACATTTGTAACGAACTGATCTTTTGTTTTGGGGGACAAGGCTAGAGTTTGAGCGGGACTAGATTTGCTGCGCTCACATGGGGAAAGGTGTCTAAAGATAACAAAACTGGGACCAACACAAATATGCTCCTTGGTTGTTTTTGTTCTTTGTTGCAACAGACTGTGCATCACCCCTTCATACATCGGTAGATGCACATGGTGCTGGTGCGTCCACTGTCCCGTGCAACTCTTTAGCTGTTGTTAATCTAAGGCCCTGTTTGGTTAAAAACTCCTTAGTCCCTACCTGCTTGGTTCCAGGGACTAAACATGGACTAGAGGTTATTAAATGACATGCTAAAAGACCATGTGACCCCTAGTAATGAACTAATAAAGACAAGCTGCGATGCGGGGCATGGGCAACTGTTGGAAAAGTCCCAAAAAGACACTCCCTTGGGGTCTTCTTTCTTTAGTCCATAAAAGTCCATCCTGTTTGGTTTAGATGGGACTGACACGGACTTCTTTTAGTCCCTACACCAAAATGTCCTTGTAAACAATCACCCTCTAATAATGCCGCTGGAAAATTGATGCAATGCCACAGTTAAAAGCAAATTACATGTTTAACAAATTTTATTGTTAATATAATATCTCTGTTAATATTAATCAATGCCACCGTTCGAGAAATGCTACTGTCTTGCTTTCTTTCCCATTTAAATAAGTGTGATGCTTATTTTTGTTGGCTTTTGTGTCATCCACCGTTATTGACCACTAGTTGTTTCCTTTGCACCTCTGTGTAAACAGGGTTATTGATACGTCTCCAACGTATCTATAATTTTTATTGCTCCATGCTATATTATCCATTATTTTGGACTATATTGGACTTTATTTTCCACTTTTGGGACTAACCTATTAACCGGAGGCCCAGCCCAGAAATGCTGTTTTTTTTCCTATTTCAGTGTTTCGAAGAAACGGAATATCAAACGGAGTCCAAACGAAATGAAATCTTCGGGAACGTGATTTTATCATCGGATAATACCCAGGAGACTTGGACCCTCTGTCAAGAAAGCTCCAAGGCGGCCACGAGGGTGGAGGGTGCGCCCCCTACCTCATGGGCCCCTGGAGGCTCCACCGACGTACTTCTTCCTCCTATATATACCTCATTACCCCGTCGGATCAGATCTGAGCCAAAACCTAATTCCACCGCCGCAACTTTCTCAGTATCCACGAGATCCCATCTTGGGGCCTGTTAGGAGCTCACTGGAAGGGGATCCACCAGGAGGGCTTCTACATCATCATCATAGCCTCTCCGATGAAGTGTGAGTAGTTTACCTCAGACCTTCGGGTCCATAGTTAGTAGCTAGATGACTTCTTCTCTCTTTTTGGATCTCAATACAATGTTCTCCCCCTCTCTCGTGGAGATCTATTCGATGTAATCTTCTTTTTGCGGTGTGTTTGTTGAGACCGATGAATTGTGGGTTTATGATCAAGATTATCTATGAGAAATATTTGAATCTTTTCTGAATTCTTTTATGTATGATTGAGTTATCTTTACAAGTCTCTTCGAATTATCCGTTTGGTTTGGCCAACTAGATTGGTAGTTCTTGCAATGGGAGAAGTGTTTAGCTTTGGGTTCAATCTTGTGGTGTCCTTTCCCAGTGACAGTAGGGGCAGCAAGGCACGTATTGTATTGTTGCCATCGAGGATAACAAGATGCGGTATTTATCATATTGCATGAATTTATTCCTCTACATCATGTCATCTTGCTTAAGGCGTTACTCTGTTTTCATTAACTTAATACTCTAGATGCATGTTGGATAGCGGTCGATGAGTGGAGTAATAGTAGTAGATGCAGGCAGGAGTCGGTCTACTTGTCTCGGACGTGATGCCTATATACATAATCATACCTAGATACTCTCATAACTATGCTCAATTCTGTCAATTGCTCAACAGTAATTCGTGCACCCGCAGTAAAATACTTATGCTCTTGAGAGAAGCCACTAGTGAAATCTATGGCCCCCGGGTCTATTCTCATCATATTAATCTTCCTACACTTCATTATTGCTTTGCTCTTTACTTTGCCTTTTATTTTACTTTGCATCTTTATACCAAAAAATACCAAAAATATTATCTATCATCTCTATCAGATATCACTCTCGTAAGTAACTGTGAAGGGATTGACAACCCCTATTCGCGTTGGTTGCGAGGAGCTATTTGTTTTGTGTAGGTACGAGGGACTTGCGCGTGGCCTCCTACTGGATTGATACCTTGGTTCTCAAAAACTGAGGGAAATACTTACGCTACTCTGCTGCATCATCCTCTCCTCTTCGGGGAAAACCAACGCAAGCTCAAGACGCAGCAAGAAGGATTTCGGCGCCGTTGTCGGGAGTCTCATAAAAGTCAACATACCAAGTACCCATCACAATCCCTTATCTCTCGCATTACATTATTTGCCATTTGCCTCTCGTTTTCCTCTCCCCCACTTCACCATTGCCGTTTTATTCACCCTCTCTTTTCCGTTCGCCTTGATGTCTTTCTTGGCTCGTTTTTTTCGCTTGGTTGAAATAGTTGAGTATGTATTCCTAAACAGATAAGCTAATATCTATGGATCCTCATCCGCTTGCCAATCTTTTTAAGAGACCCAATTATGATGAACCAATTCCTAGTGATTTGGATGCACTAGATTATCTTTATAAGCTTTTTCCTGAAATCCGTAAATCTGAAAATTGTGATGAAGTGCCTCACGATAGATCTTTGAATAAAAAGCATGATTGCAATGATTTTATTATAAATCCTATTGATGTAAATGATGCTAATAATATGCAAAACCCTAAGCTTGGGGATGCTAGTTTTGTTATGTCCAATAGTCATGATTGGGGAGATCCTTCTTATGATCTTGAAAATTTATTTAAGCCCCATGATGAATATAAGATTGATAATAGTGTTTGCAATAATACTGAAAGTGGGTTTAAAAGAGTGTCAACTTTATATCCCACATATTTGGATAACATTCAATCTTATGAAATTTTTGATAAAAGTGGGCTTGGAGATATCATGACTTTAGTTAATGATAATCCCACTATTTTGGAAGAGTGTCAACTTCGCATGCATGTGGATCATGTTGAGAATATGTTATGTGATAGCTATATTGTTGAATTTTCGTATGATCCTACATGTAATTATTACGAGATAGGAAAATATGGTTATAGAAATTTTCATGTTACTAAATTACCTCTCGTTATGTTGAGATTGCTATTGTTCTTTTCCGCTTCCTTGCATATGCTAGTTTTTGCTTGCTTTGATAATTTGTTTTTCTATAAGATGCCTATGCATAGGAAGTATGTTAGACTTAGATGTGTTTGTCACGTGTTTTATGATGCTCTCTTTGTGCTACAATTCTTGTCTTTCATGTGAGCATCATTAAAATTATCAATGCCTAGCTAAAAAGGCTTTAAAGAAAAGCGCTTGTTGGGAGACAACCCAATATTTTTCCTTGCTTTTATTCAATAAATAATCCATATACCTTATGTTTAGATGTAGTTTTATGTTTTAGTTAGTGTTTGTGCCAAGTTAAACCTATAGGATCTTCTTGGATAATAGTTATTTCATCTTGATGTAATTTCCAGAAACTTTCGGTTCACGAAAACAATTGTTAAAAATCAACAGAACATGATAAAATAGTGATTAAAATTTACGATGATCAATAAACAAATTTCCTAGGTCTTCCTATTTTGGCTCAATTTTTGGAGTTCCTGAAGTTTGCGTTAGTTGCATATTACTACAGGTTGTTCTGTTTTTGACAGATTCTGTTTTTCGTGTGTTGTTTGCTTATTTTGATGAATCTATGGCTAGCAAAATAGTTTATGATCCATAGGGAAGATGGAATACAGTAGGTTTAACACCAAAATAAATAAAGAATGAGTTCATTACAGTACCTTGAATTGATCTTTTGTTTTCTTTCGCTAACGGAGCTCACGAGAATTCTGTTGAGTTTTGTGTTGTGAAGTTTTCAAGTTTTGGGTGAAATTTTTTGATGGATTATGGAACAAGGAGTGGCAAGAGCCTAAGCTTGGGGATGCCCATGGAACCCCCAAGATAATCCAAGAACACCAAAAAGTCAAAGCTTGGGGATGCCCCGGAAGGCATCCCCTCTTTCGTCCACTTCCATCGGTAACTTTACTTGGAGCTATATTTTTATTCACCACATGATATGTGTTTTGCTTGGAGCATCTTGTATTATTTGCGTATTTTGTTGTTAGTTTACCACAATCATCCTTGCAGTACACACCTTTTGAGAGAGCCATACATGAATTGGAATTTGTTAGAATACTCTATGTGCTTCACTTATATCTTTTGAGCTTGATAGTTTTGCTCTATGTGCTTCACTTATATCTTTTGAGCTTTATAGTTTTGCTCTAGTACTTCACTTATATCTTTTAGAGCACGGTGGTGGATTTGTTTTAAAGAAACTATTGATCTCTCATGCTTCACTTAGATTATTTTGAGAGTCTTAAATAGCATGCTAATTTGCTTAATAATAATATGCTTGGTATTCAAGATTTGTAAAACTTTCTTTTCAGTGTGTTGAATACTAAGAAAAGTTTGATGCTTGATAATTGTTTTGAGATATGGAGGTGATAATATTAGAGTCATGCTAGTTGAGTAGTTGTGAATTTGAGGAATACTTGTGTTAAAGTTTGTGATTCCCGTAGCATGCACGTATGGTGAACCGTTATGTGATGAAGTCGGAGCATGATTTATTTATTGATTGTCTTCCTTATGAGTGGCGGTCGGGGACGAGCGATGGTCTTTTCCTACCAATCTATCCCCCTAGGAGCATGCACGTAATACTTTGCTTTGATAACTTGTAGATTTTTGCAATAAGTATATGAGTTCTTTATGACTAATGTTGAGTCCATGGATTATACGCACTTTTCTCACCCTTCCACCATTGCTAGCCTCTCTAATACCGCGCACTTTTCACCCGTAACATACACCCACCATAAACCTTCCTCAAAACAGCCACCATACCTACCTATCATGGCATTTCCATAGCCATTCCGAGATATATTGCCATGCAACTTTCCATCGTTTCGTTTATTATGACACGCTCCATCATTGTCATATTGCTTAGCATGATCATTTAGTTGACATCGTATTTGTGGCAAAGCCACCGTTCATAATTCTTTCATACATGTCACTTATGAATCATTGCATATCCCTGTACACCGGCGGAGGCACACATACAGAGTCATATTTTGTTCTAAGTATCGAGTTGTAATTGTTGAGTTGTAAGAAAAATAAAAGTGTGATGATCATCATTTTTAGAGCATTGTCCCAAGTGAGGAAAGGATGATGGAGACTATGATTCCCCCATAAGTTGGAATGAGACTCCGGACGAAAAAAAGAGGCCATAAAAAAGGCCCAATAAAAAAATGAGAGAAAAAGAGAGAAGGGACAATGTTACTTTCCTTTTACCACACTTGTGCTTCAAAGTAGCACCATTATCTTCATAATAGAGAGTCTCTCGTTTTGTCACTTTCATATACTAGTGGGAATTTTTCATTATAGAACTTGGCTTGTATATTCATTGATGGGCTTCCTCAAATTGCCGTAGGTCTTCGTGAGCAAGCGAGTTGGATGCACACCCACTTAGTTTCATTTGTTGAGCTTTCATATACTTATAGCTCTAGTGCATCCGTTGCATGGCAATCCCTACTCACTCACATTGATATCTATTGATGGGCATCGCCATAGCCCGTTGATATGCCTAGGTAATGTGATACTATCTTCCCTCTTTTTGTCTTCTCCAGAACCACCATTCTATTCCACATATAGTGCTATATCCATGGCTCACGCTCATGTATTGCGTGAAGATTGAAAAAGTTTTGAAAATGTCAAAAGTATGAAACAATTGCTCGGCTTGTCATCGGGGTTGTGCATGATTTAAATACTTTGTGTGGTGAAGATAGAGCATAGCCAGACTATATGATTTTGTAGGGATAACTTTCTATGGCCATGTTATTTTGAGAAGACATGATTGCTTTGTTAGTATGCTTGAAGTATTATTATTATTTTTATGTCAATATGAACTTTTGTCTTGAATCTTTGGGATCTGAATATTCATACCACAATTAAGAAGAATTACAATGAAATTATGCCAAGTAGCACTCCGCATCAAAAATTCTCTTTTTATCATTTACCTACTCGGGGACGAGCAGGAATTAAGCTTGGGGATGCCTGATACGTCTCCAACGTATCTATAATTTTTGATTGCTCCATGCTATATTATCCATTGTTTTGGACTATATTGGGCTTTATTTTCCACTTTTATATTACTTTTGGGACTAAACTATTAACCGGAAGCCCAGCCTAGAATTGTTTTTTTGCCTATTTTAGTGTTTCGAAGAAACGGAATATCAAACGGAGTCCAAACGGAATGAAATCTTCGGGAACGTGATTTTCTCATCGGATAAGACCCAGGAGACTTGGACCCTCCGTCAAGAAAGCTCCGAGGCGGCCACGAGGGTGGAGGGCGCGCCCCCTACCTCGTGGGCCCCTCGAGGCTCCACCGACGTACTTCTTCCTCCTATATATACCTACGTACCCCCGTCAGATCAGATACGGAGCCAAAAACCTAATTCCACCGCCGCAACTTTCTGTATCCACGAGATCCCATCTTGGGGCCTGTTCCGGAGCTCCGCCGGAAGGGGGATCCACCATGGAGGGCTTCTAAATCATCATCAAAGCCTTTCCGATGAAGTGTGAGTTGTTTACCTCAGACCTTCGGGTCCATAGTTAGTAGCTAGATGGCTTCTTCTCTCTTTTTGGATCTCAATACAATGTTCTCCCCCTCTCTCGTGGAGATCTATTCGATGTAATCTTCTTTTTGCGGTGTGTTTGTTGAGATCGATGAATTGTGGGTTTATGATCAAGATTATCTATGAGCAATATTTGAATCTTTTCTAAATTCTTTTATGTATGATTGAATTATCTTTGCAAGTCTCTTCGAATTATCTGTTTGGTTTGGCCAACTAGATTGGTAGTTCTTGCAATGGGAGAAGTGTTTAGCTTTGGGTTCAATCTTGTGGTGTCCTTTCCCAGTGACAGTAGGGGCAGCAAGGCACATATTGTATTGTTGCCATCAAGGATAACAAGATGGGGTATTTATCATATTGCATGAATTTATTCCTCTACATCATGTCATCTTGCTTAAGGCGTTACTCTGTTTTCATTAACTTAATACTCTAGATGCATTTGGATAGCGATCGATGAGTGGAGTAATAGTAGTAGATGCAGGCAGGAGTCGGTCTACTTGTCTTGGACGTGATGCCTATATACATGATCATACCTAGATACTCTCATAACTATGCTCAATTCATCAATTGCTCAACGAGAATTCGTTCACCCATAGTAAAATACTTATGCTCTTGAGAGAAGCCACTAATGAAATCTATGGCCCCGGTCTATTCTCATCATATTAATCTTCCCACGCTTTATTATTGCTTTGCTCTTTACTTTGCCTTTTATTTTACTTTGCATCTTTATACCAAAAAATACCAAAAATATTATCTATCATCTCTATCAGATCTCACTCTCGTAAGTGACCGTGAAGGGATTGACAACCCCTATTCGCGTTAGTTGCGAGGAGCTATTTGTTTTGTTTAGGTACGAGGGACTTGCGCGTGGCCTCCTACTGGATTGATACCTTGGTTCTCGAAAACTGAGGGAAATACTTACGCTATTCTGCTGCATCATCCTCTCCTCTTCGGGGAAAACGAACGCAAGCTCAAGACATAGCAGTTATCTACTTCACCTCGTTGCTATTGTGACCTTTTGTTGTACTGCACAAAACACTTTTGTTTTAAGAGTGTTTTGTGCAGTTCAACCAAAATGTCACACCGACAATGTTGCTTGATTTCTTGATCTTAGTGGAACTGCACAAGAGGAGATCTTACTTCCTATCCATGTTGGCAAATTTGGTTCTGATCTTCTTGTTGTGAGTTTTTTGAATTCCGTGTCATGAGAGGTCAGTACTAGCCTTCTTTGACATGATTGTGCAGTGTGCTTTCATATGTTGTGCTACTTGTACGCTAATGTTGCTTGATTTTAGGGAACTGCACAAATGGAGACAGGACTTCCAATCTATATGTGCACCGTAATATCCCATTGAGGTAAGATAAGGATATTTCTGGCTGTTGGCTGTATTTTGCCACTTTCATCGAAAATTAACGTAGTTGTTTAGTGCTATACTTGTGCTCCCTAATTGACATGCCAAATCTTACATTGAAGGCGAAGCTTGTCTGTTATTGAACCAAGTGATGAAGGGGAAGAACAAGCGGAAGAAAAGCAAAAATCAACTCGCGGTGCTGTAATGAAGCGCTGGAACTGTGATGACACAAGTAATGATATAGTTTTGCATCTTAATTTATTGCTATGGCTAGAACGAGCAATTGTTTTGCCACTGATTTGATGCCACTCTTAATGTAATATGTAATTATCTCTACTTGTGCAAACAGGGATCTTCTTTGAAGATACCATATATTTTAGTGGAACTGCATAAGAAGATGTTGGAAACATTAAACTAATCGAGGAGTATATAGTAAGCATGGCAACCACAGTAGATAACAACAGATGGTTCCGGAGAAGTGCTTGATCTGTATGCTCTACACAATAAGCTTCCTGACAAAGGTTGGTACTCGCCCACGGATTTCATCCATATGATTGGGCTTTGTCATCTCTATTGCTGTTGTGCTACTGTTTAGATACTGTCATGAGAAAGTGGTATTGTCCTTAAGAAGTGCTTCATCTGTGTTGTTTTAAATATTTCCTTTCCTTTTTTTTCGAGCAAACAGGGATGCTAGCATTTAGTTGTTCTCTTGTCTTTGCACAACAGGATCCTCCTCCTCTGAAGAAGAATATGGAGTACGTGAAGTGCGCAGTTTTGATTATGCCAGCATAAAGAAGCCAAGCCTCTCTTCTTAAGAAGGGAGCAGTTGAAGGATGGTTACATTATTTCCCACAAGAACAAACTAACTTCAGCTCAGAAGGACTCACGGATCTCCATCTTTGTTGCTGTGATGGCCAGTACAATGTTGTTTTACGATTCCTTCAGGTGAGTTCCATTTTTTTAAATGTGTGCTCTGCATGGATCATGTAGGTTGACTGTTTAAACTGTCAATTCATAGTACAGTTTGCTTTATACTGATCACCTTTTTTGTATTTATGCAAACAGGGGTGCTCAGCTTGATTTCAACGGGAACTGCACAAAATGTTCACGAATACATCGAATATTCTCGAATCATTCATTTCCACCACAAGAAAGGAGGTGCCGATATGTTCAAGGCGTTGATATAAAGGCGAAATCATACAAGCTACGCATGAATTTGGTTGATTTTGGTGGAACTGCACAAAAAGAACAGCTGGTTTATTTAGCACGAGGTGCCATGTCAATGTCCGAACTGATGGCAAACCCTGCCCATTCCACAATCGTAGGCATTTGATATTCTGGAATGGGAAAACCTTGTCAAAGTTTTCTCATTGATGTACGCAAAACAACATGCATTTGACATTTTGGAATGGGACAACCTTGTCAAAGTTTGCTCATTGATGTTAGCAAGAAGACATGCATTTGATATTTTCGAATGGGACGCCCTTTGTTGTTAGCAGCATCAATTGATTTTTTTTATTCTTTAGTTGTGAAGTAAATATTGGCTCTGACATGTGAATCGCTGAGATGCATAATCATCGGTTGTTTTAAATGTTCTCTATGAATTGTCAGGGCTGTGTGTTGATTGCAATGTACAGGAACGCTAAATATTGTACTCCCTCTGTTCCTTTTTACTTCGCATATTAGATTTCTTTCAAGTCAGTTGATTTTACATTGTGAATGTTGATACTTTTTTCTGTAAGATTGGTCAAAGTAGAGATACTTTGACTTTAGACAAAACTAATGTGCAGACTAAAAAGGACCAGAGGGAGTACATGTGAAACTGTTGCAAACGAGGTGATCACCCTTGGAATAATGCTAGTACGTATTGTTTTGCATGTTCATCCAATGCCAATGATACAAGAATTCAAACAAATTGAACTAAATTCATTCATACACTGCAGGATTTCATATAAACATGCCAGATTTCATTACATTTCATACATTCTTCAACTAAAAAGGGGTGCGCTGGATTAACCGTAGCACCCGTGTCCGGCTGAGCCGAACATAAGCTTCTTCTCCAGCGGACTGAGCTTCAGTGACATAACAACAGGTGCAGTTGCGTCACTTACATGTGGGCCAGATGCCTCTTGGGCCCACATGCCAGTGACCCAATTACACCCGCAGTTAAGTAACTGAAGCAGCGTCCTTCTGCAACTGTCACACCCTGATTTTCATGGCACAACACTTAAGATGATAAATCATGATAAAGTGTGGTTTGACAAAAACTTTTGCATTATTTGACTTTTTATTTGAGTTGGTTCTCTCTCTGTGTTTTCAAGTGCTCTTTAAAGTCAACACAACTACACCTTCTATACTTCATCTCCTTGCCCCAAACTTCTGCCCAATGATCATGCCATGTGTATAGTGCAATATAGTATTTTCTTACAAAAATAATTTGGCCAAATAGTATTTTCAAAAGTTGGTCTTCCAAAAACCCCTGAATTGAGGTTTGCACTGCAAGTACTTGATTTGGGGTATGAAAAGTATTTCAAAAGGTATATTTGAAACCTATTAGATATAGGATTCGCATAAACCACAAAAATATAATTTTAAAAGTTATTTTCCTATTTTATTAAAAGTTTTTTCTTAAGGCCAGAAATGGTCTTTAATAGGAAAAAATATTTTATTGTTTTAAAAATATTTGACAAAATTTATGGAAACTCATAGCACATATATTGTCCATATATAAGAGTTTCAACACATGGTCATGTTCAAAATATGGGACAAAACCTCCCAAAACCATTTCTGCCCATTTCAAGGATTTGAAATATTTCTACAGAAAATATTTTCATAAAAATCCAAGTAAAATCCAGCAAGTCACAAATGCATATTGTGATCACCTTGCAAAGCCTCATGTCAATCAAGGTCATTTTGGTTCACCAAAATGCCCCAAAACCCTCTCTGACCAGAATCAAATTTGAACAACTTTGTACTAGCAACTTTCTCTCCTTGACCCCAACTTTTGTGAGCATGTTCACATGACCAAATGAGGCCACTACACCAAGTGGTTCATCAAGGGGAAGTGATTTGCTCAACTAGATCTACACAAGTTCATTTCTGCTAATTTCTAGGGTTTACAAAGTTGCATTGGCAACTTTACCCAAATGAACTCAATATTGGTGAGACCTCTTATTTTCTCATGCCATTTGACCCTATCAAGCCTTATGACAAGATGAGTTCATCTTCTTGCCCAAACCAGCAACAAACACCTTCTGCCATTTTACTAGAGCCCCTGTTTTGACCACTTCCACTCTTCTCCATGGCCTCAACTTTTACCACAGCTCCTCCTAGTCCCCTTGCACCTCCAGTAGCAATGGCAAATCCATAGCTCAATTATTGGAGGGGTAAAATGTAACGCCCCGGATCCGATGCGCCAGGTGTCTGCCAGTTATTCGCCGTTGTTGCCATGTCATTTTCTTGTGTGTTGCATTTTATCATGTCATCATGTGCATTTCATTTTGCATACGTGTTCGTCTCATGCATCTGAGCATTTTCCCCGTTGTCCGTTTTGCATCCGGCACTCCTATGTCTCCCGGCGCCCCCTTTTGCCTCTTTTCGTGTGCGGGTGTTAAACATTCTCGGAATGGAACAAGGTTTGTCAAGCGGCCTTGGTATAGCACCGGTAGACCTCCTGTCAAGTTTCGTGCCATTTGGAGGTCGTTTGACACTCCAACGTTTAACCGGGTAACCGTAAAGCCCCTTTCTCCTTGCAGCCCAACACCCCTTTCAAAGTGGCCCAAAACCCATCCAAACCCCCTCCATGCTCTCGGTCGTTCGATCACGATCGTGTGGGCGAAAACCGCACTCCATTTGGAGTCTCCTAGCTCCCTATACCTATAAAGATGCCCTCTCCCCGAAATTCGCGGATGAATTCCCCGAAACCCTAGCCTCCTTCTTCCTCCGCGCCAGTTCGAGGCCCGCCCTTGCGCCTTGCCTGGCCTGCCCCGGCCGCGCCAGCGCCCAGCCTCCACCGCCGCCTCGCCCGGGGCCCCGCATGCCGTCATCGCCCGCTCCGCCCCTCGCCGCCCTTTGGCGGGCCCGTCCGCCGCCGCCGCCTGCGCCGCCGGCAACTTCTCCGCCCGCCGCCGTGTGCGGTGCGCTCCTCCCGCCGCCGCCTCCCTGCTCTCCTGCCCGCGCCACGGCGCGTCGCCTCCCGTGACCCCGCCGTCCCCGTCATCTCCGGCGATCGCCGTCGTCGCCGGTGCCGCCGTCCTCGCCGGATCTGGTCAGGTGGACCAGATCCACCACCTCCTCGAACCAAACGCCCCGTCCCTGCCCTGGATCTCCTCGTCCCGCACGCCTCCGTCTCGGGTTGACTTTTTCCCCGAGGTTAAATTCCACCAAGTCCCTGTAATTTTTACATTCTGGTCCCATGTTCATCGCACCATAACTTGCTGCATACTGCTCCGTTTTGTGCGTGTAATATGTAAAATTGTTCGCCTCAACAAGTACTTCATTTCATTCCATTGCATCATTTTCATTTGAGCTCATCTTGATGCCTGAATCATCGTCGCAAGAGTGCTATATGATGTTAACCTGCTGAAACTGTTATAACTTGGTGATTTGTCATTTTTGTTGCATTTGATTTGTGCATCCTATGAGGTTGATGTCTACACGTGTTTTGATCTATGCTATGCCATCTTTGCAGAGGTGCCATCCATGTATTTTTTTGGGTCCTGTACTGAGTGCATCAAGCTTGTTAAGTAGGGTACTTGCTGTTGCTGTTCTCCTGACTGATTCTGTTATATTATGATGCTATGTTAACCTGCTTCTACAAGTCATTCTATGCATAATCTGGAGATGTTCACTAATGATGTTTTGTTGTACGTGTCTTGCTCTATCTATTCATGCCCTTGGTTGCATTTATAGCTTCCTGTAGCTTGTTGTAATCTTGCTCTCAAATTGCTAAATAATGTTGCTGTCAGCCTGTTAACATTAAGTTCAGTTTTGCCATGAGCTTTGCTAGTGATCTATGCACTCTATGAACTTGGTCTTGCCATTCTTAGCTTCATAAACATGTCTTATTACTGTGAGTTGCCTTGCCATGCCATGTATTTCTCTGTGGTGAGAGGTTCAAGCTCACCAACATGCCTACTTATTGTTGTTCCTGCCATGTATGAATCTGTAATATAATTTGCCATGTTTACATGGGTGCTATCATATTTTCTGTGTCCTTTTTGGCTCATGGTCACTAAAGGAAATTTGATCTATGCTTTTAGTAGATTCATGCCATGCCTTTGTTTGCAATGATAAGTTCCTGTAACATGTTGTTTGATAGCTCTAAACTTTGCAACCTGATGTTATTTCTGCTAAGCCTGAAACTGATATTATTTGCAATCTTGCCATGTGTGTTTGAGCATGTTCTAGTGATTTCTAGAGATAGCTCAGTGTTCATGTTTTGTCGTGCTTTACCTGTAAATCACGTCCATGCCTTTTGTTACCATATTAAGATGATGTAGCTTGTTGTTTCGGTGCTTGCAATATGCCTAGTTGCTGTTTTGTACAGATTGTTGTCATGTCTTGTTTCATGTGTATGTGTTGAACCGTTGCTCCGTTTTGAGTGTGCTCTATATGAAACTTGCTTAGAATTGTATGTAGCTTCATATTATCATGTTGCATCCATGTCTTGAATGTGTTTGTTTGATGTTTGTATGCATTTTGCATCGATGCCATGTTCAACTTGTTTTGCTCATATCTTCTAGGCCGTAGCTCCGAATTAAATGAACTTTATATGTAACTTGACTAGAATTTTGTCTAGATCATATTGGTGCATCTTAACTTGCTGTTTAACCACTTGAACTTAAGGTTTATTCAGATCTGGAACAATTTCGAAATTTGCATATGAGGACTTACCGGAATTGTTCTATGTTGTTTCCGGCCTCATTTAAACTTGCTTTGAGGTGTTGGTCTTGTTTGCATTATATTTTGCCATGAGTAGCTCCATGTAGCCTTGTCATGCATCATGCCTGTTGTGCATAATGCCTTGTTCATGTGTGGTGTGTTTACTATGTTGTGTGCTTCTCTAGATAATTCCCGTTTCGTTGCGATCGTGAGGATTCGTTCGTCTACGCTTGGTTCGTCTTCGTGGCTTCATCTTCTTCATGGACTCGTTCTTCTTCCTTGCGGGATTTCAGGCAAGATGACCGTCACCTTGGATCTCATTACTATCATTGCTATGCTAGTTGCTTCGTTCTATCGCTTTGCTGCGCTACCTATCTTTTGCTCTTCAAGCCATCCCAAATTGCCATGAACCTCTAACCTTTGTCACCCTTCCTAGCAAACCGTTGTTTGGCTATGTTACCGCTTTTGCTCAGCCCTCTTATAGCGTTGCTAGTTGCGGTGAAGTTGAAGATTGCTCCATGGTGGACAGGATTATGTTGGGATATCACAATATCTCTTATATTATTAATGCATCTATATACTTGGTAAAGGGTGGAAGGCTCGGCCTTATGCAGTGTTTTGTTCCACTCTTGCCGCCCTAGTTTCCGTCATATCGGTATTATGTTCCCGGATTTTGCGTCCCTAACGCGGTCGGGTGATTTATGGGACCCCTTGACAGTTCGCTTTGAATAAGACTCCTCCGGCAAGGCCCAACATTGGTTTTACCATTTGCCTCACCACCACCTACATTTCCCTTGGGAGTAATTAACCCAAGGGTCATCTTTATTTAGCGCCCCCCCCCCCTCGGGCCAGTGCTTCTCTAAGTGCTGGTTCGAACCGAGCTACTCATGGGCCACCTTGAGGCAACTTTGAGGGCTGGTTTTACTCGTAGCTAGTCTCATCCGGTGTTGCCACGAGAACGAGATAAGTGCAGCTCCTATCGGGATTGTCGGCGCATCAGGCGGTCTTGCTGGTCTTGTTTTATTCTTGTCGAAATGTCTTGTAGCCGGATTCCGAGACTGATCGGGTCTTCCGGGAGAAGGAATATCCTTCGTTGATCGCGAGAGCTTATCATGGGCTAAGTTGGGACACCCTGCAGGTATAAACTTTCAAGAGCCGTGCCAGCGGTTATGTGGCAGATGGGAATTTGTTAATATCCGGTTGTAGTAAACTTGAAGCAAACTCTTCTAAAATACACCAACCGTAATGCGTAACCGTGAGTGTCTCTTTTCGGGTTGATCGAGAGGAGAACACAGTTTACGTGTTATGTCGATGTAAGTAGGAGTTCAGGATCACTTCTTGATCATTACTAGTTGACGACCGTTCCTTTGTTTCTCTTCTCGCTCTTATTTGCGTATGTTAGCCACCATATATGCTTAGCGCTGCTGCAACCTCACCACTTTACCCCTTTCTTTCCCATTAAGCTTTGCTAGTCTTGATACCCATGGTAATGGGATTCTTTGAGTCCTCGTGGCTCACAGATTACTACACCACCGATTGCAGGTACAGGTTTGCGATGATCATGACGCGAGAGCGATGCTTGCTTGCGTTGAGTTCTTCTTACGCTTCTTGATCGGGGATAGGTTCGGTCGGCAGCTGGGCTAGCAGGGTGGATGTCGTTTGAGCTTCTGTTTATGTTCCATCCGTAGTCGGATGTTGTTCTTGTATTTGATGTTGATGTATTCTTGTGGCATTTGTGCCTTATGTATGTATCCCCACCTATTATGTAATGTTGATGTAATGATATCCACCTTGCAAAAGCGTTTCAATATCGGGTCTATCCTTGGTGGGACCGTCGAGTTCCTTTTGGATAGGGTCGCATATTAGGCGTGACAAGTTGGTATCGAGCCTCGACCGACCTTAAGAGCCCCTTGATTGATCGTGTAGTTTGGCGCAGTTGAGTCTAGAATAAAACGTTTCGGAGTCTAGTTATATCGGAGAGTAGGAATTCTTTTTACTCCTCTGCCCCTTCGTCGCTCTGGTGAGGAATCTTGACGTAGGTGTTTTGAATTACTCCTCTTCCCCTTCAAATTTTTTCTTTAGGTTCACGCAGTTGTCTTTCCGATCGTTGGTCCTCAGCTCTTTTCATCCGGTGCATTTCTCGTCAAGTTGACTCGAGCCTCTTCATCTTTGAGTTCAATCCTCAGTTGCTTTCTTTTCCCACCCGCCCACCCTTTTTCTCCTCGGAACCCGAGTCCGTAATCGAGTATCCATCCTAATCGTGCAAAGTCTTTGCTTTCTTTCCTCAATGATTTCAACCGGTGTTTTCTCTTCAAGATATTCGTCGGTTCCCCTTCCAAGTTGTCTTTGTTTTCCGCCCCCACCCCTTTTCTTCCGGAGTTTGAGTCTGTTTTGACCATCAATTTCATTAAATGCGAGTCTCTTGATCTTCCTCAATCATTTCAACCGGTGAATTCTCTTTTGTTTGAGATTCTTCATCCCTTTCTTTTTCCGGTGTTTTCAATTCAATTTATTCGGTAGTGATTATATTCTTTCCCTCGGATCAAGTATTTTACTTGCTCGTTCGCCTCTCGCCAGCTTATCCTTCCGGAGTGTTCAAGACATCTCAGGGGATTTGTCTGTGTTCCAATTAATTCGAGGTTGTCACCTCATTTAAATATTTCAATTGTTCCGGTGCATCATCTATCTGTTCAACAATCCTTTCCAACGGTGTTATCTCTTCAGTGGGCCCTAACCCACAAGTCTTTTCCCAGGATCTTACCTGACTCTTCTAATTTCCCCGGAGTTATTCTCAATTCTTTTCAAGTATGACGTAAGAATGGATTCCATCAGTCAGATGCCTTTCCAAGATCGATTTCAAATCATTTCATTGTTGGTTCAACCCCTTTGCTTTCCATTCTTCCGGAGTATCTCGGTAATTTTGGGTGGTGTTTCTCGTCATCATTTGAAGATTGAAGAGAATTTTTTCCTCTAAATCTTGTCTGTTCTCTCGAAGATTCGTGGTTCTAGCTTCATGTTATCCTCTCGAATTATTCCATTTGTCAGATTTTCTTTTTCTCAACCATCCGGAGTTTGTTAGCAGTTGTTTTTCGGAGGCCATCATTCCAGTTATCGTTCTCTATCTATCCCGGTGCTTCATTCAAGTGTCCTGTAATCAGCTCGTCATCTCTTTGTTCTTGTGCATCTAAATTTCCCTCAAGCATATTTGTTCTTCTAATTCTTCCCGGTGATTCAGTCTCTTTCATCAGTCATTTTCGAATTCTTACGGTGTTCGTTCAAGATTCTTTTCTTTGATGATCATATTAATCCATTCGTCCTTTTCAATCCTACGGGTGGCTCATGAAGACCTTCTCAAGTTTGCGATATGTCACTTCTCAATCCTTTTTCAAGAAGAATAAGTAGTATGAAAAATCCATTGCTTGTCATCAATTTAATTTGATGAAGGATAAGCATACAATAAATCTTATTCTTATTTAATCAAAGTGATTAATCCTTTTCTTCGGAGTTTGTTCGTGAGGAATAAATTCTACTTCCAAGGGTTTTCATCTTTTATTTTCCGGAGTTCCAAGTTTTCCGCATTATCGTCGCGAAGCTCCATCTAAATCACCGCAAGACTTAATCCTTATTATTTCCATCCTTCAATTGTATCTCATCATCCTTTTGTTACCGGAGTTCTTCACGGTGGCTCGTCATGATTTAATTCACTCCTCAAGTGTTCATCAAGATTCTTGTTCAAGGAGTTCTAGTATCTTTTGTTCTTTCATCTCGAAGTGCAATTAATTCTCCGTATTCTTCTAAAGTGGAGTTTTGCATTTCTTTGTTCTTCTCAGCTATCCAATTATTTCCGTTTGTGGCCGGTTATCATCTTATGATCTTGAGATGTTACCTATAAGCCCACAACAAGCTTATTTCTTTCGTTGTTGATTTTCTCAACAACTCCGTTCAATCCTTCCTTCTAAGTTCTTTTCATTCAATTCTTTCAATTCTTCCGGAGGCATTGTGTTGTTCCTCTCGTCAACTATCATTCCATTTTGTCAAACTCAGTCCCAACTCCTTCCATGTTCAGCCGGAGTGCTGCCTAAATCCTTTCAGTCTTATTCGTTTCTTATCTCATTCTAACCGGAGTGGTTTCATAGTCTATCTGATTTCGTGAGCTTTCGATTCTCGTCATTCTCTTCGTCCCTCTCTTATTCTCGAGTGCTCTCGATTCTTTGCTTCTTCTCTTCAGTTCTTGCTTCACCTCATCCCTTTTCCCTTCCGTCTCGGTCCTAAGATCTCGGGACGAGATCTCTTTTTAGTGGAGGAGTGTTGTAACGCCCCGGATCCGATGCGCCAGGTGTCTGCCAGTTATTCGCCATCGTTGCCATGTCATTTTCTTGCGTGTTGCATTTTATCATGTCATCATGTGCATTTCATTTTGCATACGTGTTCGTCTCATGCATCCGAGCATTTTCCCCGTTGTCCGTTTTGCATCCGGCACTCCAATGTCTCCCGGCGCCCCCTTTTGCCTCTTTTCGTGTGCGGGTGTTAAACATTCTCGGAATGGACCAAGGTTTTTCAAGCGGCCTTGGTATAGCACCGGTAGACCGCCTGTCAAGTTTCGTGCCATTTGGAGGTCGTTTGATACTCCAACGGTTAACCGGGTAACCGTAAAGCCCCTTTCTCCTTGCAGCCCAACACCCCTTTCAAAGTGGCCCAAAACCCATCCAAACCCCCTCCATGCTCTCGGTCGTTCGATCACGATCGTGTGGGCGAAAACCGCACTCCATTTGGAGTCTCCTAGCTCCCTATACCTATAAATATGCCCTCTCCCCCGAAATTCGCGGATGAATTCCCCCCCGAAACCCTAGCCTCCTTCTTCCTCCGCGCCCGGACACGTCCCGCGCCGCCGCCCAGCGCCAATGGCAGCCCGCCACGTGTCCCTCTCTCTCTCTCCAGCGCCGCCAGCCCGCGGGCCGAGGCCCGGCCCGCCGCCATGACAAGACCCCCGGCCGCGCCCGCGCCCACCTCCACCGCCGCCTCGCCCGGGCGCTTGCGCCGTCGCCGCCCGCTCCGCCCCTCGCCGCCCCTTCGCCCGGCCCGTCCGCCCGCCGCCGCCTTGCTTTTCGCCGTCGGCAACTGCTCCGCCCGCCGCCCGTGTGCGGTGCGCTCCTCCCGCCGCCGCCTCCCTGCTCTCTGCCCGCGCCACGGCGCCTCGCCTCCCGTGACCCCGCCGTCCCCGTCATCTCCGGCGATCGCCGTCGTCGCCGGCGCCGCCGTCCTCGCCGGATCTGGTCAGGTGGACCAGATCCACCACCTCCTCGAACCAAACGCCCCTTCCCTGCCCTGGATCTCCTCGTCCCGCACGCCTCCGTCCCGGGTTGACTTTTTCCCCCAGGTTAAATTCCACCAAGTCCCTGTAATTTTTACATTCTGGTCCCATGTTCATCGCATCATAACTTGCTGCATACTGCTCTGTTTTGTGCGTGTAATATGTCAAATTGTTCGTCTCAACGAGTACTTCATTTAATTCCATTGCATCATTTTCATTTGAGCTCATCTTGATGCCTGAATCATCGTTGCAAGAGTGCTAGATGATGTTAACCTGCTGAAACTGTTATAACATGGTGATTTGTCAATTTTGTTGCATTTGATGTGTGCATCCTATGAGGTTGATGTCTACACGTGTTTTGATCTATGCTATGCCATCTTTCCAGAGGTGCCATCCATGTATTTTTTTGGGTCCTGTACTGAGTGCATCAAGCTTGTTAAGTAGGGTACTTCTTTGTTCTTTGTTCTCTGACCGATTCTGTTATATTCTGATGCTATGTTAACCTGCTTCTACAAGTCATTCTATGCATAATCTGAAGATGTTCACTAAGGATGTTTTGTTATACATGTCTTGCTCTATGCATTCATGCCCTTGGTTGCATTTATAGCTTTCTGTAACTTGTTGTAATCTTGCTCTAAAATTGCTAAATAATGTTGCTGTCAGCCTGGTAACATTAAGTTCAGTTTTGCCATGAGCTTTGCTAGTGATCTATGCACTCTATGAACTTGCTCTTGCCATTCTTAGCTTCATAAACATGTCTTCTTACTGTGAGTTGCCTTGCCATACCATTTATTGCTCTGTGGTGAGTGGTTAAAGCTCACCAACATGCCTACTTATTGTTGTTCCTGCCATGTATGAATCTGTAATATAATTTTCCATGTTTGCATGGGTGCTATCATATTTTCTGTGTCCTTTTTGGCTCATGGTCACTAAAGGACATTTGATCTATGCTTTTAGTAGATTCATTCCATGCCTTTGTTTGCAATGATAAGTTCCTGTAACATGTTGTTTGATAGCTCTAAACTTTGCAACCTGATGTTATTTCTGCTAAGCCTGAAACTGATATTATTTGCAATCTTGCCATGTGTGTTTGAGCATGTTCTAGTGATTTCTGGAGATAGCTCAGTGTTCATGTTTTGTCGTGCTTTACCTGTACATCACGTCCATGCCTTTTGTTACCATATTAAGACTCTGTAGCTTGTTGTTTCGGTGCTTGCAATATGCCTAGTTGTTGTTTTGTACAGATTGTTGTCATGTCTTGTTTCATGTGTATGTGTTGAACCGTTGCTCCGTTTTGAGTGTGCTCTATATGAAACTTGCTTAGAATTGTATGTAGCTTCATATTATCATGTTGCATCCATGTCTTGAATGTGTTTGTTTGATGTTTGTATGCATTTTGCATCGATGCCATGTTCAACTTGTTTTGCTCATATCTTCAGGCCGTAGCTCCGAATTAAATGAACTTTATATGTAACTTGACTAGAATTTCGTCTAGATCATATTGGTGCATCTTAACTTTCTGTTTAACCACTTGAACTTAAGGTTTATTCAGATCTGGAACAATTTCGAAATTTGCATATGAGGACTTACCGGAATTGTTCTATGTTGTTTCCGGCCTCATTTAAACTTGCTTTGAGGTGTTGTTCTTGTTTGCATCATATTTTGCCATGAGTAGCTCCATGTAGCCTTGTCATGCATCATGCCTATTGTGCATCATGCCTTGTTCATGTGTGGTGTGTTTACTATGTTGTGTGCTTCTCTCGATAGTTCCCGTTTCGTTGCGATCGTGATGATTCGTTCGTCTACGCTTGGTTCATCTTCGTGGCTTCATCTTCTTCATGGACTCGTTCTTCTTCCTTGCGGGATTTCAGGCAAGATGACCGTCACCTTGGATCTCATTACTATCATTGCTATGCTAGTTGCTTCGTTCTATCACTTTGCTGCGCTACCTATCTTTTGCTCTTCAAGCCATCCCAAATTGCCATGAACCTCTAACCTTTGTCACCCTTCCTAGCAAACCGTTGTTTGGCTATGTTACCGCTTTTGCTCAGCCCCTCTTATAGCGTTGCTAGTTGCAGGTGAAGTTGAAGATTGCTCCATGGTGGACAGGATTATGTTGGGATATCACAATATCTCTTATATTATTAATGCATCTATATACTTGGTAAAGGGTGGAAGGCTCGGCCTTATGCCTGGTGTTTTGTTCCACTCTTGCCGCCCTAGTTTCCGTCATATCGGTATTATGTTCCCGGATTTTGCGTCCCTAACGCGGTCGGGTGATTTATGGGACCCCCTTGACAGTTCGCTCTGAATAAGACTCCTCCAGCAAGGCCCAACATTGGTTTTACCATTTGCCTCACCACCACCTACATTTCCCTTGGGAGTAATTAACCCAAGGGTCATCTTTATTTAGCCCCCCCCCCCCCGGGCCAGTGCTTCTCTAAGTGCTGGTTCGGACCGAGCTGCCTGCGGGGCCACCTTGAGGCAACCCGAGGGCTGGTTTTACTCGTAGCTAGTCTCATCCGATGTTGCCCTGAGAATGAGATATGTGCAGCTCCTATCGGGATTGTCGGCGCATCAGGCGGTCTTGCTGGTCTTGTTTTATTACTATCGAAATGTCTTGTGGCCGGATTCGAGACTGATCGGGTCTTCCGGGAGAAGAATATCCTTCGTTGATCGCGAGAGCTTATCATGGGCTAAGTTAGGACACCCTGCAGGTATAAACTTTCGAGAGCCGTGCTCATGGTTATGTGGCAGATGGGAATTTGTTAATATCCGGTTGTAGTAAACTTGAAGCAAACTCTTCTAAAATACACCAACCGTTTGCGTAACCGTGAGTGTCTATTTTGGGGTTGATCGAGAGGAGAACACGGTTTCGGGTTATGTCGGCGTAAGTAGGAGTTCAGGATCACTTCTTGATCATTACTAGTTGACGACCGTTCCTTTGTTTCTCTTCTTGCTCTCATTTGACAATGTTAGCCACCATATATGCTTAGCCGCTGCTGCAACCTCACCACTTTACCCTTCCTTTCCCATTAAGCTTTGCTAGTCTTGATACCCATGGTAATGGGATTGCTGAGTCCTCGTGGCTCACAGATTACTACACCACCAGTTGCGGTACAGGTTTGCGATGATCATGACGCGAGAGCGATGCTTGCTTGCGTTGAGTTCTTCTTCGCTTCTTGATCGGGGATAGGTTCGGTCGGCAGCACTGGGCTAGCGAGGTGGATGTCGTTTGAGCTTTTGTTTATGTTCCATCCGTAGTCGGATGTTGTTCTTGTATTTGATGTTGATGTATTCTTGTGGCATTTGTGCCTTATGTATGTATCCCCACCTATTATGTAATGTCGATGTAATGATATCCACCTTTCAAAAGCGTTTCAATATGCGGGTCTATCCTTGGTGGGACCGTCGAGTTCCTTTTGGATAGGGTCGCATATTGGGCGTGACATAAAACCCCATTTTCTCTCTCTGGACAGCCCAGTTCCCTCTCTCCCTCAACCTCTTTCCTCTCCTACTGGCTGTCCAGGGCATCCAAGGCCCTCTCCCCTTTGTTTACTCCTCCCTAAACAACCTAGACACAAGTAGCCGCCCCCTACAAGCCAAAGGCATTGCCCTGGCATGCAATTGGCGTGCTCCAGAGCGCGCTACAGTGCACACCCGCACTGTAGCCATCCCCAATCCGCAGCGTCTGGCCTCCTCAGGCCTGGACCTTGCGCCAGTCGAGGTGCCTCGACGTCCGGGACACGACACGCTGTCGGCCCCCTCCTCTCTCTCCCTCTACGGCTATCCTCGCATGCGGACAGAACGCCGCCCGAGCGCGCCAGTCATTGCCCATGATGGGGACCCGCTCTGCCGCGTTCCCCGCTCCCTCTCTTCTCCCCGTGGGCGTAGTCAACCCCCACGAACGCCCTAGACTCGGCGCAGCTCCCTCCCGAGGCCCGTAGCGACGAGCACGAGCTCGCCGGCGCACGAGCCCACGGTGGACCGCCGCTCGCCTATATAAGGCATCCCCGAGCCCTCCTCTCGCCACCACTCGTCTCCTCCCAAAGCTCTACCGCCGGCTTCCTCGTCGCCGGCGAACCCCTGCACTCCGGCGACCGCCTCCACCTCCACCCGAACGGCGACTCCGCTCTAAGCACGCCGGTGCCCTCAGATCACCTCACCGTCGACCACAGCGACGCCTGTGAGCTCGCCTCCCTCTCTGGCCCGAGGTGGAAGACGACAGCTGTGGGGCCCGTCAGTCAGCCTCACATACTGATGGGTGGGCCCCAGCCGTCAGGTTTAAAACGCACACGCGCGCGTACCAGTTATCTGCGTCGACTGAAGGCGTATTTTTCCTTTACGCCTTCGACGTGGCAGCCTCGCGTGGGCTGAAACCCATCTGGGCCTGCTGCACTGTGGTCCTTTTGGCCCAATGGCACAGTGCCACTTTTCTTTTTCTTTTTTGTGAAGTTTCCAAAAATTCCACAGATTTAAATATTTATCCAAATTAAATGTTTCCAACTCCTAAATTCTTCTAAAAATCCCACCTATTTAAAGGTGTAACTCCCATAAATATCTATCAAACTTTTCTGCACTGTTAAAATTTAAATTCAAATTTGAGCATTTATATTCCCCTCTGAAAATCCATTCCTCCTATTCTACAACTCCAAATCCATAACTAGTAATTTTCCCCTTCTTAGATTTCCCCCTAGAATTTATCAAAAATGAGTTGACATTTTTCTGAGCACTTTGGTTTTTCTGTTTTACTATTGCCTTATTTTCTCGTTATTCTCTTGCGATGATTAGATCCCGTATTAGACGAAGTTGCTGAAGAAGAAGAAGGAGAAGGATTTGAAGAACTTGAAGACCAAGCCAAACAAGGCAAGCAGCCCTTTGACCATGTCACCCCTCTTGTTCATCGGTACCCTTTTTCCGATTGCATGATGATGGAATATGACAGTGGTAAACTTGTTGTGAACCACCCCATGATGCATACCCCTACTCATGACCTTACCTTGTTCATGATTGCATTTTCAAGAGACTAGTTGATGCATAATGATGCATGTGAACCATGAACTCTTCATGGTTACTGTCGTGGAATTGTCACGGCAGATGTCCTCGTGAAAGGACTTAGTCGCAGGGCCATCGAACGGGTTAACTTAGAGGGGTTAAAGCGGACACAAAGACACGGAATTATACTAGTTCGGCCCGCCGATGAAGGTAAAGCCTACGTCTAGTTGTGATGGGATTGATGTGATTTGGCGACTAGGAGCAATAACCGCCTAAGCCTCGAATTGTCCGTCCCTAAACCGCGCCGGGTCGTCCCCTTATATACGGGTTGGCCTTGGCCGGTCTCTGAGTCGATCCGGCTCATACAAGTGTCGGCTCGGTCTCTTCTCTCTTATCTTCTGCACAAGTTACAAGGCTAAGGCGGTTTACATAAATGGACACTAATCCGCCTCTGGGCTCTGGGCCTCCTTCGTGGGCCACGATCATGGGCGAGGTAACCCGGCCCCTTGAGGCGGTTCACACTCGATAGTTATATCCCCAACATTAGGCCCCAGTTGACTTGAACGGTTCATGTTAATCTTGACATCTTCGAAACTCTTGATCTCCTTCATATTTAAGTAAACCGCCATCTGCTTGAACCGCCGTGGCGTCATCCTCCGATCCCATGACGGGCGCCAGCGTCATCTTTAATAAAGAAATCAAGCAGTAAGATTCCTTCATTTAATAGTATCCCGGAAATCGAGGCGACCGCTGCGCCGTCGCCGCTTTGACTCCTCGATTCTCGCGCTCGTTAATTGCCCGTTACTTATAAATAAACCGGCAAGCTCTTTCTCTTCTTCTTCGCACTTCTTCTTCCTCACGGCGCTCCCGCTCTTGAAGCTCCGCCGTCGCCGCCGACCTTCGACCGCCCAGCGTCGGGCCAGGCGCCTTGCATCAACCTTTGCTGGACGAAGCTCTTTAGCGCTCCTCCGCCGCTTCGGCGCATCGAGTAAGGCTCCTCTTTGAGCCCTAGATCCGCATCCGAAGGTCCTGTTCATCTTGTAGTTCATAGGTGTTCATCGTAGTGTCCTCATACCTGCCTGCCATGGCCGTATGATTCAACCGTAGTACACATCTGTGCGGCGACCGCTCCGCCATCAGTTTACTCCTTGTTCATCTTTCATTTTATTCAGATCTTCTTGTTTAGGGCCTTACGAACCTTCCTGCCCTCTATGAGGCTTGCATAGGTCGCAGATAATTTTCTCACTTGAACCTTGGTAGATCTAAATTACTTCCATTCGCATGTGAAATCTGTTTACATCCCCACTTAGTAAATTTTCGATTCTGTCTCTTTTGGCGGTTTGACTTTTGATAGCTAATCCGTCACTCCATTAGTCCTCGTTAAACGGAATTGAAACTGGCTGCGAATCGCCGGTTTAACATTGTATAATGTGCTGAACCGTTTAACGGTAAACCCTTTTTCCTTTTCTTTCGCGATTTAGTCTTCCGGAATGGCCCTCAATTCTCAGCTTGCAATTGGGTCGGTCCAAGATCAACTGAAAGCGCAACTCAGCGGATCGTCACCTGGCGCTTTGGCTTCAAAAATGTCCTCCATTGGCGTGTTACGGATGCCTAATTCTCCCGATCCCCAAGAAGGAGAAGTAATTGTGTTTATGCAGCACTTAGACGGGATTCTGCCGCCGGATCAAAGTTCTTCGGGGCGTCCTTGCAAGTTTTCAACTCCATCCGCAGGATATTGGCCCAATGCATGTCAAACATATGCAATTTTCAAGTTTTCGTGAAGTCTATCTTCAAGAAGAACCATCTGTGGAGCTGTTCGGGATTTTTTCCACTTGAACCGCCGTGCAGAATTTTCGATGGTCCCAACACGAGCTGGCGGCGTTTCAATCGAGAAAAGGAAGGAAGTGGACTTTCCTCACGCCAAACACCACAGCCATCAAAAGATTGGAACCAAACCTGGTTCTCTTGCGGAACACTGCTCGACAGCGAGAATCCTTTGCGGGTTACCATCCTCACCGGCTTAGCAACCATCATCCGTTGCCTTTCGCTTGACCGCCGCGGAGCGGAATAACTGCGCCTCAAATTATCAAGCTCCGGGCTCTAATGGCCAGCGGCTTAAGCGGTGTGGACCTTGTGCGGTGTTGGGTTTCTTGGGGCGTCTTGCCACTAAGCCGCCCGGCCGGATTAATGCACAAATATCTTGGCAGCCTCCAAGACCCTCAAAGGCGTCACGAGCTACCAATAATGAGCTTGAAGTCACGAGAGGCGAGTGAAGCGGATGCTTGACGAACCGATCTCTGTCTGCAGCCAAACCGGGTTGGCTCCATACGTGTTGCCAACAAACCGCTGCGGTAGGCTCTACTCACCGCTTTTTCGACATTAATGCCTTGTTGATATACATTAACCCTTGTTACTTCTTAGGCTAACAGCTCATACAGAGCGTACCAAACGGCCGGGCTCGCGTGTAAAGTCCAAGGCCACCAAGAAGGCTGGCAAGAAGAAAACGCGGGTCTTCGATCCGCGGAGGGCGAAGAATCGAAGCTGAGGTAAAACTTGATATCCTTACGAGGGAGTCGCCGTAAACCGGCTCTCCTCTTTGTGTTTCTTCTTGCTTGTAATTTATCCTTTGTATTCCTTTTCTTGACAATTTTAACTCCGGGATGATTTGAAGCCGGTCATGCCGACCTGTTGAGGTAATCTTTCTTTCTTCGAATCCGACCTCGTGCGGTTAAAAAGAATTAAATCGCGCCGTCCGGAAAGTGAAAAAATCTCATTCCTATGCTTATTTGAATCAAACCTTTCCTTGAAGACACAGCAGGCTGAAGGCGCCGTCTGACCCGGCACGATGGTCAGCGGATTACCTCATCCGGTTTACGGATACACCAACCGGAGCGTCGTCGAGGTGATTTGTTCTCTGGCGTTATCCCTTAAAGGTTTCTTCGATGTCCTCTCAATCCGTCGACCGAATTATCGGGCCTCTTCCAACTCTTACGGCGGTTCATCAACCGCATAGCGCCTCCGCTTAAAGTTGCTGCGAGTGCGCACCATCTTGTTGTCCGCCAATTCGGTTTACAATTGCCTTGGTCGATTTATCTTAATCTAATTCCAAATATTGCAGCACCAAGGCTCGCTTGAGTAAGCGAAAACCCTTGATCCTCTGCGGATGTTGATCCGGAAAAGACCCCGAGCAAACCCACGAAAATCCTAAAGTCGCCAAAAATAGCTACGGTGAGTTGTACAAAAGCGACACCGCTGATCCGCCCGAAACTGAACCGGTGGTCAAGTGGAAACCTCGCATCCTGCTCCACGAGTCCGGCCCACAGGCGGGTCGTAATTGTTGAACCGCCGAGCCAAAGTGCGAAGACATCAAGCCCAAAAAGACCGCCCGGTCTGGCCAGCCCAGACCAAAAATGATGATGTTATTGTGGCGAGGCGGCTACACCACTCCTAGCCAACCGGTCGCTTTAGCAAAACACAGCATCAAGGAAGATTCTACTACTATGAGCAAAGATAAGGGAAAACTGATCATCGACATGACAACCTCTCGCCCAAGAACTTCACTCGACTTTACGAACCGGCTCTACACAAGCCGTGACTTTGAAGCCGATGCAGTAAATCGCATGAAGGACCGCTATGAGGTAATGAGTTATGCCTTTCTTGTACTTTTGCTGTATAGTAGCCCCCAAGGGTCGGTTCAACTTAGCATAGTTAAACCGGGACTTAACTTTGCATAGAAAACATACGCCTTAAACTGCAATATTGTAGCCCCCAAGTGCCGGTTTAACTTAACATAGTTAAACTGGGACTTAATTTCTGTATCCCCATAGCAAATTGAGATCAACTAGCCATTAGCCCCCAAGTGCCAAGTTGAATATTTGTATTGATCTTGGGACTTTATAATGAAACAACTAACGTGCTCCCTTTGTTATCGAGAATGAAATATACCGACAAACCGTGCAACTCAAGGACCTTGAGCCAATCTGGAAACTCAACAAGCGAGAAACCACCAAGGCCAGGGCGAATTGAAAACTGCCTTGGCCACTATGGAACAGTTGAAGGAGTGGTATAAATCCGAGCAGAGCCAATGGGACACCGAGAAGGCGGTTTGAAAAAGCAGGCGGAAGATCTTTGAAGCAGCTCTTAGACCGGTGGTGAAGAGCTTACGGACTAAAGCGCCAAGTGCATGCCATGACCTCTGCCATCTTTGGTAAGAAAACTTGCGATTATCTCTGTTTTGATATTTCCGCGGTTTAATCTGAGCTATGCGAAACCGGTGCGAGCAAGCGTATTGCTCATCAGGCTCGATGTGCGGAAGAAGCTCAAGGCCGCTTACGCTGATTGAGCAGCTGTATACGGCGCTCAGCGGGTCATATGTGCCACATCATCGACAACACAGCTCCGTCCACGATCAAAGATACCTTTGGACGGCTGTCCATGGTTCGGGGCAACTTGAGGAGTTAAACGATCCGCGGCCCGGCTGGCACTCTCTGGCTCTAACTTCGCGCCAAAGGCGTGGATAGCGGATCTTGATCCGGTGACATAACCAAGGGTTTCCCAGCGCTCAAGAGAGCGGTGAAGCCTTTGATAATGGCATACAAAGCGAATAACAAAGGAGATCGTCATTGGCGAGTCAGCGGCAGCGAAGCCAACTGGCGGTTCACGCTCTTTTATGATGCAAACAACAAGCGGGTGGAGTTTGTCATTCCGAAGTCTGAGCCTTGTTCCTCCAATCCGTAAGCACACTTATGCCTGGCGTTGATCCGGTGAGCTTATAAGTGAAGAGGCTGTCTTCGGGCCTTAACCGGATTGGTGGTCTACCAATGACTTAGGGCTGTGGGTGATGAAGAGGAAGAAGTTGAACCGGCGCGAGCGCCCCTCTTCCTCACGTCAACCGGCGAAGAAGCTTAATCCGTCAAGCGGGTGATGCAGCGAAGCTGCTAGTCATAACGCCATCGAAATACCGAGCCTTGGAAGGCCTTGTAATAGAATAGCTAGCACTTTGTTTTTGAACATGCTTTTATTCTCTCGATCTGTAATCTTGGCGGAGGGCTGATACTTTGGTTTGAAACCTTCAATGCATTTTGCCTGCAATCACAAATTCTTAACCGCCACGGCGGCTTGCCGCCGCCCCGGCTTGTGATGCCGATATATTTACATAAGAAAATATTGATGTATATGCTCAAACCTTTGTGATACAAAAACAAATAACTGCCAGCGTCGGGCATGTAATTGGCTTAGCCAATCTTGAGGCGGAGGGCGTATAAACCATTACTGTCAAAAAACAACTCGTGTTTATAATGCCGGTTTACCGTGTAAACCGTGTTGGGTCATGACAAGCCCCCTGTTACTCCATAATGAGATGTTAACAGAAAAAATCAAACCGAAACAAATATCTCCGGATGAAAAATAGACCAAGTTCCATTAATTGACAGATTTACCCGGTTTAAAGAGATCATCGGTTTAAAAAGGCCAATAAAATCAAATAACAGTTATGAAATTAATATGAAAGCAAAGGCAATTATAAAACCGTTTGCAAGAAGAAGGCTTTCTTGAGCTTTGATCGGATAAGCGTTGCCATGGTCGGACGGGACCAAGCTCCCCATAAAGGCGTAGCGATGGTTCAAGTCAGCCAGCCCCCAAGCTGAAACCGTGGCATTATGCCGATCAAGTGGCATGGCAATGGTTTGGGTTCGACCAAGCCCCAAGTGATTCTATGGCCTTAGGCCGACCAAGAGGCATGATTGGTTCAGATGTGACCATGTCCCCAAGTGATCTGGTGGCTTCGCCCATCAAAAGGTGTTGCATTGGTCGGACACGACCAAGCCCCCAAGTGACATAAAACTTATGAGAAGCAAGATCAAGGGCTAAACGGAGGCTACTTTGCGACAACAACTCCATGTACCCAAACCGGACTTTTTACAAAGCGGATACCCGCTTTAGCGAGGCTCCGGTTTATTGCTTTTATTCATAATATATACATTGTCTTAATATGTACATAAGTGGAGCCGATGGCTCGGTATAATAAGGCGAAGATGAGCTATGTTCCACGGCTGTTGGTCTCCTCTTCGGCGTGCGTGAGTCTTTTAGCTCTCGAATATCAATCGAGATAGTATGACCCGTTGTGCAAATTCTTGCTGACCACAAAGGGCCCTTCCCAAGGTGGGGATAGCTTGTGCATATCATGCGGTCTTGAATGAGCGGAGCACCAAGTCTCCTTCTGAAAGGTTCTTGTTCTAACCGCCGGTTGTGATACCGGCGAAGATCCTGTTGGTAAATCGCCCGAGCAAGCAGCGCCATATCTCGCTCTTCATCCGGTCGATCCAAAGCGTCCTGCCGTGCTGCCTCGCTATCGGCCTCAACATAGGCTGCCAGCGAGGCGAGTCATAGCGGATATCGCAAGGAAGGACCGCCTCCGCTCCATAGACCATAAAGAGCGGTGTGTATCCGGTGGATCTGTTAGGGGTAGTATTGATACTCCATATCACAGATGGTAGCTCTTCTACCCAACAACCCGGCGTCCTCTCTAAAGGGACCATAAGCGGGGTTTGATACCTCTCAAGATCTCTGATTAGCTCGTTACCTTGACCATTGGACTGCGGGTGGGCCCTTTGAAGAAAGCGTCAAGCGGATGTGCTCTCGTTCACAAAACTCCTTCATGGCTCCCTTGGACAAATTAGTGCCATTGTCCGTGATGATCTTGTGGAAACCCAAACCGGAAGATCACTCTTTTATGGCCCGAACCGTCGTGGCGCATCACACTTGCTAACGAGGCTCGCCTCGACCCACTTTGTAAACTTGTCAGCTGCGACCAGCAAGTGTGTTTTCTTGTCCTTGGACCTTTTAAAAGGCCCCACCATGTCCAGCCCCCAAGTTGCAAGCGGCCAAGTAATTGGAATCATCCTCAATTCCTGAGCGGTATGTGAGCACGTCTAGAAAACTTCGGCAACCATCACATCGCTGACCAGTTCCTCCGCATCGGCATGGGCGGTCAACCAATAAAAACCATGGCGGGCGCTTTGGCCAAGGATTTTGAACGGCGTGGTGACCACGGTCCCCTTCGTGGATCTCACGCAATATCTCACGGCCTTCCTCGGGGACACACAGCGCTGAAACGCATACGACACGCTGCAATGATGCAACTCACCATTATATATGGTCATAGACTTAGACCGCCCGAACTATCTGCGGGCCAACATCTCATCTTCGGTAACTTCGCCCGGTTCATGTCGCCAAATAAGGGGCGTCAATCCGGAATGACATGCAAGGCTGCCACCAAGCGAGCCTCCGGATCAGGAATAGCCAAATCTACTTCATCGGGAAGCTTAAGCGGCGGATTATGCGATCGTCAAGGAAGACATTAGGCGGGACGGTTTACGTTGAGAGCCCGGCCGGCTTAGAGCATCCGTAAACCGTTCTTCCGGCGATCCACATGGTCCACGATATCCTTTAAAGTGTCCTGCAACAACATCCACCTCCCGACGATGCGCAGCCATGAGTGGATCTTTGGAATCCCAAGTACACGATACTTGCTGAGCCACCAAGTCCGAGTCACCAAAGCATTTAACCGGCTGAGATTCATCTCCTTAGCCATCCGGAGACCGTGGAGCAAAGCTTCATACTCAGCTGCATTGTTAGTACAAGGGAACATTAAGCGGAGAAGCGTAATGAGAACTTGTCACCTCGCGGGGAAGTTAATCGACTCAGCCCCGAGCCCTCAATTGCTGGACCCATCAAAGTGGATGGTCCAATAAGTATGATCCAGCTTTTCTTGGCGCTTGCAACTCCGTCCAATCATTAATGAAATCCACAAGTGCACGAGATTTTCTTGCCGTCGAGGCACATACCTTAAACCGTGCGGCCCAAGTTCTATAGCCCACTTAGCAATCCGGCGATCGCTTCCGGTTACGTATGATATCGCCCAAAGGAGCTGAGCCGACCACCGTGATGGGGTGCCCTGAAAATATTGCTTGAGTTTCCGACTTGCCATAAAAACTCCATATACCAGCTTACGCCAATGCGGATATCTTTGCTTAGACTCAATGAGGACCTCGCTGATGTAATAAACCGGTCGTTGAACGGATACTCCTTCCTGCCTCCTTCCGTTCCACCATAATGGCTCGTTGACGCCTGGCATTAGCGACAACATATAACGAAGCGACTCCTTGTCAATGGGGGCGGCGAAACGGCGGGTTGGCTAACTGCGCTTTAAGTCCTCAATGCTTCATCGGTGGTGAACTCGGACAAAGCGATCCGTCTTCTTGACATCTGGTACAAAGGAATGGCCTTTTCTCCTAGGCGGTGATAAACCGGCTTAGCGGCAATCCGAGCCGCCAATCGCTGGACATCATTGATGCACTTTGGCTTAGCCAAGGAGGTGATAGCTGTAATTTTATCCGGATTAGCTTCAATCCCCTGTTGGACACAAGAAAACCCAATAACTTGCCCGTCGGAACACGAAGACACACTTAGCGGGTTGAGCATCATCTTGTACACCCGCAAGTTGTCGAAAGTTTCCTTTAGATCCTCAATCAACGTTTCCTTCCTCCTTGACTTGACCACAATATCATCCACATAAGCATGCACATTCGGCCGATCTGTTCATGCAAGCAATTCATGCATAGCGTTGATAAGTTGCTTGGCGCTCTTGAGCCCAAAGGCATAGATACATAGCGAAGGCTCCAAAGGGGTGATAAGCGCCGTCTTCTCCTGGTCCTTAACCGCCATCTTAAGCGATGATATCCGAATATGCATCTAAAAATCTCAAGCGCTCACAACCCGCCGTGGCGTCAATAATCTGATCAATGCGGGGAGGCGAAAGGATCTGCGGACAAGCCTTGTTAAGATCTGTGTAATCCACACATCGCCAAGTGCCATTCTTCTTAAGGACCAACACGGATTAGCAAGCCACTACGGATGGAAAACTTCAGCGATAAACCCTTCGCTAAGAGCACAGCAACCTCCTCTCCAATGGCCTTGCGCCTTTCCTCGTTAAACCGCGAAGAAAGCGCTTTACCGGTGCGTACTTGGGATCAACATTAAGAGTGTGCTCAGCGAGTTCCTCGGTACACTGGCATGTCGGAAGGTTTCCATGCAAAAATGTCCCGATTCTCATGGATGAACTTCGATGGAGCGCTTTCCTATTTAGGATCAAGTTAGTTAGCGATGGTGAACTGCTTGGGCGAATCGCGGGCACAAAATCAACAAGCTTAGTCTCGGCCGCCGACTTAAACTTCAATTCGGATTGTGCTCTGTAGTTGGCTTCTTCAGCGGGGTCATATCCGCGGATCAACATTGTCTTTATAATACTTTAACTCTTGTGGCACAAACCGACTCTGCATAAGCCGCATCACCTTCCTCGCACTCCAACGCAATCCGGCAGCTCCATGAACCGTTATCGTCCCTTTGTGACCCGGCATTTTCAGCTGCAAATAAACATAACAAGGCCGTGCCATAAACTTAGCATAAGCGGCCGCCCAAAGAGGCGTGGTAAGGGCTTTGGATTTTACCACCTCAAGCGTCAATGTTTCCGATCCGAGTCATGTTCATCTCCAAAGGCTACCTCGAGCTATCTTACCGACCAGTGCGCTGACTTGCCGGGCACCACACCGTGAAACACTTGTCTTTGGGCGGCTGAGATGCCTATCCGTCAATCCCATCGCGGAAGGTCTCGTAGTGCAGGATGTTGATGCTGCTCCCTCCATCCATAAGCACTTTGGTAAACTTGTATCCTCCCACGAGGAGCCACCACTAGGGCTAGCTGACCGGATTGTAAACCCGGGAGGATGATCCTCTCTGCTCCATACAATAGGCTGCTCGACCAGCGCGGGTAATGCGGTGCGGCGGTTCAACAACACTAACCGCCCGCTACGAAGTTTCGGTCCCGTCTGTCCAAGCTGGTGGTAAAGGCGTGGTGCATCCACCGTTCAAGCTGCTTTGGATTACTTTGGTAACCCATTGCTGCTGTTGTTGATTGTAACCCCTTGGTTACGATTGTTACGATTGTTACGATTGTTACGATTGCTCGATTGCCTTGCCGCCCGGATTACCACGAACCTGGGCGAATTTCCCCACCGTAACCGGGCGGACCACGAAACGCCGCGGGCCCTTGATCATCTTTGAAAGCGTTAGAGTTTTGAACTCCTGCATGATATAACAATCCTTCAGAGGTGGTTTTTGGTGCCTCCTTCGTCCCATGCTTGGACAAGGTTGATTCAATAGGTAATTCAAGCGATCCGGATTGTGACCTTGCGCACCGCCCGGTTTGATTGCTTACCCTTGCGCGTGACCCTTGTCCTGCGGCGTTGGTGTTAGCTCTGAAGCCCATGTTACCGTTTGCTTTCGCTTGTTTCCCCCATTGCTGTTGAATGATGTTCTTGGCCTCTGGAGTTGCTATTCTGTTTTCCCTTCCCTACTTCGTCATCCTCGGACTCGGGATCCTTGGTACTATCGAATCAGCATACTTTACCAAAGCGCCCATGAGAGTGCCCATGTCATTGCAAAACGCTTCATGCGACCCAGCTTCAACTTCAGCGGTTCGAACGGCGGTTGGCTTCTAGGGTTAAGATTGCGGAATCGGGGTTGATCGGTCGGCGAATGTAAAACCTCAAAGCAGCGGCGCACCCAATGGGTTGTGGATTAGCCCTCTGCTGGACACAAGCCGCCAAATCCACCACAGACATGGGCTGTTTATAGGTGTCTTTGAAATTTTGAATGAATCGGGTCCATAGCGGGTCCATGAACTAAGCGAGTTGGCGGCAAGTTCTTCAACCAAATGCGGGCCGTACCTTCCAACATCATGGTGAAATACTTCGCACACGCAGCTTCATCCACATCCGGCATCTCCATGGCCATCTCATAGCTTTCTATCCACGCTTCGGAGCCAAATCGGCGGTATAATTGGGCACCTTGCGTGGCCCTTTGAAATCCTTGGGCAAGCGCACATTGCGTAAAGTGGGGGCGAGGCAAGGCACCCCAATGAGCGAGCGTGACCCCGGTTCGAAGATGGTCGGACGACCGGCGAGCTGATGATCCTCATGTTGTCTTGATAACTTCGGCCTCCCTCGTGCCTGGCCGGTCCACCACCACTTGGCGTCTTGAAACCACCCGCCGGGTTGTTGCCTCGGCGGACCGCGCTGCGCATTGCTTGATCTGGCGGTTAAATCGGTAGCGTCGGCTATAGCTCCGGCTTGGGCGGGGTGGAGTGGATCCGATCGGCTGTATGAATATGCTTCTGTTGAGCGGGGCCGTCTGAGGAGCTCTGAACCGGCGTGTCTCTACGCTGTGGTGAATCACCTTCAATTGGAATTGCCTCCAACCGTGCGCGCAGCCGCAACAAGATTATCCATCGGGTTGGAGTAGTGACCGGAGGTGTCGCACAACACAGAAGCGCGCGGTATGATGGCGGCAGATCTATCACACGGGCTGAACGGCGCGCCCGTCCAGTGCTTCGGCGGTTCACCACCGGCGGCGGATTCTGGTCCCTGCCCCGGGGTATTAAAAGCTCTCTTCCTCGAAAACCGAAGGTAAGCGGGATCTGTACTTCCTTTTCATGACTTCATGTGGCGACTCGATCCGGCATGAGCCTATAAGCTGTGCATCCAGCGGCCCGTTCGGCGCCATCCTCACGTCGCGGCTGCGGATCCGCTTTAGCTTTAGCGATTTGTTCCTTCACCTTTTCAATCTCCGCGTTGTGCAGGTCACGATCCGCGGATTAGCCTCGCCATGAGTGCAGCCAATGCGTCGAATAACTCGATAAAACTTGAGCGGTGGGCGCCACGGGGCCTCCTTCCCGGCTGCCACCACATTCTTTGAACCAGCGACGATGGGCGCCCAGCGGTCGAAGAGTGAAGCGTCGCTTGTGTACCGGCCATGAAAATTCCAACCCGGCTGGGTAGATCAAAGGGGTTCGGAATACTCTCACCGTCGGAACAGCCCCCGATCTGGCCATCTTGCGGCTGGTACAAAGACTCGGTTTCTCCGGCAGATGACTCGTCGCCCGGAGTAGACAGCGGTTTCGCCGCCGGATGCTGATCTGCCCTCATAGTCTCCGTGGGCGACTCCCACGAAAGCTGCGCTTGACGGCCGGTTTAGCGAGGGCAGGACTCTTCTTCGCCCGTGAGCCGTCTCGGCGAGTCGGTGCAGACGTCCGGCCCAGGCCCTGGCTCGCCGATCTTGCCGATGAATATGTGTATGCCACCAAAGGGACCCGGTACCCGTACTCGTCGAGCCGGCCTCGGGGCCCGATCCGCATCATCGATGTAGAGCTTGCGCGACGACTCTTAGTCATCCGGCCCACAGCATAGCCTTCGAGTCCTTGAACTTGCCCTCTAAGATCATCAAACCATCGTGCGATAGCCCCACGGTGGCGCCAACTGTCGTGGAATTGTCACGGCAGATGTCCTCGTGAAAGGACTTAGTCGCGGGGCCATCGAGCGGGTTAACTTAGAGGGTTAAGCGGACACAAAGACACGGGAATTATACTAGTTCGGCCCTTGATGAAGGTAAAGCCTACGTCTAGTTGTGATGGGATTGATGTGATTTGGCGACTAGGGAGCAATAACCGCCTAAGCCTCGAATTGTCCGTCCCTAAACCGCCGCCGGTCGTCCCCTTATATACGGGTTGGCCTTGGCCGGTCTCTGAGTCCCGATCCGGCTCATACAAGTGTCCGGCTCGGTCTCTTCTCTCTTATCTTACAGCACAAGTTACAAGGCTAAGGCGGTTTACATAAATGGACACTAATCCCCCTCTGGGCTCTGGGCCTCCTTCGTGGGCCCTGATCATGGACGAGGGTAACCCGGCCCCTTCAGGGCGGTTCACACTCAGTAGTTATATCCCCAACAGTTACATTCTTTCGAAAACCCCATCGGGTGCCCCTAATGCCCTTGGGAGATGTTGAACTAAGGTCACCACTTGAGGAAGAAGTGGTGTACCGGTGAGAGCTTTTGGTGTGTGTGTGTAAAATGATGGATTAGATTTATGTGTGATTACCGTTCCAACCAAACATGTGCAACCACTCTACCCCTTTATGGGACGGGGCATTATTGATTACCTAGGCCGATACTAGCTTGGAGCCCGCATTACTAGTGACGGGGGAGAGTTGGTGCTCTCTCTCGGGACGGGGTCGTGCCAGGTAGGGCGGCCATGACTGTTTTCACAGGGCACCGGACACACCGATGGTCCCTTCGTGTATGCGTAATAATGTGAAAAGGGCAGAGTCCCACGATCTTTTGCTTATACACGAGGGCCGTGTATCGGCGAGTGGACTCCTTGTTAGTGTCGTCTAGGGAAAGATACTGATCGGGTGCTTCCCCCAAGTACTTGAGGTACCGCGGGATCGTGGATGACACGAAAGCTTCCCGGATCTTGTGGGTAAAGTGTGCAACCTCTGCAGAGTGTCAAACTATTCGAATAGTCGTGTCCACGGTCATGGACAATTGGGAGGTGCTACTTAAACTATGTCCAGAAATTTTACAAATCACGATGCATGTGTGTGTGGAAAGGAACTATTTGTGTCAAGGTGGATACTTGACATGTTGAATGACATGACATTGATTCAACTCTATTTATGTTGATATCTGTAACCTGTTCTCGAGGTTACCCATGTTTTATTGATGCACATCTCACAAGTTGATAGGACATCTTAACTAGCTTGAAGCTAGGTTGCTTACTCATTGTACAATTGCATTGTTACTTTGAACCAAATCATGGGTTGCTTAAGTAGTACATTCAAAGTACTCATTGGCTTGCCATTGGTTATTTAATTGGCGGGCATGGAAGAACCAGAGTTGAAGAAGAGTTCTATGGAGCGAACATGCAAACTAGGACATTTCCCAGTCAGAATGCCTGTAGGGTTAAGGCAGATGGCATGGGTTCTACTTATCGACGAAGATTTCCGCTGCTTGTGTTTCATTTGATGTCCAGCCCTTAAGGCTTTATCAATGTAAGACTTGACCATAATGGTCATAATGTGTGTAAGACGGTATGTATGGATGTAAGACTCTTGTTATTCAGCTTCTGTGTGTTCAGTGAGCATTGATCTCTGGGATCGCTGTACACGTGCATTCGGTGATCTCAACTTATGAGTCGGGGTCCCCCACAGAGCTGGTATCAGAGCCATCCTGACTCTAGGAAGCCTTAGTTAGCATGGTCGTTAGTTAGGGTAAAACTATTTCCAAAACTACTACTAGTTTTCAAAACTATCTATACTTCTCTTCTCTTCTTAGTTTTTCAAAAACTAAGGTATACTTTCCTTATTGATCTCTTCCCCTTCAAAACCTTTGGTCGCTAGAACCCTTATGCCCCTGACCACTGGATTCCTTGTAATCCTCGTGGATAATCTAGAAGGAAGTTGGCTTGCCAGAGATTCACCCACATCTCCTGAACACAAGATTGGCGACATCACAACAAGACGATACCAACAGAAAATACATCCTCGAGGAATGAGGACCTGAAGACCCAGGAGATGGTGACACCCTTGACACTGCCCCAAGATGATGCAACCTTAGCCTACGGTGATCAGGGCATAGGATATGCAGGATCATGATATACATTGCTAATAGAGTAACCCTGTCACTACCGTTGTTGTATCGGCAACCACCGATGGATGAGAACCTAGCCATTTGGTCCGCCTCACCATAGTGAGCAGGAAAACGGTTCTCCTCATCCCCCGCTCTTGGTGTCGATGTTTTCATCAACGTAACCGACATGACGGACCTCTATTATGCCTTGATAATGTCATAGCATAAAGGATTACCTACCTGGTACCACCGACGGCTTAGAAGACAAAAAGGGATCGTCGTGATTAAGAAGACAATAGGAGACCTAGTCAATGCCAGTTACGAGGAGCCACCTTCACCCCATCACCTCATCAGGAGAGAAGTTATTGAAGAATCTTCAGGCTCAACCCGGATTGTTTCATCGAACAACTATAAAATATGTAGTGACACCTGAGGAAAAATCCAAAAGACTGCACAAGGCACGGAGCAAAGCACGACTACTAAATCCGAGAACCCCTAGGGTAGGATGTGTCGTGTACCCCCTATGCGCAGTCGAGTCCGTATGATGGTTCGAATAGAACCATGATTGTGTGTTGCTTGCTTTTATTTGTTTTTTTATATCAGTTGCCCTTTTGCCCTAGGCAACAAGTACGCAACTATATCACCTGCCTTATTTTGTTGTTTGTGGTTGGCCCTTTTTGGCACCCGTTTGTTTGCCCCTGCACTATAGAACCCCCCTTTAGGCATCCACATCTATTTCACTTTTCTCTCTCATCTCTCTCATCAACTGAAGACCGGCAAGACAAGATACACCAGGGATTCTACCTCGGCGACCAACAAGCACTGAAGACTTTTGCTACAGCCTCCTCGACCAAGTGGAACCCCGTAGAGTCGTGTTTACACCTCAAGACTAGAACCCTATCTCTATACCCTACAAGACTTCACGAGATACCCTAGCCCGAAACCTTAACCCTGATCTTAACCTACGGAATCACAAGAGAACCAGTTAAGCCTATGTAACCTTGCACAAGACTGGGTTCATTATGGAACTAGTGGACGTAGTGAGCGAGCACATTGTCATCCTAAGGTAGCACCAGAACTGACGATGCCATAGGAAAGACCAATTTGGGGATATATGAACAGAGGAAAAATGACTTGATGAGTTTATATCAGTGACCTTGAGGAATTATCTGAGACTCTTTGGTAGATTATAAGGCTACCATGTTGGTAGATGAACTTGGTGGGATCATGATTACAGATTAGCATAGCTTTCATTACCCTTGAGTAAACTGGATTTAGTAGGACAATTATGATCGCAAGCTGGAATTCTTGGAGGAATAGGGATTTGTCTTAGCCAGGGGATATTGATAGGAGATAGTTGATATTACGATAATGACTTGGGGGAAAGTGTGGAAACTCTCGCGGGACATGAGATTTGGATTAAATAGGTTACCCTAGTGGGGTATGGATGCAGAGTAATTTTACATGGTTCAGAGTAAATTGGATTTAGACTGATGATCTTGATCATGATACCATGTTTCTCGGTGGACCATAAACTAGGAGATTGGATTAATTGTCAGAGTTTATTTAGGGATCTATATATGCTTGACCTTACATGACCATGATAATGGAAATTGGTGGACTGACTATAGTAAAGATAACCCTTTTCAAGTATTTGAGGATTATAGGACATTAGAAGATCATGTGGAACACCATAAACATTGGATTTGTAGAATTAATGAATTACGTAGCTAATGGGCTTTTGGAGTTGATTCATAGGAAAGGAAACTAGATCTTGGAGTGGCATACGACGTGTTTCCTTAGGATAGAGATGCACTAACATGGACCTTGGATCAATAGACTGAGCACTTGGATTGTGGTGATTAAATTCAAGCTTAGCAGCTTGTATGTTCTACCCCTGGACTTTTGCATAGATATGAGTTTGGGAATAGTTGTCATGAATGATTTTGTTAGACCTCCCCTCGGGAGCCATGAGGATATGAATAACATGAGTGATGATTGGAGTTGACCTATACAAGATGATTCTTTTGGTAATATGATGTGAAGACTAGATAGAACTATTGGCATCTCAGAAACTGTGCTTAAGGATAAGATGATAAACGTTCACCCGCACACTAGAATCCTTAAAACTCTTAAGCCCCACCAACCCACAACATGGTAGGATCATGACCACGGGCTTTGGCTCTAGGATGAGAAGACCTTTGCCAATGCTCAATCGAGACCATCACCAATGCCTCAGCCCACTTTACGTACCCCATAGACTTCATGGAGTGCTTGGACAAGTTAGTTGTCATCCTTCTTTGATGACATACTTGTCTACCTAAAGACGGAAGAAGAATCGTTGAGCTGGTCAAGGAACATCTGAAGATCGTCATGTCTAGGAGGAAGAACTACACCAACCACCATCTTCAAGAAGTATACTTCCGCGTCAAAGACCATGTGTATCTGCAAGCCACTCCTCTCTAAGGAACCAAGAATTTCCATGACAAGGAGACCCACACCAAGATTCATCGGCCCCCTTCGAGATCACTCCAAGATTTAACAACCCCCTCTGAGATCACTACGAGACGAAGAGAAGACAGTTACCAGCTGGAGTTGCCACCTAAGTTACCTGATGTGCACAACATTTTCCATGCATCACAACCCCGGAAGTGTTTCCAACTTCCTAACTTGCCCGATCTCTACGAGGGCATTGACCACTGAGCCATCTACCCCCTAGCCAATCTAACCTACCGCGAGCTACCCATTAGCAACCTGGATCAAGAAGAGCGTCATACACGAAGCCACACCATCAAGTACTTCAAGCTCAATGGAGCACTACATGGAAGCAGAAGAAGTATAAGGACGTGAAGACTACCCCATATCCAAGTTTCTGTATCCCTTTCCGCGCCTAGTTTGGGAATCTCGGGGACGAGATTCTTGTAAGGGGGTAGGTCTGTCACACCCTGATTTTCATGGCACAACACTTAAGATGATAAATCATGATAAAGTGTGGTTTGACAAAAACTTTTGCATTATTTGACTTTTTATTTGAGTTGGTTCTCTCTTTGTGTTTTCAAGTGCTCTTTAAAGTCAACACAACTACACCTTCTATACTTCATCTCCTTGCCCCAAACTTCTGCCCAATCATCATGCCATGTGTATAGTGCAATATAGTATTTTCTTACAAAAATAATTTGGCCAAATAGTATTTTCAAAAGATAGTCTTCCAAAAACCCCTGAATTGAGGTTTGCACTGCAAGTACTTGATTTGGGGTATGAAAAGTATTTCAAAAGGTATATTTGAAACCTATAATATATAGGATTCACATAAACCACAAAAATATAATTTTAAAAGTTATTTTCCTATTTTATTTAAAAGCTTTTTCTTAAGGCCAGAAATGGTCTTTAATAGGGAAAAGTTATTTTATTGTTTTAAAAATATTTTACAAAATTTAGGGAAACTCATAGGACATATATTGTCCATATATAAGAGTTTCAACACATGGTCATGTTCAAAATATGGGACAAAACCTCCCAAAACCATTTCTGCCCATTTCAAGGATTTGAAATATTTCTACAGAAAATATTTTCATAAAAATCCAAGTAAATTCCAGAAAGTCACAAATGCATATTGTGATCACCTTGCAAAGCCTCATGTCAATCAAGGTCATTTTGGTTCACCAAAATGCCCCAAAACCCTCTCTGACCAGAATCAAATTTGAACAACTTTGTACTACCAACTTTCTCTCCTTGACCCCAACTTTTGTGAGCATGTTCACATGACCAAATGAGGCCACTACACCAAGTGGTTCATCAAGGGGAAGTGATTTTCTCAACTAGATCTACACAAGTTCATTTCTGCTAATTTCTAGGGTTTACAAAAGTTGCATTGGCAACTTTGCCCAGATGAACTCAATATTGGTGAAACCTCTTATTTTCTCATGCCATTTGACCCTGTCAAGCCTTATGACAAGATGAGTTCATCTTCTTGCCCAAACCAGCAACAAACACCTTCTGCCATTTTACTAGAGCCCCTGTTTTGACCACTTCCACTCTTCTCCATGGCCTCAACTTTTACCACAGCTCCTCCTAGTCCCCTTGCACCTCCAGTAGCAATGGCAAATCCATAGCTCAATTATTGGAGGGGTAAAACCCCACTTTCTCTCTCTGGACAGCCCATTTCCCTCTCTCCCTCAACCTCTCTCCTCTCCTACTGGCTGTCCAGGGCATCCAAGGCCCTCTCCCCTTTGTTTACTCCTCCCTAAACAACCTAGACACAAGTGGCCGCGCCCTACAAGCCAAAGGCATGCCCTGGCATGCAATTGGCGTGCTCTAGAGCGCGCTACAGTGCACACCCGCAGTGTAGCCATCCCCAATCCGCAGCATCTGGCCACCTCGGGCCTGGCCCTTGTGCCAATAGAGGTGCCTCGATGTCCGGGACATGACACGCTGTCGGCCCCCTCCTCTCTCTCCCTCTCCGGCTCTCCTCGCATGAGGACATAACGCCGCCCGAGCGCGCCAGTCATTGCCCATGATGGGGACCCGCTCTACCGCGTTCCCCGCTCCCTCTCTTCTCCCCCTGGGCGTAGTCAACCCCCACGAACGCCCTAGACTCGGCGCAGCACCCTCCCGAGGCCCGTAGCGACGAGCACGAGCTCGCCGGCGCACGAGCCCACGGTGGACCGCCGCTCGCCTATATAAGGCATCCCCGAGCCCTCCTCTCGCCACCACTCGTCCCCTCCCACTCCAAATAGCCCCACTGGGCCTCCCGTTCATCCCCAGAGCCGCCCAAGCTCGAGATCGAGCTCGAGCTCCGCCGCTTCGGGTCGCCGTCGATCTCGTGGTACAGGCCTCCTTTGCCCTCTCTCTCTCTCGATCTGGAACCGCCTCACCTCTCTTACCATTTCCCCTCTGTCTCCCCTCTCTATTGCAGCCGGAATCGACCGGGGAAAGCTCCTCCCAAAGCTCTGCCGCCGGCTTCCTCGTCACCGGCGAACACCTGCACTCCGGCGACCGCCTCCACCTCCACCCGAACGGCGACTCCGCCCTGAGCACGTCGGTGCCCTCGGATCGCCTCGCCGTCGACCACAGCGACGCCGGTGAGGTCGCCTCCCTCTCTGGCCCGAGGTGAAAAACGACAGCCGTGGGGCCCGTCAGTCAGCCTCACATACTGACGGGTGGGCCCCACCCATCAGGTTTAAAACGCACGCGCGCGCGTACCGGTTCGCTGCGTCGGCTGAAGGCGTATTTTTCCTTTACGCCTTCGACGTGGCAGCCTCGCGTGGGCTGAAACTCATCTGGCCCTACTGCACTGTGGTCCTTCTGGCCCAGTGGCACAGTGCCACTTTCCTTTTTCTTTTTCTGTGAAGTTTCCAAAAATTCCACAGATTTAAATATTTATCCAAATTAAATGTTTCCAACTCCTAAATTCTTCTAAAAATCCCACCTATTTAATGGTGTAACTCTCATAAATATCTATCAAACTTTTCTGCACTGTTAAAATTTAAATTCAAATTTGAGCATTTATATTCCCCTCAGAAAATCCATTCCTCCTATTCTACAACTCCAAATCCATAACTAGTAATTTTCCCCTTCTTAGATTTCCCCCTAGAATTTATCAAAAATGAGCTGACATTTTTCTGAGCACTTTGGTTTTTCTGTTTTACTATTGCCTTATTCTCTCGTTATTTTCTTGCGATGATTAGATCCCGTATTAGACGAAGTTGCTGAAGAAGAAGAAGGAGAAGGATTTGAAGAACTTGAAGACCAAACCAAACAAGGCAAGCAGCCCTTTGACCATGTCACCCCTCTTGTTCATCGGTACCCTTTTTCCGATTGCATGATGATGGAATATGACGGTGGTAAACTTGTTGTGAACCACCACATGATGCATACCCCTACTCATGACCTTACCTTGTTCATGATTGCATTTTCAAGAGACTAGTTGATGCATAATGATGCATGTGAACCATGAACTCTTCATGGTTACATTCTTTCGAAAACCCCATAGGGTGCCCCTAATGCCCTTGGGAGATGTTGAACTAAGGTCACCACTTGAGGAAGAAGTGGTCTACCGGTGAGAGCTTTTGGTGTGTGTGTGTAAAATGATGGATTAGATTTATGTGTGATTACCGTTCCAACCAAACATGTGCAACCACTCTACCCCTTTATGGGACGGTGAATTATTGATTACCTAGGCCGATACTAGCTTGGAGCCCGCATTACTAGTGACGTGGGAGAGTTGGTGCTCTCTCTCGGGACGGGGTCGTGCCAGGTAGGGCGGCCATGACTGTTTTCACAGGGCACCGGACACACCGTTGGTCCCTTCGTGTATGCGTAATAATGTGAAAAGGGCAGAGTCCCACGATCTTTTGCTTATACACGAGGGCCGTGTATCAACGAGTGGACTCCTTGTTAGTGTCGTCTAGGGAAAGATAGTGATCGGGTGCTTCCCCCGAGTACTTGAGGTACTGCGGGATCGTGGATGACACGAAAGCTTCCCGGATCTTGTGGGTAAAGTGTGCAACCTCTGCAGAGTGTCAAACTATTCGAATAGCCGTGTCCATGGTCATGGACAGTTGGGAGGTGCTACTTAAACTATGTCCAGAAATTTTACAAATCACGATGCATGTGTGTGTGGAAAGGAACTATTTGTGTCAAGGTGGAGACTTGACATGTTGAATGACATGACATTGATTCAACTCTATTTATGTTGATATCTGTAACCTGTTCTCGAGGTTACCCATGTTTTATTGATGCATATCTCACAAGTTGATAGGACATCTTAACTAGCTTGAAGCTAGGTTGCTTACTCGTTGTACAATTGCATTGTTACTTTGAACCAAATCATGGGTTGCTTGTGAGTACATTCAAAGTACTCATTGGCTTGCCACTGATTATTTAATTGGCCGGGCATGGAAGAACCGGAGTTCGAAGAAGAGTTCTATGGAGACGAACATGCGAACTAGGACGTTTCCCTGTCAGAATGCCTGTAGGGTTAAGGCAGATGGCATGGGTTCTACTTATCGACGAAGATTTCCGCTGCTTGTGTTTCATTTGATGTTCAGCCCTTAAGGCTTTATCAATGTAAGACTTGACCATAATGGTCATAATGTGTGTAAGACGGCATGTATGGATGTAAGACTCTTGTTATTCAGCTTCTGTGTGTTCAGTGAGCATTGATCTCTGGGATCACTGTACACGTGCATTCGGTGATCTCGACTTATGAGTCGGGGTCCCCCACAGCAACATAGCTCTCTGACTCCACGTCGCCGCCAAGACGCTAATCGACCGTCAATGGTCAACCCGCCTAGCTTGGCTTCAACCAGAGGGTAGCAGCGGTGGCCTTACTTGGACCCGAGCGGCGGCGACCTACCGATTTCTACTCTTCCTCGTTTTCTGTGTGGCGCGGCCTCGTTGGTAGCGGGGCGGGGCCTCGACAGAGCCGGCGATGTCCTCTATCTCGTTGCCAGCGGGGCGGTGCCTCGGCAGAGTGGGGGAAATCCTCCCCCTCATTGCCGGCAGGGTGGGGCCTCACTGAGCCGGCGATGTCCTCTACCTCGTTGTTGGCGAGGCGGGGCCTCGGTGGAGTAGGGCCTCCGCTTCAATGCCGGCGGGGCGGGGCCTCGGCGGAGCCGGCGGTGTCCTCTGCCTCGTTGTTGGCGTCATGGGGCCTCAGTGGAGTAGGGTCTCTGCCTTGATGCCGGCGGGGCGGGGCCTCGGCGAAGCCGGCGGTGTCCTCTGTCTCATTGTTGGCGACGCGGGGCCTCGGCGGAGCAGGGCCTCATCGACGCTAGCAGAGCGGGGACTTGTCGGAGCTGACATTATGCTCTGCCTCGTCCTCGGTCTCGCCAAACAGCGCCTCGCCCGCTTTATCGCCCTCTTTGTAGGCGGCCGCAGCCTCCGCCACCCGCATGCGGTACTGCCAGCGCTCGAGGCGGCCCTCGGGGGCGGAGCGGTACGAGTCGAGCAGCACCTCCTGCTCCGCCCGCTCCATGGCGATCAGCTCCTCCGCCTGCAGGTGCTCCTGGAGGAGATGGTGGTTGTAGGCGGCGTCATCCTGCGCCTCCCGGAATTGCTCCTCACGCTTCTGCCTCACCGTTTCCATGTATTGGGCACGGGCCTCGCCGATGGTCAAGGTGCAATGCACCGGCGAGGATGGCGCGGAGGAGGGGGTTGGTGAGGGAGTCCTGGACTAAGGGGTCCTCGGGCGTCCGGCCTGTTAGCCATGGGCTGGACTGATGGGTTGTGAAGATACGAAGACCAAAGACTCTGCCCGTGTCCGGATGGGACTCTCCTTGGCGTGGAAGGCAAGCTTGGTGACCAAATATGAAGATTCCTTTCTCTGTAACCGACTTTGTGTAACCCTAGTCCCCTCTGGTGTCTATATAAACCGGAGGGCTTAGTCCAGATCGGCATACATATACTCATAGCCATAGTCATACAGGCCAGACCCCTAGGGTTTTAGCCATTACGATCTCATGGTAGATCAACTCTTGTAATACTCATATTCATCAAGATCAATCAAGCAGGAAGTAGGGTATTACCTCCATAGAGAGGGCCCGAACCTGGGTAAACATTGTGTCCCCTGTCTCCTGTTACCATCGACCCTAGACGCACAGTTCGGGACCCCCTACCCGAGATCCGCCGGTTTTGACACCGACATTGGTGCTTTCATTGAGAGTTCCACTATGCCATCCTCAAAAGGTCTGATGTCTCCTTCAATCATCTACAACAATGCTGTCCAAGGAGAGGTCTTCCTTCCCGGACAGATCTTCGTGTTCGGCGGCTTAGCACTACGGGCCAACTCGCTTGGCCATCTGGAGCAGATCGATAGCTACGCCCCTGGCCGACAAGTCAGATTCGGGAGCTTGAACTATGTCGCGCACATCCGCGGAGACTTGATCTTTGACGGATCCGAGACCACGGCAGTAGCTCCCCTTCACCATGATGAACATGATTTAAATCTGCCACCGGGCCACACCCAGGAAATTGCACCGGTAACCGCTCTGGCCTTAGATCCAGAGCAGATCACACCATCCGAGGACGGGAAGCTCAACCCTGCCACGGAAGCCGCAGATTCCGCGGCATTGGAGCCGCACACAGACCTAACCTCGAGTGATGTCTGTGTCACCGGAACCTCAGACTCGTTTCTGGCGATAAGTTCCAAACTATGTGCGTCTGCGTATGTCAAGCTGGATCGGTCATCGATCGCCGAATTCAGCACCGCAGACATCTTCTGGCACTCGCCTTTAGGCGACGCGCTTAACTCATTTCAAAATATATCCTTAGCAGGGGACTCACAACCGAATTATATCCGGTTCGACCTGGAGGCTGATGACGGGGAATTTCGCTTCCCACCCGCCACCCACTACATAGCCACTGTCGAGGACCTAGCCGACATGCTCGATTACGGCTCTGAAGACATCAATGGTATGGATGACGATGCAGATGAGGAGCATGACCAAAAACCGCCATTTACCGGACGCTGGACGGCCACTTCTTCGTATGACGTGTACATGGTGGATGCATCTAAAGAACCTAACGACGATGACAAAGAAGATCCAGTCGAGGATAAACCCCCTGAGACACAGCCCAGACGCCGGCGTCAGCGGCGCTGCTCTAAGTCAAGTCGTGCAAAAGACAGCAATACCGGCACCGGAGGAAACAATACTCCGGACGATGCTGAAGACAATGAAGACCCTGTCGGGGCAACCTCCGAACAGGATGAACAGGAAAACGGGCTACTTAGCCCTGATGAACAGGCCATACACAATGACTCAGAGGATAGCAATTATCTTCCGCTCTCCAAGGATGAGGTGAGCCTCGGCAACGAGGATTTCATAGTGCCTGAGGAACCTCTCGAGCATGAGCGCTTCAAGCGCCAGCTAATAGCCACTGCAAGGAGCCTAAAAAAGAAGCAGCAATAGCTTCAAGCCGACCAAGATCTGCTCCACGACAGATGGACTGATGTCCTGGCAGCCGAAGAATACGGCCTCAAGCGCCCGTACAAGAGTTACCCGAAGCGCAAACTGCTACCTCAGTTCGATGAGGAGGCGCCGGAGCCCGTACCTTCCTTGCGTAATGCGGCCGACCGACCACCACGCGTTCGGGACAATGCGGCTGACTGACCACCACGCGGTCGGGATAAAGCGGTAGCTTAAGCCGAACAGCAGCCCGCCCAACCCCAATGTCAAAACAGAGACAAAATAGCTTGGGGATATACATACGACCTTCGGCAGGACCTGGACAATAGAGCATCGATCTACGGATCGCGAGGACGTGCCTCGACACACGAGACGGCTATCTATTCAGATGTGACAAACCTAGTCACGCCCGGGCCGAAAACCGCAGACGGACTCCATCGGAGCTGCGTCGTGATGTGGCCCGACATAGAGGCGCCACACACCCTCTTTGCTTCACTGATGAAGTAATGGATCACGACTTCCCAAACGGGTTTAAACCCATGAATATCTAATCACACGATGGAACAACTGATCCCGCTATGTGGATCGAGGATTTTCTTCTCTATATCCATATGGCCCACGGAGATGACCTCCACGCCATCAAATACCTCCCGTTAAAACTCAAAGGACCAGCTCGGTACTGGTTAAACAGTCTACTGGAAAACTCTATTGGTAGCTGGGAGGACTTGGAAGACGCCTTCCGCGACAACTTCCAAGGTACATATGTCCGGCCACCAGATGCCGATGACCTAAGTCACATCGTCCAGCAGCCCGGAGAATCAGCCAGGAAGCTCTGGACTAGGTTCTTAGTTAAAAAGAACCAAATCGTCGATTGTCCGGACGCGGAAGCCCTAGCGGCCTTCAAACACAGCGTTCGGGGCGAATGGCTCGCTCGCCACCTCGGTCAAGAAAGACCAAAATCCATGTCAACTCTTACCGCTCTGATGACCCGCTTTTGCGCGGGAGAAGACAACTGCCTCGCTCGTAGAAGCAACACGCCAGCGACCCGGGCACTTCCGAAGTCCGAGACGGCAACGGCAAGCCATGACGCAGTAAACACAAATGTCACAATGACAATGAAAGAACGCACGACAGCGGTCAACGCTGGATTTAGCAGCCCCAAATCCGGTCAACGGAAAAAGCCATTCAAGGCAAACTGAGACGGACCATCCAATTTAGACAAGAAATTGGATCGGCCCTGCCAGATTCATGACCACCCCAATAAACCAGCTAATCATACCAACATAAGTTGTTGGGTCTTCATGCAGGCTGGCAAGCTTAACACCGAACACAAGGGGACGAGGCCGCCAGGTGATAGCGACGACGAAGAGACTCACCAACCAAATACCGGGAGTCGGAAGCAATTTCCCCCCGAAGTAAAAATACTGAACATGGTATACGTGACACACAACTCTAAAGGGGAGTGATACGTCTCCAACGTATCTATAATTTTTGATTGCTCCATGCTACTTTATCTATTGTTTTGGACTATAATGGGCTTTATTTTCCACTTTTATATTACTTTTGGGACTAACCTATTAACCGGAGGCCTAGCCTGAATTGCTGTTTTTGCCTTTTTCAAGATTTCAAGAAATGAATATCAAACGGAGTCCAAACGGAATGAAACCTTCGGAAACGTGATTTTCTCACCGAACGTGATCCAGGAGATTTGGACCCTATGCCACGGAACCAGAGAGGCGGTCACGAGGGTGGGGGGCGCCCCCTGCCTCGTGGGCCCCTCGAAGCTCCACCGACGTACTCCTTCCTCCTATATATACCTACGCACTTCAAACGATCGAACAGGAGCCAAAACCTAATTCCACCGCCGCAACTTCCTGATCCACGAGATCCCATCTTGGGGCCTGTTAGGAGCTTCACGGAGGGGGCTTCCACCACGGAGGGCTTCTACATCAACACCATAGCCTCTCCGATGAAGTGTGAGTAGTTTACTTCAGACCTTCGGGTCCATAGCTAGTAGCTAGATGGATTCTTCTCTCTTTTTGGATCTCAATACAATGTTCTCCCCCTCTCTCGGTATTCGATGTAATCTTCTTTTTGCGGTGTGTTTGTTGAGACCGATGAATTGTGGGTTTATGATCCAGATTATCTATGAATAATATTTGAACATTTTCTGAATTCTTTTATGTATGATTGAGTTATCTTTGCAAGTCTCTTCGAATTATCCGTTTGGTTTGGCCAACTAGATTGGTAGTTCTTGCAATGGGAGAAGTGCATGGCTTTGGGTTCAATCTTATGTGTCCTTACCCGATGATGTAAAGGGTTGCAAGGCACGTATTGTATTGTTGCCATCGAGGATAACAATATGGGGTATTTATCATATTGCATGAATTTATTCCTCTACATCATGTCATCTTGCTTAGGCGTTACTCTATTTTTAACTTAATACTCTAGATGCATCTTTGGATAGCGGTCGATGAGTGGAGTAATAGTAGTAGATGCAGAATCGTTTCGATCTACTTGTCACGGACATGATGCCTATATACATGATCATACCTAGATAACCTCATAACTATGCTCAATTCTGTCAATTGCTCAACAGTAATTTGTTCACCCACCGTAGAATACTTATACTCTTGAGAGAAGCCACTAGTGAAACCTATGGCCCCCGGGTCTATTCTCATCATATCAATCTCCATCACTTTAATACTTGCTTTGTTTTACTTTGCCTTTACTTTTCACTTTGCATCTTTATACCAAAAATACCAAAAATATTATCTCTATCATATCTCACTCTCGTAAGTGACCCTGAAGGGATTGACAACCCCTAATCGCGTAGGTTGCGAGTAGCTATCGTTTTGTGCAGGTACGAGGGACTTGTGCGTGGCCTCCTACTGGATTGATACCTTGGTTCTCAAAAACTGAGGGAAATACTTACGCTACTGTGCTGCATCATCCTCTCCTCTTCGGGGAAAACCAACGCAAGCTCAAGACATAGCAAGAAGGATTTCTGGCGCCGTTGCCGGGGAGTCTACGCAAAAGTCAACATACGAACTACCCATCACAATCCCTATCTTTCGCATTACATTATTTGCTATTTGCCTCTCGTTTTCCTCTCCCCCACTTCACCCTTGCCGTTTTATTCGCCCTCTCTTTCCCAATCTCCTCCTCTCTTTTCCGTTTGCCTTCCCGTTACCATTGCCGAATAAAAAAGAACTACGGGTTTTCTCCCTAGCTCTAGTGCCTTGGATAACCCCTCTATCCTCTCTAAGCTCATAAATAATGATGCTATAGAAAGACCCATCGGGGTCACCAATGAGAGCTTGAATAATTTTGATGAGGATGACTCTGGAATTTTTCGCTATTTACTTGATGAGTCTTTGAAAGATGCTTGGGATAGGTTACTTAGGATTCGGGCTAGCTATGTGCCACGATATCAAATTGAAATTTCCTTCAAAAGTTTTTATGTTGGCTTGCCCGCTTCCTTCAAACAAGTTTTAGATTCCATCTTTGAAGAAGGTTTTCTTGAAGGGGACGCTATAGATACCTATGAAAAAATGAAAACTATATTTGGGCACCCTATGAATGATAAGGTTGAATCAACTACTCTCTTGTGCTTTTATCAAAATGAAATTATTAAGGAGATGAAGTCTAGTTTAGAGGCAAATTTCCGTGACGTGCTTAATCATACTTATTCCATTAATGGCCATGTGCTTAACTTAAATAGAAGAATGAATGCCATAGAAAGGAGATCCGCCTCTCCGAATACCAAAAACGGCAACACCTAGATCTATCCTCGCTTGTATGCCTAGCTAGGGGCGTTAAACGATAGCGCTTGTTGGGAGGCAACCCAATTTTATTTTTAGTTTTTTGTTTTTGCTTCTGTTTAGGAATAAATAATCCATCTAGCCTCTGTTTATATGTGGTTTTATGTTTTAGTTAGTGTTTGTGCCAAGTTAAACCTATTGGATCTTCTTGGATGATAGTTATTTGATCTTGCTGTAATTTCCAGAAACTTTGCGCTCAGTGCCCGAATTGTTAAAAATCACCAGAACGTGATAAAATACTGATTCCAATTGCTTCTGATCAATAAAAAAATTGTCCAGGTCTTCTAATTTTGGTAGAATTTTTTGAGTTCCAGAAGTTTGCATTAGTTACAGATTACTACAGACTGTTCTGTTTTTGACAGATTCTGTTTTGCGTGTGTTGTTTGCTTATTTTGATGAATCTATGGCTAGTAAAATAGTTTATGATCCATAGAGAAGTTGTAATACAGTAGGTTTAACACCGATATAAATAAAGAATGAGTTCATTACAGTACCTTAAAGTAGTCTTTTGTTTTCTTTCTCTAACGGAGCTCACGAGATTTCTATTGAGTTTTGTGTTGTGAAGTTTTCAAGTTTTGGGTGAATTCTTTTGATGGATTATGGAACAAGGAGCAGCAAGAGCCTAAGCTTGGGGATTCCCATGGCACCCCCAAGATAATCCAAGTACACCAAAAAGTCAAAGCTTGGGGATGCCCTGGAAGGCATCCCCTCTTTCGTCCACTTCCATTGGTAATTTACTTGGAGCTATATTTTTATTCACCACATGATATGTGTTTTGCTTGGAGCGTCTTGTATTATTTGTGTCTTTGCTTTTTAGTTTACCACAATCATCCTTGCTGTACACACCTTTTGAGAGAGCCATACATGAATTGGAATTTGATAGAATACTCTATGTGCTTCACTTATATCTTTTGAGCTTGATAGTTTTGCTCATGGTGCTTCACTTATATCTTTTGAGCGTGATAATTTTTGCTCTAGTGCTTCACTTAGATCTTTTAGAGCACGGTGGTGGATTTGTTTTAAAGAAACTTGATCTCTCATGCTTCACTTAGATTATTTTGAGAGTCGTTAATAGCATGGTAATTTGCTTAATGTTAATATACTTGGTATTCGTGATATGTGAAACTTTCTTTTGAGTGCGTTGAATACTAAGATAAGTTTGATGCTTGGTAATTGTTTTGAGATATGAAGATGATGATATTAGATTCATGCTAGTTGAGTAGTTGTGAATTTAAAGAATACTTGTGTTGAAGTTTGTGATTCCCGTAGCATGCACGTATGGTGAACCGTTATGTGATGAACTCGGAGCATGATTTATTTATTGATTGTCTTCCTTATGAGTGGCGGTCGGGGACGAGCGATGGTCTTTTCCTACCAATCTATCCTCCTAGGAGCATGCGCGTAATACTTTGCTTTGATAACTTGTAGATTTTTACAATAAGTATATGAGTTCTTTATGACTAATGTTGAGTCCATGGATTATACGCACTTTTTCCCATCCTTCCACTATTGCTAGCCTCTCTAATACCGCGCACCTTTCACCGGTATCATACACCCACCATATACCTTCCTCAAAACAGCCACCATACCTACCTATCATGGCATTTCAATAGCCATTCCGAGATATATTGCCATGCAACTTTCCACCGTTCCGTTTATTATGACACGCTCCATCATTGTCATATTGCTAGCATGATCATGTAGTTGACATTGTATTTGTGGCAAAGCCACTGTTCATAATTCTTTCATACATGTCACTCATGTTTCATTGCATATCCCGTACATCACGGAGGCATTCATATAGAGTCATATTTTGTTCTAAGTATCGAGTTGTAATTGTTGAGTTGTAAGAAAAATAAAAGTGTGATGATCATCATTATTAGAGCATTGTGCCAAGTGCGGAAAGGATGATGGAGACTATGATTCCCCCACAAGTCGGGATGAGACTCCGGACAAAAAATAAAAAAATAAAAAAAGAGGCCATAAAAAAAGAGAAAAGGCCCAAATAAAAAATTAGAGAAAAAGAGAGAAGGGACAATGTTACTATCCTTTTACCACACTTGTGCTTCAAAGTAGCACCATGATCTTCATGATAGAGAGTCTCTCATTTTGTCACTTTCATATACTAGTGGGAATTTTTCATTATTGAACTTGGCTTGTATATTCCAATGATGGGCTTCCTCAAATGCCCTAGGTCTTCGTGAGCAAGTGAGTTGGATGCACAGGCACTTAGTTTCTTTTGTTGAGCTTTCATATACTTATAGCTCTAGTGCATCCGTTGCATGGCAATCCCTACTCACTCACATTGATATCTATTGATGGGCATCTCCATAGCCCGTTGATACGCCTAGTTGATGTGAGACTATCTTCCCTCTTTTTGTCTTCTTCACAACTACCATTCTATTTCACATATAGTGCTATATCCATGCCTCACGCTCATGTATTGCGTGAAGATTGAAAAAGTTTTGAAAATGTTAAAGTATGAAACAATTGCTTGGCTTGTCATCGGGGTTGTGCATGATTTAAATACTTTGTGTGGGGAAGATGGAGCATAGCCAAACTATATGATTTTGTAGGGATAACTTTCTTTGGCCATGTTATTTTGAGAAGACATAATTGCTTTGTTAGTATGCTTGAAGTATTATTATTTTTATGTCAATATGAACTTTTGTATTGAATCTTTCGGATCTGAATATTCATACCATGATTAAGAAGATTTACATTGAAATTATGCCAAAGTATCACTCCGCATCAAAAATTCTCTTTTTATCATTTACCTACTCGAGGACGAGCAGGAATTAAGCTTGGGGATGCCTGATACGTATCCAACGTATCTATAATTTTTGATTGCTCCATGCTACTTTATCTATTGTTTTGGAATATAATGGGCTTTATTTTCCACTTTTATATTACTTTTGGGACTAACCTATTAACCGGAGGCCCAGCCCAGAATTGTTGTTTTTTGCCTTCTTTAGTATTTCGAAGAAACGGAATATCAAACGGAGTCTAAACGGAGTGAAACCTTCGGAAACGTGATTTTCTCACCGAACGTGATCCAGAAGACTTGGACCCTACGCCAAGGAACCAGAGAGGCGGTCACGAGGGTGGGGGCGCGCCCCCCTGCCTCGTGGGCCCCTCGAAGCTCCACCGACGCATTCTTCCTCCTATATATACCTCACGCACCCCAAACGATCGTAACAGGAGCCAAAACCTAATTCCACCGCCGCAACTTCCTCAGATCCACGAGATCCCATCTTGGGGCCTGTTAGGAGCTCCACCGAGGGGGCATCCACCACGGAGGGCTTCTACATCAACACCATAGCCTCTCCGATGAAGTGTGAGTAGTTTACTTCAGACCTTCGGGTCCATAGCTAGTAGCTAGATGGCTTCTTCTCTCTTTTTGGATATCAATACAATGTTCTCCCCCTCTCTCGTGGAGATCTATTCGATGTAATCTTATTTTTGCGGTGTGTTTGTTGAGACCGATGAATTGTGGGTTTATGATCCAGATTATCTATGAATAATATTTGAACCTTCTCTGAATTATTTTATGTATGATTGAGTTATCTTTGCAAGTCTCTTCGAATTATCCGTTTGGTTTGGCCAACTAGATTGGTAGTTCTTGCAATGGGAGAAGTGCATGGCTTTGGGTTCAATCTTATGTGTCCTTACCCAAAGGATGTAAAGGGTTGCAAGGCACGTATTGTATTGTTGCCATCGAGGATAACAAGATGGAGTATTTATCATATTGCATGAATTTATCCCTCTACATCGTGTCATCTTGCTTAAGGCGTTACTCTGTTTTTAACTCGATACTCTAGATGCATGCTGGATAGCGGTCGATGAGTGGAGTAATAGTAGTAGATGCAGAATCATTTCAATCTACTTGTCATGGACGTGATGCCTATATACATGATCATACCTAGATAACCTCATAACTATGCTCAATTCTGTCAATTGCTCAACAGTAATTTGTTCACCCACCGTAGAATACTTATACTCTTGAGAGAAGCCACTAGTGAAACCTTTGGCCCCCGGGTCTATTCTCATCATATCAATCTCCATCACTTTAATACTTGCTTTGTTTTACTTTGCCTTTACTTTTCACTTTGCATCTTTATACCAAAAATACCAAAAATATTATCTCTATCAGATCTCACTCTCGTAAGTGACCTTGAAGGGATTGGCAGCCCCAAATCGCGTTGGTTGCGAGTAGCTATCGTTTTGTGCAGGTACGAGGGACTTGTGCGTGGCCTCCTACTGGATTGATACCTTGGTTCTCAAAAACTGAGGGAAATACTTACGCTACTATGCTTCATTATCCTCTCCTCTTCAGGGAAAACCAACGCAAGCTCAAGACGTAGCAGGGAGCAGGAGAAGCACCCCCTCCGGACTGAGGATCATACTATGGCAACCTCTGCCGAAGTACAAAGCGGTCTTATTAAACCGCATACCTTGTCGGCCATTAAGCCATCAGTCTCCATTCAACAGGATCGACCAATTTCGGAGCTGGACTAGCAGTTCGGCTTCCGTCGTCCGCCTCATATACCTACGAAATCGGTACCGCATATACATAACTATGCACTCAAGATACCCTGGGCATCGGCGGCAGCACAATATGGACGAGCCTGCAAGTACTCCCATAACCTCTATTTCTTTTCTAACTGCTCTTTCTTTTTCATTGTCCTTTACCACAGATGATGCAAAGGCTGGTCATCTCATGGACTCCATCGGAGTTTGGGTTCGTACACTCACCTAAGGGCTATTTCCGTCAAGGAGTCCCCTCACCGAGGACAGGCGGGCGCAGGCGTGCGACAGGAGGTCCAAAATAACTTTTTGTAGACCGCACTCTTTATTTCGAGCCTGTAAAGTGCCTTTTTCATCCGCCTTCGACCCCGGGCATGTCAAATAGCCGGGGTTGCGGCTTTGTCATCTACAAAATAACGATTGGCATATCACTCAGGTCCCAGTAAACATAATCCGCATCCAGCATTCGCTTTTCTTTAAAAGCACTGAATTCGGCTCCTGTGGTTGTTTCACACATACACCTCGGCATAACTTGCCAAGGGCTCAGTATGGAAACAAATGAGTTGCCGACAAGTCCGAACAGCTTTATAGCTTACTTCGGCGTCGCGAGTTTTGGCCTTATATGCATCAGCTCCGAATCATGTCTTGGGTCAATAGTTGGGTTGCCCGGCTCCTGTGCTTGCTACCTTACGTTCCGCTCTATCGGCTAGGGTAGTAAAGGGAGAACTACTGCGATTGTGCTTCCGGTTCACCTGGTCAAGCACCTCAGTAGAGAAAGCCAAAAACTGAATGTCATGATGCCGCGAGAGCTGGTCAACCACTCGATGACTTATCAGAATCTTTCGCAATTCCCTCCGTATTATATGACGGACCTTTTTCTTCAGGTCGTATATGTAACACACCGTATTCGAATAAGCCGTGTACATACCAGGGGCTATATCGTAGTCCCCCCATAAAACTCCTATGGCTAAGTGAAAGTGTTAATGCCCTATAGTCCGATTGCCTAGTTCACCACATTGACACCTCCTTAATGGACCAAGACGTTGGGTTAAGAGTGATCAAATGCTTTTCCGAACACCCCCGTACTTTATATGAGGGGGTTGAAGCCGACGACTGGAAAACTTTCAGATTAATACAAAAACGGCCGCACAGGAGGAACAAAAGTTTTAGGCGAAACTACAAAAAATAGCCTTGTTATAATATTGTCTTTTACAAATTTCCATACATTTCACCCGAATATCATGTTTTTCGAGCATTGACCCTCTATCAAGCGGGCACCCTCCAGGACATCCTCGAAATAATGCTCTAGTGCATGATGGTCCTTGCCCTTGGGTGGACCCTTCGCTGCAACATCAGTGGCCTTCATCTTTGCCCAGTATGTCTTGACACGGGCAAAGGCCATCCGTGCACCTTCAATGCATGCTGACCGCTTAACGACGTCGATACGCGGCACCGCATCAGCAAGTCTTCGCACCAAATCAAAATAACTATCCGGAATTGGCTCGTTCGGCCACAGCACGATCACGGCATCCTTCATGGCAGAACCGGATAGTCTGTGGAGCTCAGCCCATTGGGTCATCTGTTCGCTCAGCAACAGTGGGCACTTCGATGCACCGAATTGTGACCGGAAACTTCTCCGTTGCATACCCTTCTCGCGCTTGGTAAAATTGCACCCATCGCAAGCACTCTTCGGCAAGTCCAGAAATGTGTCTAGAGAACTCCACACTTGATTAAGCGGAGCATAATTCGGATCACCAAACTTAGTTTGCAATAAAAAGGGCTTACCAGCCGCGATCTCCCCAGCTTGTCGGATCTTCTCACGGGCCGCTCTATATTCGGACCAAGCTTCTTTCGCCTCTTGTAAGGCCTTGTAAAGATCAGCCGTTTTGGCTTTATTATCCTTCTCGAGGAATTCACATCGGCTAGCGGCATCCTTTAGCTCACGCGCCATCATGGATATTATCTCCTCGCATTGGCGCCGAGCAGCATGTTCAGCCTTTAACTCGGCAGACTCTCACCCGTGTCCGGATGGGACTCTCCTTGGCGTGGAAGGCAAGCTTGGCGATCAAATATTAAGATTACCTTCGCTGTAACCGACTTTGTATAACCCTAGTCCCCTCCGGTGTCTATATAAACCAGAGGGCTTAGTCCGGATAGGAGGACAATCCTAATCGTAGTCATATAGGCTATACTTCTAGGGTTTAGCCATTATGATCTCGTGGTAGATCAACTCTTGTAATACTCATATTCATCAAGATCAATCAAGTAGGAAGTAGGGTATTACCTCCATAGAGAGGGCCCAAACCTGGGTAAACATGTGTCCCCTGTCTCATGTTACCATCGACCCTAGATGCACAGTTCGGGACCCCCTACCCGAGATCCGCCGGTTTTGACACTGACAGTTGGCGCCGGATCATCGACTACCATGTTCTCCATTGGGACGTCATCATCCTCCGGCTGCCAGCCAGGCAGTCGGCAGCAATGGCTGCCATCTCCCTGTGGTCCGTCGTCCGCCCGTCCCGAAGAGCGCTGGAGCGCGAGGAAGCCATGGCGGGTAGTAGTGGTGTGGACAGGAGAAAAGGAACGGAGGCGGATGACTGCGGCTATGGCCGGTGCAACAGTTTATATAGCAATGGTGGGCGGTGGAGGGACGGACGTGTGGCGCCGGAGTAGCCGCCTCGGCAACCACGTATCATTAATGTGGGCGGCAGACGGACAGACGGACGGCACTTGTGTCGTTTGAAGGTGGAGCAATCGCGTGCACCGATAAGAGGCGCGGGCGGCGCTGGCCGTTTCGGGCGGAAAGCGCGCGCGGGCGAGGGAGGCGGTCTAGGTGGGCCAGGGCAGTTAGGCTCGTGCTTGGTATCGGGTCGGTCCAGCAGTCGGACATGCTGGCTCGCCAGCGAGCTCGCCGAGCTGAGCGACGACAATCAGACGATGGACGTAGCTTTCGAACAGGAGCTGGCGCCACTGTCCAAGCCGGTTCATGTCGTGTTCACCATAGAGCAGGTGCGGCCCACTTCGACGCCCTAATGGCGGAAGAGCTACCAGCGTAGGAGGACCTGTGCTGCAACCTCCGTCTCCTCAACGAGCACCGGTGAACAAGCGAACGACAATGCCATCGTGGACATGTGGCCCTATGATCCTGGCTTCCCGAATGAGCAGCGGGCACTGTATCAGACCATCCGTAGGGCCCGTGAGGCCCTCTCCATCGTCCTTTGAGTTGTTGCGCTCGCCGTGGCGCTGCCGTCTCGCGTTGTCAACATGGTCAACGGCATGAGGAATGAGGAGATGACTTTACTTGGAGAGGATGATAGTGGGGACCCACCAGGGCCATAGCCGCACGTACGCAAGTGCCTCCTTATTATATACAACTGTAATATTTTTTCTTCCTCCTGGTTTTCTGACATCACGGTCCCACACCATTGTCAACCTATGTAGTCAATAAACGAGAGAATTGCACAAGGATCAGCCGACAGCTGGGGCCAAGCAGCTCGAGCAGTATTTGTCTTTTTGAGGTGTGAGCACTGCAGAGTTTTTCTTGAGCGATGTTTTCGTTGTTGTTCAGAGGAGAGCAGGGTATTAACTAGGCGGGTTGTGGCCCGTCTAGCCGAGCCGATATCCAGCCCAGATATTATTTTTTTCAAGCTGAAAATGGCTAGCCCAACTATACTTTTTTTAGGAATACCCAGGCAAGGTCAACTTGTTATTCTCCACCCCGCTGGGCTGCAAATCTTTCCTAAGAGGGATGCATTAGGCTTAACAAGAAAATGGGCTTTAAGAAATAATAAATGGTATGTAATTATAAAAATTGGGCAGTAACTATAAAAAATGCACCAAACACGTAATTACTTTATAAAATATTATTTCTGGATTTTGAAAATTTTAATTTCATTAATTGTTGCGCGTGCAATGTTTCGTTGGATTTTTACGTAATACAAATTTATATTGAAAGTGTATTTAATCTGATAAGAAATTTCGGGATAAAAATATTTCGGATCCCATCAAAATGTGGAAAATTTTATTGAATTCTGTTTCGAACGGTTGGTTGAAATTATCGTTGTCCTAGCTAGAAAACGGGATGTACTTTTAACGAACTGTAAATGGGTTGTAGTAAATTCCATTAGAATTCAAAAATGGGTTGTACATTCTTACAAATCTCAAATGGGCTATAAGTTCTCTGTCACACACTTGTGGGCCTACTAAGTTGACGCAGGATCCTAAAAAAAACTAAGTTGACGCGTCCCCTCAAAAAAAAGTTGACGCGTATGCAAGGCTTTGTCAAGTTATAGTCAACACACGGTTCTAGCAGAAGTGACCATTGGATGTCCATCCAACGGATGTCGTGCTTCTTCTTCAATATCAGATATTCTAGCTTCACCCGCCCAAAAAATAATTCCTCCCCCTGACATCTGGGGCACACCGTTTTGGAAGCTGACCTGTGGGCCTACTAAGTTGACACGTACCAAGGGCTTTGTCAACTTAGTCAATATAAACGATTCTAGCTGCAGTTACCGTACGATGTCCATCCAACGGCCGTCATGCTTATTCACCCTCTGGTCTTCTTGCTCCAGCCGCCCAAAGCAGCGCCGGTCATGCCGCCTGCTCCTGCCTCCCGTGACCGGCTGTGCTGCCGCGGAGGCCTCACTGCCCCCTACTACTCCCACTGCTGGCCAGGCCATCCCTCCACTCACCCACACCCCCTGTTATTATGCGGCGACGGTAGCCTCACACCGCAGCCGAACCAGTGAACCCTCATACTCCTCTCCGCGTGGGCATCCACTGCCGCGTCTTCCCCGGCTCCGTGTCGTCCCCTTCCTAGGCCTCGTCGTCGTCCACCGCCTTGGTGCTCTCGGCGCGGCGTGGTCAATGTGGTCAATGACCGACTTCCATCGGAAGAGTACTGTACGTGGAGAGGCTGACAGCTGGGTCCACAGCCGCAGCAAGGAAGTGCCTCCTTATTACGCGGAAAATAATGATTCCTCCACCTGACAGCAAGGACCCACCGGTCGGGCAACCGTATTTCACGAAAAAAATGTTTCCCCCTGACTGCTGGGACCTACCAGCTACATCTTCGCATGCAAGGAAGTGTGTATGGGCAAAAAAATGATTCGCCCCCCTGACTGTTGGGACCCACCAGCTACATCTTCGCACGCAAGGAAGTGCCTGACAGTCGGGACCCACCTGGTAAGAAGCATACGTAGCGTTGTCATTCTGGTCACGAACGTGTACGTACATACTGGTCGATCGGTCTGTGTGCAGGCTGCAGCGATGAACCGTGGCCGTGCAAGGAAGGGCACGTGTCGTAGTAGAGGCGCGCATGTGTCGTAGTAGAGGCGCGCACGTAGCATGTACACATACGTACAGCGGCCAGGGTGCAAGAAAGTGAATACGGCCATGTACGTACATACGGGCGGGGTCTCGAATGCCTACTCGCGCATACGTACGGCCAGGGCTCGTGTACATGGCTGGGTCGGAACAGAGAAACTGTGTAGTCGTCGTGTTCATGGGGAGGCAATGGAATTCGTCGTGTTCATCGGGAGGCAACGGAACACGTGCTGTTCATCGGGAGCCAACCGGCTTGGACGGAACAGCCGATGGAAACGAGGCGTGGCGTACCGCAGAACGGAGGAAACGACCTTATGTTCGACCGGCCACGGTCGAAACGGGATCCTGTTCATCGGGAGGGCTCTGGCGTACCGCAAAACGGAGGAAACAGACTTCTGTTGGACCTCCTATGATTGAAACGGGGTCCTGTTGACCGGGAGGGGTGTGGCGTACCGCAAAACGGAGGAAACAGACTTTTGTTGGAGCGCTACGGTCGAAACGGGGGTCCTGTTCATCGGGAGGGGTGTGGCGTACCGCAAAAAAGAGGGACTCCACGGGATACTGTTCATTTCCACCGTCGACCTCCTCCAGCCTCCATGGGCTACTGTTCATCCACCGTCGACCTCCTCCAGCCTCCACCTGCGACCGTTCATCCACGAGCTCCTGTTCATCCAGCCTCCATGCGGCTCCTCCACCGCTCTCGCTTAACCAGCCCTCCACGGGTCGCCCTGTTCATCCAGCCTCCACCGGTCCTGCTCATCCACCCTCCACCGCTCAATCGATCGGGGTCCTGTTCATCCAGTGGCAACGGCCTCTACTACCACGGGGTCCTGTTCATCCAACCCCCCACCGGGAACTGTTCATCCAAACCCCCCAACAACGCTCACTATTCATCAAGGGAAGGAGGCAGCAGGTTCGATTGGCTTCAGTTAGCAGCAGTAGCGAACGAAGGAATCGCTCGATCAGGTTTAGATAACAGCCATCGGTCGACCGCTCGGGTTCAGTAACGCGTAGCCTGCAGTGCAATCGCTCAGGTTCAGTTAGAGCCCAACGCCTCGCTCGGGTTCGATTAGAGCGACGCCGCCACACACACGCCAGCACGTCTGAGAGAAACATGCATCGCCGCCCCGCCAGCCATCAGAACCAGGAACTCCCTGAGATTTTCCTCACCCTCGCTTCTACCATGTTTTTTCCGTCATGGATGGCCCAAAGAATGTCATGCAGCTGCGTCTCCGGCCCGCCCAGGACAAAAAGCCCATTTTCTATCATGATTTTTTGTCATAGAAGTAGGACCGCACCACATCTATGATGATACCGGGTTTTGTCACAATTATCATCATAGAAGTGTCATAAGTATGACATAATTTTTTTTCGTTCGGCCCAAAATGTCACGAATGTGTCTTTTTTTTGTAGTGAAGATAGTGAGCCAAACCATCTTGAAGAGAGCGAGATGACCCCAAGGTCATGTCTTGATGAAGACAATGAGTTGAAGCTACTCACCAGCAGCTGTGAGACAACCTCTGTGAAGGTGCCTCAATCAGTTCGATTTCTTCAGTCTCAACTTAAAGCGGAAAGGCTTGCTTTAGCTCAGCTCTGACTTGATGTCAATGATGCAAAGAAGATCTCAGAGGATTGCCTTGTGGGCTTTGGTTCTATACAACTAGGGATAGAATATCTATCATTGACACAACTGAGGTCTCATCAACTTGTTCGGCTGCTTGCGGTGCACGTCCAGGCCAGGCCTAATGCCTTCTGAAGTGCTCTCAGTTTTGTATATTCTTTTGTCGACGCGTTTATATGCGCTGGTGGCGACCTTTGATGCCCAGTGTATGTAAACCGCGATCACGTTGCGCTTTATTATCATCGGTGGCGAACTTTGGTGCCCGGTGGATGTAATATGTCGTAATTTCTTTATTGTATAGTCTAGGTTCATTCTTGGTCGGTATGCTGTAATTTAGGCCAGAAGCTTCAATGGATCTCAATGTTGTCGGTCTTCAAGCCAACCCGTAACTCGCTATATATGGGCCAAAACATGGGCCTATAATCATCTTGGGCCATTAGCAGGTCTAAACGTATACTAGTTTTCCGCCTTTAACAGGCCGAGTAAAGTTACGTCACCGGCGAGAGAATACCATGGGCTTTAACAGTTAAAACTAGATTGGGCTAGCGTTGAGCCGAAAAATTCACGGGCCAATACAGGACGAAACTGCCTAAGGCCCATGTTTGGCCCAAATAGAACAAGCCGTTAACATGCCAAAATATATCTCGGGCCTTGTTTGGCCCAATAAAATTATGGGCTTTAAGCAGGCCGGTATCAGCGCGGACCATATGCCCAGCAGTGTCACGGGCCATTAACAGATGGGTTGTAGGCAGGCCGGATTCAACGTGTGCTATAATTAGGCCGAACTGTTACACGGGCCATTAACAGGCCGATAGGCCAGTTGGGCTGAAATTTATCCATGAAGACTACGGGCCGTTAATAGGCCTAAAGTTACTTCGGACAAGAAATAGCCTAGTTTCTGCATGGGCTGTTAAATGGCCTAAAGTGAAACCGGGCCGACAACATCCCAGATGCACCACAGGCTACTAACAGGCCGAAACTATTATCGGGCCGAACTGGTAAACGGGCATTTAACAGACTGAAATACAAACCCGGCTTAGAATGGGCCCAAAAGAACAGTGGCCTGTTAATAGGCCTGATCTGATATGGGGTGTAATTTGGCCCAAAACACGATAGGCTGTGAACGGTCCTTATCTGATATGGGCCTCAATTTGACACAAAACATGGCAGGCTGTTAACGGGCCAGTCTGAAAAAAATGGTGGGCCTTTAGTTGGATCGGCCATTTTACCTTAAATGGGCCACTGTTCGGCTGTGCCACATGTCAACGTATCATAGGCACGTCTCCTCCATTGGATGGACGACATCTGGCCCACCGAGGAGCCGACACGTGTGTTCCTCCAGCCAATGATGATTTTACACGTGGAAAATCCCCATTGGTTGGGGCTGTTAATGGGTTATCGAATCCAAACTGGAACCCGATAGCTTAACGGCGATCCGTTATGGTGGATGCCACGTGTCGGTTACCCTTGATGAAAGCACTTCTATGAAGTTTGATTTATCATCATGGAAGTGGACACTTCCGTGATGATAATTTTAGTAATGTCATGGGACACTTCTACGACAGTACAGGTATGACTATCTTGATTCTGTCATAAAATCATCATGGATGTACATGCTTGATAGAAAATGTGACCTACTGTGACAAACACGTATCATCACAGAAGTGGTTTTTTTTGTAGTTCCTCTGGTTTATCTAGACACCAGGGGTACCTAGGGTTACATCAGTCGGTTACGATCAGGGGATAAACATGCCGATTCTTCTATCTTGACTTGGAGCACACACCAAGGCTTCTAAGGTTTTCCTCCCGAACACGGGGTCGTCCTATAGCTCGGCCTTCCAACGGTAGTACAGAGCGGCCCGCCTGTCTGACCCACCTGTCCGGCCCATAAGAGATAGGCCGGCGGCCCGAGGACCCCTTAGTCCTGGACTCCCTCATATACCCTCAGCCCCGAGGGTGAACTACTACCTCCTCGTCATGGAGACCGTCAGAATGATGAAGATGGCCTCCGATGATGATTTCCCCCTCCGGCAGGGTGCCGAAAAAGGGCTCTACATGAGATCATGGAGGAACAGAGGCTTGCGGCGGCAGAGTCGAAGTTCTAGGTTAACTTTTTGGGGTTTCCGAATAAATAAGAATTTTCAGCATTGGAATCACGCGAAGATGGGCCACAAGGGGCCCACAAGGTACTAGGGCGCGCCCTAGTGCCATGTGGGCCCCCTGTGGGTCTTCTGGTACTCCTCTAAAGCCTCATGGGTCCCTTTTCCTTCCAAAAAAAATTGTTAATTTTTTTGCTGCATTTGGACTTCATTTGATATGGATTTTCTGAAAAGCCAAAAACAAGCAGAACAGAACAACTAGCACCGGGTTCTGGGTTAATATGTTAGTCCATGTAAACCATATAAAAGTGCACCAAAACCATACAAAAATATAATAAACATGGCATGAATAGTTCATAAATTGTAGATACATTGGAGACGTATCATCTTCCTTCCTCACGTGATCTCGATTATGACTATGGCCTTTGTTTTTTGTCGCCTACCATCTACAGGCTCATGACGTTCTAAGGTCGTCGAGTGGCGACGGCTTGGGTGTGCTATCTCTTCTCCTGTCGCATAGTCGTGAGCTACTTTGATCATATGAGCCATTGTGGTCAGCTTTCTGTCGACCTGCTTCTTACCTAGCTTACGTTCTTTTGTGCCCCTTCCCGTTCTTTTGTGTCCCTAACTCCTCGCAATACTTAAGGCCGCGGAGGTAGAAATCAAGAAGGAGCATCAAGTGTTGATGGTTAACAAGACCACTAGTTTCAAGAAAAAGGGCAAGGGAAAGAAAGGGAACTTCAAGAAGAATGGCAAGCAAGTTGCTACTCCCGTGGAGAAACCCAAAGCTGGACCCAAGCCTGAAACTGAGTGCTTCTACTTCAAGGGAAATGGTCACTAGAAGCGGAACTGCCCCAAATATTTGCCGGATAAGAAGGATGGCAAAGTGAACAAAGGTATATTTGATATACATGTTATTGATGTGTTCCTTACTAATGCTCGTAGTAGCGCCTGGGTATTTGATACTGGTTTGGTTGCTCATATTTGTAAATTGAAACAGGAGTTGCGGAATAAGCAAAGATTGGCTAAGGACGAGGTGACAATGCGCGTCGGGAATGGTTCCAAGGTCGATGTGATCGCCGTCGGCACGCTACCTCTATATCTACCTTCGGGATTAGTTTTAGACCTCAATAATTATTATTTGGTGCCAGCGTTGAGCGTGAGCATTATATCTGGATCTTGTTTATTGCGAGACGGTTATTCATTTAAGTCAGAGAATAATGGTTGTTCTATTTTTATGAACAATACCTTTTATGTTCATGCACCTTTGATAAATGGTCTCTTCTTGTTGAATCTCGATCGTAGTGATACACATATTCATTATATTGACGCCAAAAGATACAAAGTTGATAATGATAGTGCAACATACTTGTCGCACTGCCGTTTAGGTCATATTGGTGTAAAGCACATGAAGAAACTCCATGCGGATTGAATTTTGGAATCACTTGATTATGAATCATTTGATACTTGCGAACCATGCCTCATGGGTAAGATGACTAAAACTCCGTCCTCCGGAACAATGGAGCAATCTAATGACTTATTGGAAATAATACATACCGATGTATGCGGTCCGATGAGTGTTGAAGCACACAACGGGTATCATTATTTTCTAACCTTTATAGATGATTTGAGTAGGTATGGGTATGTCTACTTAATGAAACACAAATTTGAAACATTTTAAAAGTTCAAAGAATTTTAGAGTGAAGTAGAGAATCATCGTAACAAGAAAATAAAGTTTCTACGATATGATCGTGGAGGTGAATATTTGAGTTACGAGTTTGGCCTTCATTTAAAACAATGTGGAATTGTTTCACAACTCACGCCACCTGGAACACCACAATGCAATGGTGTGTCCGAACATTGTAACCGTACTTTATTAGATATGGTGCGTTTTATGATGTCTCTTACCGATTTGCCTTTATCATTTTGGGGTTATGCATTAGAGACAGTCGCATTCACGTTAAATAGGGCACTGTATAAATTCGTTGAGATGACACCGTATGAACTATGGTTTGGCAAGAAACCTAAGTTGTCGTTTCTTCAAGTTTGGGGATGAGATGCTTATGTCAAACGGCTTCAGCCTGATAAGCACGAACCCAAAGCGGAGAAGTATGTCTTCATAGGATACCCTAAAGAGACCATTGGGTATACCTTCTACCACAGATCCGAAGGCAAGATCTTTGTTGCCAAGAATGGGACCTTCCTAGAGAAGGAGTTTATCTCAAAAGAAGTGAGTGGGAGGAAAGTTGAACTTGATGAGGTAGTTGTACCTTCTGTTGAATTGGAAAGTAGCATACCAGGGAAAAACGTTTCCGTGATGCCTACACCTACTAGAGAGGAAGCTAATGATGATGATCATGAAACTTCAGGTCAAGTTACTATTGAACTTCATTAGTCAACCAGAACATGTTCCGCACCATAGTGGTACGGTAATCCTGTCCTGGAAGTCATGTTATTAGACCACGACGAACCTACGAACTATGAAGAAGCTATGATGAGCCTAGATTCCGATAAATGGCGTGAGGCCATGAAATCTGAGATAGGATCCATGTATGAGAACAAAGTGTGGACTTTGGTGGACTTGCCCGATGATCGGCAATCCATTGAGAATAAATGGATCTTCAAGAAGAAGACAGACGCTGATGGTAATGTCACTATCTACAAAGCTCGACTTGTCGCAAAAGGTTTTCGACAAGTTCAAGGGGTTGACTACGATGAGACTTTCTCACCCGTAGCGATGCTTAAGTCTGTCCGAATCATGTTAGCAATTGCTGCATTTTATGATTACAAAATCTGGCAAATGGACGTCAAAACTGCATTCCTTAATGGATTTCTTAAAGAAGAGTTGTATATGGGGCAACCAGAAGGTTTTGTCGATCCTAAAGGTGCTGACAAAGTGTGCAAGATCCAGTGATCCATCTATGGACTGGTGCAAGCATCTCGGAGTTGGAATATACGCTTTGATGAGGTGATCAAAGCATATGGTTTTATACAGACGTACAGTGAAGCTTGTATTTACAAGAAAGTGAGTGGGAACTCTATAGCATTTCTGATATTATATGTGGATGACATATTGTTGATTGGAAATGATATAGAATTTCTGGATAGCATAGAAGGATACTTGAATAAGATTTTTTCAATGAAAGACCTCGGTGAAGCTGCTTATATATTGGGCATCAAGATCTATAGGGATAGATCAAGACGCCTAATAAGACTTCCACAAAGCACACTTTGAGAAAGTTCTAAAAAAGTTCAAAATGTACCAGCCAAATAAAGGGTTCTTGCCTATGTTGCAAGGTGTGAAATCGAGTCAGACTCAAAGCCCGACCACGGCAGAAGATAGAGAGAAAATGAAAGTCATTGCCTATGCCTCGGCCATAGGTTCTATCATGTATGCTATGCTGTGTACCAGACATGATGTGTGCCTTGCCATAAGTTTGGCAAGGAGGTACCAAAGTAAACCAGGAGTTGATCACTGGACAGCGGTCAAGAATATCCTAAAATACCTGAAAAAGACCAAGGATATGTTTCTCGTTTATGGAGGTGACGAAGAGCTCGTCGTAAAGGGTTACATCGATGCTAGCTTCGACACAGATCCAGATGACTCTAAGTAACAAACTGGATATGTATTTATATTGAATGGTGGAGCTGTCAGTTGGTGCAGTTCCAAGCAGAGCGTCGTGGCGGGATCTACATGTGAAGAGGAGTACATAGCTTCTTCAGAAGCAACACATGAAGGAGTCTAGATGAGGGAGTTCATATCCGATCTAGGTGTAATACCCAGCACATCGGGTCCAATGAAAATCTTTTGTGACAACACTGGAGCAATTGCCTTAGCAAAGGAATCCAGTTTTCACAAGAGAACCAAACACATCAAGATATGCTTCAACTCCATTTGTGAAAAGGTCAAGGATGGAGACATAGAAATTTGCAAAGTACATACCCGTTGACTAAACCTCTTCTGCGGGCAAAACATGATCAGCACCAAGACTCCATGGGTGTTAGATCCATTACTATGTAATCTAGATTATTGACTCTAGTGCAAGTGGGAGACTGGTGGAAATATGCCCTAGAGGCAATAATAAAGTTGTTATTATTATATTTCCTTATTCATGATAAAGGTTTATTATTCATGCTAGAATTGTGTTGACCGAAAACTTAAATACATGTGTGGATACATAAACAAATATCGTGTACCTAGTGAGCCTCTACTAGACTAGCTCGTTGATCAAAGATGGTTAAGGTTTCCTAACAATAGACATGAGTTGTCACTTGATAATAGGATCACATCATTAGGATAATGATGTGATGGACAAGACCCGTCTGTTAGCTTAGCATACGATCATTCAGTTTATCGCTACAGCTTTCTTAATGTCAAATACGTGTTCCTTCGACCATGAGATCATGCAACTCCCGGATACCGGAGGAATACCTTGTGTGCTATCAAACATCACAACGTAATTGGGTGATTATAAACATGCTCTACAGGTATCTTCGAAGGTGTCTGTTGAATTGGCATGGATCAAGATAGGGATTTGTGACTCCATGTATCGGAGAGGTATCTCTGGGCCCTCTCGGTAATACACATCACAAGAAGCTTACAAGCAAAGTGACTAAGGAGTTAGTTGCAAGATGGTGTATTACGGAACGGGTAAAGAGACTTGCCGATGACGAGATTGAACAAGGTATGGAGATACCGACGATCGAACCTCGGGCAAGTAACATACCGGCGGACAAAGGGAATTACGTATGTTGTCATAAAGGTTTGATCGATAAAGATCTTCGTAGAATATGTAGGAACCAATATGGGCATCCAGGTCCCGCTATTGGTTATTAACTAGAGAGGCGTCTCGGTCATGTCTACATCATTCTCGAACCCGTAGGGTCCGCACGCTTAACGTTCGTTGACGATATAGTATTATATGAGTTATGTGAATTGGTGACCGAATGTTGTTTGGATTCCCGGATGAGATTACGGACATGACGAGGAGCTCCGGAATCGCCCGGAGGTGAAGATTGATATATAGGACAATGCTATTTGGTCACCTGAAAGGTTTCAGAATGTACCGGGTAATCATCGGATCACCTGAAGGGGTTCCGGGAAGCCTCGCGAGGTTAATGGGCCATATGGGCCAAATGAGGGGAGCACACCATCCCATAAGGGGCTGGCACGCCATCCTCTGGCCGCAGGCCTTGGGGAGAAAAGGAAGGGGGGAGTCGGCCTCCCCTGTCTTCCCTCTCCCCCCCTTTCCTCCCCGTGTGCAAAGAAGGAAGGGGGCGCCATAGGGCCACCTTGGGGCGCACCCTGGCTGCCTCCCCTCCCCCCACCTAAGCAGACCCACGACAATCCTTAAGCAGTGTGCGGCGCCCCTCTCCACAGTTTCATCCTCCGTCTAGTTTTTTCGCAGTGCACGGTGAAGCCCTGCGGGAACAAGTTCACCACCACCGTCACCACGTCGTCGTGTTGCCGAAACTCATCCACTACTTCGCCCGTCTTGCTGGATCAAGAAGGCGAGGACGTCATCGAGATGAACGTGTGCTGAACGCGGAGGTATCGTACGTTCGGTACTTGATCGGTTGAATCGTGAAGATGTTCGACTACATCAACCGCGTTGACAAACGCTTCTGCTTAACGGTCTACGAGGTTACGTAAACACACTCCACCCCGTCGTAGCTTTGCATCTCCATGGATAGATCTTGCGTGTGCGTAGATTTTTTTTATTTTCCATGCAACATTCCCCAACAATAAGTATTTCCCTCAGTTATGAAACCAAGTTTATCAATCCAGTAGGAGAACCAAGCAACACTATGTAAACACTACTTGCACATAAACAACAAATACTTGCAACCCAACGCGTAGAGGGGTTGTCAGTCCCTCAACGGTAACGAGCAAGATTAAATTGTATAGGATTTGATAGATAGATCTCACAAAAATGCAAAATAAAATAAATAAAATAAAATTGCAGCAGGGTATTTTTAGGATTTTTATGTGATAAAAGATAGAGCCGGGGGCCATAGTTTTCACTAGAGGCTTCTCTCGGTAAAATAACATACTGTGGGTACACAAATTACTGTTGAGCAATTGACAGAATATCAAATAATTATGATGATATCCAAGGCAATGATCATACATAGGCATCATGTCTAAGATTGGTAGACCAAAATGATTATGCATCTACTACTATTACTCCACACATCGACCTGAAGGAAATATGCCCTAGAGGCAATAATAAAGTTATTATTTATTTCCTTATATCATGATAAATGTTTATTATTCATGCTAGAATTGTATTAACCGGAAACATAATACATGTGTGAATACATAGACAAACAGATAGTCACTAGTATGCCTCTACTAGACTAGCTCATTAATCAAAGATGGTTGTGTTTCCTAACCATAGACATGTGTTGTCATTTGATTAATGGGATCACCTCATTAGGAGAATGATGTGATTGACATGACCCATTCTGTTAGCTTAGCACTTGATCGCTTAGTATATTGCTAATGCTTTCTTCATGACCTATACATGTTCCTATAACTATGAGATTATGCAACTCCGTTTACGGAAGAACACTTTGGTACTACCAAACGTCACACCGTGAATCGGGTGATTATAAAGGAGTACTACAGGTGTCTCCAAAGGTACTTGTTGGGTTGGCGATTTCGAGATTAGGTTTTGTCACTCCGATTGTCGGAGAGGTATCTCTGGCCTTCTCGGTAATACACATCACATAAGCCTTGCAAGCATTACAACTAATGAGTTAGTTGTGAGATGATGTATTACGGAACGAGTAAAGAGACTTACGATAACTAGATTGAACTGGTATTGATACCGACGATCGAATCTCGGGTAAGTAACATACCGATGACAAAGGGAACAACGATGTCGTTATGCGGTTTGACCGATAAAGATCTTCGTAGAATATGTAGGAACCAATATGGGCATCCAGGTTCCGCTATTGGTTATTGACCAAGAATAGTTCTAGGTCATGTCTACATAGTTCTCGAACCCGTAGGGTCCGCACGCTTAAGGTTTCGATGATGGTTATATTATGAGTTTATGAGTTTTGATGTACCGAAGGAGTTCGAGTCCCGGATGAGATCGGGACATGACGAGGAGTCTCGAAATGGTCGAGACGTAAAGATCGATATATTGGACGACTATATTCGGAGTTCGGAAAGGTTCCAATGATTCGGTATTTTGAGTACCGGAGAGTTACGGAATTCGCCGGGAGAAGTATTGGGCCTTATTGGGCCCTGCGGAAAGAGAGAGAGGGCTGCCTAGGGCAGGCCGCGCGCCCAAGGCCTAGTCCGAATTGGACTAGGGGAGGGCCGCACCCTTCCTCCCTTCCCTTCCTACTCTCCTACTCCTACTAGGAAAGGAGAAGTCCTACTCCGGTGGGAGTAGGACTCCCCTGGTGCGCCTCCTCCTTGGCCGCCACCTCCTCCTTGCTCCTTTATATACGGGGCAGGGGGCACCCCATGACACACAAGTTGATCTACGGATCGTTCCTTAGCCGTGTGCGGTGCCCCCTCCACCATATTCCACTTCGGTCATATCGTCATGAGCTTAGCGAAGCCTCGCGCGGAGAAGTCATATCGTCGCGGAGCTTAGGCGAAGCCCTGCGTCGGTGGAGCATCATATCGTCACCACGCCGTCGTCGGTCGACGGAACTCATCCCCGACACTTTGCTGGATCGGAGTCCGGGATCGCCATCGAGCTGAAGCGTGTGCGTAACTCGGAGGTGCCGTGACGCTCGGTGCTTGGATCGGTCGGATCGTGAAGACGTACGACTACATCAACCGCGTTGTTATAACGCTTCCGCTTTCGGTCTACGAGGGTACGTGGACGGACACTCTCCCCTCTCGTTGCTATGCCATCGCCATGGTCTTGCGTGTACGTAGGAAAATTTTGAAATTACTACGTTCCCCAACAGTGGCATCCGAGCCTGGTTTTATGCGTTGATGTCATGTGCACGAGTAGAACACAAGTGAGTTGTGGGCGATATAAGTCATACTGCTTACCAGCATGTCATACTTTGGTTGGCGGTATTGTGAGATGAAGCGCCCGGACCGACATTACGCCAGACGCTTACGCGAGACTGGTTTCACCGCTCGAGCACTAGTTGCTTAAAGGTGACGGCGGGTGTCCGTTTCTCTCACTTTAGTTGAACTGAGTGGCTACGCCCGGTCCTTGCGAAGGTTAAAACAGCACCAACTTGACAAACTATCGCTGTGGTTTTGATGCGAGGTAAGAACGGTTCTTGCTCAGCCCGTAGCAGCCACGTAAAACTTGCAACAACAAAGTAGAGGACGCCTAACTTGTTTTTGCAGGGCATGTTGTGATGTGATGTGGTCAAGACGTGATGCTATATTTTATTGTATGAGATGATCATGTTTTGTAACCGAGTTATCGGCAATCGGCAGGAGCCATATGGTTGTCGCTTATTGTATGAAATGCAACGCCATGTAATTGCTTTACTTTATCACTAAGCAGTAGCGATAGTCGAGAAGCAATAGTTGGCGAGGCGACAACGATGCTACGATGGAGATCAAGGTGTCGCTACCGGTGACGATGGTGATCATGACGGTGCTTGGCGATGGAGATCACAAGCACAAGATGATGATGACCATATCATATCACTTATATTGATTGCATGTGATGTTTATCCTTTATGCATCTTATCTTGCTTTGATTGACGGTAGCATTATAAGATGATCTCTCACTAAAAATTATCAAGAAGTGTTCTCCCTGAGTATGCACCGTTGCCAAAAGTTCGTAGTACCCAGACACCACGTGATGATCGGGTGTGATAAGTTGTACGTCCATCTACAACGGGTGCAAAACAGTTGCACACGCGGAATACTCAGGTTAAACTTGACGAGCCTAGCATATAACAGATATGGCCTCGGAACACGGAGACCGAAAGGTCGAGCGTGAATCATATAGTAGATATGATCAACATAGTGATGTTCACCATTGAAACTACTCCATCTCACGTGATGATCGGACATGGTTTAGTTGATTTGGATCACGTAATCACTTAGATGACTAGAGAGATGTCTGTCTAAGTGGGAGGTTTTTAATATGATTAATTAAACTTTAATTTATCATGAACTTAGTCCTGGTAGTATTTTGCAAATTATGTTGTAGAATAGCTCGCGTTGTTGCTTCCCTATGTTTTTATATGTGTTCCTAGAGAAAATTGTATTGAAAATGTTAGTAGCAATGATGCGGATTGGATCCGTGATCCGAGGTTTATCCTCATTGCTGCACGTAAGAATTATGTCCTTAATGCACCGCTAGGTGACAGACCTATTGCAGGAGTAGATGCGACGTTATGAACGTTTATTAGCTCAATATGATGACTACTTGATAGTTTAGTGCATCATGCTTAACGGCTTAGAATCGGGACTTCAAAGACGTTTTGAACGTCATGGACCATATGAGATGTTCCAGGAATTGAAGTTAATATTTCAAGCAAATACCCGAGTTGAGAGATATGAAGTCTTCAACGAGTTCTATTGCTAAAAGATGGAGGAGAATCACTCAGCTAGTGAGCATGTGCTCAGATTGTCTGAGTACTTCAATCACTTGAATCAAGTGGGAGTTAATCTTCCAGATAAGATAGTGATTGACAGAATTCTCTAGTCACCATCACTAAGTTAGTAGAACTTCGTGATGAACTATAGTATACAAGGGATGACGAAAACAATTCCCAAGCTCTTCGCGATGCTAAAATCGGCGAAGGTAGAAATCAAGAAAAACATCAAGTGTTGATGGTTGACAAGACCACTAGTTTCAAGGAAAAGGGCAAAGGGAAGAAGGGGAACTTCAAGAAGAACGGCAAGCAAGTTGCTGCTCGAGTGAAGAAGCCCAAGTCTGGATCTAAGCCTGATACTAAGTGCTTTTGCTACAATGGAACTGGTCACTGGAAGCGGAACTACCCCAAGTATTTGGCGGAGAAGAAGGATGGCAAAGTGAACAAAGGTATATTTGATATACAAATTATTGATGTGTATTTTACTAGTGTTCGTAGCAACCCCTTGGTATTTGATACTGGTTCAGTTGCTAAGAGTAGTAACTCAAACAGGAGTTGCGAATGAACAGATACTAGTTGAAGGGAAGTGACGATGAGTGTTGGAAGTAGTTCCAAGATTGATATGATCATCATCGCACACTCCCTATACTTTCGGGATTAGTGTTAAACCTAAATAAATGTTATTTGGTGTTTGCGTTGAGCATGAATATGATTTGATCATGTTTATTGCAAAACGGTTATTCATTTAAAGTCAAAGAATAATTGTTGTTCTGCTTACATGAATAAAACCTTCAATGGTCATACACCCAATGAAAATAGTTTATTGGATCTCGATCGTAGTGATATGCATATTCATAATATTGATGCCAAAAGATGCAAAGTTAATAATGATAGTGCAACTTATTTGTGGCATCGCCGCTTGGGTCATATCGATATAAAGCGCATGAAGAAACTCCATAAGGATGGATTTTGGAATCACTTGGTTATGAATCATTTGATGCTTGCGAACCGTGCCTTTTGGGCAAGATGACTAAAACCCGTTCTCGGAACAATGGAACAAGCTACTGACTTGTTGGAAATAACACATATATACCGATGTATGCGATCCAATGAGTATTGATGATCGTGGCAAGTATCGTTATTTTTCGACCTTCACAAGATGATTTGAGTAGATATGGGTATATCTACTTGATGAAACATAAGTCTGAAATAGTTGAAAGGTTCAAAGAATTTCAGAGTGAAGTGGAAAATCATCGCAACAAGAAAATAAAGTTTCGCGATCTGATCGTGGAGATGAATATTTGAGTTACGAGTTTAGTCTTCAATTAAAACAATGTGGAATAGTTTCACAGCTCACGCCACCGGAACACCACAACGTTATGGTGTGTCCGAACGTCAGAACAGTATTTTATTTTGATATGGTGCGATCTATGATGTCTCTTACTGATTTACCAATATAGTTTTGGGGTTATGCATTAGAGACAGCTGCATTCACATTAAAAGGGCACCATCTAAATCCGCTGAGACGACAACATATGAACTGTGGTTTAGCAAGAAACCCAAGTTGACGTTTCTTAAAGTTTGGGGCTGCGATGCTTATGTGAAAAGTTTCATCCCGATAAGCTCGAACCCAAATCGGAGAAGTGCGTCTTCATAGAATACCCAAAGGAAATAGTTGGGTACACCTTCTATCACAGATCCGAAGGCAAGTTATTCGTTGTTAAAATGGATCCTTTCTAGAGAAGGAGTTTCTCTCGAAAGAAGTGAGTGGGAGGAAAGTAGAACTTGATGAGGTAATTGTACCTTCTCCCTTATTGGAAAGTAGTTCATCACGAAATCAGTTCCAGTGATTCCTACACCAATTAGTGAGGAAGTTAATGATGATGATCATGAAACTTCAGATCAAGTTGCTACCAAACCTCGTAGATCTTCGAGTAAGATCCGCACTGAGTGGTGCGGTAATCATGTTCGGAAGTCATGTTACTAGAACATGATGAAACCTACGAACTATGAGGAAGCGATGATGAGCCCAGATTCCGCGAAATGGCTTGAGACCATGAAATCTGAGATAGGATCCATGTATGAGAACAAAGTATGGACTTTGATTGACTTGCTCGATGATCAGCAAGCCATGTTAAATAAATGGATCTTAAAGAGGAAGACGGACACTGATAGTAGTGTTACTATCTACAAAGCCCGACTTGTCACAAAAAGGTTTTCGACAAGTTCAAGGTGTTGACTACAATGAGATTTTCTCAACTATAGCGATGCTTAAGTCTGTCCGAATCATGTTAGCAATTGCCACATTTTATGAAATCGGCAAATGGATGTAAAAACTACATTCTTTAATGGATTTATTAAAGAAGAGTTGTATATGATGCAACAAGAAGGTTTTGTCAATCCTAAAGGAGCTAACAAAATGCGCAAGCTCCAATGATCCATCTATGGACTGGTGCAAGCATCTCGAGTTGGAATAAACGCTTGATAGTGTGATCAAAGATATGGTTTTATCTGACTTATGGAGAAGCTCTGTATTTACAAGAAAGTGAGTGGGAGCACTACAGCATTTCGATAAGTATATGTGAATGACATATTGTTGATCGGAAATAATGTAGAATTATTCGCAAAGCATAAAGGAGTATTTGAAAGGAGTTTTTCAAAGAAGGACCTCGGTGAAGTTGCTTACATATCGAGCATCAAGATCTATAGAGATAGATCAAAGACGCCGATAAGTTTTTCAATGAAAACATACCTTGACAAGATTTTGAAGTAGTTCAAAATGGAACACCAAAGAAAGAGTTCTTTCCTGTGTTACAAGGTATGAGATTGAGTAAGACTCAAAACCCGACCACGGCAGAAGATAGAAAGAGAATGAAAGTCATTCCCTATGCATCAGCCATAGGTTCTATAAAGTATGTCATGTGTGTACGGATCTATTGCATACCCTACCACTAAGCTTGGCAAGGAGTGCAATAGTGATCTAGGAGTAGATCAATGGACAGCGGTCAAAATTATCCTTAGTAGAATAAGGATATATTTCTCGATTATGGAAGTGAAAAAGGTTCGTCGTAAAGGGTTACGTCGATGCAAGTTTTAACACTAATCTAGATGACTCGAGTCTCAATCTGGATACATATTGAAAGTGGGAGCAATTAGCTAGAGTAGCTCCGCAAGAGCATTGTAGACATAGAAATTTCCAAAATACTTACGGCTCGAATGTGACAGATCCGTTGACTAAAATTATCTCACAAGCAAAACATGATCACACCTTAGTACTCTTTGGGTGTTAATCACATAGCGATGTGAACTAGATCATTGACTCTAGTAAACCCTTTGGGTGTTGGTCACATGTCGATGTGAACTATGGGTGTTAACCACATATAGATGTGAACTATTGATGTTAAATCACATGGCGATGTGAACTAGATTATTGACTCTAGTGCAAGTGGGAGATCAAGGAAATATGCCCAGAGGCAATAATAAAGTTATTATTTATTTCCTTATATCATGATAAATGTTTATTATTCATGCTAGAATTGTATTAACCGGAAACATAATACATGTGTGAATACATAGACAAACAGAGTGTCACTAGTATGCCTCTACTTGACTAGCTCGTTAATCAAAGATGGTTATGTTTCCTAACCATAGACATGAGTTGTCATTTGATTAACGGGATCACATCATTAGGAGAATGATCTGATTGACATGACCCATTCCGTTAGCCTAGCACTTGATCGCTTAGTATGTTGCTATTGCTTTCTTCATGACTTATACATGTTCCTGTAACTATGAGATTATGCAACTCCCATTTACCGGAGGAACACTTTGGTACTACCAAACGTCACAACGAATCGGGTGATTATAAAGGAGTACTACAGGTGTCTCCAAAGGTACATGTTGGGTTGGCGATTTGAGATTAGGTTTTGTCACTCCGATTGTCGGAGAGGTATCTCTAGGCCTTCTCGGTAATACACATCACATAAGCCTTGCAAGCATTGCAACTAATAAGTTAGTTGTGAGATGATGTATTACGGAACGAGTAAAGAGACTTACCGTAACGAGATTGAACTAGGTATTGGATACCGACGATCGAATCTCGGGTAAGTAACATACCGATGACAAAGGAACAACGTATGTAGTTATGCGGTTTGACCGATAAAGATCTTCAGAGAATATGTAGGAACCAATATGGGCATCCAGGTTCCGCTATTGGTTATTGACCGAGAATGGTTCTAGGTCATGTCTACATAGTTCTCGAACCCGTAGGGTCCGCACGCTTAAGGTTTCGATGATGCTTATATTATGAGTTTATGAGTTTTGATGTACCGAAGGAGTTGAGTCCGGATGAGATCGGGACATGACGAGGAGTCTCGAAATGGTCGAGACGTAAATATCGATATATTGACGACTATATTCGAGTTCGGAAAGGTTCCAATGATTCGGTATTTTTCGAGTACCAAGAGTTACGGAATTCGCCGGGAGAAGTATTGGGCCTTATTGGGCCCTGCGGAAAGAGAGAGGGGCTGCCTAGGGCAGGCCGTGCGCCCTCAAGGCCTAGTCCGAATTGGACTAGGGGAGGGCCGCACCCTTCCTCCCTTCCCTTCCTACTCTCCTACTCCTACTAGGAAAGGAGGAGTCCTACTCCCGCGGGAGTAGGACTCCCCCCTTGCGCGCCTCCCTTGGCCGCCACCTCCTCCTTGCTCCTTTATATACGAGGCAGGGGGCACCCCATGACACACAAGTTGATCTACGGATCGTTCCTTAGCCGTGTCGGTGCCCCCTCCACCATATTCCACTTCGGTCATATCGTCATGAGCTTAAGCGAAGCCCTGCGCCGGAGAAGTCATATCGTCATGAGCTTAGGCGAAGCCCCGCGTCGGTGGAGCATCATCATCGTCACCACGCCGTCAGGTCGACGGAACTCATCCCGACACTTTGCTGGATCGGAGTCCGGGATCGCCATCGAGCTGAACGTGTGCGTAACTCGGAGGTGCCGTGACGCTCGGTGCTTGGATCGGTCGGATCGTGAAGACGCACGACTACATCAACCGCGTTGTTATAACGCTTCCGCTTTCGGTCTACGAGGGTACGTGGACGGACACTCTCCCCTCTCGTTGCTATGCCATCGCCATGGTCTTGCGTGTACGTAGGAATTTTTTTGAAATTACTACGTTACCCAACAGCTCCCACATCTGGTCTTCTCCCGAAGCTTCTAGTCCCTTTGGTCAAGAAAAAAATATCCAAAAAGTGTCGTGGCATTTGGACTTAGTTTGGTACTGATATTCCCCGAAACCAAAAACAAGAGAAAAACAACAACTGGCAGTGGGTACTAAGTTAATAGGTTAGTTCCAAAAATGATATAAAGTTGCTTGTAAATGTATATAAAACATCCAAGATTGATACTTTAATAGCATGGAACAATAAAAAATTATACATATGTCGGAGATGTATCAAGCATCCCCAAGCTTAATTCCTAGTCGTCCTCGAGTAGGTAAATGGTAAAAATAGGATGTTTGATGTGGAATTCTACCTAACATATTCTTTTGTAGCATGGATATTTGGACTTTGAATGATTCAAAGCAATTGTCTATAATTTGACATGAAGACATCAATACTCAAGCATATCAACAAGCAACCATGTCTTTCAAAATATCAACGCTAAACAAAGTTATCCCTAGCCCATTATGCTCAATCATTGATCCATTCATGAAACACACTCAAACATTAGCTACATCCAATGCACAAGTATGACTACAATGTTCCCTAGTTGGTGCTTTATAAGAGAAGATGGAGACTCAAAATTAAAAAAAATGCATAAAAGTAAATAGAAAGGCCCTTCGCAGAGGGAAGCACATATTTATAGAGGTGCCAGAGCTCATAGATTAAATTGAGAGATAAATTTATTTTGAGAGGCATGCTTTTATTGTCAACGAAAACCACCGAGAATTCCCAATATCTTCCATGCTAGATAAATCATAGGCGGTTCCCAAATAGAAAGTAAAGTTTATTTCCTTTCCACCATTCTCACACAATCCATGGCTTGCCGTATCCACGGGTGCCTTCCATGCCAACAATTTCCAAGGAATTTATTATGAACAACATATTTTTTTTTCATTTCAGGATTGGGCATCCCTAATACCTGCCACACTCCCATGCAATGACAAGTGAATAAACACTCATCTTGAGAATAACATACCTATCATGGAAAATATTAGCCACCCCCTGCCGCTTCATGAGCAATACGGGCACACAAAACGGAAATTCATTTTGAATATTAGAGTTGGCACATACAAATTTACTTGGAATGGCATGGAAATACCGCATATAGGTAGGTATGGTGGACTCATTTGGCACAACATTGGTTTAGGATTTGGATGCACAGGCAGCATTCCCGCTTAGTGCAAATGAAGGCTAGCAAATAGATTGAGAAGCAACCAACCAAAAAACCAAAACGGTCATAAACACACATTAAACATAAATAACACTGAATAATGCACCACAAGTAGGATATAACTTTGTTGCATAACTATTGACTTTCGTGCTTGCATAGGGAATCACAAACCTTAACACCAATATTCTTACTAAAGCATAATTACTCACCAACATGACTCACATATCACTATCTCCATATCGCAAAACTATTGCAAGGAATCAAGTTTATAATATACAATGATCTTCATGAAAGTTTTTATTATATCCCTCTTGAATATCTATCATTTTGGGACCAAATTCATATTTTATGCAAATTACCATTGCTATTATCAACTCTCAAAAAGATTTAAGTGAAGCATGAGAGCATAAATATTTCTCAAAATTTATCAACTCTCAAAATAATCTAAGTGAAGAATGAGAGCATATTTCTTAAAAATTAAATCACCACCGTGCTCAAAAAGATTTTAGAGAAGCACATAGAGCAATTCTAACAAATCAAGATCAAATAGGTGTGTCTAGCATGGATGATTGTGACAAACTAAAAAGCAAAACAACAAAAGACTCGTATAGTACAACACGCTCCAAGCAAAACTCATGATATGTGATGAATAAAAATATAGCTCCAAGTAAAATTACCGATGGTTGTTAGAAGAAAGAGGGGATGCCTTCCGGGGCATCCCCAAGCTTAGTTTCTTGGGAGTCCTTGAATATTACCTTGGGTGCCTCGGGCATCCCCAACCTTAGGCTGCTGCCAATACTTGTTCCTTCATCCATCGTGATATCACCCAAAACTTGAAAACTTCAATCACACAAAACTTAGCAAAAACCTTTATTAGATCTGTTAGTATAATAAAGCAAATCACTGCTTTAAGTATTGTTTCAAACCAATTCATATTTTATTATTGCATTGTACCTACTATATTCCAACTTTACCATGGTTTATACCCACCGATACACTCCATAGATTCATCAAAATAAGCACACAACCCAACAAAAACAGAATCTGTCAAAAAGAGAAAAGTCTGTAGCAATCTGAACATCGACCATACTTCTGTATCTCTAAAAATTCTGAAAGATTAGGACAACATGGGCAATTTGTATATCAATTATGTGTGAAACTTCCAGAGCAAAATCAGTTTCTATGAATTTACAAAATTCCAGAACTGGGCGCAAAAGTTTCAGTTTTTGAACAGAATCAAGTCAACTATCACCCAAACCATCCTAAAGGCTTTACTTGGCACAAACACTAATTAAAACATGAAAATCACAATAATAATAGTAGCATAATTGTGTAAATATAGAAAAATAGAAGGTAAATAAGAAAAAATTAAGATAACTATTGGGTTGCCTCCCAACAAGCGCTATTGTTTTATGCCCCTAGCTAGGCATAATGCATAGTTTCAAGTATTGTCCTCTTTGGTTTTTGCTCCATAGGTTGCCCTCATGATTGACTCATATGGTGGCTTAATTCTAGTTCTAGGAAAATGTTCCATATCCTTCTTTGACGGAAACTAAAATTTAATATTCCCTTCTTTCATGTCAATCATGGCTCCTATAGTTCGTAAAAACGGTCTACCAAGTATTATGGAACAAGACGGATTGCAATCAATATCAAGTACAATAAAGTATATGGGCACATAATTCCTATTTGCAAGAATAAGAACATCATTAATTCTTCCTGAAGGATTTTTAATAGTAGAATCCGCCAAGTGCAAATTAAGAGAGCATTCTTCCAAATTGGTAAAATCTAGCACATCACATAGAGATTCGGAATTGTGGAAACACTAGCACCCAAATCACGTAAAGCATTGCATTCATAATTTTTGATCTTCACTTTAGTGGTGGGTTCCCATTCATCATATAATTTTTTAGGATTTGAAATCTCTAATTCTAACTTTTCTTCTAAGTATTTCATCATAGCTTCAACAATATGTTTGGTAAAAGCCTTATTTTGTTCATATGTGTGTGATGAATTTAGCATGGCTTGTAACAATGAAATACACTCAATCAAAGAACAACTATCATAATTAAAGTCTTTGTAATCCAAGAGAGTGGGCACATCATTAGTTAGAGTTTTTACCTCTCCGAACCCACTTTTATCAATTTTTTCAACAAACTTTTCACCCTCCGAATTATGGGGACGCCTTCTAGCTAAAGTTGAGTCTTCTTCAGTCCCCATATCATCAATTTTAATATTACTAAACAATTAATCGATAGAAAAAACACCAATCATTTTAACATCTTCATCATTACTACGAAAAAAATCGGGCGGAATCGCCTTTTCTAAAAATTCTCTTTTAGCTCTTAGCATAGCGGTTCTTTTTCTTACTCTCGTCCATGGAGACATATAAAGCTTTAATTGGTTCATTCGTATCAACCTTGGGTGGAAATTTTTTTAATCTTGAAACTTTCCACATCATGAGTAATTCTATCAATGCTCCTAGACAGATCATCAATCTTACTCAATTTTTCTTCTATCATAGTGTTGAAAACTTTTTGAGCATTAATAAATTCGTTGATATTATAATCAAGATCAGAGGGAATCCTATTATAATAATAATTATTATTATTATAAGAATTACCATAGAAATTGCCATAATTATTAGAGGAACTTCCACGGAACGGCCTAGGATTGAAATTACCCCTATAAGCATTATTATTAAAGTTGTTTCGCGAGACAAAATTCACATCTACGGAATCATCATTTTGCTCAATGACAGTAGACAAAGGCACATCATTAAGATCAATAGGATCATTTTTACTAGCAACCAATTTCATAACTGCATCAACTTTTTCACTCAAAGTACCAATTTCTTCAACGGAATTAACTTTTTTACTAGTAGGTGCTCTTTCGGTATGCCATTGTGAATAATTTGCCATGATATTATCAAGTAATTTAGTAGCTTCACCCAAAGTAATTTCCATAAAACTACCACCTACAATGGAATCTAAAATATTTCTAGAGACAAAATTCAGTCCCGCATAAATTTTTTGTATGATCATCCATAAATTTAAACCATGAGTAGGGCCAATTCTTAGCATTAGTTTCATTCTTTCCCAAGATTGTACAACATGTTCATGCTCAAGTTGCTTGAAATTCATAATTTGATTTCTAAGGGAAACAATTTCACGAGAGGAAAATACTTGGTAATAAAAGCATCTTTGCACTTGTCCCAATAATCGATACTATTTCATGGCAAAGATGAGAACCAGATTTTTGTACGATCCCGCAAAGAGAACGAAAATAATTTTAATTTCACAATATCATTGTCCACATCTTTTTTCTTTTGCATATCACACAATTCTACGAAAGTGTTTAGATGGGACGCAGCATCCTCATTAGGATTTCCGGAAAATTGCTCTTTCATAACAAGATTCAATAAAGAGGCATTAATATGATAAGACTCCGCACTAGTGGCAGGAGGAGCAATCAAGTACTATTAAAATCATTATTATTAGTATTAGAAAAATCACACAATTTGGTACTTTCTTGAGACATTTTGACTACGCAAACAAGATCACAAGCAAATAAAAGATCAAACAAAAAATGTTTTTGTATTTTTGTAAAACTTTTTAGAAGTGGGGGAGATGAAAACGAGAGGCAAATGGAAAATAAAGTAATTGCAAGGAGATGAAAGTTTATGAGTAGGTACTTGATAGATATTGATGATGTCTCCCCGGCAACAGCGCCAAAAATTCTTCCTGCTACTTGTGAGCTGCGTTGGGTGTCGGTGTCAAAACCGGCAGATCTTGGGTAGGGGGTCCCGAACTATGCGTCTAAGGATCGAAGGTAACAGGAGGCAGGGGACACGATGTTTACCCAGGTTTGGGCCCTCTTAATGGAGGTAATACCCTACTTCCTTCTTGATTGACTTTGATGAGTATAGGGGTTACAAGAGTTGATCTGCCTCGAGATCGTAATGGCTAAACCCTAGATGTCTAGCCTGTATGATTTGTGTTCGCCTCTACGGACTAAACCCTCCGGTTTATATAGACACCGGAGGGGGCTAGGGTTGTACAAGGTCGGTTTACAGAGGAAGGAAACTACACATCCGGACGCCAAGCTTGCCATCCATGCAAAGGAGAGTCCCATCCAGACACGGGGGAAGGTCTTCGATCTTGTATCTTTATGGCCCATCAGTTCGGCCCATATCACATAGCCCGGACGCCCGAGGACCCCCTAGTCCAGGACTCCCTCAGTAGCCCCCGAACTTGCCTTCAGTGACGATGTTACATCCGGTTTTATGTCTTCGGCTTTGCAAGGTGGGTTCTCCATTGTACCTCGGATAGTTCGGCTTTACATTAAACACCACGCTCTTCAGCTTCTGTGTCGCCGCCGTCTTGGCTTCCACGTGTCAGATGAATACGAAGGGTCTAAACATTTTTACAAATAACCCCTTGACCATGAATGGAAGGCGTCTATTTAAAGAGACGACATCTTAGATGCCATTCCACACCACGCAGAAATCCTTAGATCTTCCCACAAGAAATCGCCCAAATATGGCCATCGCTCCTAGCTCCTCCTCACGCCCTCACGACCCTCAAAAAGGTGACTAGGAAAGCTGTTCGGTATCCCACACTCATCTGAATAAACTTCAGATACAGGGATACCTGCCTCCCGCGGATCTAGTCCTTGTTCGGGCTGGATTAACTTCCATCAACGGCGAAGCCCTGGCAGAGAATTTCCCCAATCCCACCGAAGGGAAGCGGGTGTGCTTTGTTTCCTTCCTACTGAGAGGCGTAGGATTTTCGATCCACCCTTTCCTCAGAGGTCTCCTGGAGTATTACGGCCTCCAACTGCACAATCTCACACCGGGCTCTATCCTGCACATCGCGGGTTTTCTTGCTCTTTGCGAGTTGTTCCTAGGCTGCGAGGCCCATTTCGAGCTATGGAGGAAATTTTTCTGCCTCGTCCCCCGCTCCAAAAGGGATCCATATTCAAGGTGGGCGGCACCGAAGTATGGCGCATAGTCGGGACAGGATATCTGTCCGGCACTCCGAAGAAGGCGTCCGAAGAGTGTCCCCTGGAATGGTTCTACATCGAAGTCGTTGTTCTCCCGGATCCAATCCAGCGTGGTCTTCCCGAATTCTCCACCACTCCTTTAAAGAAGCGCACCAGCTAGCGTCCCCGAAGCCTCGAGGAAGAGGACAGTGCGGAGGTTAAGAGGCTAGCAAACAAGATTAGAGTCCTTGACAACTCTGGATTATCCATAATCGAGGTAATGGCGATTTCAATAACACGATGTGTTCAGCCACTCCAATCCAGAGGGCTTCCAATGTGGCATTACAACGGGGAGGACGACGCCACCCGCTGTGGCCGCAAGGGTCCGGATAATTTTGCCGCCCTGTCCGCCATGTTGGCTGATCTTTTCAAAGGGGAGAAGGAAGACTTCACTCGTTTGAAATGTCGGGAAGGTTTTTCCATGTACAACCCCACCCCCGGGTGAGTTTTTGTCGATCATTGGCTTCACTTAATCTCTTTCCCGAGTTGCACTAGTAGAATTTAATCCGGCTATTTTTAGCAGGAGTGGAGAAAGGTCGTCGGGGGGATCCACAGCCCCGCTCCGCAGCCAGAGGTCCACATTAGAGACCTAGATCCCGTATATGAGGTAGATCCGGATATATTTATAGAGCTCAAGGAGGGGGTCTTTTATCAGGCGAGCTACGACGGCCCAGAAGTGGCCATTATAGCCGATTACCCCGGCCTTCTCAGGAGACGTCTCCTCCAAAAGAGTTTTCTCATTGCGCCTCACCCACCGCACTGTCTCGTGCCCCAAAGGGGCGGCCCTCATCTTGCCACGCCGTATCAGAGGCGCCCTTAAGAGGGCGGCGCCTGCACAGGGTGGGTCTTCGAAAAGAAAGGTGGGTGGCGGTACTACCAAGCCCCCACCTTCACTAAATAGGTATGGTTTTTAATATGCACTAGGCGGACAAACCGGATTGTGACGTTTCCTGCGGTGCCACATTTTTAGGAAGAGCATCCGCTGGACTATGTGTGGAGACCTCGCCGGTCATGCATCAACCAATCCGACCTCAGACCCTGCCCCAAGGACTAGGGTTGATACGGGTGCAATGCCTGATTGTCCTCTCCCCGAGGATTCAGATAATGTATCCGTCGCCAACTCCAAAGTGGAGAGTGCGATGAACCATCGGCGCCGGAGGGCGGCTATGTGCGACCCAAATTTCACTGAAGACGCGTCCAATGCTTTCAGCTCAGTGGTGCACACATCCGAGCAGCTCGGGATGGGCTTGCTGGAGCCACTTGATACGTCTCCAGCGTATCTATAATTTTTGATTGCTCCATGCTATATTATCTACTGTTTTGGACAATATTGAGCTTTATTTTCCACTTTTATATTATTTTTGGGACTAATCTATTAACTGGAGGCCCAGCCCAGAATTGCTATTTTTTGCCTATTTCAGAGTTTCGAAGAAACGAAATATCAAACGGAGTCCAAACGGAACAAAACCTTCGGGAACGTGATTTTCTCACCGAACATGATCCAGGAGACTTCGACCCTACGTCAAGGAAGCTTCGAGGAGGGCACGAGGTAGGGGGGCGTGCCCACCCCCAAGGGCACGCCCTCCACCCTCGTGGGCCCCACGATGCTCCACCGACGTACTTCTTCCTCCTATATATACCCACGCACTTCAAACGATCGAGACGGAGCCAAAAACCTAATTCCACCGCCGCAACCTTCTGTACCCACGAGATCCCATCTTGGGGCCTGTTCCGGAGCTCCGCCGGAGGGGCCATCCACCACGGAGGGCTTCTACATCATCACCATAGCCCCTCCGATGAAGTGTGAGTAGTTTACCTCAGACCTTCGGGTCCATAGTTAGTAGCTAGATGGCTTCTTCTCTCTTTTTTAATCTCAATACAATGTTCTCCCCCTATCTCGTGGAGATCTATTCGATGTAATCTTCTTTTTGCGGTGTGTTCGTTGAGGTCGATGAATTGTGGGTTTATGATCAAGATTATTTATGAACAATATTTGAATCTTCTCTGAATTCTTTTATGTATGATTGGTTATCTTTGCAAGTCTCTTCGAATTATTAGTTTGGTTTGGCCTACTAGATTGGTTTTTCTCGCAATGGGAGAAGTGCTTAGCTTTGGGTTCAATCTTGCGGTGTCCTTTCCGGTGTGATGAGGGGCAGCAAGGCACGATAGTATTGTTGCCATCGAGGATAACAAGATGGGGTTTTTATCATATTGCATGAATTTATCCCTCTACATCATGTCATCTTGCTTAAGGCGTTGCTCAGTTTTCATAAACTTAATACTCTAGATGCATGCTAGATAGCGGTCGATGATTGGAGTAATAGTAGTAGATGCAGGCAGGAGTCGGTCTACTTGTCTCGGACGTGATGCCTATATACATGATCATACCTAGATATTCTCATAACTATGCTCAATTCATCAATTGCTCAACAAGAATTCATTCACCCACCGTAAAATACTTATGCTCTTGAGAGAAGCCACTAGTGAAATCTATGGCCCCCGGTCTATCTTCATCATATTAATCTTCCATCACTTTATTATTGCCTTTGCTTTTTACTTTGCTTTTTATTTTACTTTGCATCTTTATCACAAAAATACCAAAATATTATCTATTATCTCTATCAGATCTCACTCGTAAATGATCGTGAAGGGATTGACAACCCCTTATCGCGTTGGTTGCGAGGAGTTATTTGTTTTGTGCAGGTACGAGGGACTCGCGCGTAGCCTCCTACTGGATTGATACCTTGGTTCTCAAAAACCGAGGGAAATACTTATGCTACTTTGCTGCATCATCCTTTCCTCTTCAAGGAAATCCAACGCAATGCTCAAGAGGTAGCACCACTCACCAGCTTTCAAAGGATATGCGGGTAAGAATTGTTGTGTGGATTTAATAATCATATGCCAGTATCCCTGAGCCTTGAAGCAGTTGGCCCAATTGATTTAAGGGTCGTTACACCATCAGGTACTCACGGATAAGAATAACACATTATCCAAGGAGCTGGAAGAATGCCGAACTAAGCTAACTGTTGCCACCGCCGAACTTGAAAATTTAAAGAAATCCAAGGGGGCACCTGATGGTAAGTACAACAGTATCTGGAGAATATTATTCCATACCCACAATGATTCTAACTATGCATTGTTTTTGTATGTAACGGCAGGATCGTCAAACTGGTTGGACGAGAGGCTAAGGGCTGCTCAGGCGGACAAAGAACATGCCGAAGGGCAAGAAGCCGTTGGTCAACGTGTATTAACACGGACCATTAATGAGAAGAACAAACTACAAGATGCAAACATCAAGCAAGCTGAAGAGCTGAAGGACATACGAGCCCAACTGGCGGATGCCTTGAAGGAGAACAGAAAGCTGACAGGCGGCATATTCAGTATGCTTTTGACCTTCACTTTCATACGGTCCCCTGATGGAAAGTTTAACAAGTTTGTTTTTGTAGGTGTGCTGACTGGGCGGCCCGAAGGAGAAGTGTCCGGATTTCAAGGCGATCTGCTACAAGAGCTATCCAAAGTGCATGAGCGAGCTCGAAAGGCAATGAGGAACATCGCTAAGGCTTTATGGCCATCTGATTCTCCTCCAGGAAGTATGGAGGAACTCGTGAATTTATTCAAGGGAGATCATCGCCGTTTTGGGCTATGGAAGATATCAACATGCCGAGAAGGCGCGCGAGAGGCCTGGGCCATGGTGAAAACGTGGTACACCGGACTTGATCCAAATCATATGGCCCGGGTCGGGCCTCGGGGACCAGATGGACAAGAAATTCCGGTTAGCTTGATGTATGACCAAGTAAAGATAGCCGCCAAGTTTTCACTACAGGATTGTAAACTAGACAACCTGCTAGATGGTCTATAGGAGGAAGAAGTTTTTGAGTCCAAGTAGTAATGTACTTTTATCGGCAAACGTATCTCTAGCCGAATTGTAAAATGATTGTCATGGCAGACCCTCTGCTTCAACCTCCGAAACCCAAGGTTTTGAGTGTTTCCGAATACTATACTGTCGGTAAACACCGAAGTATGTTCGGAAACCAGGCAGTCCGGTCATAGTTGCTTGAACAGACAAGTTGTATTCAGGGAGTTATGTTATATTACATTTGATCGTAAGAAACATCTTCCAAAGAGAATAGTTTCATTAAGGGTTCCTCTCCCTGGGCCAGCATGCTTTGTTGTGCACGCCTAAGCTGTGATGCTAAAAATCACAGTAAACATTATATTTTGGGGTGATAACCCACAAGTATAGGGGATCGCAACAGTTTTCGAGGGTAGAGTATTCAACCCAAATTTATTGATTCGACACAAGGGGGGCCAAAGAATATTCTCAAGTATTAGCAGTTGAGTTGTCAATTCAACCACACCTGGATAACTTAATATCTGCAGCAAAGTATTTAGTAGCAAAGTAATATGGAAATAACGGTAACGGTAGCAAAGTAATATTTTTGGGTTTTGTAGTGATTGTAATAATAGCAACGGAAAAGTAAATAAGCGAAGAACAATATGTGAAAAGCTCGTAGGCATTGGATCAGTGATGGAGAATTATGCCGGATGCGGTTCATCATGTAACAATCATAACATAGGGTGACAGAGAACTAGCTCCAATTCATCAATGTAATGTAGGCATGTATTCTGAATATAGTCATACGTGCTTATGGAAAAGAACTTGCATGACACCTTTTGTCCTACCCTCCCGTGGCAGCAGGGTCCTAACGGAAACTAAGGGATATTAAGGCCTCCTTTTAATAGAGTGCCGAACCAAAGCATTAACACATAGTGAATACATGAACTCCTCAAACTACGCTCATCACCGGGAGTGGTCCCGATTATTGTCACTTCGGGGTTGCCGGATCATAACACATAGTACTCCCTCCGTCTAGGTGTGTAAGTCACCTAACGAAAACCAAATAATCCCAAAACACTTAGGCACGGTACATTAACTCCCTCCTCGTTTCTTGTTTTGTGACATATCAACCAATAAGAGATGTGGGTCGTGCATGCTTTCAATGACTTGAGACTACCAAACATGACATGCAGTGGTTAGTTCATTGCATGCAATGCTATTAATTAGCAAAAAGACATTAAGTTTTCTCGTTTTCCTCTCCACCTTGGTTGCGGTGCACAACGTAAGATGACTTACACACCTAGACGGAGGGAGTAGGTGACTATAGACTTGCAAGATAGGATCAAGAACTCACATATACTCCCTCCTTTCCAGTTTATAAGGCTCAATTCAAAAATCTCACCAACCAAGGTAGATGGTGAGTGGTGGAATACTTTTTGTAGCTTGCAAAAGCACCCAATTAATGCTCTTGTTTTCCTCAAAAAAGTATGTTTACCAATGCATTAACTGCAATGCATGCATGCATAAATTACATGCATTGGTCAATTTTCTCTTAATACTTGCATGTAATGATTTAATGCACCTTGGAATCTGAACATGTGATGGGAAACAACCAAATTGAGCCTCATAAAATGGAAAAACTAAAATTTTGAGATAAGCCCTATAAACCGGAAAGGAGGGAGTATTCATGAAAACATAATAGGTTCAGATCTGAAATCATGGCACTCGGGCCCTAGTGACAAGCATTAAGTATAGCAAAGTCATAGCAACATCAATCTCAGAACATAGTGGATACTAGGGATCAAACCTAACAAATCTAACTCGATTACATGGTAAATCTCATCCAACCCATCACCGTCCAGCAAGCCTACGATGGAATTACTCACGCACGGCGGTGAGCATCATGAAATTGGTGATGGAGGATGGTTGATGATGACGACGGCGACAGATTCCCCTCTCCGGAGCCCCGAACGGACTCCAGATCAGCCCTCCCGAGAGAGTTTAGGGCTTGGCGGCGGCTCCGTATCGTAAAATGCGATGAATCTTTCTCTCTGATTTTTTTCTCCCCAAACACGAATATATGGACTTGGAGTTGAGGTCGGTAGAGCTCCAGGGGGCCCATGAGGCAGGGGGGCATGCCCCCCACCCTCGTGGATAGGTGGTGGGCCCCCTGGCCTTGATTATTTCGCCAATATTTTTAATATTTTCCAAAAATAGGTTCCGTGGAGTTTCAGGTCATTCCGAGAATTTTTTTTCTGCACATAAATAACACCATGGCAATTCTGCTGAAAACAACATTAGTCCGGGTTAGTTCCATTCAAATCATGCAAGTTAGAGTCCAAAACAAGGGCAAAAGTGTTTGGAAAAGTAGATACGACGGAGACGTATCATGATGGCTTATATTGCAATGAGGGCAGTTCGTCTTTTGTCCGCCGACCAATTATTCCCTTAAGAACGCTAGCTTTCGGCTTCACCCGTCTGAGGTACACGTCCGGATAACCCGGCTATAACAATCGCAGAGGTGCTCCCTTTATGCCCTATTCGAACAAGCGGTAACGTAGGGCATAAGCACAGGAGCCAGGCAACCCAGCTTGGCAAAAACTTAAGTTATAAAGGTGCATATAATGGCGAAGAAAAGACATATATGAGAAGACGACACATATATACGGTGAGCTTGATGCTCGAAAAATAATAATAATAAGCTTCTGTGAAAAGAAGGCCCCATGTATTGTGGGTTTGTACATTTAAGGATGTATACCCCTTAAGTGTGCGGTTTAAGTCGTATAAAAACAAGAAAAAAGAAAAAGGTGAAAAAGGAGAAAAGAAGGAACGAGAAAAAAGGTAAATGTGCGGACTTAGGCGTAGAATCTTCGGAGCCGGGCAATGTTCCATGGGTTTGGCTCCAAGCGATTATCCGAAGCATTGCGAAGGCGATAGGCTCCTCCAGTGAGAACTTCATCTATAATGAAGGGACCCTCCCATTTGGGCTTGAGCTTGTCCTTTTTCTTCTCTGGTAGGCGTAGGACGAGTTCCCCGATGTCATAAGTCTTTGCCCGTACTTCTCTGCTTTGATATCGCCGAGCCTGCTGCTGGTAGAATGCGGAACGGGCCTTCACGACATCGCGCTCCTCCTCCAAGCCGTCCAAATCATCATGCCGATCGATCTCGGCTTCTCTCTCTTCGTACATGCGCACTCGAGGTGAGTCATGAATAATGTCGCAAGGCAAGACCGCCTCCGCGCCATACACCATGAAGAAAGGTGTATATCTGGTCTTGCAATTGGGCGTGGTCCGCAACCCTAGAGTACGGAATCGAGTTCCTCAACCCAGTGCTTGTCTGATTCTTGCAGGGATCGCACTAGTCTGGGTTTGATGCCGCTCATTATCAGGCCGTTAGCCCGTTCGACCTGACCGTTTGTCTGAGGGTGATATACGGAGGCGTAATCGATCTTGATGAGCAAATTGGCACACCAAGTTTTCACCTCATCGGCCGTAAAGTTAGAGCCATTGTCAGTAATAATACTGTGCGGGACACCATAACGGTGTATGACACCAGATATAAAGTCTATCACCGGTCCGGCTTCAGCCATTTTGACTGGTTTGGCTTCTATCCACTTAGTGAACTTGTTGACCATAACCAGCAAATATTTCTTCTTATGGCTTCCCACTTTAAGGGGTCCGACCATGTCCAGCCCCCAGACCACAAAAGGCCAAGTAATGGGGATGGTTCGTAGGGCAGTGGGCGGCATATGGCTTTGATTGGCAAAAAGCTGGCATCCAACGTAGCGTTGTATGAGGTCCTGTGCGTCTGCTCGGGCCGTGGGCCAAAATAAACCCGTACGGAAGGCCTTGCTTACAAGGGCCCGAGCTACGGCGTGATGGCCACCAAGACCAGCGTGTATTTCAGCCAAGAGCTGTCGTCCCTCATCCTCGGAGATGCATCTTTGAAGGACTCTGGTAGTACTTTTCTTGTATAGCTCTCCTTCATGAACTTTGTAGGCTTTCGAGCGTCGAACAATACGACAGGCCTCAGTCTGATCATCAGGGAGCTCCTTCCTGGTGAGGTAGGCGAGGAGAGGTTTAGTCCACAGGGCAATTGCAGCCATGATTTCGTGGGCCGATGGTGTTATTTCGGTGCCCGAGCCCCCGATGATATAGGAACTGTGTTCAGAATCTGGGGGTATGATCGGCTCCAGACTGGTGTTGCCGCTCTCATCCTGCCACACCACAGATGGCTTGAAGAGCCTCTCCACAAAGGTGTTAGGTCGGACGGGGTCGCGTTTAGCGCCCATGCGAGCAAGGATGTCCGCTGCTTGATTACTCTCTCGAGCCACGTGATGAAACTCGAGCCCCTCAAACCGAGCTGATACTTTGAGTACGGCATTGCGGTAAGCCGCCATCTTCAGATCTTTGGCATCGAATTCTCCGTTTATTTGGGATATTGCGAGGTTGAATCCCCGCGCACCTCGAGGCATTGTATGCCCATAGAGATGGCCATCCAGAGACCGTGCAATAGGGCCTCATATTCGGCTGCATTGTTAGAGCCTGTGTACAATATTTGGAGCACATAATGAACTGTGTCTCCTGTGGGGGATGTCAAGACGACACCAGCCCCAAGTCCGGCTAACATTTTAGAGCCGTCGAAGTGCATCACCCAGTTGGAATATGTGTCGTACTCTTTAGGGAGTTCGGCCTCTGTCCATTTGGCGACGAAGTCAGCCAACACCTGAGATTTAATGGCTCGGCATGGCTTATATGTTATTTCAAATGGTAAGAGCTCAATGGCCCATTTGGCAATCCAGCCGGTGGCGTCCCGGTTGTTTATGATACCATTAAGTGGTACTTCGGAAGCCACTGTGATCGAGCACTCTTGAAAGTAGTGCCGCAGCTTCCTGGATGCCATAAAGACCGCATACGCTATCTTTTGATAATGTGGGTATCGGGATTTGCATGGTGTAAGGACCGTCGATACGTAGTATACTGGTTTTTGAAGTGGGAATTTATGTCCCTCTTCTTCTCGTTCGATGACGAGCACCGCACTCACCACCTGGTGAGTTGCGGGTATGTAGAGCAACATGGGTTCGCCGACGTTTGGTGCGGCCAGGATTGGGTTTCTTGCTAACAAAGTTTTTATTTCTTCCAGTCCGGCTGTTGCAGCATCCGTCCACGCAAAGTGGTTGGTGTGTCGGAGCAGGCGATACAATGGCAATGCCTTTTCTCCTAATCTGGAGATAAAACAGCTCAAAGCTGCCACGCACCCGGCTAGTTTTTGGACTTGCTTGAGGTCTGTTGGTGTAACCAATTGTGACAGGGCTCGGATTTTGTCTGGGTTTGCTTCGAATCCTCTATTGGAAATAATGAACCCAAGCAGTTTTCCGGCAGGAACACCGAAAACGCACTTTTCCGGATTGAGTCGTATGTCATATGTTCGGAGGTTGTCGAATGTAAGGCGTAAGTCGTCCACCAATGACTCGACATGCTTAGTTTTGATGACTACATCATCTAGTCTTGCCGATTTGCTTTTCTAGGCATGTTTGAATCATGCGTTGGTAAGTGGCGCCGGCGTTTTTGAGCCCGAAAGGCATAGTGTTGAAGCAGAAGGGCCCGTATGGGGTGATGAATGCCGTTGCGGCCTGGTCGAATTCCTTCATCTCGATTTGATGGTATCCGGAGTATGCATCGAGGAAACACAGTGAATCGTGTCCTGCGGTTGCGTCAATAATCTGGTCAATGCGAGGTAGTGGGAAGGGATCCTTAGGGCAGGCCTTATTAAGGTCTTTGAAATCGACACACATGCGCCAGGATTTATCCCTCTTCGGCACCATGACCAGGTTTGCTAGCCAGTCCGGATGTTTGATCTCTCTGATAAACCCGGCTTCAAGTAGCTTGGCTAGCTCCTCCCCCATAGCTTGTCGTTTGGGTTCGAAAAATCGCCGCATCGTTTGCTTGACTGGTTTGTATCCCTTCAGTATATTGAGACTATGTTCGGCCAGCCCGCATGGGATTCCTGGCATATCCGAAGGGTGCCAGGTGAATATGTCCCAATTCTCGCGCAGGAACACGTGTAGTGCAGCGTCGACCGTCAGATCCAGTTGTGCCCCAATGGAAGTTGTCTTCTTGGGGTCCGTCGGGTGGAACTTGAAATTTGACTATTTCATCTGCTGGTTTGAAGGAAGTGGACTTAGGTCTCTTATCGAGGATTACATCGTCCCTATCCACTGTGGAACGTAGGGTGGTTAATTCTTCGTTCTCAAGGGCCTCGGATAGTGCCTCGAGGGCCAGAGAGGCGGTTTTGTTTTCGGCGCAGAGTGCTATGTCCGGATCACTGTTGATAGTGATAACTCCGTTCGGCCCTGGCATTTTGAGCTTCATATACCCGTAATGGGGTATGGCTTGAAAGCGTGTGAATGCATCTCGCACCTACAGGGCGTGATACCCGTTGTTGAAAGGTGCCACATGGAAGAGTAACTCTTCGGACCTATAGTTCTCCGGCGTGTCGAATACCACGTTGATTTTAATTTCCCTGAGCATCTTGCTTCCCTACTGGGGATAATGCCTCAAAAGGTTGTATTACTTTGCTCAATGCGACTCCTGTCCATTTGCATTTTATTGAGTGTGTCTTCATAGATGAGGTTCAGTCAGCTGCCACCGTCCATGAGTACTTTAGTGAGCCGAAAGCCGTCCACGATTGGGTTTAGGACCAAAGCGGCTGGTGCCCGGACTGATCGGGATCTTGGTTCGTCATCGGTATTGGAAGTTATCGCCATATCATTCCAAGGATTTATTGCTGCTACTTGGCAGACTTCGGCGAGGTCGCGGAGCGCCCTTTTACGCTGATTATTTGAATAAAAGGTCTCGAATACCGTAAATACTTTGAGATCGTCGTCCTCCGAAGAGTACTTCTCTGGGGTAGTGTTAGTGAGGATACCCTCGCCGCTCTTGGCCACTTGCCGGAGTATCCAACATGCTCGGAGGTTGTGTGTTGGTTCGGTATTTGGCGACATGTGTATTTGACAGGGCCTGTCGAGCCATTCCTCAAGGACAGTTCTATGTCCGTAAAGGGTTTAATTTATTTTTGTCCACGGGATGATGATGAGGTGCCCCGCGAGGGTGCATCCTTTTCGCCTATCCGGGAGATGGCCTAAAGGCCTGCGGTTCCCAGCGGGCTGTCTGAGTCTTCCAAGCGCTTTGCATTGCGCAGTACTTCTGTACTATGTGTGCCAAATCTGCAAAGTGCAGTACGCGACGGTGTTTGAGGGCATTAATGATTCCCTCATCCGTACAGTTGTTGCAAAATACTGAAATCGCGTCATCGTCGCAGCAATCTTTGATCTTGTTTTTAACAAGGAGGAATCTGGCCCAAAAGTGATGGACTGTTTCCTGAGGCTGTTGCCGCACATACATTAGGTCGCATATATCCAGAGGACCGGAATTGCTTGGGGAATATTGCTTGCGGTGGGTCGGCGGGGTTAAATCTGGACCCTGACCCACTGTGGAGTCCGGAGTTTGAAGAATTTCCGAGGTTACCAGCCTGGGCTCCGGAGTGTCCGGTGAGTTCTCAGGCTCAATGCCTGATTCTATGTTCGGAGGACAGGGAGTGTCCCCCGAAGATGGGTATCCAGCTCTCCGAGCTCGGAAATCCGAACATAGTTTGTTCTCAACGTAGGAGAAGAGTTATTGTCGGCTTGCTCCTCCAAAACCGCTACCTGGTGGGTGATCGGTGGAGATCTAATTTCTCTCTAATCGGATTTAAGCCCAATCCGATCATAGTCAGTTGCGATCCCCAGGGCGGAGATGCGGTCTAGCAGTCTGTTCAAAGATGATACATCTGCCGGATCCATCTTTTCGGAGTATTCAGGGCCGACACGGAGATGATTTTCGGTGACTTGGGGGGTTGCCTTTGGCTTAACGGCCGAACGGGTGCCCATGGTGAAGCTACCAAGCCGGAGGGTTTTCCCTGAAACTAGGGCTCCTCCAGAAGTGATACTGTCCTTGATGACAAGGCGAGCTATCAATCCTTCTGTCGACGACACAGAGGAACTCTCAATGAAAGCACCAATGTCGGTGTCAAAACCGACAGATCTCGGGTAGGGGGTCCCGAACTATGCGTCTAAGGATCGAAGGTAATAGGAGGCAGGGGACACGATGTTTACCCAGGTTCGGGACCTCTTAATGGAGGTAATACCCTACTTCCTGCTTGATTAACTTTGATGAGTATAGGGGTTATAAGAGTTGATCTACCTCGAGATCGTAATGGCTAAACCCTAGATGTCTAGCCTGTATGATTTGTGTTCGCCTCTATGGAGTAAACCCTCCGGTTTATATAGACACCGGAGGGGGCTAGGGTTGTACAAGGTCGGTTTACAGAGGAAGGGAACTACACATCCGGATGCCAAGCTTGCCATCCACACAAAGGAGAGTCCCATCCAGACATGGGGGAAGGTCTTCGATCTTGTATCTTTACGGCCCATCAGTCCGGCCCATATCACATAGCCCGGACGCCCGAGGACCCCCTAGTCCAGGACTCCCTCATTGGGATTTCCCCGAAGAGGAGGTGAAGATGTAGTACAGTGGAGATAAGTATTTTCCTCAGTTCTGAAACCAAGGTTATCAATCCAGTAGGAGAACCAAGCAACACCATGTAAATAGTACCTTCACACGAGATAACAAATCCTTGCACCCAACGCGAACAAGGGGTTGTCAATCCCTTGATGGTCAATTGCAAGATTTATTGTATAGGATTTGAAAGATAGATATGACAAAAATACAAAATAAAATAAATAAAAGAAAATTGCAGCAAGGTATTTTAGGATTTTTATATGATAATAGATAGACCCGGTGGTCGTAGTTTTCACTAGAGGCTTCTCTCGAGAAAATAGCATAAAGTGGGTAGACAAATTACTATTGAACAATTGATAGAAAAGCAAATAATTATGACGATATCCAAGGCAATGATCACACATAGGCATCACACCCAAGATTAGTAGACCGAAACGATTCTACATCTACTACTATTACTCCGCACATCGACCGCTATCCAGCATGCATCTTGTGTATTAAGTTCATGAAAAAAACGGAGTAATGCATTAGGCAAGATGACATGATGTAGACGAGATAAACTCATGTATGAATAAACCCCATCTTTTTACCCTTAATAGCAACTATACATACATGTTACATCCCTTTCTATCACTGGGATTGAGAACCACAAGATCGTACTCATTACAAAGCACGTCTTCCCATGGCAAGATAAATCAATCTAGTTGGCCAAACCAAACCAATAAATCAGAGAAGAAATACGAAGCTATATTAATCATGCATAAAAGAGTTCAGAGAAAACTCAAATAATATTCATGGATAGATCTGATCATAAACTCACAATTCATCGGATCTCAACAAACACACCGAAAAAGTCATTACATCAAATAGATCTCCAAGAACAACAAGGAGAACATTGTATTGAGAAACATTGAGAGAGAAGAAACCATCTAGCTACTAACTACGGACCCGTAGGTCTGTGGTAAACTACTCAAGCATCATCGGAGGGGCAGCAAGGTTGATGAAGAACCCCTGCGTGATCGATTCCCCCTCCGACAGAGTGCCAGAAAAGGTCCCCAGATGGGATCTCTCAAGAACAAAGGCTTGCGATGGCGGAAAAAGTATTTCGTGGACTCCCTTGTTGGTTTCCTGATTTTTGGGTATTTGTAGAGGTGGAGTTAGGTCAAATAGAGCTCTGTGGGCCCCACCACCCATCAGGGCGCAACCTGGTGGGTGGGGGGCCATGCTCCCATGTCTGGTCTTCTCCCAAAGCTTCTAGTGTCCCTTTTGTCCAGAAAAAATCTCCAAAAAGTTTCGTGGCATTTGGACTTCGTTTGGTACTGATATTCTGCGAAACCAAAAAACAAGCAAAAAGTAGCAACTGGCACTGGGCACTAAGTTAATAGGTTACTCGCAGAAAATGATATAAAGTTGTCTGTAAATGTATATAAAACATCCAAGATTGATACTTTAATAGCATGGAACAATAAAAAAATTAGATACATTGGAGACGTATCACATGGCGATCCCTACTCTTTGCATTGACACCGATCATAAGGCCTTCTCCATTGCCTAATGGTCAGCTTTGTTGATGCAAGACTTTCTTTGTTTTTGACTTCTCAAAACCCCACTCATTATTCTATTTTCCTTTAAGTGTGAGGCATAGGCTTGCGCTCAGCTCTGCATAGGTAGTTGAGTGGTTTAATAACACAGACAAAAGATCTTGCTATTGTACCTGGTATGCCTCGGGTTGATATTTTTGAAGCAATAGATGATGCATGATTTCTTTGTCTACGATAGTCATTGATATGTTTCCAACATAATATTGACATTCTCTCTAAACCTTTGGCAATGGGAATCTGGACCCTACAAAAATATTTCTCTTTATTAACCTCCATGGCAATGGAACTAAGAGGATTGCAGGTATTACTCCCATGCTAGCTAACTCTTGCAAACTTGCACGATAAACATGGATAACACTTTTGGACTATGGTTTTCAATGTGTGCTTAGAGTTAGCAACAATGAGCTTGATGATGCGTATTTTAAGCTTGGGGAGGTTGATGGCTCCATATTTTACGCATCTTTAGGGCTCATTTGTTGCACACCATCTGTGTGTATCAAGTCATGTCATGTTCCATTGAGCCAATTATTTGTCCATATGCATGATTTCCAGTTTTTATCCTTTTCACCACGAGCATTGCATAATCTTTATTCTTAGTTGGTTTTTACTAGTTTTCTTTGTCTTTGTGTGTCTTGTAGGTGATGTGTATTTCCCAAGAACTTAGCACGATGAAAGGAGTTCAAACAGTGGACACACATGACACAGACTTAGCCATTTCGAAGGTGGAAAAAAATCATTTTTCAAAGTGCTCCAAATGTAGATCTAAAACCAGAAATGGATCCGCGTCGTTCATACGAATCCAACGAGCCCAAGAACATCAAATTCCGAGTTCGTATGAGGAAATGGCGACCGTTTTACCGGAAGAGGACAAAACAAAAGACGACCTTTCGAACAACCGCGCGCGGTCGTTTCGGCGGTTGTTTGACACGCACACAGCTGCGAAAGTTGCCCTTACAGACGGGATTCTTTGTGGATTTCGTCCCCATTTGTTCCCACGACTCCTTTGGCCTTCAATGGGTGATTTGGGAGTGAATTGGGCTCATCTAGAGCCCCTGAATTAAAGGAGAGATGCTACATCAACGGAGGAGGCGTAGGGAGAGCTCTTATATATTCATCTTCAACCCTAGCCGCCGTCCATATTCACCATCACATTCTTCATCAATCCATTCTTCATTCTCATCTCCAAGTCCAGCTGCCATCCACATCGAGAACACCATTAGGGCAACCAAGAGGGAGACCAGAAAGGACCGCCGCCAGCGGGGCGTGACCATGGGCCGCCACGCCTTCACCACCATCATCCGCCACCGCGCCACCATCATCAACATCATTCGCCGCGCCGCCATCACCACCATCATCATCACCCCTTCTTCCTCCCCCATCACAATCTCCGTGATGGGTTGTAATAACTCTTGAACCCCTCTTTATGTTATGTTATTTGAGTAATTGTTGGATATGGGTCGGTCAATTAGTAAGTGGTTGTTTGATATGTTTCGTCTATTTATGTGTGTTGCTCGTGTTGCTCATTTACCTATGCTGTAATTTAGTGATTGGAGACGTTCAATCCATTGGCGTAGTTGGAGACGTTCAACTCATAGGCCACACATAAAAGTAGATAGAGGAATGTGCAAACCAATGGACCTGTGATGTGACAGGGTGAGATATCTTAAAGGGAACACAATTACTCTAGGAATCACGCTTGTCCATAAAACCTAATGCCTTCGTCCGGTCCTCAAACCATGATGATCTTAATATCTTTTTGTTAACCGCCTCTGGTATGGGACAAGAAGTAGGATGGATGAGTTATCTCAATACAACGCGTCTTGAGAGATGGCATTATGTGAGGGACCGCCAACCATCCATAGATTTTCGTATCCTATGATGTAAGTACTGACTTAGCCATTATTTGATATAGTCGTAAAGCTTAACTTCATTCTGTGTTCGTACCGAACGAGATCATACCTAGATGCCAGCAACCTCATCTAAAACATCACATACATCTCTTAGTTAGTTCCTTTGTTTAGTTTAGTATTTACTAAACAAAGAAACTAACTAAGAGAGGTAACGACGACGACGGCAAAGGCAAGAGCAAGAGCAAGGACAAGGACAAGGCCTAGGACAGCATGGGGTGCAGAGTTTTTTTAATGTTTAATTATTGTTTAAGGGAAGTTTGGCCCACGGTTGACCCGCTATTTATTACTCCCTCCGTTCCCAAATAATTGTCTTTCTAGCCACCTTAAATTGATTACAACATACGGATGTATGTAGACATGTTTTAGAGTGTAGATTCACTCATTTTGCTCCGTATGTAGTCACTTGTTGAGATCTCTAGAAAAACAATTATTTAGAAACGGAGGGAGTATATTTAATTATGTTTATTTCGGCCGTGTGTTTCTGGGGTTCTTTTTTAGCCGCACGCAAATATGTCATCATGGCCGTGGCGGCCCTTCCGCTCAAACAGCGGAAATACTGCACGCACAGTGATCGGATAAGCTATCCTACCTCTGACGACGGGGAAACGGAGAAATCAGAGCAGGCAATGGAATCTACGCTAATCACGAGATTATCCCCCCTCCTCCCCGCTCCCTCCAAGCCCAGGCCCCACTACTCGTCCCACCTCGCCGGAGCTCGCCGCATCGCCTCCATTTCCTTCTCTTCCGGCAGCGTATGTGGCGTCTTGCGTCCCCGCGGCGGCGTTACCTCGTCGGTCACCGCCGCCGCGGCGGCGCTCGGCGAGGCGGCAGAGCCCGGGTCTGAGGCCATCTTGCTCAGTGTTCAGGTGCTCTTCTCGCCCCGACCACTAGTCTGAATTTGGAACACTCCGACTCTTCATTCTGTTATTATCTTCGATTTGCGCGAGAGGCCGAGAGGGTTAGGGCTCAGGCATGATGCGCTGCTGTCTGGCTCTTACTTGCATTGCAGGGTATGATGTGCGACGGGTGCGCTGCCAGTGTGAAGCGGATTCTCGAGAGTCAGGTAGTGGTCTCTCTTTCACTTACTCGCTGTCGCAATTTTGCTTCATTTCTCTTGGGAAATTATGTCTGACGAAACCAATGGGCAGTTCAGCACAATAGGGCAGTGACTGAACTACGGTTAATTTTCTTTTGTTCATGGCAATAATTGATATCTATGCTCATATAAATTTTATTGAAGAAAAAACGGGAATGGATGAAACTGAAACAAAAAGAACGCAGAACACAACATCGTACTGGGTTTGTGCATAGAATGTAAGAGGAGCAATTCATTGATGAAGCTTAAGTAATAAACTAGAGGTTAGAGAATAGGGATTGCCCAGATAGGTGTCCTCATTTGCCTGCCTTCAATCCGAACATGACCTGAAACCATATGGGCCCTAAGTTTTCATCATAAAAGACCATAAAAGTTTTAGTTGCTAGTCTTTGTATGTTTGAAATTTCTGCCAGTGGTGGAGGGGGACGCCTGATCAGAAAGTAATGAATTGATGGGAGAAAGAAATTATCTCTTCATTTTTGCAATGACTGGGTAGAGAAGGCAGCTGCCCATATGCTGAAAGCAACCGCTGTCATCTTGCTCAGCAAGGAAATGTATGGTTGATGTGGCATTTTGGTAAAGCAATTATCTGTATACGGATGTTAACTATATTGACCTGTCTAGATGTTTTCTTCCTATCATTCCAGATTCTTGAAACCCTTTCTGTTTCTACTATTTATTTTTTCTTTGATCCTTTGCTGCTGCTCACCATGGGCCACTCTTAATCCCTTCTTCAGCCTGAGGTTACTTCTGCTACAGTTGATTATAAGGAAGCAAGGGCTGTCGTGTGGACAACTCCTGAGGTCAAGGTGGCAGAAGATTGGCAGAAACAATGTGGAGAGAAACTTGCAAGTCATCTTGGTACTTGTGGATTTGAGTCTCGCCCACAAGGTAAACTAATTGCTCGAGTTATTGTGTGACCTGCTCCAGAAAATATGGAAATCTAGAAGAAATAAAGATCTATTCCTTGTCTGCTTATGAATTATCGTCCAGACACAGAAGCACGTCAAAATTTTATCATGCATATCTCATGTAAACATTTGGTCGGTAATGTACCAAATTGGTGCAGAAGTATCCTAATTCAGTACTACAATAATGAAAATTCCGATCATCCTTACAGGAATGGACTGCCTCTAAATATAGGCTGTATACACATCAACCAGGACCAAACTCGCTATGGAATGTCCTTGAGCATGTTCATATCAACATTGTTAATGCACCATTATATCTCCAGCTTTCTGAAATCACAGTATCTACTATACTGTTATCCGCTGAACTAAAATTTAGTTTCTATCACAGGGTAAGGTGAAGCCCGATAAAGTCAACTCTGAGTCTTAACTGCTGCCGCAGATGAGCTATAAGCCCATGATGTTAACCAGCAGAGGGCACCTGATGCTCCAGATTTGTGTGACTCAGTGTGAGCGTCTCTGTGAAAGTTGTCCTCTAGAGTTCTGGAAGTGCAGATTATTATGTTCATCTTCTTATCTCTAGTGTGTAAGCAATGTAGCTTGCCTTGCTCGTGAACTTCAACTGGAACATTCCATCAAACAAATTGCAAGGGTCATTACTACTCCCTCCATTCACAAATATAAGATGTTTTTTACATTTTTCTGAATCTGATGTATATTAGAAAGTTTTGGTGTGTTTGTTCATTAATTTCAGTCCGTATGGTATGTAGTCCATATTGAAATATCAAAAACAGCTTACATTGTGAACAGAGGGAGTATAAGCCAAGTAGTTTGACGAAATTTTGAATTCATGGTATGTCCAGCTGAACTTAGAATGAAGTGTAACGTCATGAAGATATTACGATTGAAAATTTTGAGTTGCTTAGCAGACGGCATCATATTATTTGTTACTCTCTATGGTGTTTTTTTACTTCAAAAGGTTTTACATGTTGTTGAGAAGTCATCATAGTGTGGCAATAAGAGTTTGTGGGGCATTATTTCAGTCATAGTATAACTTCATTGTCTCTTTGTTAATTTTACTGCAATTGGAGAGATATGTGCTTCTTCGGTCTGATCATGGGGAGAATTTTTCGCAAATTTACATGTCACAACATTATGTATATTGGTAAAGTTTCCAGAAAAATACAACTTCTTAGTTGAATGTTTTCATTCAGACCTTTTTTGTTAACAAATTCATGACAGCCTGTTTGTTAACATTTGGGATAGGGGAATGAGAGTTGCATAAAGGGATTTGTGGAGGGATTAGAGGCATCCAGGATGGAGCCCTGCTCATGAATTACCAGGTCCCTCGTGGGAAGGAAAAAATCTGTGTGAGTTGAGGGAGCCGACTCTCATTCCTTCAAAGAAAAAGCATCCTTTCCTTTCCTGCTTCATTTCTGAGTGACATTCCCTCTAATCAATCAGTGGAATTTTAATCTTCTTAACTCTCAACTCTAGTAGATTTGCTAAAAGCTATATTTGAGGAGATTTGTGTTTTGCTTAGGGGATTAAGGCCTTGTACAATGGAAGATGCTTAGGGAGGTGCTTAGAAAAATAAACCGGATTTTTCTGAAGCACCGGTGCCTATTTTTATAGGAGAGACGCTTAGTTAAGCGTCTACCCTGTACAAATAAGCACTAGTGCTTAAGGAAATTCTGGTTAACTAAGCGTCTACCCTGTACAAATAAGCACCAGTGCTTAAGGAAATCCTGGTTTATTTTTCTAAGCACCTCTCATAAGCACCTCCCATTGTACAAGGCCTCTTAAAAAAATAAACCGTATTTTTTTAAGCACCGGTGCTTATTTCTATAGGAGAGACGCTTAGTTAAGCGTCTATCCTGTACAAATAAGCACCGGTGCTTAAGAAAAGTCTAGTTTATTTCTCTAAGCACCTCCCCTAAGCACCTCTCATTGTACAAGGCCTAAGCGTCATCTAGCATATCCCCCACAACTCCTCAAGTATAACCATCTCCCTAACACCCCCACCCCGCCCACTTCTTGAAAAAATAGGGACACGTCATGCTGCTTACCACTTGTCTGCAGCTTTCCTGCCCAACCCCAACACCACCATCGCTCGCACCGCTAACGACAGACATCGGCCCTGAATCGCCGGAATGGATAGTCGCACCCTTGTCCACCCTCATCCAGGAGACCCATCATCGGTTGTGAATTTGGAGCCGCAAGGACACCAAGGGATCAACGTCTTTTGGTTACCGGTCGCTCCGCCGCCACCACCCTATCGCTCTTGGCCCTTCCGGCAGGCAACCAATACCATCGGCCAAGGCAGCGGACAACATGATTACATTGGCGAAGAAGAAGAGGAAGAAGGTTATAGTCACCCCAACACCTCCCCATCTGCGTCCCCTAAAGTCGACGACTACTCCTCGACCTCCTACAACCGAGCCGCCCTTTCTCCACCCCGTTGGCTAAAGAGGAGACGGATTCAAGTGAGACAAGGAGTGAGGCCGGCGTGCTCTGAGGATATGCTTGCAAGGTAAAAAATATTGTTGATTTGCAATTGCTCAATTGAATGATGCATGATTTAATATTGATTGCTAGGTTTTAATTTGGTATTGTATTGAGCAATTGAATGATGATGCGAACGATTTCATGGAACAATTGAATGCAAGCCACACACTCAGCCTCGACGACATTGTAATGACCATGCCACATAGGCAAGCGATGGCAAGAAATGCCGAGATGGTGGAGGAGGTTGAGGAGGTGAATGGGTTGGGCACCGAACATTGAAAAGGAGGAGTAGGCCGTGCAACTACAACACCGAGGAAGATAAAGCTTGTGTGAAGCTCATATTGACATCTCTCTTGATGACACTTTCGGGGCTGATAAAAAAAGGAGCGACTTTGGTGGGTCATCGAAGAGTACTACAATAGCAATGTGTACGTCCCCTCCAACCGCACAATTGGGTTTATCACCCACCGTTGGAATGTGATCCAAGATCAATGCAAGATGTGTTTAGCTAGTCAACCTTGCGCCGCCAAGTGGAATCCCCAAGTATGAGTATGAGCTCATCATACAACCTCTTTAAAAGTAATTGGACAAGAGAGGCCTTTAATTTGCATTATTGCTACAATGAGCTTGTTGGAAATGATAAGTGGGCAAGAAGGAACTTTAAAACAACACCCAGGAGGCAAAGGCTCAACACTCGAGTTAATGACGATGATGACTTTGTAAAGAACCATCCACTCCTCAAGTCCTGCTGGATGAAACAAAAATGCAAAGCTAGCCAAGAAATCAATTGGGCTTGCGAACAGATTCTCAAAAATATAAAAAATAAACTGGGCCAACAAACTTATTTAGCTGTTGGTCGTTATATTTGGTTGTCCACCATACCTGATGTTTTAGTTGTACCCGATGTTATTGTTTCTAGTTAATTAAATGGTGGAAACCCCTTAAAAATATAGGATTTAAACATTACCAAATTCATATACTACTTAGAGAAAGGGATAAGGTACGTGTCCAGCGGAGAAATCGATCTTCGATCTATGGTTCAGTGAGTATGCGTTTCCCCGATTCGCCCGGTTTGTTTAAGGAGTCTAACGGAGGGATCGATCTGTTGCTAGCTACGTACCTATTTCTTCTTAGCCCTAAAAAGACCTATTTCTTCTGGCTCACCCGGTTGGTCATCAGGTCTTTTATCATATGACAAAGTTGACCATACATAAATATTGCTTCCGCATTGACACACTGAGATAGGCCATTGCTCACATGTTAGTAATTTATTATGATTGTCAATAATTTTATTGATCCAAACTTTGGGACGATAATGACGGATTACGAGATGTGAAGGAACGGAAGGACCAAGGGGTCTTGGGTGGCAGGGATGTTGGCCCAGCTATTGTAGATCAAAGAGGATCCGAAGCAACAAGTAGATGTGGAGATGGAGGCCCGAGAGCAGGATCAGATGCAGAGGAGATGCAAGTGGCGGAGGTGGAGGTGGAGGCGGAGGTGGGAGGGTCTGGGACCTTTGGATGGCCCAAGAGGAAGAGGAGGAAGACAGGCTACGCGAGGAAGAAGAATGAGAGAGGGGGAGCAGGTAATGAGGATGTTGTGCCCCATTATTCTAACACATATTGTTTGATCTTACCACCACCACTGCCTCCTCCTATCTGTCCACAAGTCTACTCTTTTCTATAACCACATTGCCGAATACTTTGTCCTACCAATTTTATGTTCAGAGGCAAATGGATATGCAAGAATTTGTTTCTCCTGTTGCAACGCACGGGCATTTTTGCTAGTCGCAAACAAAAGAGGATTGGGCCGGCCTGTTTTCTTTTTTGAGATAATAGTCCGGCCTGGTATCAAGATTGATCGCTTTAAAACAGGCCGAACTGTTAGGCCCACGTACCCTCCGCCGTGCCGCATGCGTGTGAGCCCTAGAAGGATCGGCACCTTCTTGTGGCCACCCAACCCACCCTCGCGTTCCCCCCACATCTCGTCGCTCGTCGTTTCCCCCAATCCGCTCGCCTCGCCTCTCCTCAACCGCCGCTCCGCCCCCTGCGCCGCCTCCGGCTCCGGCGAGATGTCTCGCTTCGGGCGCTCCGGCCCGCCGCCGATCCGCGACACCTATTCCCTCCTCGTCCTCAACATCACCTTCCGTAAGTGACCCTTTCGCATCTCCACCGCGCTCTTCCCTTCTCTCCGAGGTGCGCCTCCAATAGGCGGCTGCACTAATCCTCCCCGTGCGTGTTTCGCAGGTACGACGGCCGATGACCTTTTCCCGCTCTTCGACAAGTACGGCGAGGTCGTCGACATCTACATCCCCAGGGACCGCAGGTAGGCAAAAAAAGACAAAAAAAAACCCTAGGTTCTTCGTATGCTGGTTCGGCAGTTGGTCTGTGTTCGTGTGTAGATTGGGTGGGTGTCCTGTAGGGCTGCGGAGTGTGCACACGGAAATTTTAGGGTTGTGGGATTTGATTCATGTTGTTTGTACATCTGCACACGGAAATTTTAGGGTTTTGGGAGTTGATTCATGTTGTTTGCACATCTATTTTCTGCAGGACTGGCGACTCGCGAGGGTTTGCCTTCGTGAGGTACAAGTATGAGGACGAGGCGCAGAAGGCAGTTGATCGCCTGGATGGTGGGTTCCTCTCCTCCATGTGAATTTGGGATTTCTGTGATACATGTTTTAGGATTGGATTCAACTTCATTTTGTTGGTTATCTTCCAGGGAGGTTGGTGGACGGGAGGGAGATGATGGTGCAGTTTGCCAAGTACGGCCCGAATGCTGAACGGATGTAAGATACAACATCTTCCTTGACTGCTGGCATAATTATTGAGGAAATCTTGATATTGACACTTAATTACTCCCTCGGTTCACAAACATAAGATGTTTTCCATATTTCAATATGGACTACATACGAACTGAAATGAGTGAACAAACACGCTAAAATGCGTCTATATACATCCCATCCAGAAAAAAGTAAGAAAATCTTATATTTGTATACGGAGGGACGTTTTTAGCCAATGCGATGTCTTGATATTTAGGCATGGATCGGTCATTTGCTAGATGTAAACTTCTTGGTTGGATGTGTTAGGCACTACATACCCTATGTCTAGTGCAAAGGAATCGATGGTTTTGAAGATTTTGCTACATTTGGATGCCATGAATTATCTTTGATTATGAACCATCATCCCAAAGTGCATCAGTATGGTGCAATATTAGGTTACTCAATACTAGAGCAATTATGGTGTTGTCTTAATTACAAAATTTGCTGATCTCAACATTTCAGCTCTTATCACGTACCAGGTTACAACTTGTGTGAATATGTGAGTCTAGGAATCAACAAGAAGTGGGCATGCGCTAACCATAATACTACCTGATAAAGTTTATGCTTTTAGTAGAGTTATTTCTCATACATTGTTTTCTCTATAGTGAGAAAAGTAAGCTATGCATATTTTGTCAGCATATACACTATGTAGTCAGAATTGATTATTCCAAGAAGTTCATGAAAATTGCTCTGTGTAGAAGAATGAACGCACCTATCATAAAGCTGTTCTGTTTGCTAGTGTTGAAGCCGATGACCTAATATTCTTTTGCCTGAACTTTGCAGTCAGAAAGGGAGAATCATGGAAACTGTCCCGAAGCCAAGGGGTCGTTCCAGAAGCCGCAGTCCAAGACGGGGGTATTTTTTTCCTATATATTTCTTCGTTGTCGTTTTCACATTATAGTATATCGTATATTTCTTCGTTGTCGTTTTCACATTATAGTATATTGTAGATTTCATTTACCATGCACATATGTAGGCGGCTTATCTGGTTTGGGATTCAATTGAAGCACATTATAAAGAAAGAAAGAAAGAAAGAGAAATAGGGCTGTAGTTCAGTAGTTGTGTAAGTAATGGAGGTTCCAGTAAGTTCTTCAACATCAAACTATGGACATGCCATGGTTGTTGGCTTTGCTGACTGCTACCATACCATGTCTATTGGTCACGTTGATGGACGAAGACATGTTCCTAATGATAAGATTATCTATCAAAGTGGGATTCTATTGGGATTTCCTCCATTCTTGTTGCTCTTTTTATTTCACGATGTCAAAAAATCGTGTGCACACCTCATCTGCAGGTACCGGGATGATCATCGGGGCAGAGATTCTAGAAGGCGAAGTCGGAGTCGGAGTGGAGATAGATATGGACGTGACAGGTACAGAGAGAGGGATCATCACCGTCGTAGCAGGAGTCGTAGCGGTAGTCCTGATGATTACAAGAGGCGTGGCAGAGACAGGTATACACATCCAGATAATCATTGTTGTTTTATGCTGGGTTGTACAATACATTCATTTTTAATTATATGTTTCCTGGCTGCACATAGAAGTCCTAGTCGTAGCAGGAGCCGCAGCTACAGTCCTGATGATGACAGGAAGGGTGGCAGAGACAGGTATGCACATCTGGGAATCATCTCTTTTGTTCCGTCTTACTGAATTGAACTGATGCCCTTTATTGTTGCTTGCAGTTTGTCGCCTGCACGCAGAAGCACTAGTCGCTCCCCTCGCAAGACACCACCTCCTCGCAAGACACCACCTCCTCGCGAGGGGTCTCCTGCTAGGCGCAATGATGACCAGTCTCCTGTTAGGCGCAATGATGACCGGTCTCCTGTTAGGCGCAATGATGACCGGTCTCCAGGCTCTCGTAGCCCTTCAACATGAGCTGAATGTCAAACAACTGAGGTCTCTAAGCTGTTCAAATTATATATGTCATCACAGTTGATACCCTAGCACGCGATAACTTGACTTGTGCTTCTGTCTGCAGGATCCATGGAACAGAGCTGCTCATATCAGAGGCTGTTCAGTTGCTTTATCATGAACAATCTGCAGTTACAAATTTAAAATGTTGTGGTGCTTGACATCAGTGACTACTTCAAGCTACAGATGCTGCTTTGTGGATGTCTGGATACTTGTTAGAACTATATGTACTACTTCACCTTCCCATTCTATCTTGTCTATTAGCACTAAGTATTACTATTTCCTTTCCAGTATTGGGCACTTACTATAAATGGTAATTTGCACCTTTCTAGTTACATGATGTGGTGAAGAGGTGCTGGTTGATAAAGGGTGAACACACAAGTTGCTTGCTGTTGCCGTTGATATTGTTTGTGCTGTACCCCTTAATGATGATGATGCTGGTGGTGGAGATGATGATGGTGATGATGGTGGGGTGTTGATGATGCTGGTGATCATTTTGCTGCATGCACTCTTGTTATGCTGACAAGTAAGGTTCAAATGATCCAGCTGAGGTTCACTGCTTAAGCTGTTCATCAATAATAAAACTACTCCGGTTCATGTTTCTGCATGCTAGGATTTGAAAAAAATTTGTTTTTCTTAGTCGAGTCTCTTCCCATGATTTATGTTATGCAACCACAACATATCTTTACAAAAGGGTGGTAGCAACAGACATTTGGGTGTTCTTTGTTGTTAGTTCTGGCCTAAATAAATTCTGAGGTGATGATACCGTCTTGAAAAATAAGTGGAACTTAAAAGTTAGTACAATACCTTTCTATGCCATTTAGAAAGCTATTATGTATAGCTGCATAGCAGTGCAAATACTCTTAATGTGCTGACCAAGTCAATTTTTAGTTTCTTAGGATTTTGTATGGTTTATAGAGGTCAGCATGTTTGGCAGTTGATGTTCCAAGTTTACAGTCACTGTAAGCATGAGGTTGCATCTTGGCTTGTAATCAGTTTGCGGGACTTCTTTTCTTCTTCATATTATGACTCTTATATACATCTTTTTATAAAAAACTTTACAACTCTTAACATCCTTGCGCAATAGAAGGTGTGGTAGGTGTTTCCAATTGCAGACTGAATTATGCCAGCTCCAAGGCCTGCTGCCCTGTAGATGTGATCATGTGAATGCTGATGTACGATCATGTGGTGATGGCGCGGCCCTTCGAAAAGAACCTACGCTCCATGTTTTATGTACATATTTCCGAAGTGTAATGTATGGTAACTTTGTAGTGATGTTCATTTGGTACACAATTGAAAATTCTTGCAAAGAACTTGCGCTTTTTTGTTTTGATTGTACTATGATGGGCTATTTAGCTCATTGACGAGTGTTTGTTGCTTGTTTGTATGCTTGGACCTGTGTCTAATTCAAAATACTTACCTGGCATATTTCGGATCTGCACGTTCAGTGTACACAGCTACACGGCAACATCGTATAACAACAGGGAATTCTCTGAGCAAAAGAGGCCCAGCGGCACCCCCGCATTTTCGCTCCTATAAAACACGCTGGCTTAAAACACGCTGGCTGAGTGGGGTTCGGGGTGCCATAGGTGATGGATTTGTTCAGGAGAGCAGAGGCTCCCATAATTCGACAAAATATGCATACCCTCCGGCGGCGGATCTACGACGTTTAAAGTAATAGGAGGCGGCCTCACAATCGGTGACAATCTTCACAAATAACTACGCCGCATTCGGTACCTTCTGCAGAAGAGACGAGGAGGGTATGTAGGTACCTCCGCGAAGTAGTCTTCCATCAAATGCTCGTGTCCGGGAGCGCGGTTCCGGTAGATGGTGACTCGCCCCATCTTCGACCCTCTCCTCTGATCCATCAGCTTCACGCGGTATTCAAACGATTGCACGTCGATGAGGAGGGTAATCATCTCGACGTCGTCGTCTTGCAACAACTCATCAATGTCGGAATCGTCGGATGTCGATCAATCCGACGAATCGGACATCGAGTCCATGACAATCTCCTCATTGTTCATCTCCATCTGCAAATGACAGTCGCTAATTAGTGCTAAAAAATGAAACAATAAAGAAGATGAAACAAAATGAAAAAAAAAACACATACCTACTTTCGGAGGAGGCGCGCGGCGACCGGGCGCGGCTTGACGGCGGGAGGGCGGCCGGGCCAGGCGGGAGGCGGCGGGGCGCGGCTTGGACGGACTGGGCGCGCTCCTCGATCTTGGTCGAGGCGGGAGGGAGGCGGGAGAGGCAAGGGCAGAGCAGCAGAGGAGGCAGGAGGGGCCGGGAGGAGGACGCGCGACCGGGCGGGGAGGCGGAGGGCGGCGGGATGGCGCCGGAGGCCGGGTGGGGAGGCGGCCGGATCCGAGGAGTGGGAGCCGAAAACTCCCTCCAGCGCGTCGTTGGCGAGGGAACCGGGTAGGGGAGGGGTTGGGCTGGCCAACCCCTGTTTCTACAGGCTGAGAAGGAGAATAGGGGTTGAGCCCCTAAAAATTTTTGAGGGTTTAAGAGTTAAGGAGTACTACTCTTTGGAAATTTTTCGTCTCAACTCATAAAAAAGCGGTTATTTTTGAGGGTACTACTAGAAATGCTCTAATGGGGTTGCCACCAAGTGATGCTCCTCCAGGTGCCCACAAAAAATGTTGGCCTAGCACCAGGTGTCCACAGACAAACCACAGAGCCAACCATTGTGATGGCAAACGACAGGCACAAATGTGATCTAGGGGTGGTCGGACGGCATCTCGAACGATTGGAGAAGGGACTCAAAGCTAGGGTTTTGAAGTAAATAACAGGGGCAAGGCACGGAGAGGCAAAGGCATGAGTGCAGGCAGCAAGAGTAGGCTTGTCAGGCGGTGCATCGGGATGAATGCAGGCAGGGAATCCTGACAGCGACGACCATCAATTGTCATGCATAAAACTGAACTAGCACGGCTTGCAATGTCTCGTCTTGGTAGAAATGTGCGATGAACTAGTTCAGCTTAAAATGTCTCCAGGTTGTACAGAAGCGTTCAACGAATCACTCGAGGATGCATAACACTGGTGGCAGTTTAATCAGCCGACATTACAGGTGCAACTATATGTAGAAGTACGGCTCCAGGATCACGAGTGCATCAACTTCGAGCCTTCTTAGGGGCGCTTCGGAGGGAAATACTGCACGTTGTTGTCTTGGCACATCCCCTGGAATGACCAGAAGAGAAATTATTAGGTCAAGACATCATAGAGTTGCGTCGCAATTCTTGCAAGAATGAAGGCATGCAGTTTTTACCTGATACTCCTCGGGAAGTTCCTCTGAGACAGCCAGAGTATAGCACCCTGGAATGAACCTCCCTGCAGATTGAGAAACAAACATAAGCAGATGGTCTCGGTTAACCGTTACAATGCAACACTTTGTTTAGCATAGGTTTAAGTCGTGTGGTTATGACACAAAAGCAGACATGGTCCACCGGCGAAGTCAATTCCAAAGGGCTAGCAGAGTAATGCATAGCACCACCACGAACCATTGGTGTTAGTTTCTCTGTTCTGCTTGGCTAAAAGCTTTCACATTATTCAAAAGGAACATAATACTGGAACGGTTCTTTTAAAAAAAAATACTGGAGCGATGGAGCTCTACATTGAAGCTGCTTGCAGTTTTTAGTATGGGACTTCTTTTAACAAGGAAACCGCCTAAATTCCTGATGATAGTAACATACTCCCTCCATTTCAAAATATAAGTCCTTTTAGAGATTTCAATGCGGACTACATACGGATGTATATAGACGTATTTTAGAGTCGAGATTCACTCATTTTGCTCCGTATGTAGTCCATATTGGATGTCTAAAAAGAGTTATATTTAGGAACAGAGGGAGTAATACATATACCCGACAAAAAATAAATGTCTTCCTTGGTATTGTTTCACGACCCAGAATTCAGATTATGGCCATCCCACCCAATGAAGTATTAGGATTTTTGTCAATAAATCCTATACGGAGTCATGGTTCTATCGTTCTCACTACTTCTCATTGAATGGTTCGGTCTGAATCCTGTAGTGGAGCTTTCCAAAAAAATCTTTCCGAACAAATTTATAGTCTTTACTATTGCTCCAATTTTTCACTTTTTCTTCAAGTTAAGATTTCTAATTCTTTACTAGCTAATCGTCCCAGCGTTGCAGAGGGGGCATACACATTCTAATGGTTTAACATCAATCATGTCTAACATATACCTTTATATAATACTCATGTACATTAAGCGGTATTGTTAATTCAATTTATCGTGAACTAATTCCTCCTCCACCAACCCCTATCTTTCTCTAAAAAACAAAGAGACTTGATTAACTTTGAAGAAATCAACCCAGTGTATAGAGGGAATAGAGGGGAAGACGGACGTGCGTGTGTAGGTTGTAGCGGGCCGATTTTTCCCCGACTTTCTTGGCGTGCTAAGCATGGGATGGAGGCGGACAAAGGTTGACCGAAATGGGAACGTTAAGTCTTTTTTTAGGTAGTGTAGATTATTTTTGTTACAGTGATGGTTTATCACATTGCCTTCTATGATGCAATTCATAGACCATACATATTGGAACCCTATATCTTACTTATTCATCTTCTGTTTATCATCCCTCCCCTTATCCACATCCCTTTAGTTTCTTCACAACCTAGAATCTCATTTACTTTCTAAGAGAATCCTAACGAATTTCATCTAAAAAAATCAAGACCCATAATCTGATTATTGCAATGATGCAATCCTCAGTCGGTTCCTTTCATTTACATTTTGTTGGCATGATTTCCGCATCGTGAAACAGCGAGGAAGTAAATTTCAGGAGTTCTATCTTTCATTAGAAACATACAAAAAAAAAAGTGGAACTAATGGATCACAGTATGAAGATGCATTACTTAAATAAAGAAGACTTTAGAACGGAAACAAAGAAGAAAAAGATATGCACTTGGTTAACAAGCATGCAATCGGACAGTTTTAAATAAAGATTCTAACGTGAAATCTTAAATGTTTAAAAATACAACCTTAATACAACAATTTTTGTCCAATGAGATAATCCCCTGATAATTTCCTTTGCTATAACAAGGACTCAAGAACCCACCCCTGGAATTAAACCAGTTAGGAGTGCATCTTCGCAAATATTAGTTCAGTTTTCTGATCCTTCACAAGTGGTAACCACATACAGGTCTACACGAATTTAAGAACTATAAATCAAAATATCAAGTACAAAGCCAAATAGATATATTTTATAAGAATGCCAACACACTCAGGTGGATGCTTAATAATGAATTTAAGTACTGCCAGCAACCATAATAATTTTACATAATGGGAGTAAGCAGGCAAGGAACTATAAACAGTATAAGGCAGATGCAGTACTCATCTAGACACCTCACCAAGTAGTGTTTATAGACCTAAACGATTAGTATATGGTAGCAAGGAGAGCTTTCCTGTAAATGGTCTAAGCTGTTCCTTTTTAATTCTAAAAAATGAATATCATAACTAGGCTAGGAATGTAAATATGCAATAGCATAAAGTAAACCAAACTGAACAGAGAAAGTAACCTGACAAAAATAGGTACATGATGTGTGATAGCTATTTAACTAGACACTCACCAATTCTCAACCAACGAGCAGCCCAACTCCTATTAGGATCCATCAGCGATATTATTCTGAAGCCAAGATTTGTGCAATAAAATCAGAAAGAGGAAGCACTGGACTGCATAAATAATATACATTTAAGGGCATACGATCTTTCTGCGATTAGCAGCAGCACATTCTAACGAATATATAAATGTCTTCATGAATTATTCACCAAAACCACCAAAAGAATTGAAGTGATCAGCAAGAGGGGTGGAATTTATTTAGAGAAAAATAACAAGCATTGCATTTATTTCTTCCTCTTATCTGTTTGTCAGTCAATTTGCAGCCCGTAAAAGCACTAGATATATTCTTTATCACAACAAGAGATTACAAAAACGTGGATTTAGCGCATCTCCACCAGAGAATTAACCACTGAGCAACACTAGCCAGTATAACTACAAGAGTGCAGTGCAGAATAGAGTTACCCAGTGAAGTTGGCGGTGGTGCAGCTGACAACATTATCGCGATCTTTGTCCATGTCCAGGAAGGGGCAGTTCTCGCAGCCATTCTCCCTGAACTGCACACCCCATGCAGCAATCAGACAGAGTAGATGTTAAACATCAGCAAACAACAATAACATTCAGCCACGCTGCTTGTGCCGCCAAATCGCACAATATTTCTCACTGCAGAATTTACACGAAACACAGGCACGCGATCCAAATCGAGGACATGTGACTAAACCCTACCATCCGACAGCGTATGTTCCCTAAAAGAATAAGGCGCCCTAGTTTTGACACGCAGATATGGATTCAATTCACCAACAGGGGGGCAGAAACCCTAGGTCTAGACGGACGGGTAGCGATGGGGGCGGCGGCGGCGGGTCGGTACCTGGTCGTAGGTCTTGACGAGGCGGCAGCGGAGGCATGCGCGGAGCTCGTGGCCGAAGCTATTCGGGATCTGCGCGTGCTCAACCCCGCCGTCGTCCATCATCCCGCCGCCGCCGCCCCTCATCCTTGCTTCCCCTCGCCTCCTCTCCGCTCCTCGCCTCGCCTGCTATTCGCTTCTGTCTTTCTCTCTCGCTCGCTCCCTCGCTCGTTCCGTCCTAGAGCTCTCTCGTATCTTCTCTTTTTTTTTTTGACGGGTGTATCTTCTCTTTTTCTTTTTCCTATTTTTCGGGTATTTGTGTTTTCTCAGCTTCTCAGCTTGGGCCTTCTATGTGATGTTTGGGCGCATACGATCCAACAAAGAGCCCACTGGACTGGACTAGTAATAGGACAGCAAAGAACGAATTAAGGTCTCATTTTGGTTCGTAGGATAAGAAAATCATCTTCTAATAAAAAATTTAAGAAAATCATAAGAATAGAAAAATCATAGAAAGTGAGGTGATATGTGTTTCAATTTCTGTAGGGAAAGAGAGGTCATTTGATGTGTTCCTTTAAAATATGAAGGATTGGTCTCTATCCTACATAAAAATAGGAATCCATTCCTATGAACCAAAGAGCTCCAAAGGATTATTTTCGTTAAAAATCCTATAATATAGATTTCCTATAAAATTTCTACAAACCAAAAGAGCCCTAAAGGATTTCACAAAACTACACCGTGCCAGTCATCTAAAAAAATCCATGCCAGATGCGCAGAAGGTAGGGGAGCTCTTGTGGAAAGTGAACTTTTGGCTCTTGGGTGCGCACACGCCCTATATGTGCAGTTTTTTTAAATATAATTCTAGGAAAAGTCAAGAAAAAAAATATGTATCTCTTTCGAAATAAATATGATCAAGTATTATACTCGTATAAAAAGTTTGGACAAGGAAGGATTCCTGTTGACTTTTGGGTGAAAAGAACAAATTTATGATGACAATATAGCGTTTTTTGGTGAATCTTTGGCCCGGGATACAATGAAAGTCATTCTCTAGTGAATCTTTTTATACGAGCACGATACTTGATAATGTTTGATTCCACATTTTTTTTGGATTATTTGACTTTTTTAATTACTAAATTACTCTATTTTTTAATATAGGGTTGCAATAACACCCGAGAGCACAAGTGTATTTCCCAGCTCTTGTGGCCATACAACAAAATTGCTTGATTTCAACAATTTTTTTTCAAATGAATCATAACACTGGCAACATGAAGAGGCAAACACATGGAACATACTAAAACTTCGGAGACAACAATGAAGGTACACGTTTGGAATAAGATATTCAGTCATCTCCAACAGATCCCAGAATCATTACAACATGTCGCCCATGTATATATGCACAAAGATCATACACACTTGCGACATGTTGAAACACCTTACACAACATATAAAAGTTCTTGGATTCGCTAACATTTTACCATCAACAATGGAGACGCTGCTTTATTGATTCATGCTCGGCCACAAATTCGGCTTGCTGAAGCCCCACGGCAACCCCAGACCCATTCCATACAACCCGAAGCCATTTTAGTGGTGTCAACAAAAAATGGTGATGGAATTTTCCTGAAAAATGTCAATGTTGGCAAGATCTAAGCTAGTTATCTGCATAGAAAACTGATTATCAAGGATATCTAGGAGCGTAAAAAATGGTCACTATTATCCCACCTAACTTCTAGCTCCTTTTTTATCCTTCATATTTTTCACGTGTTAAAAAGGCAAGTGCCATCATTTCAATGGACAACAACAATATTACTACATCATGCTGACCAACCCACTGAATTGTTTGAGCCATTGACTTGAGTGTGAATTTATTGTAGGCATGGGTAGTGAACGATTATCATCCCAACGAGTTTACTTAACTGAAAATCCTTCCAATCAGCGCCATTAATTGCAATCCATTGTTTGTACCTATACTGAGCTTGTCTTGGGTATGAGGATTTTATATATACTTTTCCTTTTCAATTTTTTATTTTGTTTCCACCATCTACCTAATTGTATTGTTTGTTCCTTTTAGAGAAAGGGAAAAGGAGACAAGGTGTACAATTACTTTATCTTTCTTTCAAAGCACATGCTTTTTTACCCCTTCTGCATAAGATAGTCTATTGGAAAATAATAAAAATAATGATCTTGTAGCAGGTTTGGAAGGATAAATTATATGCTACTTAATGCAGTGATGGCCCTAAACCACTTCGAGATGCATGTGTTTTGCTTACAGAATCCGCTGGGTCAAAATTTATCTTTTTTTACAAAGGATATTGTCAAGGTCAAACTATCTTGGTCAATAGGGTTGTACTTGTCATGAGAACATCTTATAACATTGATCTTTGAGTCATCGTACCTCTCAATTGGATATTAGTTGTGTAGTGTTTCGTCGGGGTACCCCGTGTTCACGTCAGGTGTCGAAGGAAAGAAGGTATGTGATAGTGGTGGTGGTGCATGGGAATGAAGTCTCCATGGCTGGTTCGTTGAGGATTGTATCAAAAATTTAGGCAGAAGAGGGGGCCATAAGGCAGTACTCACAACGAAAAGTAACAGAACAACAAATAATCACAAATTTATAAAATATTAAATAAAAATCTATATCCATTTGTAGGTTCGTTGAGGACCGTATCCAAGATTTGGGCAGAAGTGGGGCCATAAGGAAATAATCAAAAATAAAAGTAACAAAACAACAAATAATCACAAATATTTGATCATACGGTGTACTTGTTGTGAAATAACTATCTGTGACTTGAAGCTTTGATTCAATGTGATCGCGTGAGCCATGATGTGTCTGATGCTATGGCCATAGATGCAGCACGAGCATCACGTCCAACTGAATCCACATATCGGCCAAGCGGATGGAGTAATTTACCATCAAGCAATCCCGCAATGCGGGGTTGTACATGTGCACTATCAAGTAAATAGACCATGTGTAAGGAGGCACATATGCCATTTCATAAGCCATGTCACTCCAACTCTATGGAAAGTAAGAATAGGGTGTGGTGCGTTGTGAGCTTGAGCCCATGTCAAAGGCTTGGTACGTTCAGTCGTTTTTCTTGAACTTGGGTGTGGGCATATGGGGGGCCTAGGTGTCCACTAAAAAGTCTGGCTCATTTAATCCGTATCTACTCAACCTTTTGACATAGTTCATATGTCTTGTAATAATATTCCCTTCCAGCATATTCCTTGTGTGCAACGGTATGAGCATGATAACCCACAAGTATAGGAGATCAATTGTAGCCTCTTTCGATAAGTAAGAGTGTCGAATCCAACGAGGAGCTAAAGGTAGAACAAATATTCCCTCAAGTTCTATCGACCACCGATACAACTCTACGCACGCTTAGCGTTTGCTTTACCTAGAACAAGTATGAAACTAGAAGTACTTTGTAGGAGTTTTCGGATAGGTTTGCAAGATAATAAAGAGCACGTAAATAAAAACTAGGGGCTGTTTAGGTAAAGACACTGGAAAAGTGGTGGTAGGAGTTGCAAAATTGTCCCTAAGCAATTGACTACTTTACTAGACATAGCAAGTTTCATGTGGGAGAGGCCACTGCTAGCATGTCATCCCTGACTTGGAATTCTATGCACTTATGATTGGAACTATTAGCAAGCATCCGCAACTACTAACGTTCATTAAGGTAAAACCCAACCATAGCATTAAGATATATTGGTCCCCCTTCAATCCCGTATGCATCAATTTCTATGCTAGGTTGAAGCTTCATCACTCTTGCCCTCCAATACATAGTCCTATAAACATACAACTAACCCTATGGTGTGATCCGCGCAGCTCATATGATGGGCACCAAAGGACAGCAACATAACCACAAGCAAATTAAATCAATCATAGCAATTCATCAACCACCGATAGGACAACGAATATCTACTCAGACTTCATAGGATGGCAACACATCATTGGATAATAATACGAAGCATAAAGCACCGTGTTCAAGTAGAGGGTACAACGGGTTGCGGGAGAGTGGACCGCTGTAGATAGAGGGGGGAAGGTGATGGAGATGTTGGTGAAGATGGCAGAGGTGTTGGTGTAGATCGCGGTGATGATGATGGCCCCCGGCGGCGTTCCGGCGCCACCGGAAGCGAGGGGGAGAGAGCCCCCCTCCTTCTTCTTCTTCCTTGACCTTCTTCCTAGATGGGAGAAGGGTTTCCCCTCTAGTCCATGGTCTCCATGGCGTGGGAGGGGCGAGAGCCCCTCCGAGATTGGATCTGTCTCTCTGTCTCTCTCTGTTTCTGCGTTCTGTTCTGCTGCCCTTTCACCGTTTCTCTTATATTCGGAGGTCCGTAACTCCGATTGGGTTGAATCTTCCGCCCAGATTTTTCTCATAAAATTAGCTTTCTTGCGGCAAAAGAAGAGCGTCAACCGCCTTACGGGGTGCCCACGAGGGTCCAGGGCGCGCCCCCTGCCTCGTGGCCCCCTCTGGCACCGTCTCGTGTTGATTTTACTTCCCAAAAATCATAAATATTCCAAAATAATTCTCCGTCCGTTTTTATCATGTTTGGACTCCATTTGATATTGGGTTTCTACGAAACATAAAACATGCAACAAACAGGAACTGACACTGGGCACTAGATCAATATGTTAGTCCCAAAAATAATATAAAAAGTTGCCAAAAGTATATGAAAGTTGAATAATATTGGCATGGAACAATAAAAAATTATAGATACGACGGAGACGTATCAGCATCCCCCAAGCTTAATTCCTGCTCGTCCTCGAGTAAGTAAATGATAAAAAGATAATTTTTGATGTGGAATGCTACCTAGCATAATCTTGATCACATATCTAATAATGGCATGAATATTAAGACACGAGTGATTCAAAGCAATAGTCTATCATTTGACATAAAAACAATAATACTTCAAGCCTACTAATAAAGCAATCATGTCTTTTCAAAATAACATGGCCAAAGAAAGTTATCCCTACAAAATCATATGGTCTGGCTATGCTCCATCTTCACCACATAAAATATTCAAATCATGCACAACCCCGATGATAAGCCAAGCAATTGTTTCATACTTTTGACGTTCTCAAACCTTTTCAACTTTCACGCAATACATGAGCGTGAGCCATGGACATAGCACTATAGGTGGAATAGAATATGATGGTGGAGGTTGTGGAGAAGACAAAAAGGAGAAGATAGTCTCACATCAACTAGGCGTATCAACGGGCAATGGAGATGCCCATTAATAGATATCAATGTGAGTGAGTAGGGATTGCCATGCAACGGATGCACTAAGAGCTATAAGTGTATGAAAGCTCAAACTGGAAACTAAGTGGGTGTGCATCCAACTTGCTTGCTCATGAAGACCTCGGGCGTTTGAGGAAGCCCATCATCGGAATATACAAGCCAAGTTTTATAATGAAAATTCCCACTAGTATATGAAAGTGATAACTCAAGAGACTCTCTATATGAAGAACATGGTGCTACTCTGAAGCACAAGTGTGGTAAAAGGATAGTAACATTGCCACTTCTCTCTTTTTCTCTCATTTTTCTTTCTTTTTTTTGGTGGGCTTCTTTGGCCTCTTTTTTTATTTGGGCTTCTTTGGCCTCTTTTATTTATTTTTAAAGTGCGGAGTCTCATCCCGACTTGTGGGGGAATCATAGTCTCCATCATCCTTTCCTCACTGGGGCAATGCTCTAATAATGATGATCATCACACTTTTTATTTACTTACAACTCAATATTACAACTCAATACTAGAACAAAGATATGACTCTATATGAATGCCTCCGGCGGTGTACCGGGATGTGCAATGATCTAGCGTAGCAATGACATCAAGAAATGGACAAGCCAAAGAAATGGACAAGCCATGAAAATATCATGCTAGCTATCTTACGATCATGCAAAGCAATAGATAATGAATGCTCGAGTCATGTATATGATGATGATGGAAGTTACATGGCAATATATCTCGGAATGGCTATGGAAATGCCATGATAGGTAGGTATGGTGGCTGTTTTGAGGAAGGTATATGGTGGGTTTATGGTACCGGCGAAAGTTGCACGGTACTAGAGAGGCTAGCGATGGTGGAAGGGTGAGAGTGCGTATAATCCATGGACTCAACATTAGTCATAAAGAACTCACATACTTATTGCAAAAATCTAGTAGTTATCGAAACAAAGTACTACGCGCATGCTCCTAGGGGGATAGATTGGTAGGAAAAGACCATCGCTCGTCCCCAACCGCCACTCATAAGGAAGACAATCAATAAATAAATCATGCTCCGACTTCATCACATAACGGTTCACCATACGTGCATGCTAGGGGAATCACAATCCTCAACACAAGTATTTCTACTAATCCACAACTACCCACTAGCATGACTCTAATATCACCATCTTTATATCACAAAACTATTGCAAGGAATCAAACATATCATATTCAGTGATCAACAAGTTTTATGTAGGATTTTATGACTAACCATGTGAATGACCAGTTCCTGTCATCTCTCTAAATAGATATAAGTGAAGCAAGAGAGTTTAATTCTTTCTACAAAAGATATGCCCACGCTCTAACTGTTGGGGAACGTAGTAATTTCAAAAAAAAATTCCTACGCACACGCAAGACCATGGTGATGGCATAGCAACGAGAGGGAGAGTGTCGTCCACGCCCTCGTGAGACCGAAAGCGAAGCGTTATAACAACGCGGTTGATGTAGTCGACGTCTTCACGATCCGACAGATCCAAGTACCGAACGACGGCACCTCCGAGTTCGCACACGTTCAGCTCGATGGCGATCCCGGGCTCCGATCCAGCAAAGCGTCGGGGATGAGTTCCGTCAAGACGACGGCGTGGTGACGATGATGATGCTCCACCGACGCAGGGCTTCGCCTAAGCTCATGACGATATGACTTCACCGGCGCAGGCTTCGCCTAAGCTCATGACGATATGACCGAAGTGGAATATGGTGGAGGGGGCACCGACACGGCTAAGGAGCGATCACGTAGATCAACTTGTGTGTCAAGGGTGCCCCCTGCCCCGTATATAAAGGAGCAAGGGAGGGCGGCCAAGGAGGAGGAGGCGCCAGGGGGAGTCCTACTCCCACCGGGAGTAGGACTCCTCCTTTCCTAGTAGGAGTAGGAGAGAAGGAAGGGGAAGGGAGGAAGGGTGCGGCCCCTCCCTAGTCCAATTTGGACTAGGCCTTGGGAAGCGCGGCCTGCCCTAGGCAGCCCCTCTCTCTTTCCGCAGGCCCAATAAGGCCCAATACTTCTCCCGGCGAATTCCCGTAACTCTCCGGTACTCCAAAAATACCGAATCATTGGAACCTTTCCGAACTCGAATATAGTCGTCCAATATATCGATCTTTACGTCTCGACCATTTCGAGACTCCTCGTCACGTCCCCGATCTCATCCGGGACTCGAACTCCTTCGGTACATCAAAACTCATAAACTCATAATATAAGCATCGAAACCTTAAGCGTGCGGACCCTACGGGTTCGAGAACTATGTAGACATGACCTAGAACTATTCTCGGTCAATAACCAATAGCGGGACCTGGATGCCCATATTGACTCCTACATATTCTACGAAGATCTTTATCGGTCAAACCGCATAACAACATACTTTGTTTCCTTTGTCATCGGTATGTTACTTGCCCGAGATTTGATCGTCGGTATCCAATACCTAGTTCAATCTCGTTACCGGCAAGTCTCTTTACTCGTTACGTAATGCATCATTCCGTAACTAACTTATTAGCTACATTGCTTGCAAGGCTTATAGTGATGTGCATTACCGAGAGGGCCCAGAGATACCTCTCCGACAATCGGAGTGACAAAACCTAATCTCGAAATACGCCAACCCAACATGTACCTTTGGAGACACCTGTAGTACTCCTTTATAATCACCCAGTTACATTGTGACGTTTGGTAGCACCCAAAGTGTTCCTCCGGTAAACGGGAGTTGCATAATCTCATAGTTACAGGAACATGTATAAGTCATGAAGAAAGCAATAGCAACATATTAACGATCAAGTGCTAGGCTAACGGAATGGGTCATGTCAATCAGATCATTCTCCTAATGATGTGATCCCGTTAATCAAATGACAACTCATGTCTATGGTTAGGAAACATAACCATCTTTGATTAACGAGCTAGTCAAGTAGAGGCATACTAGTGACACTCTGTTTGTCTATGTATTCACACATGTATTATGTTTCCGGTTAATACAATTCTAGCATGAATAATAAACATTTATCATGATATAAGGAAATAAATAATAACTTTATTATTGCCTCTAGGGCATATTTCCTTGATCTCCCACTTGCACTAGAGTCAATAATCTAGTTCACATCGCCATGTGATTTAACATCAATAGTTCACATCTATATGTGGTTAACACCCATAGTTCACATCGACATGTGACCAACACCCAAAGGGTTTACTAGAGTCAGTAATCTAGTTCACATCGCTATGTGATTAACACCCAAAGAGTACTAAGGTGTGATCATGTTTTGCTTGTGAGATAATTTTAGTCAACGGATTCATCACATTCGAGCCGTAAGTATTTTGCAAATTTCTATGTCTACAATGCTCTTGCGGAGCTACTCTAGCTAATTGCTCCCACTTTCAATATGTATCTAGATTGAGACTCGAGTCATCTAGATTAGTGTTAAAACTTGCATCGGCGTAACCTTTTACGACGAACCTTTTTCACTTCCATAATCGAGAAACATATCCTTATTCTACTAAGGATAATTTTGACCGCTGTCCATTGATCTACTCCTAGATCACTATTGCACTCCTTGCCGACTTAGTGGTAGGGTATGCAATAGGTGCAGTACCTGACATGACATACTTTATAGAACCTATGGCTGATGCATAGGAATGACTTTCATTCTCTTTCTATCTTCTGCCGTGGTCGGGTTTTGAGTCTTACTCAATCTCACACCTTGTAACATAGGCAAGAACTCTTTCTTTGACTGTTCCATTTTGAACTACTTCAAAATCTTGTCAAGGTATGTATTCATTGAAAAACTTATCAAGCGTCCTGATCTATCTCTATAGATCTTGATGCTCAATATGTAAGCAGCTTCACCGAGGTCTTTCTTTGAAAAAACTCCTTTCAAACACTCCTTTATGCTTTGCAGAATAATTCTACATTATTTCCGATCAACAATATGTCATTCACATATACTTATCAGAAAGGCTGTAGTGCTCCCACTCACTTTCTTGTAAATACAGGCTTCATCGTAAGTCTGTATAAAACTATATGCTTTGATCAACTTATCAAAGCGTGTATTCCAACTCCGAGATGCTTGCACCAGTCCATAGATGGATCGCTAGAGCTTGCACATTTTGTTAGCACCTTTAGGATTGACAAAATCTTCTGGTTGCATCATATACAACTTTTCTTTAATAAATCCATTAAAGAATGTAGTTTTGACATCCATTTGCCATATTTCATAAAATGTGGCAATTGCTAACATGATTCGGACAGACTTAAGCATCGCTACAGTTTGAGAAAATCTCATTGTAGTCAACACCTTGAACTTGCCGAAAACCTTTTCAGTAAGTCGAGCTTTGTAGATAGTAACACTACTATCAGTGTCCGTCTTCCTCTTGAAGATCCATTTATTTTCTATGGCTTGCCGATCATCGGGCAAGTCAACCAAAGTCCATACTTTGTTTTCATACATGGATCCCATCTCAGATTTCATGGCTTCTAGCCATTTTGCTGAATCTGGGCTCACCATCGCTTCTTCATAGTTTGTAGGTTCGCCATGGTCAAGTAACATGACTTCCAGAATAGGATTACCGTACCACTCTGGTGTGTATTTTACTCTGGTTGACCTACGTAGTTCAGTAGTAACTTGATCTGAAGCTTCATGATCAACATCATTAGTTTCCTCACTAATTGGTGTAGTTGTCACAGAACCGTTTCTTGTGATGAACTACCTTCCAATAAGGGAGCGAGATCTGATTATCTCATCAAGTTCTACTTTCCTCCCACTCACTTCTTTCGAGAGAAACTTCTTCTCTAGAAAGGATCCATCTTAGCAACGAAAAACTTGCCTTCGGATCTGTGATAGAAGGTGTACCCAATAGTTACCTTTGGGTATTCTATGAAGACGCACTTCTCCGATTTGGGTTCGAGCTTATCAGGTGAATTTTTTTTTCACATAAGCATCACAACTCCAAACTTTTAAGAAACGACAGCTTAGGTTTATTGCTAAACCATAGTTCATACGGTGTCGTCTCAACGGTTTTAGATGGTGCCCTATTAAACGTGAATGCAGTTGTCTCTAATGCATAACCCCAAAATGATAGTGGTAAACCGATAAGAGACATCATAGATCGCATCATATCCAATAAAGTGCGGTTACGACGTTCGGACACACCATAACATTGTGGTGTTCGGTGGCGTGAGCTGTGAAACTATTCCACATTATTTTAATTGAAGACCAAACTCGTAACTCAAATATTCGTCTCCGTGATCAGATCGCAGAAACTTTATTTTCATGTTACGATGATTTTTCCACTTCACTCTGAAATTCTTTGAACCTTTCAATTATTTCAGACTTATGTTTCATCAAGTAGATATACCCATATCTGCTCAAATCATCTTGTGAAGGTCAGAAAATAACGATACTTGCCATGAGCCTCAACACTCATCGGATCGCATACATCAGTATGTATTATTTCCAATAAGTCAGTTGCTCGCTCTATTGTTCCAGAGAACGGAGTCTTTAGTCATCTTGCCCATAAGGCATGGTTCGCAAGCATCACGTGATTCATAATCAAGTGATTCCAAAATCCCATCAGTATGGAGTTTCTTCATGCGCTTTACACCAATATGACCTAAACTGCGATTGCAACAAATAAGTTGCACTATCATTATTAACTTTGCATCTTTTGGTTTCAATATTATGAAAATGTGTATCACTACGATCAAGATCCAACGAACCATTTTCATTGGGTGTGTAACCATATAAGGTTTTATTCATGTAAGCAGAACAACAATTTATTCTCTTACTTAAATGAATAACCGTATTGCAATAAACATGATCAAATCATATTCATGCTCAACATAAACGCCAAATAACATTTATTTAGGTTTAACACTAATCCCGAAAGTATAGGAGTGTGCGATGATGATCATATCAATCTTGGAACTACTTCCAACACTCATCGTTACTTCCCTTCAACTAGTTTCATTTATTCGTAACTCCTGTTTGAGTTACTAATCTTAGCAACCGAACAAGTATCAAATACTCGGGGCTACTATAAACACTAATCTCGATAGTATAGGGAGTGTGCGATGATGATCATATCAATCTTGGAACTACTTCCAACACTCATCGTCACTTCCCTTCAACTAGTCTCTGTTTATACGTAACTCTGTTTGAGTTACTAATCTTAGCAACCGAACAAGTATAAAATACTCGGGGCTACTATAAACACTAGTAAAGCACACATCAATAACCTGTATATCAAATATACCCTTGTTCACTTTGCCATCCTTCTTATCCACCAAATATTTGGGGTATTTCCGTTCTGATGACCATTTCCTATGCGAGTGTAAGCACTCGGTTTCAGGCTTTGGTTCAGCTTTGGGTTTCTTCGTGGGAGTGACAACTTGCTTGTCATTCTAATTGAAATTCCCCTTTCTTTCCCTTTGCCCTTTTCTTGAAACTAGTGGTCTTGTCAATCATCAACACTTGATGCTCTTTCTTGATTTCTACCTTCGTCGATTTCAACATCACGAAGAGCTCGGGAATCGTTTTCGTCATCCCTCGCATACTATAGTTCATCACGAAGTTCTAGTAACTTAGTGATGGTGACTAGAGAATTCTGTCAATCACTATCTTATCTGGAAGATTAACTCCCACTTGATTCAAGCGATTGAAGTACCCAGACAATCTGAGCACATGCTCACTAGTTGAGCGATTCTCCTCCATCTTTTAGCTATAGAACTTGTTGGAGACTTCATATCTCTCAACTCGGGTATTTGCTGAAATATTAACTTCAACTCCTGGAACATCTCATATGGTCCATGACGTTCAAAACGTCTTTGAAGTCCCGATTCTAAGCCGTTTAAGCATGGTGCACTAAACTATCAAGTAGTCATCATATTGAGCTAGCCAAACGTTCATAACGTCGCATACGCTCCTGCAATAGGTCATCACCTAGCGGTGCATCAAGAACATAATTCTTACGTGCAGCAATGAGGATAAACCTCGGATCACGGATCCAATCCGCAACATTGCTACTAACATTTTCAATACAATTTTCTCTAGGAACACATATAAAACATAGGGAAGCAACAACGCGAGCTATTGATCTACAACATAATTTGCAAAATACTACCGGGACTAAGTTCATGATAAATTTAAGTTTAATTAATCATATTAAAACTCCCACTTAGGCAGACATCTCTCTAGTCATCTAAGTGATTACGTGATCCAAATCAACTAAACCATGTCCGATCATCACGTGAGATGGAGTAGTTTCAATGGTGAACATCACTATGTTGATCATATCTACTATATGATTCACGTTCGACCTTCGGTCTCCGTGTTCGAGGCCATATCATCATATGCTAGGCTCGTCAAGTTTAACTGAGTATTCGCGTGTGCAACTGTTTTGCACCGTTGTATTTGAGCGTAGAGCCTATCACACCCGATCATCACGTGGTGTCTCGGACGAAGAACTTTCGCAAGCGGTGCATACTCGGGAGAACACTTCTTGATAATTTTAGTGAGAGATCATCTTATAATGCTACCGTCAATCAAAGCAAGATAAGATGCATAAAGGATAAACATCACATGCAATCAATATAAGTGATATGATATGGTCATCATCATCTTGTGCTTGTGATCTCCATCGCGAAGCACCGTCATGATCACCATCGTCACCGGCGCGACACCTTGATCTCCATCGTAGCATCGTTGTCGTCTCGCCCACTATTGCTACTACGACTATCGCTCTTGCTTAGTGATAAAGTAAAGCAATTACATGGCGTTGCATTTCATACAATAAGCGACAACCATATGGCTCCTGCCGATTGCCGATAACTTCGGTTACAAAACATGATCATCTCATACAATAAAATATAGCATCACGTCTTGACCATATCACATCACAACATGCCCTGCAAAAACAAGTTAGGCGTCCTCTACTTTGTTGTTGCAAGTTTTACGTGGCTGCTACGGGCTGAGCAAGAACCGTTCTTACCTACGCATCAAAACCACAGCGATAGTTTGTCAAGTTGGTGCTGTTTTAACCTTCGCAAGGACCGGGCGTAGCTACACTCAGTTCAACTAAAGTGAGAGAAGCGACACCGCCGGTCACCTTTAAGCAACTAGTGCTCGAGCGGTGAAACCAGTCTCGCGTAAGCGTCTGGCGTAATGTCGGTCCGGGCGCTTCATCTCACAATACCGCCGAACCAAAGTATGACATCTTTGGTAAGCGGTATGACTTATATCGCCCACAACTCACTTGTGTTCTACTCGTGCATATGACATCAACGCATAAAACCAGGCTCGATACCTTTGTTGGGGAGCGTAGTAATTTCAAAAAATTCCTACGCACACGCAAGACCATGGTGATGGCATAGCACGAGAGGAGAATGTCGTCCACCCACCCTCGTGAGACCGAAAGCGAAGCGTTATAACAACGCGGTTGATGTAGTCGTGCGTCTTCACGATCCGACCGATCCAAGTACCGAGCGTCACGGCACCTCCGAGTTACGCACGTTCAGCTCGATGGCGATCCCGGGCTCCGATCCGCAAAGCGTCGGGGATGAGTTCCGTCAAGACGACGGCGTGGTGGCGATGATGATGCTCCACCGACGCAGGGCTTCGCCTAAGCTCCGCGAAAGTTGCACGGTACTAGAGAGGCTAGCGATGGTGGAAGGGTGAGAGTGCGTATAATCCATGGACTCAACATTAGTCATAAAGAACTCACATACTTATTGCAAAAATCTAGTAGCTATCGAAACAAAGTACTACGCGCATGCTCCTAGGGGGATAGATTGGTAGGAAAAGACCATCGCTCGTCCCCGACCGCCACTCATAAGGAAGACAATCAATAAATAAATCATGCTCCGACTTCATCACATAACGGTTCACCATACGTGCATGCTAGGGGAATCACAATCCTCAACACAAGTATTTCTACTAATCCACAACTACCCACTAGCATGACTCTAATATCACCATCTTTATATCACAAAACTATTGCAAGGAATCAAACATATCATATTCAGTGATCAACAAGTTTTATGTAGGATTTTATGACTAACCATGTGAATGACCAGTTCCTGTCATCTCTCTAAATAGATATAAGTGAAGCAAGAGAGTTTAATTCTTTCTACAAAAGATATGCCCACGCTCTAACTGTTGGGGAACGTAGTAATTTCAAAAAAAAATTCCTACGCACACGCAAGACCATGGTGATGGCATAGCAACGAGAGGGGAGAGTGTCGTCCCACGTGCCCTCGTGAGACCGAAAGTGGAAGCGTTATAACAACGCGGTTGATGTAGTCGACGTCTTCACGATCCGACAGATCCAAGTACCGAACGACGGCACCTCCGAGTTCGCACACGTTCAGCTCGATGGCGATCCCGGGCTCCGATCCAGCAAAGCGTCGGGGATGAGTTCCACAAGACGACGGCGTGGTGACGATGATGATGCTCCACCGACGCAGGACTTCGCCTAAGCTCCATGACGATATGACTTCACCGGCGCGAGGGCTTCGCCTAAGCTCATGACGATATGACCGAAGTGGAATATGGTGGAGGGGGCACCGACACGGCTAAGGAGCGATCACGTAGATCAACTTGTGTGTCAAGGGTGCCCCCCCCCCCGTATATAAAGGAGCAAGGGAGGGCCGGCCAAGGAGGAGGAGGCGCCCAGGGGGAGTCCTACTCCCAGGGAGTAGGACTCCTCCTTTCCTAGTAGGAGTAGGAGAGAAGGAAGGGAAGGGAGGAAGGTGCGGCCTCCCTAGTCCATTCGGACTAGGCCTTGGGCGCGGCCTGCCCTAGGCAGCCCTCTCTCTTTCCCTTGAGGCCCAATAAGGCCCAATACTTCTCCCGGCGAATTCCCGTAACTCTCCGGTACTCCAAAAATACCGAATCATTCGAACCTTTCCGAACTCGAATATAGTCGTCCAATATATCGATCTTTACGTCTCGACCATTTCGAGACTCCTCGTCATGTCCCCGATCTCATCCGGGACTCGAACTCCTTCGGTACATCAAAACTCATAAACTCATAATATAACATCATCGAAACCTTAAGCGTGCGGACCCTACGGGTTCGAGAACTATGTAGACATGACCTAGAACTATTCTCGGTCAATAACCAATAGCGGGACCTGGATGCCCATATTGGCTCCTACATATTCTACGAAGATCTTTATCGGTCAAACCGCATAACAACATACTTTGTTCCCTTTGTCATCGGTATGTTACTTGCCGAGATTTGATCGTCGGTATCAATACCTAGTTCAATCTCGTTACGGCAAGTCTCTTTACTCGTTACGTAATGCATCATTCCGTAACTAACTTATTAGCTACATTGCTTGCAAGGCTTATAGTGATGTGCATTACCGAGAGGGCCAGAGATACCTCTCCGACAATCGGAGTGACAAAACTTAATCAAAATCGCCAACCCAACATGTACCTTTGGAGACACCTGTAGTACTCCTTTATAATCACCCGATTACGTTGTGACGTTTGGTAGCACCAAAGTGTTCCTCCGTAAGCAGGAGTTGCATAATCTCATAGTTACAGGAACATGTATAAGTCATGAAGAAAGCAATAGCAACATACTAACGATCAAGTGCTAGGCTAACGGAATGGGTCATGTCAATCAGATCATTCTCCTAATGATGTGATCCCGTTAATCAAATGACAACTCATGTCTATGGTTAGGAAACATAACCATCTTTGATTAACGAGCTAGTCAAGTAGAGGCATACTAGTGACACTCTGTTTGTCTATGTATTCACACATGTATTATGTTTCCGGTTAATACAATTCTAGCATGAATAATAAACATTTATCATGATATAAGGAAATAAATAATAACTTTATTATTGCCTCTAGGGCATATTTCCTTCACTAACAAATATAAGTGAAGCAAAAGAGCATTCTACAAATGGCGGTTGTCTAAGTGAAGAGAAACAGGCAATCCAAACTTCAAATGATATAAGTGAAGCACATGAAGCATTCTATAAAGCCATACTCAAAAGATATAAGTGAAGTGCAATGAGCATTCTATAAATAAACCAAGGACTATCTCATACCAGCATGGTTCATAAAAGAAAAGTGAAAACTAAATGCAAAAGACGCTCCAAGATTTGCACATATCGCATGAACGAAACGAATCCGAAAACATACCGATACTTGTTGAAGAAAGAGGGAATGCCTTCCAGGGCATCCCCAAGCTTAGACGCTTGAGTCTCCTTGAATATTTACTTGGTGTGCCTTGGTCATCCCCAAGCTTGAGCTCTTGCCTCTCTTCCTTCTTCTCACATCAAGACTTCTCGATCATCGAACACTTCCTCCACACACAACTTCAACAGAAAACTCGGTAAGATCCGTTAGTATAATAAAGCAAATCACTACTCTAAGTACTGTTGCAAACCAATTCATATTTTGTTTTTGCATTATAGCTACTGTAATATAACTTTTTCATGGCTTAATCCACTGATATAAATTGATATTTTCATCAAAACAAGCAAACTATGCATCAAAAACAGAATCTGTCTAAAACAGAACAGTTTGTAACAATCTGATCATTCACCATACTTATGATACTTGAAAAATTCTGAAAAAATTAGGAAAAATAATTTTTTTATAGAAAGACAGTGCAAAAAGAATCAGAACTGTTTGACGTTCCAGTAAAAAAAATAAAAATCGCGCACTACAGCCAAAGTTTCTGTCCTGCACCGTACCAACCAACAAGCATTGTAAACATCCTAAAGGCAAACCTTGGCACATTATTTTTATAATACAATGGAATTTTACAAGGGGATAATTATTTTTGTTGAAAAGTTTCTGTAATCAAGATTCACAAAGTTTCCGTGAGCATGAACAAAGTTCAAGGCTAGCTCCCACTTCAACAATGCTCGTCTTTCTCACTTTCGCTTTTCTTTTTGAAAAGTTTCGGGTTACCCTCTTTATTTTTTTGTTTTTAAACTATATGAAAGCACTCAAAAGAAATAAATGACTCTCTAAAACTTCCGGGTTGTCTCCCTGGCAGCGCGTTCTTTAAAGCCATTAAGCTAGGCATATAGTGCCCAAGTAGTGAATCCACCCGGATCCCAAGGTATATCAAAGCCAATTTTAATTAGCAATAATTTGTAATTTAGTAGTGAGCACAAAGCAACATATATAATGTAATGATGAAGTATAACTCTCTTCCTATGCATCGGCATGTCATAAAAGAACAATTCATGCACACATAGTAAAGGCCAATGCATAGTATAAACAGTTTCTTGCAATTTTATCGTGTGGGAAACATAGAGAGGTGGAGATATAGTTCCTCTCTCATAATAAATGCAAGTAGGAGCATGAAGCACATACATATTATACTCATCAAAATCATCATGTGCAACGGTAAGAGGCAACCCATCAGTATAATCCTTAATAAGTGCAAACTTCTCCGATATAGTGTAGTCGGGAGAATTCAAAAAGATAATAGGACTATCATGCGTGGGTGCAATAGCAACAATTTCATGTTTAACATAAGGAACTATAGCAAGTTCATCTCCATAAGAATAATTCGTATTGGCATCATGGCCACAAGCATAGCAAGCATCATCAAAAAGGGATACTTCAAAAGAATCAACGGGATCATAACAATCATCATAGCAATCATCCTTCGGTAAGCACGAAGGGAAATTAAACAATGTATGCGTTGGAGGGTTACTCTCATTAGAAGGTGGGCACGGGTAGCTAATCCGCTCTTCCTCCTTTTGTTCTTCGCTCTCCTCGTCATCTTTTTCATCCAATGAGCTCACAGTTTTATCAATTTCTTCTTCCATAGACTCCTGCAAAATATTAGTCTCTTCTTGGACAACAGAGACTTTCTCAATAAGTGCATTAATATCCGAATTATATTCATAATTCTCATAGCAATATTTGAGGATAGCTAAATTTTCAGGTTTATAAACAACATCATCAAAATCTTCAAACTCTTTAAACATAGATTCAATTTCATAAGCACCCATAAAAGCAACAAATTCTTCTATTTGTTCCACATCATAGTAATCATATATACCATTAGCATAAGAAGCTAAGGTTTAATTATCATTAAATTTGCATGAAAAGGGAAGGTGTGGAGCCTTCATCCTAGAGCAACAAGTATAATCATAACTCAAGCATACTTGCCGAGCATACCACTTCAATATATAAATTTGATCCCATAATAGTTTCCCTTTTTGTGTCAGGTGATAATCCCTAAAGTATTCACGTTGATCCAACGTTACTCCCATTACCAAATTGAATGGGGTTTTCTCTGGATTATCAAAGTAGTACATAATATCTGTCACATAACGAGCATCGAGGGTTTTAGGAGGTTTCTCATCTCCATGAGTAGAAAGTACACCTAATTTTTTTGGTATTTCGTGTTCCATATCCATAACTAAAGATAGAGAACAACTAAGAACAGCAAATAAAAATTACTTAGTGATAAAGCAAACAAGCACACACGAGAATATTCACCCCACACTATTGCTCCTCGGCAACGGCGCCAGAAAAAGGTCTTGATAACCCACAAGTATAGGTGATCAATTGTAGCCTCTTTCGATAAGTAAGAGTGTCGAACCCAACGAGGAGCTAAAGGTAGAACAAATATTCCCTCAAGTTCTATCGACCACCGATACAACTCTACGCACGCTTAGCGTTCGCTTTACCTAGAACAAGTATGAAGCTAGAAGTACTTTGTAGGAGTTTTCGGACATGTTTGCAAGATAATAAAGAGCACGTAAATAAAAACTAGGGGCTGTTTAGATAAATACACAATAAAGTAAATATAGCGAGTGTGGAAAAGTGGTGGTAGGAGTTGCGAAATTGTCCCTAAGCAATTGACTACTTTACTAGAACGATAGCAAGTTTCATGTGGGAGAGGCCAATGCTAGCATGTCATCCCTGACTTGGAATTCTATGCACTTATGATTGGAACTATTAGCAAGCATCCGCAACTACTAACGTTCATTAAGGTAAAACCCAACCATAGCATTAAGATATATTGGTCCCCCTTCAATCCCGTATGCATCAATTTCTATGCTAGGTTGAAGCTTCTGTCACTCTTGCCCTCCAATACATAGTCCTATCAACATACAACTAACCCTATGGTGTGATCCACGCGCGGGCTCATATGATGGGCACCAAAGGACATCAACATAACCACAAGCAAATTAAATCAATCATAGCAATTCATCAACCACCGATAGGACAACGAAAATCTACTCAGACATCATAGGATGGCAACACATCATTGGATAATAATACAAAGCATAAAGCACCATGTTCAAGTAGAGGGTACAGCGGGTTGCGGGAGAGTGGACCGCTGTAGATAGGGGGGGGGGGAGGTGATGGAGATGTTGGTGAAGATGGCGGAGGTGTTGGTGTAGATCGCGGTGATGATGATGGCCCCTGGCGGCGTTCCGGCGCCACCGGAAGCGAGGGGGAGAGAGCCCCCCTCCTTCTTCTTCCTTGACCTTCTTCCTAGATGGGAGAAGGGTTTCCCCTCTGGTCCATGGTCTCCATGGCATGGGAGGGGCGAGAGCCCCTCCGAGATTGGATCTGTCTCTCTGTCTCTCTCTGTTTCTGTGTTCTGTTCTGCTGCCCTTTAACCGTTTCTTTTATATCCGGAGATCCGTAACTCCGATTGGGTTGAATCTTTCGCATAGATTTTTCTCATAAAACTAGCTTTCTTGCGGCAAAGAAGAGCATCAACCGCCTTATGGGGTGCCCACGAGGGTCTAGGGCGCGCCCCCTGCCTCGTGGCCCCCTCGGGCACCGTCTCGCGTTGATTTTACTTCCCAAAAATCATAAATACTTCAAAATAATTCTCCGTCCGTTTTTATCCCGTTTGGACTCCGTTTGATATTGAGTTTCTGCGAAACATAAAACATGCAACAAACATGAACTGACACTGGGCACTAGATCAATATATTAGTCCCAAAAATGATATAAAAATTTACCAAAAGTATATGAAAGTTGAATAATATTGGCATGGAACAATAAAAAATTATAGATACGACGGAGACGTATCAGAGCATAAGATGTTTAATGCAATATATTGTATGCGATAATGTATATTGTCCATGGTACTTTCTAGTTTATGCAAAAAGGCATAAACTTACTAATGAGGGTAGAGGGAACTAGCAGTTACAAAATTTGCAGGTTCCGTTAAACACAAAACACAATGTGCTAAGGCTCTGTTCGGTACGTAGGAATCGTGCAGGAATTTTGGAGGAACGTCGATTCTATAGGAATTCTTTCGTTCGCAGCGTTCAGAACACAGGATTCATCGCTCCCTTTCCTCTGTAATGTTTTCTCTACCTGTACTTTTTAAAGGAAAAGTAACATCCAGTCCCACCTCTTGTATTCGCTAAGGCCCGAGGCAAGGGGAAAGGAAAAAGCCTATAAGCCCTGCATTTGGACTCCCTTGGGCCCACATCATGTATAGAATATGATGGATTTAGGTGCATTTAATGTATTATTATATTTGTTTGGTGGGACCGACATAGGTAGAATCTCTGTAAACTTTCCTACATTCTGAACAGCAAATCAATTGGTATTGTACAGTTTTCACCCCAAAATTTTGCTCCTCGTATCCTTTCACTTTCCTTCGTTTTACAAAATTCCTTTGCTTTTCTTTCCTTCAATCCGAACAGAGCCTAAAGATTTTTCAGAAAGGACATTCGACCTATACAATACATGCAACTAGGGCTCTGTTCGGTACGTTGGAATCGTGCAGGAATTTTGGAGGAACGTCGATCCTATAGGAATTCTTTCGTTCGCAGCGTTCAGAACACAGGATTCATCGCTCCTTTTCCTCTATAATGTTTTCTGAGTGAAGTGAACTGTAGGTCCTTAAACTATTTCAGGGGTGTCACATAGGTCCTCGAACTATGAAAATCGTCATTTAGGTCCTCGAAGTATAGTAAGTGTGTCATCCAGGTCCAAAATCTCACTAACCCCCTCTAAATGGCCAGCTGGCATGGTGAACAGTGCGAAAAATAAAAAAAATATGAACAAAAAATCTGAAAATCTTTGGCATCGAAGATACCCCTGGTGCGTGAATAGTAAAAATGTTCATTAATTCAAAAAAATGTTCGCGAATATGGGAAAAATATTCACGATTTTAAAAAAGTTCACAAACAATAAATTTGAAAATATGTTTGCGAACCACAAATATTGTTCGTGGGTATGGAAAAAAATGTTTGCGAACCACAAAAATTCGTGACATTAAAAGATGTTAGTGAACTTTATATTAAAGTCGCAAATATTTTTTCCAAATTCATCGTTCACGAACATTTTATTAAAGTCACGAATATTTTTTTCAAATTTATCGTTCGCGAACATTTTTTTAAAGTCATGAATATTGTTTCCAAATTCATCGGTCGCGCACTTTTTTTAAACTCATGAATATTTTTTTAAAGTCGCGAATATTTTTCCCAAATTCATCGTTCGCGAACATTTCTTTAAAGTCGTGAATAATTTTTTCCAAATTCATCGTTCGCGAACTTTTTTTAAATTCGCGAATATTTTTTCCAAATTCATCGTTCGCGAACTTTTTATTGAAGCCACAAATATTTTTCCAAATTCTTCGTTCGCGAACTTTTTTTGAATTAATGATATTTTTACTGTTCATGCACCAGGGTCTCTTCGATGACAAAGGATCTCAGTTTTTGGATATTTTTTTATATTTATTCTTTGTCGTGTACTGTTCATCACGCACAGGAATTCAGGACTGTTTGCCGCGACTGTTACGGTTGATTCTGTTTACGTGCCAGCTGGCGATTAGAACTGTCGGGAGATTTTGGACCTGAATGACACAGTTACTGTACTTTGAGGACCTAGATGACGATTTTTATAGTTCGAGAACCTACGTGACATCCCTGGAATAGTTCATGGACCTACAGTGCACTTCACTCATGTTTTCTCTACCTGTACTTTTTAAAGGAAAAGTAACATCCAATCCCATCTCTTGTATTCGCTGAGGCCCGAGGCAAAGGGAAAGGAAAAAGCCTGTAAGCCCTGCATGTGGACTCCCTTGGGCCCACGTCATGTATAGAATATGATGGATTTAGGTGCATTTAATGTATTATTATATTTGTTTGATGGGACTGACATAGGTAGAATCTCTGTAAACTTTCCTACATTCTGAACAACAAATCAGTTGGTATTGTACAGTTTTTCACGCCAAAGTTTTGCTCCTCGTATCCTTTCACTTTCCTTCGTTTTATAAAATTCCTTTGCTTTTCTTTCCTTCAATCCGAACAGGGCCTAAAGATTTTTCAGAAAGGACATTCGACCTATACAATACATGCAACCAGGGCTCCGTTCGATACGTGAACGCCGATCCTATAGGAGTTCTTTCGTTCGCAGCGTTCAGAATACAGGATTCATCACTCCCTTTCCTCTGTAATGTTTTCTCTACCTGTACTTTTTAAAGGAAAAGTAACATCCAGTCCCACCTCTTGTATTCGCCGAGGCCCGAGGCAAAGGGAAAGGAAAAAGCCTGTAAGCCCTGCATCTGGACTTCCTTGGGCCCACGTCATGTACAGAATATGATGGATTTAGGTGTATTTAATGTATTACTAGATGGAAACTACGGCTTGCCGCACCCCGCACCCCTGCCGGGTGCGGTCGTATCCAACCTGGTAATAAAGGTATCAAATCAGTGTAAGAACAACTATCAAAATGCAACAATCCAACATGCATTTTCATCATCATTAAAACAACTCAAAACGAACCCTGTACAGAACTCAAAGCAGCCCAACCTTATGTCTGACCAAACGTTGTATTCGTAATTGCAATGTAGATGGTACAAAAAAAGATATAGGTAGAGTGGCACCAAATAGATACAAAAGGAAAAATTGAGCCACTGATCCAGCGTCTAAGGCAATGATCCAGCGTATGCTATTTCTCAGGGAAGCATTAGTCCGGTACAGAGAATCAAAATCCATTACAAAGCTAAATATGATTGAGTAGAAATCATCAAATTTAGTACAAAGAGCATATGGTCCACTACAATGCTGATGAATATTTCACTCACACAGAAGGTGACATACAAATATACCTTTTTTACAAAGGGATATTGCCTAACCCATACTAAAATAGCTATGTGCATGATTTTGGAAATCAGCAAGAGAAGGCAAGTATCTGCAACGATATGAACCGAGCACATTGAGTATCCATCCGTAAACATATGCAAAAGGATTAACCAGTAAACACCAACAAAATGGTATCTCTTCCAGGAGCAGCAAGGCAAATGGGATACAAGAAAGCCACATCACAAGATATTAGTCCTGCACCATAAAAGCACCACAATTAGATAATTATGATGAAATATCTCAAAACTTTGCTGAGCTAATGGAAATAGCAAGCTCTTTGATACAATAATAGGTAAACCTCTATTGGGTGCCTAACTAAATAGTTAATGTTGACCATTGTTAAAGATAATATGCTTAAGATAAACCCGCAAGCCTCCTTCAGTGAAGACATGCAAAAAGATTAACTTGTGACCACAACAACTAATTCAACACAAAGAGAATAGATTTCAGAAACATATATTGTAAAAAAGCACCATAAACAATTGCAATTTGATAAGCAAAGCCTACAGTACTAAAAAATCCTACTCTGAAAATTATTTTCTAAACATCTATTGCATTTAATTTCCCTTTTGTTAATCAATGACAATAAAGATTGGACATACACAATGGAAGAAAGTGCTTGAGAATTATTTTTCACTTAATTCAAGTATAGCTTGCATTACTGACAATAAAAAGGAAGGCAAGCATTAAAATCAATGTAACTAAAGTGAATCACCTAGATATCACTCATGCTTGAGCAATACAACCTCAAAAGAAAAATAAAAAACAATAATCTATTCAATGGCAACCAGGAGGACAACTAATGGACCAACTAAACACATGTATCATATATAGTCAATAACAGAACCTTTGTCCTGGATCATAATCTCATCTAACTTAAATCAATTCAATCTCTCCTTTCTTTACCATCGGAAGAACTAACAGAAAGTATTTTTTAGTAGATATCTCAGTGGTGCGATGACACTATTGAACAAAGTGGCTTCTATTAAAGCTGCACAAAATTTCATAGTTTACTAAAGGTAGCAACTATCAATCTATAATGTACTGTATAAACAAACAAATGTTGATGCCACATGATTTAAAGCTAGCAGCCAATTCTCAAATGAGGAGAAAAAACTAAGTCATACCTTGGCAGCGGCCGCTCCAGGTCTTCCTCTCCCTGCAGATCCCAGTTCACCTCAATCAGCCGCTCCCTTGACAGCGTCTGCTCCAGGTCCACCTTCCCATGTAGATCATCTTGGCACGAAACAATTAAGGTGCAACAGTTACATCAAAAGGAATAAATCAAACTACCTATAGTTTTTTTCAGAGTAAAAGAATGCAAACAACAAGATAATGTAATAGGAAAAGCACTAAAATGTCTACCTCCAGATCCAGGGGCGTGCAAGCACCATACAATAGGATGAGAGAGAGGAGGGGAAGGAGCAGGAAGAGAAGTGCGGCTTGCCACACCCCTGCGGGTGCAGTCATATCCTACCCGGTTACAAATCAATTGAAAGTGCAACACCCTTGACAGGCCAACCATATCTAACCTGGTAATAAAGCAGTTGCCACAACCAACCTAGCCTTCTTTTAGCTAACCGGATAATATACAATACATATATATTGATGGAAATGCTTGTCGCAGCCAATATTGCCTCGTTTTGGCTAACCAGTTAATTTACAATACATATCTCATGATAGATTTAAGAGGTGGCATACAGATAAAAGAAGCTTAATGATCCAACAACCGGTACTAAATATATCATGAAAATGTGGAGAGGTGACAGACAGACAAACCATCCAACATCTACTTAAAGAGTTGGGGATAATAGATGCTTATAGCAGTAATAGTCCCGTCGAGAACATCAAGTTTCATTACATGTTGAAGAATTACATAGAAAACCATGAGAAATTCCATTCTAGTGCACACAAGCGTAGAGATTCAAATATCTCACCGCCATGAGCAAATAAATTATTATATACATTCCTTGATTGAATACAAAAGGGGAGAGCAGAAATCTGCAGTTAATAAGAGAATCAAGCTACTAAGCATGCATTTTCAAGTGTAAAACCATGATGCACACAACACATTATGCATAACAATTAGCGGCAGTACATAATAGAGTAAGGATCGAAGCGCCTATGTCGTACTTCATGAAGCATAAGAAAAGGAAGTAGACCCCACAAATATATATATAGGAAGTGATCAAAATACATAGCTTCTTATAAGAAAAGATAAGTGGACAGTAAATAAGTCTGAATGTACAACAGTGGGTAAGCTCAGCTTACCAGGGTTGTCGATCAAAGGCGCCTTCCATTTGCCCTTGTAGTTAAGGTTCATAATTTTCTAAATACACAAAAGAATCTCATGTCAAACTTGAAATGCATATTGATGCTTGTCTAGAACAATTAGACTTCGTTGCAAAAAAAAAAAACAATTAGACTTCTAGTGTACTGTCATGGTTATACCTTTTGTGTTCATGGTCCCTTGTAATCCAGCTTTGGAATGGTCGGAGCTGTCCATTCGCCACATTCCTCCTCATCCCAGTCCTCATGCTGCCATAGTTATTAAACAATGTGAAAGGGCACATACTGGAGGCCACAAAATTGTTCGAAGAATGGGTGAATAGGCACCTTTGTTGCATTAGAATCAGTAATTTCCTTGGGAATGTCATCATAACCCTGCCAGGTACAATCGATGAGAGAAAAGAAACCATAACACCAAATCCTATGTTGGTGCTGCTAGGGCCATCTAATTTAATTTAGAGCGTTGTGAAACAATAATAGATAATGCAGAATCTGGTGTCCACTCTGGCTTTGCTCAGTTTTATGACATCAAGACTCATACTAAAAATAAGATCATCATGATCATATAGATTTTGTAGCAGAAAAATGTAAGCCTGCCTCTGGCTTCTTGTCCTCAGGGTCAGAATGTACTCCTGGTTATCCCAGTCCTATGGCTGCAACCATTACAAAACATCACACTATCACCTCGTCAAAAAACAGAACAATCATGGATATCCAAAACAGTAATCTCTGAGCCTCACCTTCTTGGCATTAGGATCCCTCTTCTTCTTTGCAGGGGTATCCCGTGGTCCACGGTGTTCGGCAACCACGACGACATGCCTTTCGAGTGGCTTCCCGAGTGCTTCTCTCCCGCCGGCACCCCGTGGGCGCACTGCCGACCTGCAATTGTATCAACTTCAAATTCAGCTTCAGGCAAAAACAAACAGTCCAAATCCCATTGAATTCTGTATTGGTCCAGTGTGCAGCTTCTGAGGGACACGGCATTTGAGCGTACTAACGCCGAGCTCAACCGTGGAGTTGTTGGATTTGAAGCACTTAGCTTTCATCCACCCGAGAGAAATACACGTACGTACAAGTGCAAAGCTAAGCGAGCTGCCTGCTTGATTTTATGGGACCAGTACGTGAGCGTATGTATATAGCGGCGTAGATGTTCGTACAACCTGAACCTTGTTTGTTTCTAGCTATCTACAGATTTAGTCGATCAAATCGACTCTCCTTTTCTCGACGGAAAGGAGGGGGCTCACCTTGGCTCGATGCCAGTCTGGCGTTCCTCCCATCGATGGTGACAGCACACTCCTCCGGGTGAAGCAGATGCGCAAGCTGCGCCTCACTCCTCCCGATGATGGCAACATGGCGAGCTCGTCGGGGCCTCCTCCCGGTGAACGAGACGCGGCGAACTTGACTCGGGTCTAGGCAGCTCCTCCATCCCTGCCCGATTCGAACCCATCCTCAAGGACCTACAAATCAAGCAATCAGGAAAGACGTCGCAGATCGAGAGAGTAAAAGCGATCCAACCGAATACCAGGAGGGGATGGATGGATGGATGGGGGCATGGGGCGCATGTACCGGCGTGGCTAAGCTGCGCCACGAGGTGAGGGGATGCGGGAGGAGAGGGTCAGGTGGCAGTAGATGTACTCGTCGGCAGCGGCGGCCGCTGCCCTTTTTCCATTGTGGAGGTCGGCCTCTTCCGCGCGCTGCCTCTTGTGTCCGGCCTCCTCCAAGCGCCTCCTCACTGCCATCGGATCCGACGCGCCCAGACTTGCAGCAAACGGATCCGGCGACCGCGGCGTGGCGCTCATCTCCCCGACACGGTTGACCGGCAGCGGAGGCGGCGCACGATCCAGGGCCGGGGCGGGGCATTAGTGTTTGGGCGGCGCCAGATCGGAGGGGCGGAAGGAGGAGGCCGGGCGAAGGTGGGGAAGGACGAGAGGGAGGCGCTGGTGGGGAGGAGGAGGAGGCGCGAGCGGGAGAGGAACCGGTCAGAGGGGTGGAAGGAGGAGGCCGTGTGGCGGCGGGGAAGGAGGAGAGGAGGCGTGTGGGAGGGGAGGGAAGAGGAGGCGCGCGGGAGGGGCGACGGCTAGGTTTCCTCTCCACAGGAGCGGCCCATTTTATACCGCAGGACGCGAAATGACGAAAATGCCCTCATGGGGGCGCTGGAATTACGCGCGGTGGCACGACCGGGGCGCACTGAATTTTATCTAACGACTCACAACGATCCGGTAAATATCCGACGGCCCACGACGACCGAGCCCGAGATCCAACGGCCAGAACGCAATCAAGAAAACGATCGGACGGCCAGGAGGCTCAAATCGCTGAGGAGCCTCCGGCATCCACTCGTCTCTTATTTCTGAATTATATTTGTTTGGTGGGACCGGCATAGGTAGAATCTCTGTAAACTTTCCTACATTCCGAACAACAAATTAGTTGGTACTGTACAGTTTTTCACCCCAAAGTTTTGCTCCTCGTATCCTTTCGCTTTCCTTCGTTTTACAAAATTCCTTTGCTTTTCTTTTCTTCAATCCGAACAGGGCCTAGATGTCTATCGGCTTGGACACTCGAGTTGTCGACTGGTACACTCCGAGCTTTATGTAACAAGTGTCTATCGGCTCGGAGACTCGGAGTTGTCGATTGGTAGACCTCGAGCCCTCTAGTCATATATTTTAAGGTTTTGACTTGGACACTAGAAGATTGTCTGGATTTTTAGAACATAAGAATAAAAGAAAGAAATATAGGAACACGGTAGTGTGTCATCTTCACCACCACAAGATTGCAGATATATTAGATTGTTTATGAAAACACAAAAGATTCTTCACATGTGATTTGAGGAGATTAGAATCCTTCAAATTGTTTCTGAAAATTCTTTGAATCAAAGAGTCTTTTGGACACTACAAGCTCTAGAAGCACTAGAATACTCTTAACTCTGAGTCGCCACTTCAATCACTCGACCATTTGATGCTCTTCGACTGGAATGCTCCGGTATTTTCCCTCGTGATTCTAGTTTTGCTCCTATGTTGGAGGGGCCGAATCAGGAACATGCCACCTACTGATTTCATCACACGTGCAATGCTTAATTGACAAAAATAACAACATAGATAACCTTCTAGTATATTTTAAGGTCAAGCTCCGTGTCTTTGTTAATTCATACTACAAATTCATGTCTTCAGATTTTACGCATGTTATCTCTGATCACTGTAATAGGAAGAGTAATCAAGTAGCTCATGAACTAACTTAGTTAGCTAGATTCTCTCTTCCTAATCTCTGGATGGAGTCCGCCCCGAGGCCTTGATCCCCATGCTTGTAAACGATGCTATTCTTATAGCTGTGTCAATTCTTTTTACTGAAAATGCCAGCCATCCTCCCGACAACAGGGCAATGAACATGGATAACTCGTACTGTTATAACTTAGAACAACTCACATCAACCAACAATTGCTTGGACACCCACAAGAAAGTACTAGTACTACGTAGTAAGCTTCAGACCTCAGAGCTTACTACAGTCGGTGGGGACAAATGACATTTGCCCTACGGTGATGTCAAACAGCAAATGTATATTCTGTTGCTGGAAATTGCCGAGCACCGAAGTCGAAGTGGAAGTCGCCCCAGCAATGTTTAAGCAGAACGACGAGTCCTCTTCGTCGAAGGACATGTAGTTGTCCCTGTGCAGCGTCATATCCGCACCGCCGGTGAAGTGCAGCACCATGTCCGGCATGGCCGGGAGCTGCCGCTCACCGGCAGGAGCCGGGAAGCAGGGGTTGTCCAGGCTCGTGGCGTTCACCGCCGGGTGGCCGAGCACCTCGGCCACGTGGTTGGCGACCACCCTGAAAGCACTTTCCACGAGGATCGTGAAGATGGTCCCGGAGTCCACGATCATCCCGCCGGTGCCGTCGGCGCGCAGCGCGAAGGTTTGGTTCGGGATCGGCAGGCGGGTGTCGCCGAGCGATATGCCTTCGAGGGAGACGTAGTACCGCGACGGAATCTGCGGGCTCTGCAGTAGTGGCGTCGACTGCACGGCGGCGCCGCCGCTTGTGACCAGCTCCGCGAGGGAGCCGAACAGGACCGGGCTGCCCAGGCTGGTGTTGAAGAAGTCAGTGAGGCAGTAGCTGAACTTGCCGACCCCTAGCTGCGCCACGAGGGACAGGCTCCCGCGGCCGAGGCCGACCGTCCCGGTGGAGTTGTACGAGTCGCCCCCGTTGTCCGTGCCGCAGCCGAACGCGACGCCTCCGGCGGAGGCGGCCGGTGCTTCGCCGGGCGCGCTCGAGCCGAACGTGATCGTCTCCGTTCCCAGGCCGCCAGCCGAGTAGGCGCCGTCGCCGTACGCGTAGCGGTACCTGCAGAGCGCGGTAGGGGTGCAGTTACGGCTCCATATGGGCAGGCACGTGGCGCTGGAGCAGGGCACCGGGGAAAAGCTGGAGGAGGTGGCCGGGTCATAGACGGCGGTGTCCTGCGGGAAGCAGAGCTTGCACGGCTGGCACTGCGTCCAGGTGAGGTCGCTGCCGGTGTCGGCGAGGGCGACGAACGGCACCGGCGGCGTCCCGATGGCGAGCTCCATGAGGTACTCGGCCTGGCCCGAGCGGAGCCTTGGCCCGGTGCTGGACCTGGAAGACGTCGTGGAAGTGGAATAACCCGGTAGCGTCGTGGCCGCTCGGAGGCGGCTTCTGTGCACGGCTCGGCGCATCAGCTGTGCGTTGGTGAAGCCGAGTTTGGAGTCAATGTGGGTGAGCGTGGAGCGGTAGCCGGACGGTTGCGGCGCCGCCGAGCTTGCCAGTGAGGCAAGTAGCAGCAAGCTCAGAGCTTGTAAAGGACCCATGGGATCGAGCGTATGGATGATCAGTGCAAAGCTGAAGTGAGTTTGGTGAAACTTGCAAGTCTTTTTATAGGAAGGTTTCACCAAGAATGAATGACAACAGTAAGTAGTAGAGCGTTAACAAATTCATTACACTACTCCGATCTTTAGCATACAGACGTAGACGTCGTCATCAAGGGCGGAATAACCTATGGAGCAGAAGGAGCCTTGCTACGCCTACGAACAATAGCGTACACACGTAGATGTAGAAGCGCCTGCTCATATTGTTGGCGCTAACCGCCTAACCGCTACTACCTCGGACTCCTCCGGCCTGTCAACCTTGTGCCGCCATTTGCCACCGATGTGCAGAGCTAGAGCAAAGACTGGAAGAAGAAGAAACGAGCTGGCTAGGATGGAAGGGGTCTTCAGCTTTAGGTTTAGTAGTTCAGTTGCTAAAGCTAGTATAAAGTTGGATCATCTATTTTGAAAGGAGGGAGTCGCTAACACTAGTGACTAGTGCCTTCATGACCATCTTGTTTATCTCACATTGGTGTGCAAAGACACTGCTCACCTGCCGAAAGCGATTGAAAGCACAAGTACTCAATTCAGAGCTGGGAAACATGTACTTTACCAGGTTTAGGCCCATCATTCCATGTTGCGGCATCTCTAACAAAAGGCCCAACACACTCTCGCTCGCTCTATCAACAGGCATGCTTTGCGAATAACTTTCTCGACAGCAACTAGTGAATGAGCGTTTCTTCGGGAGCCTCGCAATGATCAGCGTCACTTGGCGCGCTCTTAGCCATTCGCCACATGCCGCGTTCTGGGTGCTTTTTTCGGATTTTATTTTATTATTTTTTCGCACGCGTTTTCAACTTTTTAAACGTTTTTTTTGTTTTTTCGACGTTTTAGTTTTCCACCGGTCTTTCTTAGCTTTTCAATAAAAAAAATTTGAATTCTTTTTCCACCAAAAAATGCGTTTTTTTCCCTTCGCGAGTCACGGTTTTGCTTCCGCGAGAGGCACGGTTTTGCTTTCGCGAGAGTCACGGCCGTGCCTCTCGAAAAAAACGCGTTTTTTTTTTGCTTTCACGAGAGTCACAGTTTTGCTTCCGCGAGAGGCACGGGTGTGCTTTCGTGAGAGTCACGGCCGTGCCTCTCGGAAACGAAAAAAAACGTGTTTTCTGTTTTTTTTTCTTTCGCGAGAGTCACGGCCGTGCCTATCGGAAAGGGAAAAAAAACGCGTTTTCTGTTTTTTTCCTTTCGCGAGATTCATGGTTTTGCTTCCGCAAGAGGCACGGTTGTGCTTTCACGAGAGTCACGACCGTGCCTCCTCGGAAACGAAAAAAACCCCGCCTTTTTTCTTTTTTCCTTCCGCGAGAGTCACGGTTTTGCTTCCGCAAGAGGCATGGTTGTGATTTCGTGAGAGGTAGGGGCGTGCCTTTTTCGGAAAGGAAAAAAACCCGTGCTCCCGGTTCGGTTATTTCATCCGGTTTTTTTCGTAAAAAAAAGTTCGTCAAAACCTATCAACATGGGATCTATTTATGAAGATCTCGACGCGGGGAATCCAACGGTGAAAGCGTTTCGAGATTTGGACGCACGGTTTGAGAGATAAAACATTTTGAATAAACAGATCTACGAAAAAAAGGGAAAACTCTCAGGTTGCGACAAGTGGCGCGCTGCATGTGCGCCACTTGTCGCAACTGGGGAATTGGATTAACCTTTGCAATGAGTACTCCTCAATTCGTGATTTCGAACTTTCTCTAGTCCGAGATCCTTCCATACATTTACTGTTAGAAGTAATGGGCCCGACCTATTAACAAATCCTGAAATCTCAAATAGTGACCCATGAATAAAATAGCAAGTGGAGACTGGGATGGCTCCTCTCCTCTCCCCCTCCCTTCCCCTCTTCCCTCTCTCTCCCTCCCTCGCGACCTCGATTCCCGATGGCTCCTCTCCGGCTAGCTCCCCCTCCCTCCTCTCCTCCCCCCTCTCCTGGTGCGCGCACGTGGTCGGCCGCACTCCCACTAGTAGAAAACAGGGCTTTGGTCCAGGCCAGATAAGGGCATTAATCCCGGTTCTCTTACGAACCAGGACCAATGGGTGCATCAGTCCCGGTTCGTGAGGCCAGGGCGCCGGCCGGGCCACGGGGGCCATAAATCCTGGTTCCAGACACGAACTGGGACCAAAGGGCCTCGCTCCTGGCGCAACCTCTTTAGTCCCGGTTGGTGGCTGGAACCGGGACTAAAGAGTAGGCTTCTGTCCCGGTTCTAGCCACTAACCGGGACTAAAGAGATGCCTATATATACCCTCGCCCCTGCCCACCCTCTCCTCTGTTCTTTGGCTGCGTTGGAGGTGTGTGCATGCGCTGCTCTGTTCTCCCTTTGCACATGAGGTGTTCGATGAAATGCTCGAGCCACAATTAAGCTTTCTCCTCTCCAAGCTCGACCTGCAAGCTCCATTTTCCCCAAGATTTGTCTAGGTTTGGTGGTCCGTCCCGTCCCGTCCCGTCCCCGTCCTCACCGCCGTCGATCGCCCGCGCCGATCTCGTTGCCAGCACCACCGTGGTGAGCCTCTTGTTCTTACCTTCTTTTTAAAAGAAAAAAAAATTCTTACTTGTATGATTTAGATAGATACTTGTATGATTTTCTTACTTTTATTATTGTTTGTTATTATATAATGCCATGGTTTTGGTAACCGTCCCCGTCGGCCCTCATCCTGTCTATGTTATAGATGTGGTATATTATCTTTTATTATGATTTGTTTCATTTAGTGTTTATGACAATTATGCCCACCAACGTGACATAGATGTTTTTATCTAGGAGGTATGTGAACCGGAAATTCCAACCGACCCTCTTGTCGAGAGGTTAAATTTAGTTGAAAAAGAAAACAATTACTTGAAGAAAAAATTAAAAAGAGTTGAGGAGGAGAAGATGTAATTGGAGTTGCATGTTGCGGATGTCGTTGATGATCACAAGATCAAGATGGATGCAATACGCTTGAAGATTAGAAAGATTAGAAAATATGCCATTCATAATGAGGCTTGGTATCATTTTGCCGTTGGATCAATTGTTATCTTAGTTGCGATTATGATCGCATTTGTTGTTACATTTACATATTTTTCATAGTCCCAATGTATGTTTTAATTAGATGATATAGAGAGCTATATGTTCTTCTATGAGAACTATGTATGAACTTTATGTATTTATTTTTTCAGTAATAACATTTGATCACTACTGTACTTTTGTTTTAATGTGATGATGAACTTGTATTAATTTGGTCACTTCTCTATTGATGATGTTCTGTAATGGTTTTTGATACACTTAATTATATAATGCACGCAGATGAACCGTCAATGGATGTACAGTGACCGACGCACCACCGAGTACATTGAGGGCTTGCATAAATTTCTTGAAGTGGCGGAGGCAAACCAACAGAATGGTTTTATGTATTGTCCATGCCATGTCTGTGAGAATACGAAGGATTACTCTAACTTGAAAACCCTTCACGTCCACCTGCTTGAGAAAGGTTTCATGCCATACTATAATGTTTGGACCAAGCACGGAGAAAGAGGGGTTATGATGGAAGACAATAAAGAAGAAGAGGATGATGACAACTATCCCCTGAATACGGTGATACTGCAACGGGGAAGCTAAAGATCAAGAGGAACCAGACGATGTGCCCGATGATGATCTTCGCCGGGTCATTGTTGATGCAAAAAGACAATGCCAAAGTGAAAGGGAGAAGTTGAAGTTCAATCGCATGTTAGAGTATCACAAAAAAGGGTTGTACCCAAATTGCAAAGATGACAACACAAAGCTCGGTACCACACTGGAATTGCTGCAATGGAAGGCAGACAATGGTGTATCTGACAACGGATTTGGGAAGCTACTGAAAATAATGAAGAAGAAGCTTCCAAAGGATAATGAATTCCCCGACAGTACGTACGAAGCAAAGAAGGTTCTATGCCCTCTAGGATTGGAGGTGCAGAAGATACATGCATGCCCTAATGACTGCATCCTCTACCGCTGTGAGTACGAGAATTTGAACGCATGCCTGGTATGCGGTGCATTGCACTATAAGATTAGACGAGATGACCCTGGTGATGTTGAGGGCGAGCGCCCCAGGAAGAGGGTTCCTGCTAAGGTGATGTGGTATGCTCCTTAATACCACAGTTGAAACGTCTGTTCAGAAACAAAGAGCGTGCCAAGTTGATGCGATGGCACAAAGAAGACAGTAAGAAAGATGTGAAGTTGAGAGCACCTGCTGACGGGTCATAGTGGAGAAAAATCGAGAGAATGTGGGGGGACTTTGCAGGTGACGCAAGGAACATATGGTTTGGTTTAAGTGCAGATGGCATTAATCCTTTTGGGGAGCAGAGCAGCAATCATAGCACCTGGCCCGTGACTCTATGTATCTATAACCTTACTCCTTGGTTGTGCATGAAGCGGAAGTTCATTATAATGCCAGTGCTCATCCAAGGCCCTAAGCAACCCGGCAACGACATTGATGTGTACCTAAGGCCATTGGTTGAAGAACTTTTACAGCTGCGGAATGGAAAGGGTGTACGTGTGTGGGATGAGCACAAACAGGAGGAATTTGACCTACATGCGTTGTTGTTTGTATCCATCAATGATTGGCCTGCTCTCAGTAACCTTTCAGGACAGACAAACAAGGGATACCACGCATGCACACACTGTTTAGATGACACTGAAAGTATATATTTCAACAAATGCAGGAAGAATGTGTACCTGGGACATCATCGATTTCTTTCGACCAACCATCAATGTCGAAAGAAAGGCAAGCATTTCAAAGGTGAGGCAGATCACCAGAAGAAGCCCGCCCTTCGTACTGGTGATCACATACTTGATATGGTCAATGATATAGAAGTAATCTTTGGAAAGGGTCCTGGCGGACTATCTGTTCCGTATGACATTGAGGGATGCGCACCCATGTGGAAGAAGAAATCTATATTTTGGGACCTACCCTATTGGAATGACCTAGAGGTCCGCTCTGCAATTGACGTGATGCACGTGATGAAGAATCTTTGTGTGAACCTGCTAGGCTTATTGGGCGTGTATGGGAAGAAAAAAGATACACTGGAGGCACGGGAGGACCAGCAACGTGTGCACGAAAAAGACGACATGCATCCAAAGCAGTATCAAGGTCCTGCCAGCTACGCTCTTACCAAAAAAGAGAAGGAAATCTTCTTTGAATGCCTGCTTAGTATGAAGGTCCCGTCTGGCTTCTCGTCCAATATAAAGGAAATAATAAATATCCTAGAGAAAAAGTTCCAGAACGTAAAGTATCATGACTGCCACGTGATTATGACGCAATTGCTTCCGGTTGCATTGAGGGGGCTTCTACCGGAAAACATTCGATTAGCCATTGTGAAGCTATGTGCATTCCTCAATGCAATCTCTCAAAAGGTAATCGATCCAGAAATCCTACCAAGGTTAAAGAATGATTTGGTGCAATGTCTTGTCAGTTTCGAGCTGGTGTTCCCACCATCCTTCTTCAATATCATGACACACGTCCTAGTTCATCTAGTCGACGAGATTGCCATTCCGGGCCCTGTATTTCTACACAATATGTTCCCCTTTGAGAGGTTCATGGGAGTCTTAAAGAAATATGTTCGTAGCCGTGCTAGGCCAGAAGGAAGCATCTCCACGGGCCATCAAATAGAGGAGGTCATTGGGTTTTGTGTTGACTTCATTCCTGACCTTAAGCCGATTGGTCTCCCTCAATCGTGGTATGAGGGGAGACTGACTGGAAAAGGCACGCTAGGAGCGGACTCAATAATATGTAGGGACGGGCATTCTAGGGCTCAAGCACACTACACAGTTCTACAAAATTCTACCTTGGTGACCCCGTATGTCAATGAACACAAGAATATTCTGCCCTCCAAACACCCAGAGCAGTGTGACGACTGGATTACATGTGAACACATCAGGACTTTCGGCAGTTGGTTGCAAACACATCTCATGGGTAACACCACTATTGGAGATGAGCTATACTCGTTGGCCAGGACACCATCTTTGACTGTATTGACTTACAAAGGGTATGAGATAAATGGGAATACATTTTACACGATCGCCCAAGATCAAAAGAGCACCAACCAAAACAGTGGCTTCCGCTTTGATGCAGCAAGCAAGAGGGGAAATGACACATATTATGGTTACATAGTGGACATATGTGAATTTGAGTATGGACATGATTTTAAGGTCCCTTTGTTTCGGTGCAAATGGGTCAATCTGTCAGGAGGCGGGGTATAGGTAGACCCACAGTATGGAATGACAATAGTGGATCTGAACAATCTTGGGTACACAGATGAACCATTCGTCCTAGCCAATGATGTGGCGTAGGTTTCTATGTGAAGGACATGTCTACCAAACCGAGAAAAAGAAAAGATAAGGAAGCGAATACATCATAGCATGAGCCAAAGCGCCACATAATTCTTTCAGGGAAAAGAGACATCGTGGGAGTGGAGGGCAAGACAGACATATCTGAAGATTTTGAAAAGTTTCATGAAATTCCTCCCTTCAAAGTGAAGGCTGACCCTAGCACCATGTTAAACGATGAAGATTATCCATGGTTACGGCGCAATAAGCAAGGGACACACGCGAAGAAAAAGTGAAGAATTTATCTCCACAACTATTCTGATAATGGCTTTGATTATGCGAAGAAAAAATGAAATCCCTTTGTAGTAGATGAGTTTTCGTCCGAAACCGTGATACTTCGACAGAGATTGTCCATTTTGTACACGAAGTGCATCCAGCTTTTGCCGTAACCATCTCAACTTTTTAGCACATGCTATGTGGGTGAAATGATGATACCATGCCAACTTTCAACCTTTTTAGAGTTAATTTGTAGTGCTTTTCAATTTCAGGGTCATTTAGCTAAAAGAGTATATCAGTAAATGCATGAAAAATACCAAAGAAGTCAGAAAGGGTTGAAAATTAATGATGTGGCTTTGAATGGTGCATGTTGAACGCGCACAAAGTCTGGAGTTGAAATAAGTTAAAAAAATGAAATCCCTTTGTAACGGATGAGTTTTCGTCCGAAACCGTGATACTTCGAAAGAGATTGTCCATTTTGTACACGAAGTGCATCCAGCTTTTGCCGTAACCCTCTCAACTTTTTAGCACATACTATGTGGGTGAAATTATGATACCATGCCAACTTTCAACCTTTTCAGAGTTCATTTGTAGTGCTTTTCAATTTTAGGGTCATTTAGCTCAAAGAATGAACTAATAGCAAAAAGAATGAACTAAAAAGCTTTTATAAAACTCTAATAGCAATAATAATGAACTAAAAATAATCAATTAAATATAATATTCTTCAATAGCAAAAGAATCAACTAAAAAGAATCAAAAGAAGATTAACTAAAATCATCAAAGTATTTATTTGTTAAAAAGAATGAACTAAAAGAATCAACTAAAACATTAACTAAAAAGAATGAACTAAAAAGAATCGAAAAATATTAACTAAAATTATCAAAGTATTTATTTGTTGAAAAGAATGAACTAAAAAGAATCAACTAAAATATTAAGCAAAAAGAATGAACTAAAACGAATCAACTAAAACATTAACTAAAAAGAATGAACTAAAAAGAATCAATTAAAATATTTTGTTATGATCAACTAAAAGAAAACTATAATATTCTTCAATAGCAAAAAGAATCAACTAAAAAGCTTTTATAAACCTCTAGTTATTCTCAATACAATATTAACTTAAAATTATATAAAATTTATGCAACTAAAATGATCAAAGCCTTTTTTGTTAAAAACTTTAATAGCAAAAATAATTTTTATAAAGCTTTTTTGTTAAAATCTTTAATAGCAAACTAAAATAACAAAAAAAATTGCATGCCTACTAGGCCACAACGGCCTGCATACGACTAGAAACCCAACTACTAGTTGGGCCAGGATGGAAGCCTGCTGGGCAAGTAGGCCCCACAGGGCAGTAATAGGTTCATTAGGCCCACACATGCCTGCTTTAGAGAGGAGCTCAAAGCGGTAGCCGCGGCGGGGCTTATAAACAAGTGCGAGCGCCTCCAACTAGCGAGGTGGGACTAAACTTTTAGACACCGCTGTGCGAGGCTATTGGTCCCGGTTGGTGGCTTGAACCGAGACAAAAGGGGGGCATTGGTCCCGGTTCGAGCCACCAACCGGGACAAAAGGTCTCTGCTTCCCGCCCTTTGGGCTGCTGAAATTGACCTTTAGTCCCAGTTGGTGGCACCAACCGGGACGAAAGGGGGCCTTTGGTCCCGGTTGGTGTCACCAACCGGGACCACTGCTGTGGGTATATAAGCAGGCACTTAGCAGTTTTCGTCTTAGTTTCTTTGATCTCTCCTCGTCCTCTCCTCCGACGACGCCGCCAGGCTGCCCCGACCCCGACACTGTCGCCGTGCCCCTGCCCTGCCGTCTCCGTCGCCGTGCCCCCGCCCCGCCATCGCCGCCCCAGCCGCGACACCCCGAGCTCCTCCGAGCCCGCGCGCCCGAGCTCCCGAGCCCGCGCCGCCCCCGCTATGAGCCGCCGCCGCTCCGGCCCGCTCTCCTTTTTTTATTAATTGTGTTTATTATGTATATATGTATGTATATGTTGATGTATATGTATGTATGTATATATATGTATGATATGGTGATTATGATAGATGATAGATGTATGTATGTATATGTTTATTTTTATTTTTTTGCGGGCATGTATATGTTTATTAATTATCTTTATGTTTATGTATGTATATGTAGATGCTTAGTGTATATATAATGTAGATGTATATGTATGTATGTATGTATGGATGGATGTATATAGAAAATATTGGTAAAACTTTAGAAATTCGTAGAAAATTAACCATAACTCCGATGAAAATAATTTATATATGAAAATCGATCAGAAAAATATGAAGAATCCGAATATTCCCTCTGTTCATCTGTCACAAGAAGTTAGCATAGCAAACCTGGAACCACCCCCCTCTTGTTCATCTGTCCAAAAATGCAGACTTCGGGAAAACATTCCCGGATCTTATCCCCCTTCACCTAGCTATATCGTGTAGTGCCGCGTTAGAACACCCCTAACTCTCTCGAGAATTCAACATATCCTCAATAACTTCAACATGAGGCGGGGGTCCATAAGTATCCTCGACGACCATGAGAGAGGCGGTCCGCAAAGTATCATGTCTCGAAAGATAGGATGACTCATCAGACATGAGGGGGGAGGAGTCCTCGACAATCGTCTGAAACTGACTGTTATAAAACTTGTCAACTTTGCATGACGTTTGCCACTAATCCATTGCTCATATGCATATGATTCCTTGTTGTGATTAGGTCTATGTTTGCCACTAATCCATCTCTCATGGTTGTATATTGCCATGTTGTAATGTTTGCAGAAACTATGGACAGAGACTTAGAAAAAGAAGAGTTGTTGGGGGATATAATCCGCGACAGAGGTGATATCACCTTGTCGTTTCTTGACGACACCGATGGTGAGGAAGGAGATCATGATGGCTCCGGTGATCCAACAATGGAGGAGGAAGGAGATCATGACGGCTCCGGTGAGCGAACGGAGGATGGAGCCTTAACTGTTGCAAAGTCCGGCGAGGTATATATATATAAAAGTTAATTAAGCCTCTGATAACTTGATGCATTAATTGTTTTTTATGTACATATATTAATGCTTCATTCTTCTTTTAGCCCTCCGGATCAAGCCAAACTTCTGTAAGGAGACGAGGACCGAAGAAAAGGTTGCGCCATGATGAAAGGTTCACGATCACAGAAGTCGCTCGAGATGGCCAACCGATTGCTCCCAAGCGGACCAAGGACACAATTGTACATCAATGCGGAGTTGTTGTTAGGGACAACGTCTCGATCAGCATCCAAGAATGGAATAAGAAGAAGGACCCTGAAGTTTCTTATGTCCAGGATGGACTGAAAGATGATCTTTGGAACTCGCTGATGAAAATTTTTAGCCTACCGCCAGAGGAGGATCCGAATAACACAGTTATAGAGCGAAAGGTCAAGGCTTTTGCTAAGATGGCAGAACTATTCAAGAACTTGAAGAAAGATTTGAACAAAAAGTTTGTCGAGAAAGACGAGACTCCAGAATTCATTGGTCAGTATGAGAAGCTAAGAGATCACTGGCCCGCATTTGTGGCCTACAAGAAGCCGGAGAAGGGTAAGCAAAGGTCATTGACAAACAAGCAAAATGCTGCAAAGAAGAAGTATCACCATACTACGGGGTCAGGTGGCTACAGCAAAGCCTGACCTATGTGGGACAAAGCTGAGCAAGACCTGCTTGCCTAAAGGGGTCCAACCAGTGACATTGCACTGGCCAGATCGGGCAAGGACTTGGTTCTTCGGGGTTGGGGGAACTTTGGACCCATAATCAGGGAAGTGTGTTTGGACGAACGATCAACTTGCACTACCCATCATGAAGCTTGAGAAAGCAATCAAGGCAGCGCGGGAAGGGACGTTCATTCCCGACAGGGAGAAGGACGAGCTGACAGAGGCCCTCGGGAATCTTGAACACCCTAGACGAACATGAGGCACACCAGGCTTCATTCCGTGGGTGCATGGGTTTCCCGGTAGCGGTGGTTATAGAAGCCGAGAGATAAAGAAGAAAGAGGAAGCAAGCGAAATGCAGAAGATCAGTGCAAGATTAGCGAAACTATAGGAACTTGAGAGCCAGCGAGCTACCGGCCAACCATCTCAGCGGCACGAAGATCCTTCGTTTGGCACTGCCCCTAAAACTACCCCAACATCCCAGCGGAGAAGCATCATGGCTTCCATGGAGCTCGTTCAGCCCGATTTCACGGCTCCTTGCTACCCCGTGGATAGTATCATGGAGACTGAACATTGTGTGCTAATGGCAAAATGCCAGAACCTGACCTTAAAGGTGGCGGTCGGCTCTGTTTTACCTCCTCGAGCTGAGGGAACTTTCCATTGCCGTCCGATTCCACATGGCTATGATATTGTCATGGTGGATGAAATAATGGAGGGATTTGAGGGGCTGGAGCTTGACTACCCTACAGGTGAAGGGGATATTCTTCTGGAAAATTCTTTAAGGAGTACCTGTCTATGGAGAAAGGAGAACATCAAGCTTCCAAACTGGACGCCACCTCAGCAGACTCAGCCGGATGAGGCCCCTCAACAGAATCAGCTGGATGAGGCCCCTTAGCAGAGTCCTCTTCCGCCTCAGCTATCTCTGGCACGTCAGTGGACTCCGCCTCCTCCGACACGCCAGTGGACTCCGCCTCATCCTCTGCCTCCTGCGGCGCGTCCGCGGACTCCGCCTCCTCTTCCTCCGCCTCTTCTGGCGCGTCAGCGGACTCCGCCGCCTCAGCAACGGCGGAAGAGAGCCGCCGCCGCTCTGGCGGCTAGCAGTACAACAGGCGGGAAGAAATTCAAATTTGGTGCAAGCCTCAAGGCTCCTCCAAAGTTACCATATGAGAGGAATGACGAGGAAAACACAGACATCGTGGAAGCCGAAGTGCAGGCCCATTTTGAACGGAAACGTCCAACTCCGAAGGAAACAATAGATCCGGTGAAAACAAAGCGCACTCTGGATGCCCTTAAGCGACCACCACCGCCTCCGCTACAATCCAACTATGACCGCTGTATTGAAAACACATATGATGAAGCGCGGCGGTCGGGAAGTACTACTAGTGCTGCAAGACGAAGAAGTGGGAAAACAATTCCCCAGCTCGGCGAACAGGAGAAGCAATCGTGCCCCCCACTCAAGGTGTCTAGCGATATCGCTAATCATCCGGGGCTACTGCCCGGTACCACTCTTGGTGATTACGTGGGCGATAATGTATAATTTGAAACGGCTGAGGTAGTAGAGATCTCCAGATACAAGCACATGAAGCCTCTCGTCAAACCTGATCATCTTCATCTAACAACAATGATGCGAAGATTGCATGAGTGGTACTTGGAAAGCTGCAGGAAGAATGGGACCGATAGTTTGATGGTGAGAATTAAAGATGAGCACGACCTCATTGGAGTCGACTTGATGCATGTTGAATTTGTGGAATTATTTCAGTTATTCAATCAAGATGCCCTCGACAAACAACTCATGACTTGCTATAGTTTTTAAGTATTACTTCTGTAATTAAGTCTCTGGCTCAGCTCGTTCATTGCATGTATATATAATTATCCTCACTATATTATGCAGATTGAACATTGTCGAATGCAAAAGAGGACAAATCTATGACATTGGGTTCATTAGCCCAAATACCGTAAATGAATGGACGGTAGAAAATAGAGTTGAAGATACTGAGGAAAACTTGCTAAAAGTGTTCCTTCAACATCAAAACAAAAGGGAAATACTCTTTCCTTACAACTTCAAGTGAGTGTTACTGTCTTGTGCGTATTCGGTTTTGCTTACTCGAGGTTAAGTAATGTAATTGATGAGTTATGCGTGCGCAGGTTCCACTTTATTCTGCTATCCATTAAGCTTGACGGGGCAGTAGTAACTGTCTTAGACTCGAGACGTAAAGATCCCAAGGATTATGCGGACATGACTGCAATGCTCCAGAAGTAAGTTCAATCATTATCGCACCATATCAACAAATTTCGTTCATTTCCTGATATCAAGTAATCATTTTCTTTGAGTGGCAGGGTTTGGAAAAAGTTCACCGGAATGGTTCCTGGTCTGAAGAACGAGCTGCGATTTACACACCCCAAAGTAAGTAGTACTAGCTAGTTCTGCGCATGTCTAATTGATTCTAATTTCATCAATACCATTATCATGCTTGATTATCAGTTTGATTGAACTCTATTCTCGTAAAGTGCTTGTGGCAGGCAGGCGGGAATAATTTATGTGGATACTACGTTTGTGAGTTCATTCACCACTCAACCTCTGAGCGGGGCTTGTCTGACAAACAATTTGAAGTATTTAAACAATATTCACAATTTTATTTTATTACCATCAATTGTGTTGAGTTTCATTCACATATATGTATTGACCCCCTTCTTTAAATTATATCTAACAGATGCGGGTTGAACTCCTACCACATGATAAGCAATTCAAGAGGAATTGGTGGGATTCTTTCTTGACCACGTCATACGAAAAGGGAGAATACCATACGAAAATTCAATGGGAGTTTGGCGCTTGATGATGTCAGGGATGTTATATTGTATATATGTAGTAGCGCCAGATAGATATACAAAAACTTGTTGTTCGACCAAGCACGGAGAAAGAGAGGCCACTTCTCTCTATATATGTTCATGACGATGTTGTGTAATTAATGGTTCCTTCATTTTCTTACTAGCTAGCGTCAAGTTCTCTCTATATGTAGTAGCTACCGTCAACGAAGCACGGAGAAAGAGAGGTCACTTCTCTATATATGTAGTAGCTAGCTAACACAATATGAAACCCCTAAACCCTCTAAAACCCCTAAACCCCCCTTTAAAAAAACTCAGCGCCTGGGAGCTGCTGACGCATGGCTGCCTTTTAGTCCCGGTTGGTGTTACCAACCGAGACTAAAGGTCCTCCTGACTGGGCGCCCCACAGCGGCCACGTGGAGCTACTTTAGTCCCGGTTCGTAAGCCAACCGGGACCAAAAGTAACGGGCATTAGTCCCGACCGTTTTGTCCCAGTTGCAGAACCGAGACTAAAGGCCCTCTGGAACTGGGACTAGTGCCCTGTTTTCTACTAGTGTTCGGTGCCAGTGCGGAGATCGGCGACCTCACCGATGTTCTCTGGTTTGTGCGCTCGACGACGACATGGACTCATCCTCCGACTGTGACTCCGCTCCTGTCTCTAGCTCGTCGGGTTCATCGCTAGCAGTGAAGGCGGCACCTCGCTCCAGGAAGTTTGCCCTAGGGGGCAGAGGCAGGGCGGTTGCTTCGGCGTTGGACGAGCCCGGCTGGTGTCGGGTGTCTCGGCGGCGGCGCAGATCTGGTAAGTTCTCCCTCTTGTCTTCAGCTCGTGGCCTCCTTGATGCACTGCCATGCACTGGTGGGGCGGGCGTCTCTACCTTGCTCCCGCCTGGTTCGTAGGGGGTCTCGTCTTCTTCCTCCCGGCCAGGGCGCCGTCGTCGTCGGCGAGCCGTCCGGCGGGGGCTGGGCGGGCGAAGATGGGGTGTACCCTAGATCTGGTTCTGTCCTCGGACGCTAGTGGGCCCCAGGGATCGTTGGACCCTGTGGACCCTTGGCCGGTCCTGGGTGGGCCGCCCGTGGCTCCCTCCCTTGCATCAGTGTCTGACTTCCCCCTCCCTACCGTGGGCCCTGGGCTGATGATTGCGGTCACTTACCCTCTTCCCTCTGGCCCGTTTGGCCTACTCGCCCCTCATGGGTTCTGCACGCTTGGGATATTTATGGGTGAGGAAAGGATCCCTCCCCCATTTCTAGGGTTTCGGGCCTCTGCTGCTGGTCTGCGCAAGCGCCGTGCCCCCATTCGTCGCTTCCTCAGATCTACCCCTCCCCCTCCACTTCTCCTCTCGTTGGCGGAGGCCCTCGCCATGGACAAGTCCAGGGGCTCTTCGAGCTAGGCGATGTCTGGCAGCAAGCACTGCCGCGAGGATTCGCCGGCTGAGGGTGTCGATCTGCAGTACGAGGCCTCCCGCAGCTCCAAGTTGGAGGCCGACCAAGCAGCTCGCGAGCAGGTGGCTCGTGACCGTGAGGCTTTGGCGGCAGGCCCGGAATGGCTCCAACACTATGAGCGGGCACGGTCTCTCACCGGATCTGGCCCTCCTGTGTTCGAATCTGGCGATGGGGTGTCGCCGGTGGCGGATCCCTGAGAGGTGGCGGCGTCCGGTGGTGTAGCTGGCTCGACCTCGTTTGGCCCGCGCCCGCCTCCTCCTCGGGGCCCGGTGGCTCCTCCTCGCCAGCCTCCCCGCTCCTCTAGTGTTGGTTTTGGTTCCCGTCCTCCTCGGCGTAACTCCTCTGGCCCCCTCCCCAACAGTTGAAGGCGCGCCGCTTCCCTGCCTCTGACCCTGGCTCCTCCTCTAACGGGCTCGGGGATGGCATCCTCCCTCCCCCTCCACCTCCCCCACCTCGCCATGTTGCCTCTGCACCTAACCCCTCCTCCTCCCTCACATGCTTTGCATGCCACCAACCAAGCCATTTCCAATCAAGATGCTTCAATCCCCCCTTCTGCCTTATAAGTAGATCTGAAGGTCATCTTACTGTTGATTGCCAGAATCGGATCAAACCTCCTGCTTTTGTGCATTACAGGACAGGGCTCCCTGGATGCTCCTTCTTTACCCTTGACCATGAGGTGCCTTTGTTCGCTGTAGCCCCATCCCTGTCCAATGCGGCCATCATCACCGTTCAGGGCCAAAAGATCTCCCCTCAGACCTTACTGGAAGGCCTACAGATTTGGGATGATGGTGGTTGGGATTGGCAAGTGAATCAATTGTCTGAGTCTGAGTTTGCGGTGGTGTTCCCCTCCAAAGATTGCTTAAGGATGATTTCTTCATGCACTAGCTTTACCCTGCCTTACAATCGACTGGTGGTCTCTATCAAGGCTGCGGCCTATGGTGTCAAAGCGTTGGGACCGCTTTCTTAGGTCTAGGTTTTGGTTGATGATGTGCCTGCTAGTCTTCGCCCGGTCTCGTTCTTGATGGCTTTTAGTGTCCTTCTTGGCAAGCCGATTGAGGTGGATTCCGAGTCCCTGGAGAAACTTGGTCCTGCTCGCACTAAAGTCTGGTGTTCGTTGATCCAGTGTGTCTTTGTGCTGTGTGGTTGACGTGTTCCCCTCCTCTGAAGGCGCTCGTCTGCGGATGCGGGTCAAAGGGGCTGAGGCTTACCAGACCCCTCCACCTCCTCCTTCCTCTAGCTCTATGAGATCTGATAAACAAGATGATGGCTGTTCGAGTGGTCAGAATCCTAGTGGTGGCACAGATGCTCATTTCACTCAGTCCAAATGGGACGGTATGGAACCAGAGGTCCATGAGTTGTTCAAGTCGAATGCGCTAGTGGGCCCTGCTGAGAAAGAGGCGGCAGATGTACTTATGCAGGGGAGGAGGGCTTGGGTGGTGATGGCCAGGGGAAGGCTGCGGCCATAGACACTCCCATCTCTGGGGTCTGTTGCAACATGCCGGCTCGTCCCCTTTCACCTACCTTCTCTGGGATTGAAAATCTTCCTATGTCTCCTCCCTGTCCCGCTAAGGTGCCCACTAGCAAGAAGAAGGTATCTAATGTCAGGAAGTTCTCGGCCAAGAGCAGGGCATCGTCGGGCTCCAAGAAATCCATGGCGGGTCTTTGCCGGCGTCTGGACAAGGACATGGCCTCAGCTTCTGGCTCCGGGCCCATGTCGGCGTCTCCTGCGGTGTGTTCCCCCTGTTTCGTTCAGCCGCTTCCACGGCTCGCAAAGGTCGTCGGGTATGGGACTCTGGGGAGCCGGTGGCCTTGCGAGTGGAGCGTCATGCGGCGGCTAAGGATCTACCTCCCTCAGGTACGGTGCCCAGTTCTCCTCCTCCCTCCTCCCCGGTCCAGCTAGTTTTGCCTTCTTTCTCTGATGAGCATCTTATACATATTTTATCTGACGTGGGAGTCTCCCTTGAGCCTGGTTTTGGTTCGCCTTCGTCTATTCTATCCATCATATGGGCCAACGAGATGGCCCAAGAGGCCATTGCCAAGGCCAAAGAGGCTGCAGCGGCTAAAGTGGTCGCCGCTGAGCCGGTCAGGGAGGTGGTGAATGATGCTGGTTGTGGCCTATCTCGCCCCACCCCTCCAAATGGGGCCCTTCAAACCGATCTAAATCCTGCATTACCCCATGCAGGTCTAGCCTTCGCATCAAAAATCTCTCTTTCAAATGAAAGCCCTTTTCTGGAATATTAGAGGTTTCGTTGCTAGGGGGCGCCGAGATCAGATTAGGGATGTGGTACGAGGTGAGAACATCGACATATTAGGGTTGGTTGAAACTTTCAAATATTCTTTCTCCCAATGAACTCTCCGTGGTTGCGGGTATGGACAGATTTGATTGGAACTATTTGCCGGCTTCGGGTCATTCTGGAGGCATCCTAATTGGCACCAAACGGGACATGTTTGATCTTGTTGCTTTTGATCTTGGTATCTTTTGGGCTAGCACTATTGTCCATCACCGACGGCTTAATACCTTATGGAAATTATGGTAGTTTACGGCTCAACGGATCATTCCTTAACCTCTATCTTTCTTGACGAAATTTCTACTAAGATTGAGACGTGTAGTTTGCCTATTGTGGTGGGAGGGGACTTCAACCTTTTGCGCACTCCCTCTGATAAGAACAATTGTAACTTCTCTTGGCCCCTTGCTAATGTGTTTAATGGTTTCATCCGTGACTGTGCCTTGCGTGAACTCCCTCGGGTGGGAGCACGTTTTACTTGGACTAACCATCAGACCAGCCCGGTCCGGTCGGTGTTGGATCGGGTCTTCATATGTTCGAATTAGGACTCTTTATTTCCCCATGCCTCCTTGAAAGCTAAAGCGATTGTTGGTTCGGACCACGCACCCCTAATTCTAGATGCTGGCCTTGATCATACCGCGGTGTCTTCTCGCTTCCAATTCGATGCTTCATGGCTTTTAGTTGATGGATTCACAGACTTGTTGGCTAACAAGATATCAGGTCTGCTTTCATCTTATCAGCGTTCTTTTGGTCCCATGGATGACTGGCATAAGTGTTCTTACGCAATCCGCAAGTTTCTCCGGGGATGGTCTCGTAACAGAGCCACGAAGGCCCGCCGGGAGAAAATTTCCTTAGAGGCCTAGATTGCTGGTTTGGACCTCGTGGCTGACGGGGCTGGCCTCTCGGAGGGGGAGTAGTCAATCTGTTACGACCTTGAAGCCGCGCTGATGCAGCTACATCAGCAGGTGGAGTTTATTGGCGTCAGTGTGGTACCCTGAACTGAACACTTAAAGGTGACTCCGCCACTGCCTACTTCTTTGCCATCACCAATGGTAGAAGGAGAAGATGTTCTATTAACAGCCTTCTCATCAATGGACTCAGGACTTGGACCAATGTCTTATTATGTCTCATGTAGTGGATTTCTTCTCCTCCCTCCTGTGTGCTAAGCAGGAGTTAGGGCTTTCCATTTCCCCCTCCCTGTGGGACTCCCCGTATATGATTTCGAACACTGAGAATGATGCCTTAATGCTACCTCTGTCTGATGCTGAGATCGGGATGTCATTAACTCTGCTAACCCTAATGCTACCTCAGGACCTAATGGCTATTCCATCCCTTTCTTCAAGAAGTTTTGCCCGCAACTACGCCTACTGCTGTGTAAGATTATTCAAGGCTTCTGTCTGGGGACAGTTGATATCTCTCGCCTCAACTACGCTATCATCACCCTTATTCCTAAAGTAAAAGGGGCTGTGTTGATTTCCCAGCTTAGGCCGATCGCTCTCATTAATAATTTTGCTAAGTTCCCGGGTGAAGGGTTTGCTACCCGTTTATCTCCCATAGCCCACAGAACTATTAGCCCTTTCCGATCGGCGTTTATCAAAGGACGTTTCATTCTAGACGGGATTCTTTGCTTACATGAGATCATTCATGACATCAAAGTTCGTAAATATAAGGCGGTGATTTTCAAACTGGACTTTGAAAAAATGTATGACTCAGTCAGCTGGCCGTTCCTTAGGAGGGTCCTTCTGGCCAAAGGCTTCCATGGGGCTTACGTTCACAGGATCATGCAACTGGTCTTAGGGGACTACACTGCGGTTTCTGTTAATGGTCAGGTCAGTAACTTCTTCGCCAATGGCAGGGGCCTTCGGCAAGGTGACCCTGCATCTCCTATCTTGCTTAATTTTGTTGCGGACGCTCTGTCTCGTATCCTCTCCAGGGCTGCTTCTTACGGACACATCTCTCCAGTTATTTCCCACCTTATTCCAGATGGGGTTACGCACCTTCTGTATGCGGATGATACTACCATTATGGTAGAATTAAATGAATCTTGCATCGCCCACCTTAAGTTCATTCTACTTTGTTTCAAAGTCTTGTCGGGCCTCAAAATTAATTTCTCCAAGAGTGAGGTCATGGTCACTGGTGTTGATGACACGAAGGCCTTAAGGGTGTCCCACCTTCTCAATTGTAGCATGGGATCCTTCCCTTTCAAATACTTGGGCCTCTCGATCTCCCCGGACAAGTTATATGCCAAAGAGTTTGCCCCTGCTGTCGCTAAGGTTGGTAATAGGGTGCTCCCTTGGAGGGGCAGATATAATACGAGTGTTGGGAAAGTGGCACTGATTAATGCTTGCTTGTCTTCCTTACCAATGTTTATCATGGGCTTCTACTTATTATCTGCTGGCACGCACGCCGGGTTTAGTAAACATCGGGTGTGCTTTCTTTTGGAATGCGACAGATAATAGACACAAGTACAGACTTGTTAGGTGGAAACTATTGTGTAGACCCAAAAACCTCGGAGGGTTGGGCATTATCAACACTGCTATTATGAATAAATTGTTGGAAATATGCCCTAGAGGCAATAATAAAAAGGTTATTATTATATTTCCTTGTTCATGATAATTGTCTATTGTTCATGCTATAATTGTGTTATCCGGAAATCGTAATACATGTGTGAATACATAGACCACAACATGTCCCTAGTGAGCCTCTAGTTGACTAGCTCGTTGACCAATAGATGGTTACGGTTTCCTAACCATGGACATAGGATGTCATTGATAACGGGATCACATCATTAGGATAATGATGTGATGGACAAGACCCAATCCTAAGCATAGCACAAGATCGTGTAGTTAAATGCGCTAAAGCTTTTCTAATGTCAAGTATCCTTTCCTTAGACCATGAGATTGTGCAACTCCGGATACCATAAGGGTACTTTGGGTGTGCCAAACGTCCTGGCAATAATCGGGTGGCTATAAAGGTACACTACGGGTATCCCTGAAAGTATCTGTTGGGTTGGCACGAATCAAGACTGGGATTTGTCACTCCATATGACGGAGAGGTATCTCTGGGCCCACTCGGTAGGACATCTTCATAATGAGCTCAATGTGATCAAGGAGTTGTTCACGAGATGATGTGTTACGGGAACGAGTAAAGAGACTTGCCGTAACGAGATTGAACAAGGTATCGGTATACCGGCAATCAAATCTCGGGCAAGTATCGTACCGATAGACAAAGGGAATTGTATATGGGATTGATTGAATCCTCGACATCGTGGTTCATCCGATGAGATTATCGTGGAGCATGTGGGAGCCAACATGGGTATCCAGATCCGGCTGTTGGTTATTGAACGGAGAGTTGTCTCGGTCATGTCTACGTGTCTCCCGAACCCGTAGGGTCTACACACTTAAGGTTCAGTGACGCTAGAGTTTTAGAGATATTAGTATGCGGTTAACCTAAAGTTGTTCGGAGTCCCGGATGAGATCCCGGATGTCACGAGGAGTTCCGGAGGTAAAGATTTATATATAGGAAGTCTAGTTTCGGCCACCGGGAGAGTTTGGGGTCACGGTATTGTTGGGACCACCGAAGGTCCGGGGTCCACCGGTGGGGCCACCTATCCGGAGGGCCCCATGGGCTGAAGTGGCGTGGGAACCAGCCTGGTGGGCTGGTGCGCCCCACCCAAGGGCCCAAGGCGCCTAGGGTTGGAAACCCTAGGGGCCGTTGCCGAGGGCATCGCCCTGGTTGGAAACCCTAAGAGGCCGTTGCCCCGAGGCCGCCGCCCGGGACCGCCGCCTCTAGATGGGATCTCCAAGGGGCATCGCCCCTAGCCCCTATATATAGTGGAGGGAGGAGGCAGCCGCACCCTAAGCCCTGGCGCCTCCCTCTCCCTCCTGTGACACCTCTTCCTCCTCCAGTAGCGCTTGGCGAAGCCCTGCTGGAATCCCGCTGCTTCCACCACCACGCCGTCGTGCTGTTGGATCTCTATCAACTTCTCCTCCCCCTTGCTGGATCAAGAAGGAGGAGACGTCTCCGCTCCGTACGTGTGTTGAACGCGGAGGTGCCATCCGTTCGGCGCTAGGATCATCGGTGATTTGGATCACGACGAGTACGACTCCATCAATCCCGTTCTCTTGAACGCTTCCGCTCACGATCTACAAGGGTATGTAGATGCACTCCTCTCTCTCTCTCTCTCTCTCTCTCTCTCTCGTTGCTAGATGACTCCATAGATTGATCTTGGTGATGCGTAGAAAATTTTAAATTTCTGCTACGATCCCCAACAGTGGCATCATGAGCTAGGTCTATGCGTAGTTTCTATGCACGAGTAGAACACAAGTTGTTGTGGGCGTCGATTTTGTCAATTTACTTACCATTACTAGTCTTATCTTGATCCGGCGGCATCGTGGGATGAAGCGGCCCGGACCGACCTTACACGTACACTTACATGAGACAGGTTCCACCGACTGACATGCACTAGTTGCATAAGGTGGCTAGCGGGTGTCTGTCTCTCCTACTTTAGTCGGATCACATTCGATGAAAAGGGTCCTTATGAAGGGTAAATAGAAATTGGCATATCACGTTGTGGTTTTGGCGTAGGTAAGAAACGTTCTTGCTAAGAAACCTATAGCAGCCACGTAAAAATTTGCAATAACAATTAGAGGACGTCTAACTTGTTTTTGCAGCATATGCCGTGTGATGTGATATGGCCAAAAGGATGTGATGAATGATATATGTGATGTATGAGATTGATCATGTTCTTGTAATAGGAATCATGACTTTCATGTCGATGAGTATGACAACCGGCAGGAGCCATAGGAGTTGTCTTAATTTATTTATGACCTGCGTGTCAACATAAATGTCATGTAATTACTTTACTTTATTGCTAAACCATTAGCCATAGTAGTAGAAGTAATAGTTGACGAGACAACTTCATGAAGACACGATGATGCAGATCATGATGATGGAGATCATGGTGTCAAGTCGGTGAAGATGATGATCATGGCGCCCCGAAGATGGAGATCAAAAGGAGCAAAATGATATTGGCCATATCATGTCACTATTTGATTGCATGTGATGTTTATCATGTTTTTACATCTTATTTGCTTAGAATGACGGTAGCATAAATAAGATGATCCCTCATTAAAATATCAAGAATTGTGTTCCCCCTAAATGTGCACCGTTGCTAAGGTCCGTTGTTCCGAAGCACCACGTGATGATCGAGTGTGATAGGTTCTAACGTTCGCATACAACGGGTGTAAGCCAGATTTACACACGCAATACACTTAGGTTGACTTGACGAGCCTAGCATGTACATACATGGCCTCGGAACACGGAAGACCAAAAGGTCGAACATGAGTCGTATAGAAGATACGATCAACATGAAGATGTTCACCGATGATGACTAGTCCGTCTCACGTGATGATCAGACACGGCCTAGTTGACTCGGATCATGTATCACTTAGATGACTAGAGGGATGTCTATCTGAGTGGGAGTTCATTAAATAATTTGATTAGATGAACTTAATTATCACGAACATAGTCTAAAACTTTGCAATATGTCTTGTAGATCAAATGGCCCACGCTAATGTTGCCCTCAACTTCAACGCGTTCCTAGAGAAAACCAAGCTGAAAGACGATGGTAGCAACTACGGATCGGGTCCGTAACTCGAGATTATCCTCATGGCTGCCAAGAAAGCATATGTCCTTGATGCGCCGCTAGGTGAAGCACCTGTTTTCCCAAAGCAACTCAAGCCGTTATGAGCGCTGGCGGTCGGGTAGTGATGATTACTCCTGGTTCGGGCGGCATGCTTTACGACTTAGAACCGGGCTCCAAAAGCGTTTTGAGCAGCACGGAGCATATGAGATGTTCCAAGAGCTGAAAATGGTTTTCCAAGCTCATGCCCGGTCGAGAGATATGAAGTCTCCGACAAGTTCTACGGTTGTAAGATGGAGGAGAATAGTTACGTCGTGAGCACATACTCAAAATGTGCAGGTTGCACAACCGCTTATCTCACCGGGAGTTAATATCCCGGATGATGCGGTCATTGTGAGAATCCTTGATTGCTCCCACCTGGCTACAAGAGCTTTGTGATGAACTTCAATATCGTGGGGATGGAAAAGACCATTCTCGAGGTATATTCAATGCTGAGATCGCGGAGGTGGAGATCAAAAGGAACATCAAGTGTTGATGGTGAATAAAACCACTAAGTTCAAGAAAGGCAAGGGTAAGAAGAACTTCAAGAAGGACGACAAGGGAGTTGCCGCGCCTGATAAGCCAGTTGCCGGGAAGAAGCCAAAGCATGGACCCAAGCCTGAGACTGAGTGCTTTTATTGCAAGGGAAACGATCACTGGAAGCGGAACTTCCCCAAGTACTTAGCGGATAAGAAGGCCGACAATACCAAAGGTATATGTGATATACATGTTATTGATGTGTACCTAACCAACGCTCGTAGTAGCTCCTGGGTATTTGATACCGGTGCGGTTGCTCATATTTGTAACTCAAAACAGGAGTTGCGGAATAAGCGGAGACTGACAAAGGACGAGGTGACGATGCGCGTCGGTAATGGTTCCAAGGTCGATGTGATCGCCGTCGGCACGCTACCTCTACATTTACCTACGGGATTAGTTTTAAACCTCAATAATTGTTATTTAGTACCAACTTTGAGCATGAACATTGTATCTGGATCTCGTTTAATGCGAGATGGCTACTCATTTAAATCTGAGAATAATGGTTGTTCTATTTATAAGAGAGACATGTTTTATGGTCATTGTCGGTGTCAAAACCGGCGGATCTCGGGTAGGGGGTCCTGAACTGTGCGTCTAGGCGGATGGTAACAGGAGACAAGGGACACGATGTTTACCCAGGTTCGGGCCCTCTTGATGGAGGTAAAACCCACGCCTGCTTGATTGATATTGATATTGTGGATGTTTACAAGAGTGGATCTACCACGAGATCAAGTAGGCTAAACCCTAGAAGCTAGCCTATGGTATGATTGTAAGGGTTGTTGTGATTGTAGTCCTACGGACTAAAGCCATCCGGTTTATATAGACACCGGAGAGGGCTAGGGTTACATAGAGTCGGTTACAATGGTAGGAGATCTACATATCCGTATCGCCAAGCTTGCCTTCCACACCAAGGAAAGTCCCATCCGGACACGGGGTGAAGTCTTCAATCTTGTATCTTCATAGTCTTGGAGTCCGGTCGATGATGATAGTCCGGCAAATGATAGTTCGGCTGATGATGGTAGTTCGGCTATCCGGACACCCCCTAATCCAGGACTCCCTCAGTAGCCCCTGAACCAGGCTTCAATGACAATAAGTCCGGTGTGTATATTGCTTGGCATTGCAAGGCGGGTTCCTCCTCCAAATGATAGAAGATTGTGAACACCAGGATAGTGTCCAGCTCTGCAAAATAAATTCCACATTCCACCGTAAAGAGAATAACAATATATACACAAGTTCAATCTGCTGACGTTTTCCGTGGCATGACGTCACACCACTACCAAGCCATTACTCGAATTGTTTTTTACTTTACCACCTCAAGCGCATTTAGCGAAGCGGTTTCCTTGGCACGTCTTGTCGAGCGAGATCGTGTTTCCCCTTAATCCGGATTCTCATCAATACGGCGTGGGTAACCCAACCGCGCCTGTTATCGCCACCCTCTATCGGCGAGTCCCAAGCGGTCATGGAGGCGGCTCTTGGTATTCTCCTCTTTATAACGGGACCAAGGCTCGTTTCTTTTTCTTCAATCCACCATCGAATCTTCTCCACGCTCCAAGTTCCAGCACCTAGAGCTCCAGATTCGAGCACTTTCGGACCTTCAACGATGTCCGGTTCCGACCTCCAGGGCCGGTGGATGCCCTCCTCCGTCACGGAGGAGGGCGTGCTAAAGCTGCGGAGGCCAAGTACTGTCTTACGAGATTTCGCAGGTTGTTGCTGCCGAAGGGCAGGCCATCCCCATCCCCGAGCCCGGCGAGTATGTCGTTTAAGTATCCCACCTTCGCCGGGTTTAGGCTTCCGATGGATCCTTTTGTGAGAGGGCTCATGTTTTATTATGGGTTGGAATTCCACGATTTGGCTCCGAGTCCATCCTCCATATCTCGCATTTATTGTCATCTGCGAAGCCTTCCTCCGCGTCACCCCTCACTTCGCCTGTGGTGAAGACCTTCAATCTTGGCGCCGAAGATGATCGGGGCGTCAGCGGAGTGTGGCGGGCGGCCATAAGTAGGAGGGCCGATGCCCGTGGTGTGGCTCCTTCCAAGAGGAGCTCGGCCTGTGGCAGCAAGAGTGGTTCTATATTACCGTTCGAGGGGTCGCAGACAAAGCCGCCACCCTATTCCGCTGGGACCTCCACGACGATTGATGTCGTGGGTCAACCAGGAGCTCAGCTGGGGCCGTCAAAGGGCGTGCCCCTCTTGCGAGGCGGATTCGAGATCTCCTAACGAGGGAGATCGACATGGTGGTGGTGATGTAGTTTATGCTAATTAGGCGTCTCCTGCCTGCAAACGCCGTCCTCTCCGGCTATGGGAGTTCAATCCGAGGGCCCACGGATTCTTCAACACTTCATGGGTATGACACCCCGGAGATGTATAACTTATTCTTGGATCGCAAGAGGTGCGTCAAGGAATTGACCGAGGATGCTGGACTAAGCTGCAATCGCCTGAATACTCAAGTAAGTAGTTCCAAGTCCGGACATACCGTTTGTTTGCCTTTCGATGATCCGCCTTATGACCGATCTCCTCCTACACAGGAGTGGATAGCGGAAGCAAATTATCTGGTGTCCGGCCCCCCCCCGAGACCGTGCGGATCCGTGCTGGTCCGGATGCTTGAGGTTGCGCCGGAGGAAGGCGAAGGGGAAAGCAGGAAAGCTACTGCCTCCTAAGGAGGCTCTTGAACGAGGGGATCGAGAATCCCTCCTACCAAGGGGAGAAGAGGACTGCCTCCGAGGACCTGGGAAAAAGCCCCTAAGCGGGGAAGAAATCTTTGCGGAGGGTCTGCGTCCGGGAGGCCACGCCGCACAATCTCCCTTAATGAGCCAGCCCTCCAACGAGCCGTAAGTAGAAAGAAAGGAGTTTTATAATAAGGGACATCCCTATTTGTGCTTCGAGGATAACTAAAGTTTTACCTTGTAGTTCGGATCTCCGTCCTTCGCAGATGAGCTCGTCTTGGGGACCTTCGTCCGGAGATGATAGAGGCGAGACGCCTCCGTCCGGGCGCCGTCGGATAGGCGGACGAGCTGAAGTGTCATCACGGAGGAGCCCGGGTTTGGCAAAGCCGGATAGTTCGGCGCCAACTGGTGTACGGCTAAAGGATCTGCTTGAGAAGGCGTCTATCTCAGAAGATCAGCACGCATTGATGAGCATGGTGATTGAAAGGATTTCATCCGCCGAAGGCGGGTTGTACGACGCCGTCAGGAGTTTACTGGCGGGGTTTGAGGTACGTAAAAATGACACACCTTGTAACAGTTTTGCATATAGAATGCGCCCTGTATAGATAGTCGCCCCTGAGACTCGGTAGGTTGTCGATATCGACAGCTTGCCGAGGATCAAAATCGCAGGTTTAAGTTCCCGTCGTGCCAATGCAGGTGGCGGGTCGTCCGGGGGCCAGCCGGACTGATGGAGTTGCTGAACTAAAGTGGCAACTCGATGTTGCGGATGCGGACATCACGCTGATCAACAGCGACTTGATGAGTCGCAAGGTAAGTGTATCGCGCGGTCACTAGGTAAGGGAGCGAAGCCAACTCCTTACAATATGTCGTGAAATGCGAGATAGTGCCGCTGCGTGGAGAGTCTTGGGCGAACTTGCTCAAGCCAAGGCGCAGGCGGAGGAGAATGCGGCGACCTCGAGGCGGCCGAGGAGTTAGCGGCGAAAGGACCGCACACTTGCGGAGCGAGGAAGAGATAGCGAAATGGCCGTGAAGTTAAAAGAGGCTACTGACCGCAATGAGGCTCTTGGGAAGGAGCGCCTAAGCGGGCAAGAGGACCTGCGGAGGGCCACCGAAGTTAAGAATGCCCGCTCTGCAATGCGGGCTATGAAGGAAGAGCTGCGCCAGGCCGGGGAGATTGTAGCTGGCAAGCCTTTTCTGCTGCGCCGAAGGTTCACGGATCCAAAGTATGCTCAGCTGGGCCAATTGTGGTGTCCGGAGGACCCTTATATGGACTTAGCAGCGAGTGCGGCGGATGCCGTTGTGCATTTTCGAAGCCAGAAGGATCACCAGACGGAAGAGCTGTTTTGGTCTCAATTCCATAGTCCGGAGCGTTTACTTCCGCTGACCGATCGCTTGGCTGAGTGGGCTGAGCTAAATAGGTTGTCTGGGCTTGCTATGACGGATATAGTGACTCATATCCGGCCGGATAGACCCCAGCCGAAGAGTTACTTTGGCTTATTGCAGCAATTTCTTGGGGCGGTGCCGCATATCAAGGCGATGAAGCGGTCGGCCTGCATAGAGGGTGCGTGGATGGCGCTCGCCCGTGTGAAGACACATTGGACAGAGATGCATGCCACCGCTGTTGCGACCCCGGGTTCGGATGATAGCCGGTTACCCGCCGAGCACTATTTTGGCGAAATGCAGCGTGGTGCTCGTGTAATAGAGTCACGAGTGCTCAAAAATGTTACGCTTGAATGAGCGCTTATATGATGTAAAAGCGATATTTATGATGTAAGCGCCTTTTATACTTGTGCGTTCAAGTAATAGAATATCTCCTATGCGTCCGTTCATGTATACGTGTGTATAACACGAAAGATGGCGTCGTCGGCTTCAGCCCCCACGCACAAGGTGCGGGGTGTTCATAAAAAATAGCGTTTTCACACTTAATCCGGACGCCTCGGTCTGTAAAGGAGGTGGTAGCGTAGCAAGCGAGGCAACCGGACTATAATGCTTTATCACTTTCACTTAGCCATGGAGTTCGAGGGTGGGGCTACGACATAGCCCTCGAGGGCACCGCGCTCTCCGAATTCGGGCGCCGTATGTGCTGGCCGAAAGCGGCCCTTCGTCAAAGCGGAGGAATCCTAAACATTCCCAAGGTCGATCGAGTGGTTGACCAGTCTCTCGCTGTATCATGATAGTCAGTTTTGGCTTTCTCTCTTGAGGTGCTCGCCAAATTAGCTGGGGCACAATCGCAGATAGTTCTCCGGAGCCGCGTTAGCCGATGATACGGAACGTAAGGCAGCAAAACACGGAGCAGGCAAACCCAACATTTGACCAAAGACATGATTCGGAGCTGATGCATATAAGGCCTAACTCGAGACGCGAACACTCCCGAAGGTGTTCGGTCTTTATAATAGCGGCAAAACAAAGCCCTAAGCCCCTTGTGTCTGTGTACGGCAGGTTCTTACAGCGTGGCCGATGCCAAAACGCCGATCTCCACTCTGGTTATAATGATAAACCAGGGATTATAGCAACAAGAGACAGTAAGAAAGGTTTACGAGGGTCTTAGTCTGAAAAGAGTCCTTACAGCGGGTCCCTCTTGCGTCTGCGCCTGTGTCTCCGCGCAGCCGTATCTGGGACGGGTGTGCACGATGTTCATCTGAAAAAGAGAAGAACTTGGTTGGAAAAGAAATCGATGCGAGAAAGTGCATAAAAATTGAAATATAGATTAAGAAAGCTGAGCCTATGCTAGCTCATTATGGCTTATATGTGCAAACCCTTGTGAAGGGGTGTGCGGCTTGGTAGCCCTAGCTTATTTATTCGGACTCGCCCAGCCGTGTCCGGGTCTCAAAGCGACCTTATGATGAAATGATGCCACGTGGACCGGGCATTTTAAGCGTAAGAGACGCGTAATGTGGTATTGCATTGAAGCGGACGAGCTTCCGTCCCAGTGGTGCTTGATGGCTACTTTTAAATGGGGCGACATGAAAGGTTAGCTTTTCGTCGGAAGTTGTCGGTGACCCAACACAACTTCTAGTAATAATGAAACTGCACTGGCGTAAGGGCCTCGCGCCACTCCTTTGAAGGAAGTGCGGCTATGCGAATTGTAATAGGGTCTATCCCCACTTGCGGATTGTGTCCGGATATAGCAGGTTTAAGTCACCGCCGCCGTCCATCAAAACCTGCGTTAATTGCAGTCCGTCTATTATGGGATCCGATATCAGGGCAGTCTATCCTGCGCTCCGGATACTACTGGACTAATCCAGATGGTCGAAAGTGATTGGTTTTGACATCCAATCTTGGTCCACTGGGGTGGATCGTCCGACACTTGTCTTGGCGGGTGCCGTATTGGCTTTCCGTGTTATCACGTGAAGCAAGTTTACTGTTTTGACTTCTCGAGGGAAAGTCTTTTGACTTCCGGTGCTCTGCTGGTGGGGTTCGTCATCGTCCTCGCTTGGCGTGATCGAGGCCTTGTGTCCGGCGTTAAGTCTGCGGACTGTTTAAAAAACCAACAATTTCGGTTGGTATGGTTTGCGTGCCTTCCGGGTCTTGTGGATTTGACATATCCGATCTAAAATTTTGTTTAAATTTGATAGCTCGTCTCTGTTGTCCTTAAGAGGCCGTGTTTTATTGTTTGGCCGCGAGCTTTTGAATCCGGCGTTGACCGCCGTGCCTCGTGGGCTTTTTCTTTATTCCGCGCTGATCTTTCCTGCGCCGTGACTTTCCGTTTCCATCTCTGATCTCGGATGTACTCGGGTCGCCGGTGCTGCATCTTGCTAGCCAGCTGTCCTCTCCTGCGCAAAAGCGTGTCATGAGGCTTGTTAGCGCGGCCATTGTTCTAGGCTTCTCTTGGCCGAGGTGTCTGGCAAGCCATTTGTCTCGGACGTTGTGCTTAAAAGCTGCTAAGGCTTCCGCGTCCGGACAGTCGACTATTTGGTTCTTTTGGTAAGGAACCTGTTCCGAATTCTGCTACCGACTCTCCGGGCTGTTGGGTTGTATGACTCGGATCGTCAAGATCCGGAGGGCGGACATAAGTCCCTTGAAAATTTTCTCTAACGCGTCCTCAAGCTCTTCCCAACTTCCAACAGTGTTCTTGGGAAGCTTTTGAGCCAATGCCGAGCTGGCCCTTTGAGCTTGAGGGTAGGTATTTTATGGCGTGGAGATCATCTCCTCTAGCCATGTGTATGTGTAGTATGTAGTCTTCTATCCGGACTCCGGAGTGCATTGTGCCGTCGTATGCCTCTATGTTTATGGGTTTAAACCTGCTGGAAATTCATGATCCGGCACCTCATCAGTGAAACATATAGCGGGTGTGCGGTGCTCTGTATTTGGGTGTGCCGCTGTCTTGAACACTTGTCGTGGTGTGTTACTTCACAGGGTCCTCTTTTTGACCCGTAGATGGACCTAGTTGGGCCGTCCGTTTTCCCGGATTATAATTCGCTTGTGTGCAGCCCCGCTTGTCGCTTTGGGCACATCATCGGCCGTCTATCCGCCAGCGGCCTCTTTATTTTTGATTGTGGAGGCTTTATGGCTTCCTCGTCAAATTCTGGCAGCAACTTGCGCCGGGTAGCTCTTAGTCGATGGCCATTGCCATATTTGTTCTGCGGTCTTGAATACTTTGCTCCACTTCATTACGGCGTGTCTTACGCTGTTTTGAGCTTCCGTTTCGCCTTCTTCAAACTTCTTGCAGTGGCGGCGAGTTTTTGTGCATGTTCTTATGCTCGGTGTTGTGTCCGGACTGTTGATTGCTCCGTGAAGGGTTGATTATCCGCTCATCCGCTGGTTTGCCCTGCTCTATCGCTGGGTCTTTAGGAAGGCTGCTTTGATCGAGGCGGGACTTAGGGCGGCGTCTCGTCGCCGCTTTTGATTCTTTATCGGCGAGATTATCCTCGGCGCGTCCGTTGTTCCTCGTTATCGCTTCCTTGGGTATCCACCATGTATATGTCGTATGACGAGGTGGTCTTCGGTGTCTGTAGGCCTTGGTTCTTAGTAGTCTCCGGCATCGTCGTCCATACCGTCGATGTCTTGAGTCGTAGTCAAGCACGTCGGTTAAATCGTCGGCGGTGGCTCTGAAGTGGGTGGTGGGTGGGATCTGAATTTCTTCGTCGTCCGCATCCCAACCGCCCTGGTCGTAGTTCGGCAGGGCTCTCCGGATAGCGAGATGCTTCAATGAATTTATGATATCGCGAAGGGCGAAGTCTGAAAAGATGTCCGATGGTGAATTCCATGATCGCGCCCAATCGGGTTCGATTGGTGGGCGCGAGGAGGTTGAGTCCGCGGAGAGTCCGGCACCTCGGAGTCATAAGCTTTATGCGGGACAAGGTAAGTGTTGGCTCCATCGCCGTAGGAGTTGCAGCTCTCGGCGGTGTCAGCCATCCGTCCTCGATCCGGCGATCGGCTCCGGACTATGAGTCGAGCGGATTCGTGTGCGGCCTCAAAGTGCTGTCCGTGGCGAGTTAGGTCATGCCCATCGTGACAGCGCGGCACGCTTCGGCTGTGGCTCAGATCCATCGAAGATCAAGTCCCGCGGATATCGGCCGTGAAGTTTAGGCTTCAAACCTGACTCGACGGCCGGGCGTAGCTTCGATCTGCTCGAGATGGCCAAGTGGGTTGGCCGCGATGCGCGGCCGCCCGAATCACGAAGATCTGTCCGGGGAGAAATGTCTCGCCCAGGACTACGTCGTTGTTGATTGAAGAGGCCATCAAGCCTATCGGTGACGACATAGAGGAACTCTCAATGAAAGCACCATTGTCGGTGTCAAAACCGGCGGATCTCGGGTAGGGGGTCCCGGCTGTGCGTCTAGGCGGATGGTAACAGGAGACAAGGGACACGATGTTTACCTGAGTTGGGCCCTCTTGATGGAGGTAAAACCCTACGTCCTGCTTGATTGATATTGATATTGTGGATGTTTACAAGAGTGGATCTACCATGAGATCAAGGAGGCTAAACCCTAGAAGCTAGCCTATGGTATGATTGTAAGGGTTGTTGTGATTGTAGTCCTACGGACTAAAGCCATCCGGTTTATATAGACACCGGAGAGGGCTAGGGTTACATAGAGTCGGTTACAATGGTAGGAGATCTACATATCCGTATTGCCAAGCTTGCCTTCCACGCCAAGGAAAGTCCCATCCGGAAATGGGGTGAAGTCTTCAATCTTGTATCTTCATAGTCTTGGAGTCCGGTCGATGATGATAGTCCGGCAAATGATAGTTCGGCTGATGATGGTAGTCCGGCTATCCGGACACCCCCTAATCCAGGACTCCCTCAGTCATGCCCCACTGGTCAATGGTTTATTCTTATTGAATCTCGAACATGATTTTACACATATTCATAGTGTGAATGCCAAAAGATGTAAGGTTGATAATGATAGTCCCACATACTTGTGGCACTGCCGCCTTGGTCACATTGGTGTCAAACGCATGAAGAAACTCCATGCAGATGGACTTTTGGAGTCTCTTGATTATGAATCATTTGAGACGTGCGAACCATGCCTCATGGGCAAAATGACCAAGACTCCATTCTCCGGAACAATGGAGCGAGCAACCAACTTATTGGAAATCATACATACTGATGTGTGCGGTTCAATGAGCGTTGAGGCTCGCGGTGGTTATCGTTATGTTCTCACCCTCACTGATGACTTAAGTAGATATGGATATGTCTACTTAATGAAACACAAGTCTGAGACCTTTGAAAAGTTCAAGGAATTTCAGTGTGAGGTTGAGAATCAACATGACAGGAAAATCAAGTTCTGACGATCAGATCGTGGGGGAGAATATTTGAGTCACGAATTTGGCACGCACTTAAGGAAATGTGGAATTGTTTCACAACTCACGCCACTTGGAACACCTCAGCATAACGGTGTGTCCGAACGTCGTAATCGCACTCTATTGGATATGGTGCGATCTATGATGTCTCTTACCGGTCTACCGCTATCATTTTGGGGTTATGCTATAGAGACTGCCGCATTCACTTTAAATAGGGCTCCGTCGAAATCCGTTGAAACGACACCGTATGAATTGTGGTTTGGGAAGAAACCTAAGTTGTCGTTTCTGAAAGTTTGGGGATGCGATGCTTATGTCAAGAAACTTCAACCTGAAAAGCTCGACCCCAAATCGGAAAAATGCGTCTTCATAGGATACCCTAAGGAAACTATTGGGTATACCTTCTACCTCAGATCCGAAGGCACGATCTTTGTTGCCAAGAATGGATCCTTTCTAGAGAAAGAGTTTCTCTCGAAAGAAGAAAGTGGGAGGAAAGTGGAACTTGATGAAGTATTGCCTCTTGAACCGGAGAGTAGCGCAGCTCAAGAAAATGTTACTGTGGTGCCTGCACCAACTAGAGAGGAAGTTAATGATGATGATGAAACTTCAGATCAAGTTGCTACTGAACTTCGTAGGTCCACAAGGACACGTTCCGCACCTGAGTGGTACGGCAACCCTGTCACGGAAATCATCTTTGTTAGACAATGGTGAACCTTGAACTATGAAGAAGCGATGGCGGGCCGGATTCCGACAAATGGCTTGAAGCCATGAAATCCGAGATAGGATCCATGTATGAAAACGAAGTATGGACTTTGACACACTTGCCCGATGATCGGCGAGCCATAGAAAAAAAATGGATCTTTAAGAAGAAGACATATGCGGATGGTAATGTAACCATCTATAAGGCTCGGCTTGTCGCTAAGGGTTATCGACAAGTTCAAGGGGTTGACTACGATGAGACCTTCTCACCCGTAGCGAAGCTGAAGTCTGTCCGAATCATGTTATCAATTGCCGCATTCTATGATTATGAGATATGGCAAATGGACGTCAAAACGACATTCCTTAATGGTTTCGTTAAGGAAGAATTGTATATGATGCAGCCGGAAGGTTTTGTCGATCCTAAGAATGCTGACAAGGTATGCAAGCTCCAACGCTCGATCTATGGGCTGGTGCAAGCATCTCGGAGTTGGAACATTCGTTTTGATGAGATGTTCAAAGCGTTTGGGTTTACGCAAATTTATGGAGAAGCCTGTGTTTACAAGAAAGTGAGTGGGAGCTCTGTAGAATTTCTCATATTATATGTGGATGACATACTATTGATGGGAAATGATATAGAACTCTTGGAAAGCATAAAGGCCTACTTGAATAAGTGTTTTTCAATGAAGGACCTTGGAGAAGCTGCTTACATATTAGGCATCAAGATCTATAGAGATAGATCGAGACGCCTCATTGGTCTTTCACAAAGCACATACCTTGACAAGATATTGAAGAAGTTCAATATGGATCAGTCCAAGAAGGGGTTCTTCCCTGTATTAATTACAAGGTGTGAGATTGAGCACGGCTCAATGCCCGACCACGGCAGAAGATAGAGAAAAGATGAGTGTCATCCCCTATGCCTCGGCCATAGGGTCTATTATGTATGCTATGTTATGTACCAGACCTGATGTAAACCTTGCCGTAAGTTTGGTAGGAAGGTACCAAAGTAATCCCGGCATGGAACACTGGGCAGCGGTCAAGAATATCCTGAAGTACCTGAAAAGGACTAAGGATATGTTTCTCGTTTATGGAGGTGACGAAGAGCTCGTCGTAAAGGGTTACGTCGATGCTAGCTTTGACACAGATCTGGATGACTTCAAGTCACAAACCGGATACGTGTATATTTTGAATGGTGGGGCAGTCAGCTGGTGCAGTTGCAAGCAAAGCGTCGTGGTGGGATCTACATGTGAAGTAGAGTACATGGCAGCCTCGGAGGCAGCACATGAAGCAGTCTGGATGAAGGAGTTCATCACCGACCTAGGAGTTATTCCCAATGCGTCGGGCCCAATGACTCTCTTCGTGACAACACTGGAGCTATTGCCCTTGCCAAGGAGCCAGGTTTCACAAGAAGACCGAGCATATCAAGCGTCGCTTCAACTCCATTCGTGAAAATGTTCAAGATGGAGACATAGAGATTTGTAAAGTGCATACGGACCTGAATGTCGCAGATCCGTTGACTAAACCTCTTCCACGTGCAAAGCATGATCAACACCAGAACTCTATGGGTGTTTGATTCATTACAATGTAACTAGGTTATTGACTCTAGTGCAAGTGGGTGACTATTGGAAATATGCCCTAGAGGCAATAATAAAAAGGTTATTATTATATTTCCTTGTTCATGATAATTGTCTATTGTTCATGCTATAATTGTGTTATCCGGAAATCGTAATACATGTGTGAATACATAGACCACAACATGTCCCTAGTGAGTTTGACTAGCTCGTTGATCAATAGATTGTTACGGTTTCCTAACCATGGACATAGGATGTCATTGATAACGGGATCACATCATTAGGATAATGATGTGATGGACAAGATCCAATCCTAAGCATAACACAAGATCGTGTAGTTCGTCTGCTAAAGCTTTTCTAATGTCATGTATCCTTTCCTTAGACCATGAGATTGTGCAACTCCCGGATACCGTAAGGGTACTTTGGGTGTGCCAAGCGTCTAGCAATGAAGCGGGTGGCTATAAAGGTACACTACGGGTATCCCCGAAAGTATCTGTTGGGTTGGCACGAATTGAGACTGGGATTTGTCACTCCGTATGACGGAGAGGTATCTCCGGGCTCACTCGGTAGGACATCATCATAATGAGCTCAATGTGATCAAGGAGTTGTTCACAAGATGATGTGTTACGGGAACGAGTAAAGAGACTTGCCGTAACGAGATTGAACAAGGTATCGGTATACCGACGATCGAATCTCGGGCAAGTATCGTACCGATAGACAAAGGGAATTGTATACGGGATTGATTGAATCCTCGACATCGTGGTTCATCCGATGAGATTATCGTGGAGCATGTGGGAGCCAACATGGGTATCCAGATCCCGCTGTTGGTTATTGACCGGAGAGTTGTCTCGGTCATGTCTACGTGTCTCCCGAAACCCGTAGGGTCTACACACTTAAGGTTCAGTGACGCTAGAGTTGTAGAGATATTATGCGGTTAACCGAAAGTTGTTCGGAGTCCCGGATGAGATTCCAGACGTCATGAGGAGTTCTGGAATGGCCCGGAGGTAAAGATTTATATATAGGAAGTCCAGTTTCGGCCACCGGGAGAGTTTCGGGGGTCACCGGTATTGTACCGGGATCATCGGAAGGGTCCCGGGGGTCCACCGGGTGGGACCACCTATCCCGAAGGGCCCCATGGGCTGAAGTGGCTTGGGAACCAGCCCCTGGTGGGCTGGTGCGCCCCACCCAAGGTCCCAAGGCGCCTAGGGTTGGAAACCCTAGGGGGCCGTTGCCTCCCGAGGGGGCATGTGCCCCCTGGTTGGAAACCCTAAGGGGGCCGTTGCCCCCCGAGGGGCCGCCGCCCCCCCTCTAGATGGGATCTCCAAGGGGGCATGCGCCCCCTAGCCCCTATTTATAGTGGAGGGGAGGGAGGGAAGCCGCACCCTAAGCCCTGGCGTCCCCCTCTCCCTCCCGTGACACCTCTTCCTCCTCCAGTAGTGCTTAGCGAAGCCCTGGCGGAATCCCGCTGCTTCCACCACCACGCCGTCGTGCTGTTGGATCTCCATCAACTTCTCCTGCCCCCTTGCTGGATCAAGAAGGAGGAGACGTCTCCGCTCCGTACGTGTGTTGAACGCGGAGGTGCCGTCCGTTCGGCGCTAGGATCATCGATGATTTGGATCACGACGAGTACGACTCCATCAACCCCGTTCTCTTGAACGCTTCCGCTCGCGATCTACAAGGTTATGTAGATGCACTCCTCTCTCTCTCTCGTTGCTAGATCACTCCATATATTGATCTTGGTGGTGCGTAGAAAATTTTAAATTTCTGCTACGATCCCCAACATAAATGGCTCATGATTAAATGGTGGTGGAAAATTATGACCACAGGAGCTGATACTTTGTGGTTCTCTATTCTTAAAGCGAAGTAATTCCCTTCTTCTAGCTCCATGTTCGCTTCTCCTTGAAGAGGCTCGCAGTTTTGGAAAGTTCTTGTTAAGGTTCTCCCTTTTTTTAGGATCACATTAAGTTTATAGTGGGGAACGAGACTTCCGTTCGCTTTTGGCTCGACTAGTGGTGTGGAGACTCACCTCTCTCTGTGACCTAACTTACGCTTTTTTCCTATTTCCCTAACCCAAACATCTCCATCGCGGAGCTCTCGGCTAATAATTGGGACTTAGCCTTCCGGCGCTTGTTGTGCCCTGCAGAGTTGGAAGATTGGCAATGGCTTACTGCCTTCTTCCCCATGCTCTCAGAGACAGCGGACACAGTGGTCTGGCCTCATGCTTCTTATGGTTGCTTTTCGGTCAAGTCTTTATATTCCAAGCTTATTGGTGGCTCCCACACTAATAGATTTAACCCAGTTTGGAGGGCTCGTATTCCCCCTAAAGTGAAGATCTTCCTCTGGCAGGCTTTCAAAGGCCGTCTTCCTGCGGCTGACCAAATTCGTAAGCGGAATGGCCCGGGCTCGGAGGACATAAATCATATATTTTTTAATTGTGTTTTGGCCAAGTTGGTTTGGAGCTGCGTCAGGTCGTGGCTCTAGGTGTCTTGGGACCCATCTTCTTTCTCCGAGCTTCGGGCCCTTGCTAATGCGTTGGTTGGGGTCACTAAGAGAGTTTTCTGGGTAGGAGTGGGGGCGATATGTTGGACCTTGTGGACTACCAGAAACAAGTTTACCATTGAGCATGTTTTTCCTGCTAAACCTGCTGATTGCTTATTTAAATTTTGTATGTTCCTGCAGCAGTGGAGATCATTGAATAAGCCGGACGACCGAGACGCTCTCGACCTTCTGCTCTCTAAAATTCGGGCCTCGGTGTCTTCCCTATCCAGGCAGGAGCATGCTGTGTAGTTGCCTTAGCGTTCCTTTTGACTAGTCGTTGGCTAGGCCATCTTATGTTGGTCTCCCTTCTCTCTGGCCTGCGTGCCGTGTTGGTGGTCCAGGTGCCCTGTATCTCATACTCTAGTATCTGGATGTCGTCCTTGGTTGGACGTGGTCGTGTTTGATGATTGTGGTTCAAATGGTTTGTTTGGAACTCTGCCTGGTGGCTTTATCAATAAAGTTGGGCTCATGCCTTTTCTCTAAAATAAAATAAAATAGTAAGTGGTGGCTCTAAGTTTAGTCCCACCCTGAAAGTTGAGAAAGAGTTGGACCTCTTTATATAGTGGATTCTCTCGACCACTCTAAGGGCCTCTTTGATTCATAGGATTGCAAAAACGCAGGAATAGGGAAAACGTAGGATTGGAATGGCATGTCCATTGGATCCCTATAGGATTTGAGTTTGTTTGATTGTGTCACGGGAAAAACAAAGGATTTCTTCCAAGAGGTTGGAGTGGATGTTAGAATTCCTGTAAAATGTAGTACAAATGAATCCTTAGGAAAAATCCTATAGGATTCAATCCTACGAATCAAACGATCAACGTAGGAAAAATTCCTAAGGATTCTAATCCTTCAAAAATCCTATGAAAATCCTTTGAATCAAAGAGACCCTAAGTGGTGTGTTGAGAAGAGAAAGGAAAGATCACACGCACGCGCTCGCTCGCCTTGCCCGGCCGGGGTCGGGCAACGCGTACGTGCGACATGCGCGTGAATGGTCCGCCGAAAAACAAGTCTCCTTCAAGGAAATACTTGGCCTTAGGAACTGTAGCACACAAAGAATCTGGCTTATCAATAAGCCTCTAGGCTTGTTTTGCGAGTAGTGCGAGATTAAAGGAAAGATTCCTTTACAAGTTTGTTTTCAAATTTTAAAGACTGACATAGCATACGAGGGCATAAACTGTGCAAGGGACTTAAGAAGTATTTTTTCCCACCCAGGGATAACTGCTTCTCTTTCCATCCATTAACTGTACCTACAACTCGATACACCAAATATTGGAAACAATCTGTTTTGTCCATCCCTACCCTGGTCGGGAGGCTTAGATATTTATCATTAAGAGCTTATGTCATAATGTTTAATAGCGCACGCATTTGCCCCTTCACATCAACATCTGTATTGGGACTAAAGGAAATGCTCGATTTATACATGCTAACCACTTGTCCAAAAGCTTCACAATATTAATCTAGAACTCTTTTTAAAGCCTGCACATTCTCTATGTTTGCCTTCATCGGAATCAAATAGTCATCTGCAAACAAAAGATTAGATATAGATGGGGCATGTGGGCATACTTCAACTCTGTTGAGGTGCCCACTCTCCTCCTCATGAGCCAACAAAGCAGTTAGGCTCTTAGTACATAAAACAAATATGGTGAAAGGCGATCTCCTTGTCTTAGGCCTCTAGTGGGCCTAAAACTGTTTGTTCCCATAGAGTTAAAATGAACAGAATATTCCACCATTGTCACACATTGCATTACCAGGTTACCCAATTCACATGAAAACCCAATTTAAGCATGATTTTTTAAAAGTCCATTCAACTCGGTCATATGCCATGTGCATATATGGTTTAACTGCACATAGGCCAACCTTGCCATCTCTCTTATTCTTTATAGCATGGAAGCTCTCATAGGCGACCAACACATTATCTGTGTTAAGACGTCCTGTGAAAAAAGCACTTTGTGTTGGACTTATAATTTCAGGAAGAAAGACTTTCAGTCGAGCCATCAACATCTTGGATGTATATCACCTTATATACCACATTGCACAAGCTGATAGGCCTAAATTTAATGACCATCTTTGGAGAGTTAACCTTTGGTGTCATCAAAATATCCGTATTGTTCCATCCTTCCGGGATCTTGCAATTATTGACTGCATACATAACTTCTTCTATCAGATCATCGCCTAGTATAGGCCAAAACCTTTTATAAAAATTTGTGCATTCTTCCCGGGCATCTGTGAGTTCGAGCCGTTCTCCGAGTTGCGATCATCTCCGTCACGATCTAGAGTCATGGAACATGCACTGTATGTTGTGCCGTTAAGGTTCAGGGATGACAGAAATGGCTTGTTCCCGACGGCAACGTATCTACAAGCGTGCGCTGTGTTGTACTCACACGACACGTATGTTTTGGAGGACAGTGCCTCGTCGTTGCAGTGGATCGATCAATGAATGGCGGTGTTACTTTGTAGGTTTCCCCTTTTGGATAGGCTACAAATAATGTGTTTGTGTCTTTGTGATCGTCGTGGCAAAGCACTTTCCGCGATGTATATACTGCTCTGTATAAAAATATAAAACATTTTTGCAGGCTATAAACTAGCCTACATAAACGAAAATGTCTTATATTTTGATATGAAGGAAGTTTTAATTGTGTCATTGCTTGAAGAGCAAGCTGAGCAACTTTTATAATTCTCTACGACGTAAGTACATATGAAGGGAGACTGTATGACTGTGATGTCGACTACGCGACTTTATTCTTGTAGACTCGTGTTGGGCCTCCAAGCGCAGAGTTTTGTAGGACAGTAGCAATTTTCCCTCAAGTGGATGACCTAAGGTTTATCAATCCGTGGGAGGTGTAGGATGAACATGGTCTCTCTCAAACAACCCTGCAACCAAATACAAGAAATCTCTTGTGTCCCCAACACACCCAATATAAGGGCAAATTGTATAGGCGCACTAGTTCGGCGAGAGATGGTGATAAAAGTGTAATATGGATGGTAGAAATATATTTTAATAATCTGAATAAATAAAAACAGCAAGGCAGCAATTGATAAAACGGAGCACACACGTATTGCAATGCTTGAAAACAAGGCCTAGGGTCCGTACTTTCGCTAGTGCAATCTCTCAACAGTGCTAATATAATTTGATCATATAACCATCCCTCAAAGTGCGATGAAGAATCACTCCAAAGTTCCTATCTAGTGGAGAACATAAGAAGAAATCGTTTGTAGGGTACGAAACCACCTCGAAGCTATTCTTTCCGATCGATCTATCCAAGAGTTCGTACTAAAATAACACAAATAATTTCAGATTCATAATACTCAATCCAACACAAAAAACCTCAAAGAGTGCCCCAAGATTTCTACCGGAGAAACAAAGACAAGAACGTGCATCAACCCCTATGCGTAGATTACCCCAATGTCAATCCGCGAGTTGAGTGCCAAAACATATATCAAGTGAATCAATATGATACCCCATTGTCACCACAAGTATTCATTTGCAAGACATATATCAAGTGCTCTCAAATCCATAAAAGTATTCAATATGATAAAATGAAATCTCAAAGGGAAAACTCAACTCATCACAAGATAGAGAGGGAAAAACACCATATGATCCGACTATATTAACAAAGCCAGCGATACATCAAGATCGTGACATCTCAAGAACACGAGAGAGAGAGAGAGAGAGAGAGAGAGAGAGAGAGAGAGAGAGAGATTAAACACATAGCTACTGGTACAAACCCTCAGCCCCGAGGGTGGACTACTCCCTCCTCATCGTGGTGGCCGCCAGGATGATGAAGATGGCCACCGGTGATGATCTCCCCCTCCGACAGGGTGCCGAAACTGAAGGAAATATGCCCTAGAGGCAATAATAAAGTTGTTATTTATATTTCCTTATATCATGATAAATGTTTATTATTCATGCTAGAATTGTATTAACCGGAAACTTAGTACATGCGTCAATACATAGACAAACAGAGTGTCACTAGTACGCCTCTACTTGACTAGCTCGTTGAATCAAAGATGGTTAAGTTTCCTAGCCATAGACATGAGTTGTCATTTGATTAACGGGATCACATCCTTAGAGAATGATGTGATTGACTTGACCCATTCTGTTAGCTTAGCACTTGATCGTTTAGTTTGTTGCTATTGCTTTCTTCATGACTTATACATGTTCCTATGACTATGAGATTATGCAACTCCCGAATACCAGAGGAACACTTAGTGTGCTATCAAACATCACAACGTAACTGGGTGATTATAAAGTGCTCTACAGGTGTCTCCGATGGTGTTTGTTGAGTTGGCATAGATCGAGATTAGGGTTTCTCACTCCGATTATCGGAGAGGTATCTCTGGGCCCTCTCGGTAATGCACATCACTATAAGCCTTGCAAGCAATGTGACTAATGAGTTAGTTGCGGGATGATGCCTTACAAAATGAGTAAAGAGACTTGCCGGTAACAAGATTGAACTAGGTATTGAGATACCGACGATCGAATCTCGGGCAAGTAACATACCAATGACAAAGGGAACAACGTATGTTGTTATGCGGTTTGACTGATAAAGATCTTGGTAGAATATGTAGGAACCAATATGAGCATCCAGGTTCCGCTATTGGTTATTGACCAGAGATGAGTCTCAGTCATGTCTACATAGTTCTCGAACCCATAGGGTCCGCACGCTTAACGTTCGGTGATGATCGTTATTTTGAGTTTATGTGTTTTGATGTACCGAAGATTGTTCGGAGTCCCGGATATGATCACGGACATGACGAGGAGTCTCGAAATGGTCGAGACATAAAGATCGATATATTGGAAGCCTATGTTTGGACATCAGAATGGTTCCGGTTGAGTTCGGGCATTTACCGGAGTATCGGAGGGTTACCGGAACCCCCGGGGAGTATATGGGCCTTATTGGGCTTTAGTGGGAGAGATGAGGAGGCAGCCAAGGTGGGGGCGCGCCCCCCAAGCCTAATCCGAATTGGGGTGGGGGGCCGACCCCCCCTTTCCTTCTCCCTCTCTCCTCCTTCCTTCCTCTCCTACTCCAACTAGGGAAGGGGGAATCCTACTGCCATCGGGAGTAGGACTCCCCCTTGGGCGCGCCATGAGAGGGCCGGCCCTCCCCTCCTCCTCTCCTTTATATACGGGGAGGGAGGCACCCCATAGACACACAAGTTGATTGTTTAGCCATGTGCGGTGCTCCCTCCACCATATTCCACCTCGGTCATATCGTTGCAGTGCTTAGGTGAAGCCCTGCGCCAGTAACTTCATCATCACCGTCATCACGCCGTCGTCCTGACAAAGCTCTCCCTCGACACTCAGCTGGATCTAGAGTTCATGGGACGTCACCGAGCTGAACGTGTGCAGATCGCGGAGGTGCCGTACTTTCGCTACTAGGATCGGTCGGATCATGAAGACGTACGACTACATCAACCGCGTTGTCATAGCGCTTCCTCTTTCGGTCTACGAGGGTACATGGACAACACTCTCCCCTCTCGTTGCTATTCATCACCTAGATGGATCTTGAGTGTGCGTAGGATTTTTTTTGAAATTAATACGTTCCCCAACAGTGGTATCTGTGATAGCCTGGCTTATTAGGGATGATAGACTACTCATATCAATAAGGAATTCCTTCTTTTCCGGGAGCCCATTCGGACAGAACTCCAAAGTTAAGCGTGCTCAGCTTGGAGTAGTGTCAGGATGGGTGACCGACCGAAAGTTGCTCCCGGTGCGCACGAGTGAGGACAAAGTGCGAGAAAAGACTAGTATTGATCTGTGGGGCGATCTAGATCCGCCAGAGTAACGACCACCGGCGGTGTGTCCGGCGTTACAAGTTGGTATCGAGCCGACCCTCGCGGTTACACGGATGGTTGCGGACAGGTCTTGCGCGGTCATGTTGTTCATGACGTTTGTGACCCGTCATGGCACGCGGCATGGCACATGTACGGACTGGATGCCGACGGTTGTGCCAAGAGGGAACGTTTTCATGGCCGACGAGGACGTCGGTTCCTCCGAGTGGGGGTGTATGTGATAGCCTGGCTTATTAGGGATGATAGACTACTCATATCAATAAGGAATTCCTTCTTTTCCGGAGCCCATTCGCGAGAACTCCAAAGTTAAGCGTGCTCAGCTTAGAGTAGTGTCGGATGGGTGACCGACCGAAGTTGCTCCCGGTGCGCACGAGTGAGGACAAAGTGCGCAGAAAAGACTAGTATTGATCTGTGGGGCCAGTCTAGATCCCGCCAGGAGTAACGACCACCGGCGGGTGTGTCCGGGGCGTTACAGTATCAGAGCAAAGTATATGCGTAGATGTTATATGCACGAGTAGAACACAAAGAGTTGTGGGCGATAATAGTCATACTACTTACCAGCATGTCATACTTTGATTCGGCGGTATTGTTGGATGAAGCGGCCCAGACCGACATTACACGTACGCTTACGCGAGACTGGTTCTACCGACGTGCTTTGCACACAGGTGGCTGGCGGGTGTTAGTTTCTCCAACTTTAGTTGAATCCAGTGTGACTACGCCTGGTCCTTGTTGAAGGTTAAAACAACACACTTGACGAAAAATCGTTGTGGTTTTGATGCCTAGGTAAGAACGGTTCTTGCTCAGCCCGTAGCAGCCACGTAAAACTTGCAACAACAAAGAAGTGGACGTCTAACTTGTTTTTGCAGGGCATGTTGTGATGTGATACGGTCAAGACATGATGCTAAATTTTTGTATGAGATGATCATGTTTTGTAACAGAGTTATCGGCAACTGGCAGGAGCCATATGGTTGTCGCTTTATTGAATGCAATGCAATAGCCCTGTAATTGTTTTTACTTTATCACTAAGCAATAGCGATAGTCGTAGAAGCAATAGTTGGCGAGACGACAACGATTCTATGATGGAGATCAAGGTGTCGCATAGGTGACGATGGTGATCATGACGGTGCTTTGGAGATGGAGATCAAAGGCACAAGATGATGATGGCCATATCATATCATGTGATGTTTATCCTTTATGCATCTTATTTTTCTTAGTTCGGCGGTAGAATTATAAGATGACCTCGCACTAAATTTCAAGGTACAAGTGTTCTCCCTGAGTATGCACCGTTGAGAAAGTTCGTCGTGCCGAGACACCATGTGATGATCAGGTGTGATAAGCTCTACGTTCACATACAACGGGTGCAAGCCAGTTTTGCACACGCAGAATACTCAGGTTAAACTTGACGAGCCTAGCATATGCAGATATGGCCTCAAAACACTGAGACCAAAAGGTCGAGCGTGAATCATAAAGTAGATATGATCAACATAGTAATGTTCACTATTGAAAACTACTCCATCTCACGTGATGATCGGACATGGTTTAGTTGATTTGGATCACATGATCACTTAGATGATTAGAGGGATGTATATCTAAGTGGGAGTTCTTAAGTAATATGATTAACTGAACTTTAATTTATCATGAACTTAGTACCTGATAGTATTTTGCATGTCTATGTTGTTGTAGATCAATGGTCCGTGCTACTGTTCCTTTAAATTTTAATGCGTTCCTAGAGAAAGCTAAGTTGAAAGATGATGGTAGGAATTACACGGACTGGGTCCGTAACTTGAGGATTATCCTCATTGCTGCATAGAAGAATTACGTCCTGGAAGCACCGCTAGGTGCCAGCCCTCTTCAGATTCTGCGATGACGTTAAGAACGTCTGGCGAGTAAAGTCGATGACTACTCGATAGTTCGAGGTGCCATGCTTTACGGCTTAGAACCGGGACTTCAACGACGTTTTGAACGTCATGGAGCATATGAGATGTTCCAAGAGTTGAAGTTAATATTTCAAGCAAATGCCCAGATAGAGAGATATGAAGTCTCCAATAAGTTCTACAACTGCAAAATGGAGGATAATAGTTCTGTCAGTGAACATATACTCAGAATGTCTGGGTACCACAACCACTTGACTTAGCTGGTAGTTAATCTTCCTGATGATAGTGTCATTGACAGAGTTCTTCAATCACTGCCAACAAGCTACAAGAGCTTCGTGATGAACTATAATATGCAAGCGATGGATAAGACAATTCCCAAGCTCTTCGCGATGCTAAAGGCCGCGGAGGTAGAAATCAAGAAGGAGCATCAAGTGTTGATGGTCAACAATACCACCAATTTCAAGAAAAAGGGTAAAGGGAAGAAGGGGAACTTCAAGAAGAACGGCAAGCAAGTTGCTGCTCAAGTGAAGAAGCCCAAGTCTGGACCTAAGCCTGAGACCAAGTGCTTCTACTGCAAAGGGACTGGTCACTGGAAGCGGAACCGCCCCAAGTATTTGGCGGATAAGAAGGATGGAAAGGTGAATAAAGGTATATTTGATATACATGTTATTGATGTGTACCTTACTAATGCTCGCAGTAGTGCCTGGGTATTTGATACTGGTTCTGTTGCTAATATTTGCAACTCGAAACAGGGACTACGGATTAAGCGAAGATTGGCTAAGGACGAGGTGACAATGCGCGTGGGAAATGGTTCCAAAGTTGATGTGATCGCCGTCGGCACGCTACCTCTACATCTACCTTTGGGATTAGTTTTAGACCTGAATAATTGTTATTTGGTGCCAGCGTTAAGCATGAACATTATATCTAGATCTTTTTTTATGCAAGACGATTATTCATTTAAATCCAAGAATAATGGTTGTTCTATTTATATGAGTAATATCTTTTATGGTCATGCACCCTTGAAGAGTGGTCTATTTTTGTTGAATCTCGATAGTAGTGACACACATATTCATAATATTGAAGCCAAAAGATGCAAAGTTGATAATGATAGTGCAACTTATTTGTGGCACTGCCGTTTAGGTCATATTGGTGTAAAGCGCATGAAGAAACTCCATTCTGATGGACTTTTGGAATCACTTGATTATGAATCACTTGGTACTTGCGAACCATGCCCCATGGGCAAGATGACTAAAACTCTGTTCTCCGGAACAATGGAGCGAGCAACAGATTTATTGGAAATCATACATATTGATGTATGTGGTCCAATGAACATTGAGGCTCGCGGCGGGTATCGTTATTTTCTGACCTTCACAGATGATTTGAGCAGATATGGGTATATCTACTTGATGAAACATAAGTCTGAAACATTTGAAAAGTTCAAAGAATTTCAGAGTGAAGTGGAAAATCATCGTAACAAGAAAATAAAGTTTCTATGATGTGATCGTGGAGGAGAATATTTGAGTTACGAGTTTGGTCTTCATTTGAAACAATGTGGAATAGTTTCGCAACTCACGCCACCCTGAACACCACAGCGTAATGGTGTGTCCGAATGTCGTAATTGTACTTTACTGGATATGGTGCGATCTATGATGTCTCTTACTGATTTACCGCTATCATTTTGGGGTTATTCTTTAGAGACAACCGCATTCATGTTAAATAGGGCACCATATAAATCCGTTGAGACGACACCTTATGAATTGTGGTTTGGCAAGAAACCCAAGTTGCCGTTTCTTAAAGTTTGGGGCTGCGATGCTTATGTGAAAAAGCTTCAACCTGATAAGCTCGAACCCAAATCAGAGAAATGTGTCTTCATAGGATACCCAAAGGAGAGTGTTGGGTACACCTTCTATCACAGATCCGAAGGCAAGACATTCGTTGCTAAGAATGGATGCTTTCTAGAGAAGGAGTTTCTCTCGAAAGAAGTGAGTGGGAGGAAAGTAGAACTTGATGAGGTAACTGTACCTGCTCCCTTATTGGAAAGTAGTTCATCACAGAAATCAGTTCCTGTGATTCCTACACCAGTTAGTGAGGAAACTAATGATGATGATCATGTAACTTCAGATCAAGTTACTACCAAACCTCGTAGGTCAACCAGAGTAAGATCCGCACTAGAGTGGTACGGCAATCCTGTTTTGGAGGTCATGTTACTTGACCATGACGAACCTACGAACTATGAGGAAGCGATGACGAGCCCAGATTCCGCGAAATGGCTTGAGGCCATGAAATCTGAGATGGGATCCATGTATGAGAACAAAGTGTGGACTTTGGTTGACTTGCCCGATGATCGGCAAGCCATCGAGAATAAATGGATCTTCAAGAAGAAGACTGCCGCTGACGGTAATGTTACTATCTACAAAGCTCGACTTGTTGCAAAAGGTTTTCGACAAGTTCAAGGAGTTGACTACGATGAGACCTTCTCGCCCGTAGTGATGCTTAAGTCCGTCCGAATCATGTTAGCTATTTCTGCACTTTATGATTATGAAATTTGGCAAATGGATGTAAAGACTGCATTCCTGAATGGATTTCTGGAACAAGAATTGTATATGATGCAACCCGAAGGTTTTATCAATCCAAAGGATGCTAACAAAGTGTGCAAGCTCCAGCGATCCATCTATGGACTGGTGCAAGAATCTCGGAGTTGGAATAAACGTTTTGATAGTGTGATCAAAGCATATGGTTTTATACAGACTTTTGGAGTAGCCTGTATTTACAAGAAAGTGAGTGGGAGCTATGTAGCATTTCTAATATTATATGTGGATGACATATTGTTGATTGGAAATGATATAGAATTTCTGGATAGCATAAAAGGATACTTGAATAAGAGTATTTCAATGAAAGACCTCGGTGAAGCTGCTTATATATTGGGCATCAAGATCTATAGAGATAGATCAAGACGCTTAATTGGACTTTCACAAAGCACATACCTTGAAAAAGTTTTGAAGAAGTTAAAAATGGATCAAGCAAAGAAAGTGTTCTTGCGTGTGTTACAAGGTGTGAAGTTGATTCAGACTCAATGCCCGACCACTACAGAAGATAGAGAGAAAATGGAATTCATTCCCTATGCTTCAGCCATAGGTTCTATCATGTATGCAATACTTTGTACCAGACTTGATGTGTGCCTTGCTATTAGTTTAGCAGGGAGGTACCAAAGTAATCCAGGAGTGGATCACTGGACAACGGTCAAGAACATCCTGAAATACCTGAAAAGTACTAAGGATATGTTTCTCGTTTATGGAGGTGACAAAGAGCTCATCGTAAATTGTTACGTCGATGCAAGCTTTGACACTGATCCAGATGACTCTAAGTCACAAACCGGATACGTATATATATTGAACGGTGGAGCTGTAAGTTGGTGCAGTTCTAAGCAAAGCGTCGTGGCGGGATCTACGTGTGAAGCGGAGTACATAGCTGCTTCGGAAGCAGCAAATGAAGGAGTCTAGATGAAAGAGTTCATATCCGCTCTAGGTGTCATACCTAGTGCATCGGGTACAATGAAAATCTTTTGTGACAATACCGGTGCAATTGGCTTGGCAAAGGAATCCAGATTTCACAAGAGAACCAAGCACATCAAGAGACGCTTCAATCCCATCCGTGATCAAGTCAAGGAGGGAGACATAGAGATTTGCAAGATACATACATATCTGAATGTTGCAGACCCATTGACTAAGCCTCTCTCACGAGCAAAACATTATCAACACCAAGACTCCATGGGTGTTAGAATCATTACTGTGTAATCTAGATTATTGACTCTAGTGCAAGTGGGAGACTGAAGGAAATATGCCCTAGAGGCAATAATAAAGTTGTTATTTATATTTCCTTATATCATGATAAATGTTTATTATTCATGCTAGAATTGTATTAACCGGAAACTTAGTACATGTGTGAATACATAGACAAACAGAGTGTCACTAGTATGCCTCTACTTGACTAGCTCGTTGAATCAAAGATGGTTAAGTTCCCTAGCCATAGACATGAGTTGTCATTTGATTAACGGGATCACATCATTAGAGAATGATGTGATTGACTTGACCCATTCTGTTAGCTTAGCACTTGATCGTTTAGTTTGTTGCTATTGCTTTCTTCACGACTTATACATGTTCCTATGACTATGAGATTATGCAACTCCCGAATACCGGAGGAACACTTAGTGTGCTATCAAACATCATAACGTAACTGGGTGATTATAAAGATGCTCTACAGGTGTCTCCGATGGTGTTTGTTGAGTTGGCATAGATCAAGATTAGGATTTGTCACTTCGATTGTCGGAGAGGTATCCCTGGGCCCTCTCGGTAATGCACATCACTAAAACCTTGCAAGCAATGTGACTAATGAGTTAGTTGCGGGATGATGCACTACGGAACGAGTAAAGAGACTTGCCGGTAACGAGATTGAACTAGGTATTGAGATACCGACGATCGAATCTCGGGCAAGTAACATACCGATGACAAAGGGAACAAGGTATGTTGTTATGCGGTTTGACCGATAAAGATCTTGGTAGAATATGTAGGAACCAATATGAGCATCCAGTTTTCGCTATTGGTTATTGACCGGAGATGAGTCTCGGTCATGTCTACATAGTTCTCGAACCCGTAGGGTCCGCACGCTTAACGTTCGGTGACGATCGATATTATGAGTTTATGTGTTTTGATGCACTGAAGATTGTTCAGAGTCCCGGATATGATCACGGACATGGTGAGGAGTCTCGAAATGGTCGAGACATAAAGATCGATATATTGGAAGCCTATGTTTGAACATCGGAATGGTTCCGGGTGAGTTCGGGCATTTACCGGAGTACCGGAGGGTTACCGGAACCCCCTCGGGGAGTATATGGGCCTTAGTTGGAGAGAGGAGGAGGCGCCCAAGGTGGGGGCGCGCCCCCAAGCCCAATCCGAATTGGGGTGGGGGGCCGGCCCCCCTTTCCTTCTCCCTCTCTCCTCCTTCCTCCCTCTCCTACTCCAACTAGGGAAGGGGGAATCCTACTCCCACCGGGAGTAGGACTCCCCCCTTGGGCGCGCCATGAGAGGGCCGGCCCTCCCCTCCTCCTCTCCTTTATATACGGGGAGGGGGGCACCCCATAGACACGCAAGTTGATTGTTTAGCCGTGTGCGGTGCCCCCCTCCAACATACTCCACCTCGGTCATATCGTTGCAGTGCTTAGGCGAAGCCCTGCGCCGGTAACTTCATTATCACCGTCATTACGCCATCATGCTGACAAAGCTCTCCCTCGACACTTAGATGGATCTAGAGTTCGTGGGACGTCACTGAGCTGAACGTGTGCAGATCGTCAAGGTGCCGTACTTTCGGTACTAGGATCGATCGGATCGTGAAGACGTACGACTACATCAACCGCGTTGTCATAACGCTTCCGCTTTCGGTCTACGAGGGTACGTGGACACCACTCTCCCCTCTCGTTGCTATGCATCACCTAGATGGATCTTGCGTGTGCGTAGGATTTTTTTTTGAAATTACTACGTTCCCCAACAGGAACGGGGTCTAGATTGGATCTCGTGGATACAGAGGCCTTGCAACGGCGGGACTTCTGATCTAGGGCTACTTTAGGATTGAAAGTATGTCTAGAGGGGGGGGGGGTGATTAGACTACTTGACCAAATAAAAATCTAGCCTTTTCCCAATTTTATGTCTTGGCAGATTTTAGCAACTTAGCACAAGTCAAGCAATCAACCAACACATGCAAATCTAAGAGTATAGTAGCGTAATGTAAATCATTGCATATGAAGGTAAATGGAGGAGTTTGGAGGGAGCAAACGCAATGTAGACACGGAGATTTTTGGTGTGGTTCCGATAGGTGGTGCTATCGTAGATCCACTTTGATGTGCATATGAAGGTAAAGGGAGGAGTTTGGAGGGAGCAAACGCAATGTAGACACGGAGATTTTTGGTGTGGTTCCGATAGGTGGTGCTATCGTAGATCCACTTTGATGGAGACTTCAACCCACGAAGGGTATCAGCTGCGCGAGACCACGGAGGGCTCCACCCACAAAGGGTCCACGAAGAAGCAACCTTGTCTATCCCACCATGGCCATCACCCACGAAGGACTTGCCTCACTCGGGCACATCTTCACGAAGTAGGCGATCTCCTTTCCCTTACAAACTCCTTGGTTCAACTCCACAATCTTGACGGAGGCTCCCAAGTGACACCTAACCAATCTAGGAGACACCACTCTCCAAAAGGTAATAGATGGTGCGTTGATGATGAACTCCTTGCTCTTGTGCTTCAAATGATAGTCTCCCCAACACTCAACTCTCTCTCACAGATTTGGATCTGGTGGAAAGAAGATTTGAGTGGAAAGCAACTTGGGGAAGGCTAGAGATCAAGATTCTTATGGTTGGATTGGAATATCTTGGTCTCAACACATGAGTAGGTGGTTCTCTCTCAGAAAATGAATGCTGGAAGTGTAGGCATGTTCTGATGGCTCTCTCATGAATGAAGAGTGGGTGGAGGGGTATATATAGCCTCCACACAAAATCTATCTGTTTCACACAATTCACCAAACTCGATGGGACCAAATCATGAAACTCGGTCAGACCGATTCAGTTCAAAATGTGAACGTTAGGCTTTTTGGTGGGACCGACATGTCAACTCGGTGGAACCGATTTCATTAGGGTTAGTGCATAACGTAATCTCGGTTAGACCAATCACATAAACTCGGTGAGACCGATTTCCGTAATAGGCAAACAGAGAGTTGGTCAGGCATTATATAGTCTTTTATGATTGCTAACACTCACTGCATACACATGAGCAAAACGTTTCAACCGGACACATAGAAAGATGGGGGCTTATAATTTCGCCTCCCAACGTATTCATCTCAAGGGTGATGTCCACAATAATAACTCATGCTACCTATATCCAACAGGATATATGTGCGTAGATCTTTCCTCACCACATGATGCTTGCCAAAAGAGAAAAATATAAAGGAATAGAGAGAAAAACTTTGACTCTTGCATGAAAGTAAATACATAAAAGTAAAAGGTAGGCCCTTCGCAGAGGGAAGCAAAGGTTGCCATGCACTTTTTGTTTGTATGCTCAATCCCTTAGTGCAAAATAATGTCACGTTATATTGCCCCTTATGATAAAAATCTTTATTATGCAGTCCGTCGCTTTTATTCTTTGTCATCACAAGTTCGTACAACGCTCAATTTTCTCTTACACTAAATGATCTAACACATTTAGAAGCAATTTTTATTGCCTTATTGCACCGATGACAACTTACTTGAAGGATCTTACTCAATCCTTAGGTAGGTATGGTGGACTCTTGAAAATAAGATTTGGGTTTAAGGGTTTTTGGATGCACAAGTAGTATCTCTACTTGGTGTGGAATTTTGGGCTAGCAAAGATGGGGGGCAAGCACCACATGTTAAAGGATCTATGACAATATAACTGCTATGTGAATATGAACAAACATAAATCATTACATTGTCTTCCTTGTCCAACGTCAACAATTTTGGCATATAATATTTTGATGGGGGCTCACAATCACAAAAGATTTCCAAGATAGTGTATTTGCATGTGAAAGCTCTCTTCCTTATATTAATCATTCAGGAATTGCTTGTATGACCAATATTGTGATTGTAAAGCTTCAAAAGATTTCACTTTCTAAACCCAATGTGAAGCTACTACTAGGCATGATATGAACATATAATTTCAACTTCATGATATTCAATTCATTCAATAATTTACTCATAGGATATAAGTGAAGCACAAGAGTAAATGACAAGTTACTCCAAAAAGATATAAGTGAAGATCAAGCGAGTAGTTAAGTAAATAGATAGCTATGTGAGGACTCTCTATTATTTAAAACTTTCAGATCTAATTATTTTATTAAAACAACAAGCAAAACAAAATAAAATGGCATTCCAAGGATAGCACACATCATGTGAAGAATCAAAAACTTAGGCTCAACCAATACTAACCGATAATTGTTGATGAAGAAAGGTAGGATGCCTACCGGGGCATCCCCAAGCTTAGATGCTTGAGACTTCTTGAAATATTATCTTGGGATGCCTTGGGAATCCCCAAGATTGAGCTTTTGTGTCTCCTTAATTCCTCTCATATCATGGTTTTCCTAAATCTCAAAAACTTCATCCACACAAAACTCGACAAGAACTCGTGAGATAAGTTAGTATAAATCAATGCAAAACCTTATCATTCTCTACTGTAGCAAATCACTAAAATTATTATTTAACATTGCATACTAAATGCCTCTGCATACTTAATACTCACATCCTCAAATAGAATCATTAAATGCACAAACATATGCAAACAATGCAAACATAACAGCAATTTGTCTAAACAGGACAGTCCGTAAAGAGTGCAATATTCATCATACTTCCCTAACTCAAAAATTCTAAAAATTTACCACACTGTAGAATTTTTTCATAGCTTATTTTGCAAAAAGTTTCAACATTTTATCACATTCTGATTTTTCTAGGGAATTTTTTGCAATAGCGATAAACTTTCTGTTTTGAAACAGCAACATGTAGACTTGCAAAATAAGCATGGTAATGGCTATACTTGACATTTTTATTGAAAAGAAGATGCAAAACATTATTCTCAATAACACTAAGCAAATCCTAAAAAAATAAAATGACGCTCCAAGCAAAACACGTATCATGTGACGAATAAAAATATAGCCTGAAGTAAGGTTACCGATAATATTGGAGACGAAAGAGGGGATGCCTTCCGGGGCATCCCCAAGCTTAGTTGCTTGGATCTTCTCTGAATATTACCTTAGGGTGCATTGGGAATACCCAAGCTTAGGGTCTTGTCACTCCTTATTCTCCTCATATCGACATCTCACCCAAAACTTGAAAACTTCAATCACACAAAACTTAACGGAACTTCGTGAGATAGGTTAGTATGATAAAGAGCAAACCGTTTCACTTTGGTACTGTCAAAGACAAGATTAATAATTTTTCCACACAATGCCTACTGTAGCACATCATTTCCATAATTTATATTGAGCAATATAAGCCATAGAAACTAGGAAACAAGCAAACTATGCATTCAAAACAGGATCTGTAAAAAACAGAACAGTCTGAAGTAATATGTACTCCAACCATACTTCTGCTACTCCAAAAATTCTTAAAAATTAGGACAATGTAGATAATTTATATATATATCACCTGTAAAAAAATTCAGATCAAAAGCACATTCCAGTGAATTTTCAAAATTCCTGGACTGAGCGCAAAAGTTTCTGTTTTTGCACATATTCAAGTCAATTACCATCCACACTATCCCAAAGGATTTACTTGGCACTTTATTTAAACAAAATCTATTAATCATGATTAATACAGTAGCATAATCATGTGAACACAAAAAAACAGTAGGGGTAAATGTTGGTTTGTCTCCCAACAAGCGTTTTTCTTTAATGCCTTTTAGCTAGGCATGATGATTTCAATGATGCTCGCATAAAAGATAAGAATTGAGACAAGAAGAGAGCATCATGAAGCATATGACTAGCACATTTAAGTATAACCCACTTCCTATGAATAGGGATTTTGTGAGAAAATAACTTTTGGGAGAAAGAATCAACCAGCATAGGAAGGCAAAACAAGTGCAACTTCAAAACTTTCAACACATAGAGAGGAAACTTGATATTGTTGCAACACCTACTAGCATATGTTCCTCTCTCGTAGTAATTTTCAGTAGCATCATGAATGAATTCAACAATATAACTATCGCGTAAATCATTCTTTTCATGATCTACAAGCATAGAAATTTTATTACTCTCCACATAAACAAATTTCTTCTCATCAATAGTGGTGGGAGCAAACTCAACAAAACAACTATCATGAGATTGAAAATTAAAATCATGATGACAAGCTTCATGGTTATCATTATTCTTTATAGCATACATGTCATCACCATAATCATCATAGATAGCAACTTTGTTATCATAGTCAATTGAAGCCTCATCCAAAATGGTGGATTCATCACTAAATATAGTCATGACCTCTCCAAATCCACTTTCATCGTTATAATCATCATAAATAGGAGGCATGCAATCATTATAACAAATTTGCACATCAAATCTTGGGGGACTAAAAATATCATCTTCATCAAACATAGCATCCCCAAGCTTATGGCTTTGCATATCATTAGCATCATAGATATTCAAAGAATTCATACTAACAACATTGCAGTCATGCTCATCATTTATACCAAACATTCTATTGAATTCTTCTTCTAACAATTGAGCACAATTTTCCTTTCCATCATTTGCAACAAATACATTATAAAGATGAATAATATGATGCAACCTCAATTCCAATTTTTGTAGTTTTCTTTTTTAACCAAACTAGTGATTAACAAGAAACTAAAAGATTCGATTGCAAGATCTAAAGATATACCTTCATGCACTCACCTCCCCAGCAACGGCGCCAGAAAAGAGCTATGTTGACGGGGTGTGAGTGGCACTTACCTAACCTCCCCGGCAACGGCGCCAGAAAAGAGCTTGATGTCTACTACGCGACTTTATTCTTGTAGACTCATGTTGGGCCTCCAAGCATAGAGTTTTGTAGGATAGTAGCAATTTTCCCTCAAGTGGATGACCTAAGGTTTATCCATCCATGGGATATGTAGGATGAAGATGGTCTCTCTCAAACAACCCTGCAACCAAATACAAGAAATCTCTTATGTCCCCAACACACCCAATGCAATGGCAAATCGTATAGGTGCACTAGTTCGGCGAAGTGATGGTGATAAAAGTGTAATATGGATGGTAGAAATATATTTTTATAATCTGAATAAATAAAAACAACAAGGTAGCAATTGATAAAACGGAGCACAAACAGTATTGCAATGGTTGAAAACAAGGCCTAGGGTCTGTACTTTCGCTAGTGCAATCTCTCAACAGTGCTAATATAATTGGATCATATAACCATCCCTCAAAGTGCGATGAAGAATCACTCCAAAGTTCCTGTCTAGTGGAGAACATAAGAAGAAATAGTTTGTAGGGTACGAAACCACCTTGAAGCTATTCTTTCCAATCGATCTATCCAAGAGTTCATACTAAAGTAACACCAAATAATTTCAGATTCATAATACTCAATCCAACATAAAGAACCTCAAAGAGTGCCCCAAGATTTCTATCGAAGAAACAAAGACAAGAACGTGCATCAATCCCTATGCGTAGATTACCCAAATGTCACCTCGGGAATCCGCGAGTTGAGTGCCAAAAGATATATCAAGTGAAAGGATCAATATAGTTGACTAGAGGGGGGGGGGGGTGAATAGGCAACTAACAATTTTTAGCTTTTCTTTACCAATTTAAAATTTGCATCAAAGTAGGTTGTCTAGATATGTGACTAGGTGGGCAGCCTATATGATGCAACAACAACGAGCACACAAGCAAGCAAGGAATACAACACAATAAGAGCTTGCACAAGTAATGGTGAGAGATAACCAATAGCAGAGCCGGTGGAGACGGGGATGTGATACCGAAGTTCCTTCCCTTTGAGGGGAAGTACGTCTCTATTGGAGCGGTGTGGAGGCATAATGCTCCCCAAGAAGCCACTAGGGCCACCGTATTCTCCTCACGCCCTCACACAATGCGAGATTCCGTGATTCCACTATTGGTGCCTTTGAAGGCGGCGACCGAACCTTTACAAACAAGGTTGGGGCTATCTCCACAACTCAATTGGAGGCTCCCAACGATACCACGGAGCTTCACCACAATGGAATATGGCGCCGAGGTGACCTCAACCGTCTAAGGTGCTCAAACACCCAAGAGTAACAAGATCCGCAAGAGATTAGTGGGGGAAAATCAAATTTCTCTTGGTGAAAGTGTAGATCGGGCCTTCTCAACCAATCCCCAAAGAATCAACAAGTTTGATTGGCTAGGGAGAGATCGGGTGAAAATGAGCTTTGGAGCAACAATGAAGCTTGGGGAAAAAGAGGTAGGTCAACTTGGAGAAGAAGACCTCCTTTTATAAGGGAGAAAACAATCCAACCGTTACCCCCATTCAGCCCCGCACAGAGCGGTACTACCGTTGGGGGCGGCGGTACTACTGCTGGGGTCAGCAGTACTACCGCTCCCCCTCGCGGAACTGCCGTGTAGACAGAGGAAGGCCAGAGGTGGAGCAGGATCTGGACCCAGGGCGGTACTAGCAGCGGTGGTAGGGGCGGTACTACCGCTTACGAGCGGCACTACCGCCTCTAATGCTGCTGCCAGTGCCGCAAAACCCGACACGAGAGGCGACACCCTCGAGTCTAGGCAGTAGGAGCTATGAACAACAACGGTACTACGGCTGAGAGCACCAGGCGGTACTACCGTTGTGGAGCGGTACTGCCACTTGTGACTCTCGAGCAGTAGTACCGCTGGGTTCTGCGGTACTACCGCTGGGACTAGATTTCACACAGGAAGCAACGAGGGACCCTCCATCGAAGCGGGAAGGCACAATGGGTGCAAAGGGGATGTGTACGTGTTGATTCCACCCTAGCCTATCCAATGCAGACCCCCTCTTGATAGTACGGTGACTCCTACGAAACAAGTCCACCAACACTGAAACGAAAGAGCTACACCATCTTCGCATAAAACTTCGAGGGGAAGGAATCATCTCGTGCCAAAGGATGAATCTCTGAAATACTCAACGCACACGATTAGTCCGCAAAGGTGTTGTCATCAATCACCAAAACTACTTAGAGAGAGACATTCCTTAACAATCTCCCCCTTTTTGGTGGATTGATGACAACACGGGATTTGCACAAAGGTAAGACAAGAAAGTAAAAGAATCCCAAAACTACAAAATATAGACGGAGCTCCCCCTGAATGTGTGCACCTAATTAGAGGTGCCTTTGGAATGCAAAGCACACACATTAGGATCAACACTCCCCCTATATTTTATAGTCTGACATCATTAGCAACAAGTAATGGAACATATAAAGCTCGAAGCATAAGAGTAGGAGTGAGCAAAATATATAACATGATAAGCATGCAACTCACATACTACCAAGGTACTCGACAAACTAGATAATAAAAGGATAAGGTAGCATATGTCTCACACCTATGATAGGGTACCAGGTCTCACAAGCACAAACCAAACAAACGCAAAAGACGATAATAGAGTTTGCGAGAAATACAGGCAAGGCAAACAAGCCACACAAACACACGCTCGCAACTCGACAACGACAAATCCCTAAGCTCTCTCCCCCTTTGGCATCGAGACACCAAAAAGGCAAAAAGCTCTGCTACGGCCCCAGGTGATAGCAAACCGAGTAACACCATCATCACATCCCAGCGGGATCGTCTGCACCGCCATCATCGGTAGGAAACTGCTTGGTGTCTGAATCCGTCCACGGGCAGTGCTGCTGAACCCACTCCTCATCATCGGTGATCTTGCCCTCAGATACGCTGGCAACGGTCGCACCCAACTAACGCATGAGCTCCTTGTGATGGCTCCTGGCCTTCTTCTCAGACACATGAGTCAGGTACTGACCATGAGACTCCATGTAGAAGAGTTTCTTCATCTTGCTCTTGAGCTTCTTTGCCCATGAGGGCTCTGCTCCAGAGGGCTCATAGTCATCGTCATCATCAGCATCAGCCTCTGTATCCATGTCAGCAGCTCCAGACGGAATCCCAGACCTCGGAGCCGAGGTGCCCCAGTTCTCCTTCTTCCTCAGACGCTTGATCTCATGAGATACTAACTCCCTGTCTCCAGCACCACATTCTGATAAACACGAGCCCAGGCCTTCTCAATAAGCAGCATGATAAACGGTCCATATATAGGGCACTTGCGCTCGGAGATGTCAGAGACCAGTTCATACCACATGACATGAGAGATATCCAAGGATTCTCCAATGTTTTCTTCCTTCTCATGCTGACAGAAAAGAAGCATGTCCACGAGAAATGAGTGAACCATATCCAAGTTCCCAATGCGAGGAAAGAGGGTCTCCCTGAAGATGCGATGGAGTATGTCCAGAAAAGCAGGCAGCTCATAGGTCTCCTTCTGAGTCTCGGGGTTAATCTTCAAAGTACAGTATGGCCAAAGAGATTGCTTGTGAGTGGAAGTTGCATTACGGTGAGGGCGAAAGCCAACTGGGTTCTCAAGGCCGTGATCTTCAACTCCAAGTAACTCCATGAAGGCCTTCCACTTGATAGAAAGCAGCTTGTCATTTGTCATCCATGTCAGAGTCCTTTCCTCATCTGTTCCAAGATGGACCGTGGCGTAAAACTGAGCCACCAAATCAGCATCAAAGTCCTTATTGAACTGCTTGATCTTGAGAATGTTCAGTTGAGAACACATCTCAAGGGCTTCGCCAAAGTAGACAGGATCCTTCTCCATGTAGTCAGTGTCGATGGTCCAAACATCAACATAGTGATTCTTCTTTGCCTTGATCACATCAAAGTAGATGGCCCACTGAAAGCGGTTCCAGAAGGGACGGTTGACCAAATTGGGTTCTTGATCTTCCGTATATGGGTTCCACCGGCGCCTTTCCCAGAACTCCTTTGCAGACAATTTAGTCACAGACTTGGCCCTAGGCTTGGGCTTGACCACACTCTTTTTCTTCGGCTGAGGAGGAGGAGGAACACTTGATGAGGCAGCCGCTGTCTCAGAGGTGCGGTAGCGCTTTGAAGTTGAATGCCCGAGGTTGACACGACGCACATGTTGCTCAGAAGGGTCATCACCTAGAACCAGACACACGGACACAAGGAACAACAATAAAGAACGAGTGTAAGCCACCAAACAAAACAAAATTGGCAGGAGTATGATGGAGGTGGGCATCCGGCGGTAGTACAGCGATCAATAAGCGGTAGTACCGCTCCAATGGGGCGGTAGTACCGCTCGAGGCGGGGGAACGACGGTTCCCTACTGCCGTGGTCAAATCCGGCACTACCAGGATGCCAAATTAAAAAATACTCCTACCAAGTACCAATCCAAATAGTCTAGACACCTTCTCCAACCTACTCAAGCCTTGATTTAGCCAAAAATCGAGAGATGCATCAAGTATTGCCCCTAAACACTAGATCTGAAATCTAGGCACAAAGAAAAAGGGAACAAGTGTAATACCGGCATCCATGTCAAGAGGACGGGGTGGGGATCGATTCCACCGAAGGAAATGGAGAGGGATGGCCCGGAGACGGCGGCCCGGCCGCCGGAGCCCTCCCGCGGCGAGTCGGCGCTGGAGAGACAAGGACGGCAAGGGGTTGTGAAAATGGGTATGGGGGGAGAAGAAACCCCCCCTTCCCCGGCATAACCCCCTAGACCCGCCCCGCAGCGGTAGTACCGCTCGGGTGGGCGGTAGTACTGCTTGTCATCACAAGCGGTAGTACCGCGCACCACCAGCGGTAGTACCGCCCAGCCAAGACTCGAAGACTAGACACTAAAAGGATTAGCTGAAAAAGAAAAATAAACGGCAAGAAGAGAGAGCAAACACAAAGCAACAAAAACACCAGCGAGAGGGCAAGAAACACACACCTCTTCAAGAGAGGGCGGTGGCCGAGGCCACCTATGTTTGAGTCAAGAGGTATGGCGCCGCGAAGATTTTAACCTTGGCCCCATGACCAAAACTCATCTTTGAAGCACAACTACCATAAAAATGGCTAATGTGTCAGGACCCGATTCCAAGTCACATCGATCTAGCCAGTAACACCTCGTATCACTTTGCGACCTCACGCACGATATTCCCACGGGTGTCGCCTTACCATGGCCCGGGACCGTTTGCGCTTTTGGCTCACGTATATGATAGTGTCGCTAGCATCCATATGTCAGAGAACCCGGGCCGACATGACTAGTCATGAACCCAAAGTGGCACTAACTTACGGGGACAGGCATACATGAATCAACATCGAGCATGTCGGTCAGCAACGTGTGAATCCGGGCTGTAGCACTGGGCTAATAGGACTCCGTGAACCGGGCTGTAGCAGGCTAGGCAGGACTCGGATGTCACCGCGTGACATTTCCCGAAGGACAGACACAAGAACGAAGTGAATCACATGCCGCCAGTCAAGTGCCCCGGAGCGAGAGTCTTTGGGCTAGCAGGACTCCGTGAACCGGGCTGAAGCGGACTACTATGGCTCATGGAAGCACAAGACTACATTTCCCCATAAGAGAGGCTACCAAGGATAAACAACTAGGTTGTCGGATCCCACACATACCAAGCATTTCAATCATACACACAATATGCTCGATATGTCTAAATACAACATGGCATCACAACAAAACTCTACGACTCAAGTATTTATTCAATAGGCTCCGAGGAGCGAGATATTACAAACATGGGTCTCATGAACCAACATTCAGAGCATACAAGTCAAAGCACATGCGGAAGCCTAACATGTCTGAGTACAAACAACTACAAATGAAAAAGGCTAAGAAGCCCGACTATCTACCAGATCCTGCCGAGGGCACAAGATCGTAGCTGAGGTAACAAGCTAAACGTCGAAGTCCAAGCGGTACTACTAGCGAGACTGAAGTTTCTCTGCAAAAACATAAAATAGGCAAACGTGAGTACAAATGTACCCAACAAGACTTACATCAGAACTATCTACATATGCATTAGTAACAAAAGGGGGTGGTGGAGTTTAAGTGCAGCAAGCCAGCTTTGACTCGGTGGCTATCCTAAACTACGACTGCAAGTAACTCTTTTGAGGTGGCGCACACGAGTCCACATATTCACCATATCAATACTCCACTATGGATTCGCTCCCGTCTCCCTACGAGAAGGCCATCCATAGCACTCACGCTTATCTTGTGAGTTTTAGAGTATCCACTTTCACTTGTCTATGAACTGTACAGGCAACCCAGAAGTCCTTTATCGCGGACATGGCTATTCGAATAGATCATTTATAACCCTGCAGGGGTGTACTTCTTCACACACGCTCTCGCCACTTACCACCATGTACACGTCGTGTATCTCGGCAACCTTCAAGCGGAAGCCTAGCAAGGGAGTCGGCCACGACCTAACTAACCACATAAGTCTCTAGTCCAGGTTTATCACCTATTCGGGTTCCATCCGCGAGGAGATCCGGCCGGGGTTTCGCTCACAGCCCCAAACGATGTGTGCAGGGTTCCCGAGACACCAAACGGGCAACTCGGTACACCGGGCCACGGTGTATCTACCGCATCATAGCCCACCCCGAGGGTCAGCGCTACGCACGGCCTCCAACACATATCCTACAAAAACTAGAAACTAGTTGCAACTCCTGGACAGAGATCAAGGCAATTAATAAGTTGAGAGGGTCCATTGGTTTCGGGCCCAACGCGTGGTAGTAGCTGTTCATGGATCGCAAACACAGAACTCAGTTCCTGAGGACAGTTTCAATGAGACAACCCACCATGTACTCCTACATGGCCTCTCACCGCTACCTTTACCAAATCGTGTTCACACACATAGCTCACACACAGTAGGATATGTTCATCACCATTCCAATTCATCCCCGATGAATCAAACCTGACTCAACTCTAAGTAGTAGCAGGCATGACAAACAAGCATGAATGAGTAGGCACATCAGGGCTCAAACAACTCCTACTCATGCTAGTGGGTTTCATCTATTTCTCGTGGCAATGACAGGTCATGCAGAGAGAAAGGGGTTCAACTACCGCAACATGTAACAGTTGAATCGTTGTTGTCCTAATGCAGTAAAAGAGGGCAGGAGCGAGAGAGTGGGATTGTATCGGAATGAACAAGGGGTTTTTTCTTGCCTGGCACTTCTGAAGATAGTAATAGCTCTTCATCGGTGTCAACATGCTCAAACATGCATGAAAATGGTACAGATGGATAGATTGGATTTTTCTGATAATTTTTCATATATAACTTATTTCATTCTGAGCTATAGATTATTTTCTATGATTTTTTTGAAGTTAATATCAATTTCTGGAATTTCCTGGTTATTTCGAATTAGAATAAATCCAGAAAAGGATTTTCTGCGTCAGCCCGGCGTCAGTGTGACGTCTGTGGTCAACTGAACCGGTCTAGGTCAAGCCTGACCTGCGGGGCCCACGTGCCGATGTCACAGTGCCTAATTAGTAGTTAATTATAATATAACTAATTATTTTGGTGGCTACTTAAGCAACATGGGGCCACTTGTCAGTCACACAGGGGTGTGGTTAGGGGTTAATTAAGCCGGTGCCACATCATCATCACCAGCGTTTAGCCACCGGCGACGAACAGGGGCGGCGAAGGGCGTCGGAAACGACCTACAGGGCATCATTTCCCGTGCGGTTTGCGGCTACGGAGAGCTGGCGGTGCGGCGCACCTAGGGGTGGTGGCGGGTGGTGCTGGAGTGGCAAGAAGAATGGCCGGCGATGAGGTTCGGCGGTGGCAATGGCTCGGGTTCAATCGTGCGCGGGGTTGCGGCTCGCAACCGAGCGAACCAAAGCTCTAGGGAGCATCTATGGGGCATCAGGACCAGTACAAGGTGCTTGGACGCGACGGGTGCTAGCTCATTCGTCGGTGACGACGAGCATGGCAGCGGGGAGCTCACGGACATGGTGGCTACCTTAGCTAGGGGATGCCTACGACGATGCAGAGAGGGGCGGGAAGAAGAGAAGCTCACAGGGAGGCAGATGAGATGCTTAGTGGGCTCGGAGACGTTCCAGAGACGACGAATCGACGACGACCTCCGACGGCCAGATGCGGCGGTGACGAGCTCGAGGGTGTCGATTCCCGGCTCCCGAGAGCGCTGGCTTCAGTTTGGAGCTTCATGGCGTCGCAGCGGGGCTAGGGAACATGATGGCGAGGCGAGGGGACTATGTTGGGCGCGTGGCAGGTTGCGGTGGCCGGCGGGAGCGCTCGGTTCCTCTCGGGTCTGAAGTGGGGAGCGACGAGGAGGAGGGAAGAGAGGGCGACAGAGAGCGGGTTGGACTCGGGGAGGTGCGTGGCGCTCGGGGCCGTCTCCAGCAGCGAGCAAGCAGGAAGGAGGTGGCCGCACGGCGGTGCACGCGCGTCGGGCACGCGCCCGTCCTCCTGGCAGAGGAGGAAGACGACAGGGGAGGAGGCGGTGGTGGGCTAGGCCGGCCAGCTACAGTGCTGGGCCGGTCCAATGGGCTGCACAGGTGAGGCCAGGTAAGATTCTCTCTCTCTTTTATTTGTTTCTGTTTTCTAATTTTCTTTCTTTGTTTTGATTTGATTTACAAACCAAACCATTTTAAAACTTTCTGTAAATTTTTATGTGAGCTCAGGGAGCTAGTTCAAGGTCACATGCAAACTTACAAAAATACTTGAACTTTATTTCTTATATAACAGAAATAAATTCAACCCAAATATGTTATTGATTTAATTTAAAGGCCCAAAATAAATATCTCTAAGATTCCAAAAATATTGTTTTGAGTTTTACCTCTTGCCAATATTTTCAGAGACTAAGAGGAACATTTTCTTGGACTTCCTTGAAAAGATTTTAATGTTGATTATTTCTGAAGTGATTTCTGAGGGTTTCAACTAACCTCAATTCAACTTTCAGAAATTTTAGACATGATGCATGAGTGCAGATGCAACTATTTCACTCAGGTATTCTAGGGCTGTGACAACTCACCCCCACTAAACAAGAATCTCGTCCCGAGATTCAGGACGTGAGGTAAGAAGACAGAGGGGACACAAGGCTATCACAAACTTCTCGATCCGACTGTCCTCATCGAAGATATTGATTCATTGCATCATCTTGATCTTGACATCCTTGCTTTCGAGATCTTCACCCAACACATTGACAACAAAAGAAATTCTACATGATTCGATCTTCTCTAAGATCGAGCAACTCAAGATCAACTCATGGAGTGAGATATAAAAGAAACATCTCTTGAGCTGGGACACGAAACACATATCAGGGGTGATGAAAAAAAACGGATGACAAGGGTTCAAATTGGTAGGTAACAATTTCACGCTTAGATAAGATGGTGCATGGGTTGCAAAGTAGCGAGGAGTTAAGTGCCATGATTCCATAACGGGGCACCTTAGGGAAGGTGGCTCGTATAAATATTCCCTTAAGTGGCAAAAGAATTACTTTGGATTCAGAGATCATTGAAACTCTTTATATCGGCCTAAGGCAATCACAAACGATCGTGTGAAGGAGCTTGAAGAAATGGCATACTCAGAATAGAATGGACGATGTGGACTACCTTATTGAAGACAACGCGATGGATGATTTTTTCTTATCATCGGAAATGGATGGGACCCATGGTAGGACCACTTCTGAAGATGATCCTGAACAACATTTGCTGAGAAGGGCAGTCCAAGGGAGATTGGCACAAGGCGGTGCAAGCTGGGAACGAAATGCAAATGTCGGAAATGTTCCAACCATCATATCTGCCTGAGATTCAGATCTGGTTGGTGTGAGGACATTCCAGACTCATCAAGTCTAGAAAGAGAAATGAAAGTTTGCAACACAAATCGACGAGATGACATTGCGAGATTCTCGGGAAATGAACTACGATAGCAAGCTCCAAAACATGAGCTAGTTCTGCTACACACATGTGATCATACTGTCCCAGACAAGCATGACCACGTAGTAGTCTTATAATAAAACACTACCGAGTTCTGGTTGGGAACCATCATCGAGGATAACGAAGTCCTAACATAAGTCATGATTCTTAAGAAGGAACTTCTTCTCCTTGAACAAATCAATCAGTGGCTTGGTGTGCTAGGGATACATACGGAATGAAGATGATCAGTCTATCAAACCATAGAATACTTCGCACATGCATGACTGACTTGGGATGATTCCAAAGGAAGCAAAACAAGCTTTCTCGGATCCACGGCAACAACTTACATCAAATGCACGTGAGTTAGAGGAAGTCACTTCTTTCATCCAAACGTATACCTCATGAGCGGAACATGAAGGCAATGCTTACAAAGTTTCCAATGCTAGCTTTAATGTTCATCATGAATCATGGAGGAGATAAAAATGTTGCCGATGGGCTCAACAACAGTTCATCCAGGCTTCCATATAAGTGGAATTGCACAATTATGTGAACAAGGTGATAGCATTGGTCAGACCCAAAAGATATAATGGTGTATGCTCAAGGAAACAACCACGAGTAAGACAACGTTACGAATATCGTTGGTTCTGATTTGATTTGAGGATAGCCCATACTCGAATCAAGGATTGGACAAGATGATAGGTTCATTAACTGATCACGAGGGTCAATCAATGAAAACACCATCTTTCTTCAACACACATACAAGATATCCCCTAAAATGAACTAAGTCGGAATAAGCTTTTATCTTCCAACTCTCCAAGTTATTGTTTAGCTTATCCAACTAGTTCAGGGGTAACCAACACCGATCCTTGGAGAAAGGGTGGTTTTTGGAAAACCAATTTGATCACGAACTCAACATAGCGGTCAGGTGACAAGCTGGTAATACTTCCGAGAAGATATCCGGAAAATCACGAACCACCGATATGTTATTAAGATCGAAAACAATCTTGCTTTTCAGGGCAAGACGATGTGATCAGGAGAGTGATGGATTACACAATTCTAACTCATTGATCGAAGTGTGCACTAGAAATATGGATTAGGGGGCACGATCAATCTTAGAATGATAATTCAATAACCAACACGCTAAGAATGAGTTTATTGTCCATTAACTACCAAGCAACGGGGTTGCTAGGAGTATTTATTTCACACATCATAGTTCACTTGTCGGCAATCCGGTTGCAACAACACGGAACCAAGAAATGAATGATGATGGCGAGGAGTATCACTACGTCAAGAATTCATAAGAGGTGGTGCAATTTCTATGATATTCTTGACATAAAGGGGGTAATACTCGAAGGTAGAACAGAAGAAAAGCTGGTTTGGCATTTTGATCTACGGAATACAACTACTTTGACCCAATCCTAGATATGGATGAGGTACTTGAGTTTGTTTCTCCTAGTCAGTCCGGAATAGAATGGCTTGACGGACCACAAGAGTATGAGGTATCGATGGGCATGAATGCATGACATGCTCTTGACTATCAAATGATAGACAGAGGTCAGGATACAACTAAAGAGAACAACTCAAAGGAACATATAATTTTCTAAGTTGTGGACGCATAGATTAGCATGTCGAACGAGTTCAACATATTTCTTCCGGATAACCCATGCAGAGAGGTAGAACTGGCAGATTCACAATATGAATGGAGTACTCCTCAAGAGCACCCTGGTTGCGATCTTTTGGTTCAAAAGAACTTCTGCCATGATAGTTCATGGTATTGGAAGAATGAGATACCACGGACCTCGGGGACTATCCCAAATGTTACTAATATCATAAAGGAACTAGCAAACACTATCAACATGAATGGGTAGAGTGAATCTTGGGTTCAAGAACCCAGGAATGGAATGCCTACTAACTAAATGGCATCACAGGATGCTTTCGAGAACGACGGTCAGAATCATCACAATGGGAATATAAAGCATTGCTAGATTAGTGAGTGGTTCTCTAGGACGCCTAGGGTCATAATAATGGCTTCAACATATACGACGAGGCAACGGAGTAACTCAACTCGGTGATTAGTGTGGTTAATCTGGCCCAAAGGTACATCGAGAACGAAAAGAAGGGATTTTCAAATGCATCGGACTATTTAGAAACCTAGGATGACTCAGACATCATAACGACTGTAAATGCTCAAAAAGATTGGAGACATCCTGCAAAATAGTGGCATGACCACTTAACATCACACTATCAAGGTTCCGTAATCAACGGTCAACACAAGGAAGTAGTAGGAACTGAAATGAGGCTTGTAACCATCAATCCTGTAAGTCTACGGATTAGTAACACGTGATCCTGATAGAAGATGAGAAGGCCTAGTTCTTAATCCCCGTAGAAAAAAAAAGAGGTTGACTCAGATCAGGAGGGCATAAGGTAAAGAAGTAAAAAGAGCCTTACGTTCCTTCCCACAATCAATTCCCCTACATATAACTAAAGCATTTCTAGACTCAACTTCGACCAGTTTGGCTTGGTAATCCTACAGGCAGTCAGGCTCTGATACCAACGCTGTCAGGACCCCAATTACAAGTCACATCGATCTAGCCGGTAACACCTCATATCACTTTGCGGCCTCACGCAAGGTATTCCCACGGGTGTCGCCTTACCATGGCCCGGGACCGTTTGCGCTTTTGGCTCACGTATATGATAGTGTCGCTAGCATCCATATGTCAGAGAACCCGGGCCGACATGACTAGTCGTGAACCCAAAGTGGCACTAACTTACGGGACAGCATACATGAATCAACATCGAGCATGTCGGTCGCCAGCGTGTGAATCCGGGCTGTAGCACTAGGCTAATAGGACTCGTGAACCGGGCTGTAGCAGCTAGGCAGACTCGGATGTCACGCGTGACATTTCCCGAAGGGACAGATACATGAACGAAGTGAATCACATGCCGACCATCAAGTGCCCCGAGCAAGTAGTGCTGGGCTAGCAGGACTCCGGTGAACCGGGCTGTAGCGGACTACTATGGCTCATGGAAGCACAAGACTACATTTCCCCATAAGAGAGGCTACCAAGGATAAACAACTAGGTTGTCGGATCCCACACATACCAAGCATTTCAATCATACACACAATATGCTCGATATGTGTAAATACAACATGGCATCACAACAAAACTCTACGACTCAAGTATTTATTCAATAGGCTCCGAGGAGCGAGATATTACAAACATGGTCCAACATTCAGAGCATACAAGTCAAAGCACATGCGGAAGCCTAACATGTATGAGTACAGACAACTACAAATGAAAAAGGCTGAGAAGCCTAACTATCTACCAGATCCTGCCGAGGGCACAAGATCATAGCTGAGGTAACAAGCTAAACGTTGAAGTCCAAGCGGTACTATTAGCAAGACTGAAGTCTCTCTGCAAAAACATAAAATAGGCAAACGTGAGTACAAATGTACCCAGCAAGACTTACATCAGAACTATCTACATATGCATCAGTAACAAAAGGGGGTGGTGGAGTTTAACTGCAGCAAGCCAGCTTTGACTCGGTGGCTATCCTAAACTACGACTGCAAGTAACTCTTTTGAGGTGGCGCACACGAGTCCACATATTCACCATATCAATACTCCATTATGGATTCGCTTCCGTCTCCCTACGAGAAGGCCATTCATAACACTCACGCTTATCTTGCGAGTTTTAGAGTATCCACTTTCACTTGTCTATGAACTGTACAGGCAACCCAGAAGTCCTTTACCGCGGACACGGCTATTCGAATATATCATTTATAACCCTGCAGGGTGTACTTCTTCACACACGCTCTTGCCACTTACCACCATGTACACGTCGTGTATCTCGTCAACCTTCAAGCGGAAGCCTGGCAAGGGAGTCGGCCACGACCTGACTAACCACACAAGTCTCTAGTCCAGGTTTATCACCTATTCGGGTTCCATCCGCGAGGAGATCCGTCCGGGGTTTCGCTCACAACCCCAAACGATGTGTGCAGGGTTCCCGAGACACCAAACGGGCGACTCGGTACACCGGGCCATGGTGTATCTACCGCATCATAGCCCACCCCTAGGGTCAGGGCTACACACGGCCTCCAACACATATCCTACAAACACAAGAAACTAGTTGCAACTCCTGGACAGAGATCAAGGTGATTAATAAGTCGAGAGGGTCCATTGGTTTCGGTCCCAACGCGTGGTAGTAGCTGTTCATGGATCGCAAACACAGAACTCAGTTCCTGAGGACGGTTTCAATGAGACAACCCACCATGTACTCCTACATGGCCTCTCACTGCTACCTTTACCAAATCGTGTTCACACACTTAGCTCACACATAGTAGGACATGTTCATCACCATTCCCATTCATCCCCGATGAATCAAACCTTACTCAACTCTAAGCAGTAGCAGGCATGACAAACAAGCATGAATGAGTAGGAACGTCAGGGCTCAAATAACTCCTACTCATGCTAGGGGGTTTCATCTATTTACTGTGGCAATGACAGGTCATGCAGAGGAAAGGGGTTCAACTACCGCATCATGTAACAGTTGAATCGTTGTTGTCCTAATGCAGTAAAAGAGGGCAGGAGCGAGAGAGTGGGATTGTATCGGAATGAACAATGGGGTTTTGCTTGCCTGGCACTTCTGAAGATAGTAATAGCTCTTCATCGGTGTCAACGATCACAACGTCGGGACAACGTCCACTGAGAGAGGACAAATACCGGCAAACAGAGAAAGAATGCAATCAATGCAATGCGACAATATGATGCATGATCATGACATGGCAATATGATGTGATTTGAGCTAATGCAACTAACAACGATTTAAATGAAGTTGGTTTGAATACAAGATTCAAATTCAAACTCCATATGTGATTACTCAAATGTCATTTAATTGATTTGACCTGATCAGTAGGCAGAAGTTGCTCAAACATGCATGAAAATGATACAGATAGATAGATTGGATTTTTCTGATAATTTTTCATATATAACTTATTTCATTCTGAGCTATAGATTTTTTTCTATGATTTTTTGAAGTTAATATCAATTTCTGGAATTTCCTGGTTATTTCGAATTAGAATAAATCCAGAAAAGGATTTTCTGCGTCAGCCTGGCGTCAGTGTGACTCTGTGGTCAAGTGAACCGGTCCAGGTCAAGCCTGACCTGCGGGGCCCACGTGCCGGTGTCACAGAGCCTAATTACTAGTTAATTATAATATAACTAATTATTTTGGTGGCTACTTAAGCAACGTAAATACTTGTCACCACACGTGGGTGTGGTTAGGGGTTAATTAAGCCGGTGCCACGTCATCATCACCGGTGTTTAGCCACCGGCGATGAACAGGGGCGGCGAAGGGCGTCGGAAACGACCTACAGGGCATCATTTCCCGTGCGGTTTGCGGCTACGGAGAGCTGGCGGTGCGGCGCACCTAGGGGTGGTGGCGGGTGGTGCTGGAGTGGCAAGAAGAGTGGCCGGCGACGAGGTTTGGCGGCGACAGCGGCTCGGGTTCGATCGTGCGCGGGGTTGCGGCTTGCAACCGAGCGAACCAAAGCTCTAGGGGGCATCTATGGGGCATCAGGACCAGTACAAGGTGCTCGGACGCGACGGGTGCTAGCTCATTCGTCAGCGACAACGAGCGCGGCAGCGGGGAGCTCACGGACATGGTGGCTACCTTAGCTAGGGGACACCTACGATGATGCAGAGAGGGGCGGGAAGAAGAGAGGCTCACAGGGAGGCGGATGAGATGCTCAGTGGGCTTGGAGACGTTCCAGAGACGATGAATCGACGGCAACCTCCGGCGGCCAGATGCGGCGGTTACGAGCTCGAGGGCGTCGATTCCCGACTGCCGAGAGCGCTGGCTTCAGTTTGGAGCTTCATGGCGTCGCAGCGGGGCTAGGGAAAAGGATGGCGAGGCGAGGGGACTATGTTGGGCGCGTGGCAGGTTGCTGTGGCCGGCGAGAGCGCTCGGTTCCTCTCGGGTCCGAAGTGGGGAGCGACGAGGAGGAGGGAAGAGAGGGCGAGAGAGAGCGGGTTGGACTTGGGGAGGTGCGTGGCGCACTGGGCCGTCTCCAGCAGCGAGCAAGCAGGCAGGAGATGGTCGCACCGTGGTGCGCGCGCGTCGGGCACGCGCCCGTCCTCCTGGCAGAGGAGGAGGCGGTGGTGGGCTGGGCCGGCCAGCTACAGTGCTGGGCCGGTTGGTGGGCTGCATAGGTGAGGCCAGGTAAGATTCTCTCTCTCTTCTATTTGTTTCTGTTTTCTATTTTTCTTTCTTTGTTTTGATTTGATTTACAAACCAAGCCATTTTAAAACTTTCTGTAAATTTTTATGTGAGCTCAGGGAGCTAGTCCAAGGTCACATGCAAACTTACAAAAATACTTGAACTTTATTTATTATATAACAGAAATAAATTCAACCCAAATATGTTATTGATTTAATTCAAAGGCCCAAAATAAATATCTCTGAGATTCCGAAAATATTGTTTTGAGTTTTACCTCTTGCCAATATTTTCAGAGACTAAGAGGAACATTTTCTTGGAATTCCTTGAAAAGATTTTAATGTTGATTATTTCTGAAGTGATTTCTGAGGGTTTCAACTAACCTCAATTCAACTTTCAGAAATTTTAGACATGATGCATGAGTGCAGATGCAACTATTTCACTCAGGTATTCTAGGGCTATGACATAATGCGAAAGACTTGATCAATTTATGCATAATGGGGGGGAGGGAGAGTTCATTGAGAGAACAACACTCCCCCTATGTCCATGCCTACACCCAAACAAGGCATCACGATGAGTATGGAGTGATGTGCAAAGGTTCAAGCCACATTGCTTGAAATCAATGATATTTAGCTCATGCCTTAACTCGCGAAATCTTGCTTCATCCAAGGGCTTCGTGAAGATATCTGCAAGATATCATGGGTGTTGACATAGTTGATCTTGATCTCCCCTCACCTAATGTGATCCCGGATGAATGATACCGAATCTCAATATGCTTCATCTTGAAGTGTTGCACCAGGTTGAGAGAAATCTTGATGGAACTTTCATTGTCACACCGAAGAGGCACTTTGTCACAAATGACACCGTAATCCTTTAAAGTTTGCCTCATCCATAGAAGTTGTGCACAACAAGTACCGGCCTTCACATACTCCGCTTTAGTGGATGAGAGAGACACACAACTTTGCTTCTTGGAAGACCAACTCACCAAAGAGAAACCAAGGAATTGGCACCCTCCGGAAGTGGACTTCCTATCCACTTTGTCTCCCGCCCAATCCGAGTCCGAAAAGCCCACAAGATTGAAGTTAGCTCCTCTTGGGTAACATAAGCAAAAGTTTGGGGTATGAGCCAAATATCGAAAGATTCGCTTGACCGCCACAAAGTGGCTTACCTTAGGTCCGGCTTGAAACCGTGCACAAATTCCCACACTCAACATGATATCCGGTCTAAACGCACAAAGGTAAAGCAAGGAGCCAATCATGGAGCGATATGCCTTTTGATCCACCACTTTACCATTGGGATCTATGTCAAGTTGGCATTTGACGGGCATTGGAGTGGAAGCCGGCTTGACATCACTTAGCATGAATCTCTTGAGCATGTATTGAGTGTATTTGTCTTGGTTGATGAAGGTTCCTTCTCTTCTTTGCTTGACTTCGAACCCAAGAAAGAACTTCAACTCTCCCATTGAGGACATCTTGAACTTTGAGGTCATGAGAGCGGCAAATTCCTCATTGAAAGCTTTGTTATGGGAACCAAAGATAATATCATCAACATATAGTTGGCACACAAACAACTCCCCTTTGACCTTCTTAGTAAAAAGAGTGGGGGTCAATTTTCCCAATTTCAAACCCACGATCTTGCAACAACTCGGTAAGGTGGTCATACCACACACGTGGGGCTTGTTTAAGGCCATAGAGTGCCTTATCGAGTTGGTACACATGATCGGGGAAATAGGGATCCTCGAACCCGGGGGGTTGTTTGACATACACCAACTCATCAATAGGACCATTAAGAAAAGCACTCTTCACATCCATTTTTTGCAACTTAAAGTTATGATGAGAAGCATAAGCAATCAGCAAACGAATGGATTCAAAGCGAGCAATGGGAGCAAAGGTTTCATCGTAGTCGATACTCTCAACTTGGGAGTAGCCTTGTGCTACCGATCGAGCCTTGTTGCGAGCGATAATCCCATGAGCATCTTTCTTGTTCTTGAATATCCACTTGATTCCATTGACATTATGATTCCCCGTTGGCCTTGGCACCAATCTCCACACCTTGTTGTGCTCGAAGTTGTTGAGTTCTTCATGCATGTCATTAAGCCAATCCGGATCCTCGAGCGCCTCATAGACCTTTTGGGGTTCAACACAAGAGACAAACGTGTGATGTTCACAATAGTTTGCTAATTGTCTACGAGTGCTTACCCCCTTTCGAATGCTTCCAAGCACATTCGTCATGAGATGACCTTTGGTGGTGAGCTTGGATGCAATCTTGGCGGCACAACGCTCCAATTCCTCCTCAGGAGTGAGTTGAGGAGCGGTAACTTGATCATCTTGAGCATCGTCTTGAGCTTGTTCTTGATCTTGAGGTTGCTCTTGATCTTGAACTTGCTCAGAGGAGAGAACTTGGCCTTGGGCATCACTTGGTGGTTCAACACCATCTTGAGGTTGATCTTGCCCTTGATCTTGTTCATGAGGTTGAGAGCCTTCACTTTGTTCTTCGGAAGCATGTGGGTCTTGGGTTGGTGATGGTTCCACTTGAGTGGAACATTGTCCTTCTCCTTCGGCCACAAGAGGTTCCTCAATGGGTAGGATAAAACCAACACCCATTCTTCTTATGGCTTGGGGAGGAATTTCATCACCTACATCACAAGTACCACTTTGCTCCACTTGGGAGCCGTTATTCTCATCAAACTCCATGTTATACGTCTCCTCAATAAGTCCCGTGGACTTATTGAGGACACGGTAAGCATGAGAGTTTGTAGCATAACCAACAAATATGCCCTCATAAGCTCTAGCCTCGAATTTAGACAAACGGACACCTTTCTTGAGAATGAAACACTTACACCCAAACACCCAGAAGTACTTGAGGTTGGGCTTGTTACCGGTGAGTATCTCATATGGAGTCTTGTTCAAGCCTTTGCGGAGATAGAGCCGATTGGATGAATGACACACGATGTTGATGGCTTCGGCCCAAAATTTGTATGGAGACTTGAACTCCGCCATCATGGTCCTTGCCGCATCCATCAACGTCTGGTTCTTCCTCTCCGCTACTCCATTTTGTTGAGGGGTGTAGGGTGCGGAATATTAATGCTTGATCCCTTCATCACTAAGAAACTCATACAAGGTGTAGTTCTTGAACTCAGTGCCGTTGTCACTTCTTATCGTCAAGATCTTTGCATTGTGTTGGCGTTGAGCTTCATTTGAAAAGTCAATGACGGTTTGTTGGGTCTCACTCTTCCTCTTGAAGAAGTATACCCAAGTGTACCTTGAATAATCATCCACAATCACCAAGCAATACTTTCTACCCCCAAGACTATCAAAGGATGGAGGCCCAAAGAGATCCAAGTGAAGGAGCTCCAAAGGCCTCTTCAAGTAAATGATAGTCGTGGGAGGGTGAGCCTTCTCATGTAGCTTTCCTTCGATACAAGCACTGCAAGCACGATCTTTGGCAAAACTAACAATTGTTAGTCCATGGAAATGGTCCCCCTTGAGAAGACTTTGCAAAGATCCTATATTGACATGGGCTAAACGTCGATGCCAAAGCCATCCCACGTCAACTGTAGCCATTAGGCATGTCGCGGTCTTAGTGGGTCGCTCCGAAAAATTAATCACATAGAGATCGTTCTCGACATGCCTAACAAATGCTACATTAAGAGTATGGCTCCACAAGAGGGCCACAGTATCAATATCAAAGAAAGTGGCAAAGCCCATAAGTGCAAGTTGACAAACAGAAAGTAAACTGTATGCAAGGGACTCAACAAGCATGACTTCTCGATCGTGAGATCATGAGAAATGACAAACTTGCCAAGCCCCAATACCTTAGAAGACGTGGCATCACCCCACTCAACATTGGTGGGCATAGATGGAATCTTGTGCATGTCCACCACCAAGTCCTTGCTTCCGGTCATATGATTAGTGGCTCCACTATCGAGCAACCATGATCCCCCACCAGAAGCAAACACCTACAAGAGATCAATGCTTGGTTTTAGGTACCCATTTTGTAATGGGTCCTTTGATGTTAGTGACAAGGGTCTTAGGAACCCAAATATACCATTCAATGTACTCATAAGGAGAACCAACAAATTTAGGATAAACATGCCCATCACTAGCACGGCATAACACATAGGAAGGGTTAAAGTCGCCGGCTTTGTTGGAAGGGGTGGCATTGCCCTTCTTGACACCACCACCCTTCACATTGTTCTTCTTCTCCTTAGAAGCACCCTCTCCCTTTTTCACAAAAGTTTGCTTGAGAGGAGGAGGTCGTTTGGCCTTGTCATTCTTCTTCTTGTTCTTGGACTTGGGTGCGAACCCAATCCCCTCCTTGGCCACAACTTCCTTTTGATTGCTCAAAAGATCGTTGAGGTTCTTCTCACCTTGTATGCACGACACAAGGCCTTTATCAAGTTGCTCCTTCAACTTTGCATTCTCCTCAACAAGATGCATATGCTCACAACAAGGGTTAGTAGCATTTGCATTATCAATTAAAACCATATGAGGAAAAGTGGCTTTCTCCTTGGTTAGCTTCACTTGGAGTTGATCATGAGACTCTTTAAGACTAGCATGAGTACCCTTCAAGGCCTTGTGAGCCTTGTCAAGTATATCAAACTCCTCCTTGAGTCTAGCAAGATCAACCCCAAGTTTGGCCTTTTCGGATGAGCTTGCGACCATTGTCTTCCCTCTTCTCATATGGGCACTCCACAACAAAGTGGCTCACATTGCCACAATTATAGCAAGTCCTCACTCGTTGCTTGCCCTTCGCGCCACTTGTGTTGTTCTTGTTGAAGTTGGGCCTCGTGTTCTTCTTGCTCCAGAATTGCCTTGAAACGAGAGCCATGTGCTCATGATAAGCATATTTTGTATCTACGGGATTGCTCTCCTCTTCTTCCTCTTCATCCTCTTCTTCCACACTAACCTTGGCCTTCAAGGCAAGGTTGGACTTCTTTGCTCTTTGAGAACGCAACACCGCATTGTTGGCGGTCTTGTCCAAGATCCTCATTGCCACAAACTCATCCAAGACTTCACTTGAGGACAAGGTGTGGAAGTCCGGACTTTGACGGATAACGGAGGACATGGCCTTGTGCTAAGGCATCATGGCCTTGAGGAAATTGCGCTTGATCCAATTGTCATTTGTATCCTTGCTCCCATGCTCTCAAAGTGAGACCGCGAGAGTGGTTAATCTCCGGTAAAGCTCACGAGGTACTTCATCTTCATTCATTGCAAACTCATCGGCTTCATGTTGCACCACTTCATAGTTTGAGCGTTGAATGCTTGCGCTTCCCTTGAAAAGGAAAACAACATGGTGTCGGATTTCGGGTTCCGGCAAAACCCTTGAGGTTCGAACACTGGGGTGCGCACAAAGATCTCCCCCCCTCTAGCTCACACCCTCACCGCAATCTCAAAGCTTCAGCGCGTCAAACTCGAAGAACAAAGGGACACAAGATTTATACTAGTTCGGGCCACCGATGTGGTGTAATACCCTACTCCAGTGTGGTGTGGTGGATTCCCTGTTGGGCTGAGGATGAACATTTACAAGGGAAGAACAGCCTCCTGAGGAGAGGTGCTCTTGTGCTTGGTGGGTTTGCGTAGTAGAGAACAGTCCGGACTGTCAGGACCCCGATTCCAAGTCACATCGATCTAGCCGGTAACACCTCATATCACTTTGCGGCCTCACGCACGGTATTCCCACGGGTGTCGCCTTACCATGGCCCGGGACCGTTTGCGCCTTTTGGCTCGCGTATATGATAGTGTCGCTAGCATCCATATGACAGAGAACCCGGGCCGACATGGCTAGTCGTGAACCCAAAGCGGCACTAACCCATGGGAACAGGCATACATGAATCACATCGAGCATGTCGGTCATCAACGTATGAATCCAGGCTGTAGCACTAGGCTAACAGGACTCCGGTAACCCGGGCTGTAGCAGGCTAGGCAGGACTCCGGATGTCACCGCGTGACATTTCCCGAAGGAGACGGATATAGGAACGAAGTGAAACACATGCCGCCATCAAGTGTCCAAAGCAGTAGTCTTTGGGCTAGCAGGACTCCGTGAACCGGGCAGAAGCGGACTACTATCGCTCAGAAGCACTAGACTACATTTCCCCATATGAGAGGCTGCCAAGGATAAACCACTAGATTGTCGGATCCCACACATACCAAGCATTTCAAACATACACACAATATGCTCAATATGTGTAAATACAACATGGCATCACAACATAACTCTACGACTCAAATATTTATTCATTAGGCTCCGAGGAGCGAGATATTACAAACATGGGTCTCATGACCCAACATTTAGAGCATTCAAGCAACAAGCACAAGCGGAAGCTTAACATGTCTGAGTACAGACATCTACAAATGAAAAAGGCTAAGAAGCCTGACTATCTACCAGATCCTGCCGAGGGGCACAAGATCGTAGCTGAGGTAACAAGCTAAACGTCGAAGTCCACGCGGAACTACTAGCGAGAGTGACGTCTCTCTGCAAAACATAAAATAAGCAAACGTGAGTACAAATGTACTCAGCAAGACTTACATCAGAACTAACTACATATGCATCATTATCAACAAAGGGGGTGGTGGAGTTTGACTGCAGCAAGCCAGCTTTGACTCGGTGGCTATCCTGAACTACATCGCAAGTAACTCTTTTGAGGTGGCACACGAGTCCACATATTCACCATATCAATACACCACTATGGACCCGCTCCCGTCTCCCTACGAGAACGCCATCCATAGCACTCACGCTTATCTTGCGCATTTTAGAGTATCCACTTTCACTTGTCTATGAACTGTTATAGGCAACCTAGAAGTCCTTTTCCGCGGACATGGCTATTCGAATAGATCATATTAACCCTGCAGGGGTGTACTTCTTCACACACGCTCTCACCACTTACCGCGGTTTACACGACATGTACTCGGCAACCTTCAAGAGAAAGCCCAACGTGGGTGTCGGCCACAGCCTACCTAAACACTCAAGTCTCTAATCCAGGTTTATCGCCTATTCGGGTTCCATCCGTAGGGAGTCCGGCCGAGGTTTCCACTAACGGCCCCGAACGATGTGTGCAGGGTTCCCGAGATACCAAACGGGCATTCGCACACACGGCCACGTGTATCTACCGCATCATAGCTCACCCCTAGGGTCAGCGCCACGCACGGCCTCCAACACATATCCTACAAACACCAAAAACTAGTTGCAACTCCCGGACAGAGAACAAGGGTGGTTAAGAAGCCGAGAGGGTCCATTGGTTTGGGCCCAATGCGTGGTAGTAACTGTTTCATGGATCACAAACACAGAACTCAGTTCCTGAGGACGGCTGCAATGAGACAACCCACCATGTACTCCTACATGGCCTCTCACCGCTACATTTACCAAATCGTGTTCACACACTTAGCTCTCAACGGTAGGACATGTTCACACCTCCGATTCATCCCCGATGAATCGACTGACTCAACTCTAAGCAGTAGCAGGCATGACAAACAAGCATGAATGAGTAGGCACAACAGGGCTCAAGCAACTCCTACTCATGCTAGTGGGTTTCATCTAATTACTGTGGAATGACAGGTCATGCAGAGGATAAAGGGGTTCAGCTACCGCAGCAAGTAATAGATGAATCGTTGTTGTCCTAATGCAGTAAAAGAGAGCAGGAGCGAGATAGTGGGATTGTATCGGAATGAGCAAGGGGGTTTTGCTTGCCTGGCACTTCCGAAGATAATATAGCTCTTCATCAGTGTCATCGATCTCATCGTCGAAACCACGTCTATCGAGAGGGAACAGCCACCGACAAACAAGAAGAAACACAATCAATGCAATGCACAAACAAATGAATGACATGTCATGTTAAGGAACTGAATTGACCTAATGCAGCAGTAAGCCAAGTTAATTGAAGTGGAATTCAAACAAGGTTAAACTCCAACTCCAAATGCTAGTTCATAAATTGCCCTAATCATGATTCATCCTATTCAGTGAGGTTAACTTGTTCAATCATGCATGAAAGTTGTACAGATGGATAGATTGGATTTTTCTGATCATTTTTCATATATAATTTATTTCATTTGGAGTTACGGTTGAATTTATATGAATTTTACAAGTTTTAAACATTTTTTGGAATTTCTAAGTATTTAGAATTTAACTAATTCCAGAAAATGAATTACTGCATCAGCGCTACATCATCATGACGTCAGCGAGTCAACGGGGCAGCCCAGGTCAACTGACCAGTGGGTCCCGCGTGTCAGTGATTAGACTAACTAACCTAATTAAAATTAACCCTAACTAACTTGGTTAGCCGGGCGGGGTCCGCACGTCAGTGACCCAGGGGTCAAACTGGGCCCACCCAGTCAATAGTCAGCAGGGTCAAACCTGCCGGCGTCGAGTCACCGGCGAGGCCGAGATGATGGAGAGCGTTGGAAACGCTGCTCCGGCGACTAAATGAGCGGCGGAGGAGCTCTATGCGTAGCTGGAGATCTCGTGCATCTAACGGTGTAAGAAGCAGCAGCTGGGGTGGTCCGAAACGACGGCGACGTCGAGCTTTGCGGCGGTCGGTGTTCGGACGGGGTTGGGTTCGACGCTACGGTGCACGGGAGGAGGGGCTGGTAGTGGATACGGGCTCCTGGTGCTACGCTGAGCACAACTGTGAGCTTGGCTTCGAGCCACTGTGGCCCTAGCCACGACGGTGCCATGGCCGGCGGCGGGGAGCTTTTGGGGTGAGGTGGAAACGGCGGCTATGGAGGCCAAACGAGCACGGGAGCTAGGGGGAGAGGAAGAGGAGCTCACAGCGAGTTGAACGGAGGCCTCGGCGTGTTTGGGGAGGGGTTTGTGACGACGGAAGGTCGCCGGCGATCTCGGTGGCCCGAGGAGGAAGAAGACGGCGTGGTCGGCGTTCAAGGGCGTCCGGCATCGCGTGAGTCATCGAGGAGGCGTAGACGACGGAGGCGGAGCTCATGGGCACGGCGAGGGGTCGAGGGGGAGGCAGTGGCCGCAGCTATGGCGAACGGCGGCGACGGACCCGTTCGGACATGAGGAGGAGAGGACGAGGGGGGAGAGCAGAGGAGGGGAGAGTGATGTCCAGGGGTCGGGGCGGTGCCGCAGAGAAGGCCCGAGGCATCATGGTGGCCTCAGTGATGCAAAGTGAGCGAGGAGGTGCGTGGCGCGCTGGGCGCGCAGGCGCTGTCTCTCCCTCCTCCGCCTACTGGCAGAGGTTGAAGATGACTGGCACTTGCCAGGTGGGCTGGGCCGGCTGGAGGAGCTGGGCCAGGTGGGGCGCCAGGTAAGTTTGGGCTAGGTAGGTTTCTCTCTCTCCTTTTTCTAATTATTTCAGTTTTCTATTATTCTATAAATTTTTAGGGCTTTATTAAAAATACCTATGCACTTTCAAAAATCATGAGACTGCTTGTGGCCACTATTTGGACTATTTCCAATAACCAGAATTTCAGTTCATGAATATTTGGACATTTAATATAATATATAAAATTTAAATGCCCAAATGCAAATAAGGTATGATTTAAATCCAGAGCCCAATATGTCATGGAAAAATGTGCATCACCTCTGGTTACTGTTTCCAGCATTTTCCAAGAACGATGAACATTTTTGGAAGTCATTTGGATTTACTGGAAATATTTTGGTTGAACCTAGTGAATTCCTTTAATGCTAGGGTTTAGGCAATCCCCATTTCAAGTTTCTTAGAAATTTAAACATGATGACATGATGGGCAAGCAAAGTCAAACAAGGCCGATCTGGGGCTGTGACAGCTCACCCCCACTAAACAAGAATCTCGTCCCGAGATTCAAGACGTGAGGTAAAAATTCAAAGGGGTCACAAACTAACACGATCTTCACGATCCAACTGTCCTTCTCAAGATGTTGATCCATTGCTTCATATTGATCTTGACGTCTTTGCTTTCGAGAACTTCATCCAACACGACAACGACAGAGAGGAACTCTGCAGGAATCGATCTTCTTAAAGATCGTGCAACTCACGATCAACTCACGGAATGAGATGTTAAAACATCTCGAGTTGAGACACAAAACACATCGAGAGGGATGGAAGAACAAACGACGGGGTTTGATTGGTGGGCAACAATTCCATGCTTAGAAAAATGGTGGATGGTGTCAAGGTGGCGAGGAAATAATTGCCATGATCCCGTAACGGGGCACCTTGGGAAAAGTGACTGCTGGAATTATTACCTTAAGCAGCAAAAAGAATTACTTTTGATTTAGAAATCATTGAGACTCTCTATACCAGCCTAAGGCAATCACAATCGATCGTGTGAACAAATTCGAAAGAATGGCATGCTCATACCATAATAGATGATGTGGACTACCTTGTTGAAGACAACACAATGGATGATTTTGCTTATCATCGGAGGTGGAGGGGACCCATGGTAAGTCCACTTTGAAGATGATCCTGGACATCAACTGCTGAGAAGGACATCCCATGGAAAATTGGCACAATGGGGTGCAAGCTGGGAACAACATGCAAATGTTGGGAAGGTTCCAACCATCATATCTGCCTGAGATTCAGATCTGGTCGGAAACAGGATATTTCAGACATCATGTCTGAGAAGAGAGTTTGCAACACAATTCGACGAGATGGCGTTGCGAGATTCTCGAGGAATGAACTAAGATAGCAAGCTCCAAAACATGAGCTGGTTCTGCTAAACACATGTGAACACGTTGTCCCAGACAAGCATGACCACATAGTAGTCTTATGATAAAGCACTACCGAGTTCAGGTGGGGAACCATCACCGAGGATATTGAAATCTCTTCATAAGTCCGGATTAGCTCTTATGAAGGAACTCCTTCTCCTTGAACAAATCAGTCAGTGGCTTGGTGTGCCAGGGTATTCATATGGAATGAAGATGATCAGTCTATCAGGCCATAGAATACTTCGCACATGCATGACTGACTTGGGATGATTCCAGAGGAAGCAAAAAACAAACTTTCTCGGATCCACGGCGACAACTTATATCAAATGCACGTGAATTAGAGGAAGTCACTTCTTTCATCCAAACATAGGCTTCATGAACGGAACACGAAGGCATTGCTTACAAAGTTTTCAACACTAGGTTGATGTTCAACATGAATCATGGGGGAGACAAAATGCTGCTGATGGGCTCAACAACAACTTATCGGAATTTCCATATCACTGGACTTCCACCATCATGTGAACACGGTGATAGCATTGGTCAGACCAAAAGATATAATGGTGTATGCCCGAGGGATCAACCACGAGTAAGACAACATTATGAATATCATTTGTTCTGACTTGACTTGACGATAGCCCATACTCAAGTCAAAATTTTGGCAAGACAACAGATCCAACAACTGGTCACGAGGACCGATCAATGGAGATATCATCTTTCTTCAGCACACACACACCAGGATATCCCTTGGAGATGAACTAAGTCAGACAAGCTTTTATCCTCCAACTCTCCAAGTTGTTGTCTAGCTTAACCGACTAACTCAGGGGTATCCAACACAGATTCTTGGAGAATGGGTGGTTTAGAGGAAAACCAATATGATCAGGAACTCAACATAGCGGTCAGGTGACAACCTGGTAACACTTCCAAGAAGATATTTGGAAAGTCACGAACCACCGATATACTACTAGGGTCGAGAACAATCTTGCTTTTCAGGGCAAGATGATATGAACAATAAGAAATGGATTGAATAATCCTAACTCATTGGTCGGAGAGTTCACCAGAAATAAGGACTAGATAGCACAATCTATCTTAGAATGATGATTCAAGAACCAACACACTAAGAATGAAATTATTGTCCTTTAACTACCAAGCAACGGGGTTGCTAGAAGTATTGATTTCTTACATCACAATTCACTTGTCGGCATCCGGTTACAACAACATGGGACCGAGGAACGAATAATGATGGTGAGAAGTATCACTACGTCAAGAATTCATGAGAGTTGGTGCAATTCTCATGACAATTCTGACATAAAGGGGGTAATACTCCAAGGTAGAACAGAACAAAGCTGAATTGGCATTTTGATCTGCGGGATACAACTACTTTGACCCAATCCTAGAAATGGATGAAGTACTGGAGTTTGTTTCTCCTAGTCATCCCAGAACAGAATGGCTTGATGGACCACAAGAAAAATGGGCATCGATGAGCACGAGTGCACGACTACTCCTGACTATCAACTGATGGACAGGGATCGGAATACAACTAAGGAGGAACAACTCGAGGAACATATAACTTTTCGAGTTGTGGAGGCATGGATTAGTATGTCGAGCGAAGCTCAACATTTCTTCCGGATAACCCATGCGGAAAGGGTAGAACTGGCAGATTCACAATTATGAATGGAGAACTCCTCAAGAGTACTCTGACTGTGATCCTTCGGTTCAGCGAGGAACTTCTGCCATAAGCGGTTCATGGTATTCGGAAGAAGGAAATACCACGGACCTCGAGGACTATCGCAAGGTTACTAATATCCTAAAGGAACTAGCAAATACTAACAACATGAAGTAGGGTGAATCTCGGGTTCAAGAACCCAGGAATAGAATGCCTACTAACTAATAACATCTAGGGATGCTTTCAAGAATAATGGCCAGAATCATCACACTGGGATACAAAAGCATTGCTAAATTACTAGGTGACTTCCTAAACACCTAGGGTCATAATAATAGCTCCAACATCTACGCTGAGGCAACAAGTACCTCAACTTACCGATTAGTGTGCTTATTCTGACGAAAGAGGACATCGGGAACGGAAGGAAAGGATTTGCAAATGCATTAGGGTATTTAGAGATCTGGGATGACTCGGACAGCATAACGGCTGTAAATGCTCAAAATGATTTGAGACATCCTGCAGAAATGGTGGCATAACCACTCAACATCACAATATCAAGGTTCTGAGATCAACAGTTATCATACAGAAATAGTAGGAACTGAACTGGGGCTTAAAACCAACAATCTTAAAGGTCTATGGATTAGTAACACGTCATCCTGATAGATAGATGAGAAGCCTAGTTCTTAAACCCCGTAGAGGAGAAGAGGATGACTCAGATCAGAAGGCCATGAGGTATAAGGAGTAAAAAGAGCCTTACGTTCCCTTCCACAATCAATTCCCTTACATAACTAAAGCATTTCTAGACACAACCCGACCAGTTTGGCTTGGTAAACCCACTGCAACAAAGCTCGATACCAACACTGTCGGGACCCGATTCCAAGTCACATCGATCTAGCGGTAACACCTCATATCACTTTGCGGCCTCACGCACGGTATTCCCACGGTGTCGCCTTACCATGGCCGGGACCGTTTAAGCCTTTTGGCTCGCGTATATGATAGTGTCGCTAGCATCCATATGACAGAGAACCCGGGCCGACATGGCTAGTCATGAACCCAAAGCGGCACTAACCCATGGGAACAGGCATACATGAATCACATTGAGCATGTCGGTCATCAACGTATGAATCCAGGCTGTAGCACTAGGCTAACAGGACTCCGGTAACCCGGGCTGTAGCAGGCTAGGCAGGACTCCGGATGTCACCGCGTGACATTTCCCCGAAGGGGACAGACATAGGAACGAAGTGAAACACATGCCGGCCAGTCAAGTGTCCAAAGCAGTAGTGCTGGGCTAGCAGGACTCCGGTGAACCGGGCTGTAGCGGACTACTATCGCTCAGGAAGCACTAGACTACATTTCCCCATATGAGAGGCTGCCAAGGATAAACCACTAGATTGTCGGATCCCACACATACCAAGCATTTCAAACATACACACAATATGCTCAATATGTGTAAATACAACATGGCATCACAACATAACTCTACGACTCAAATATTTATTCATTAGGCTCCGAGGAGCGAGATATTACAAACATGGGTCTCATGACCCAACATTTAGAGCATTCAAGCAACAAGCACAAGCGGAAGCTTAACATGTCTGAGTACAGACATCTACAAATGAAAAAGGCTAAGAAGCCTGACTATCTACCAGATCCTGCCGAGGGCACAAGATCGTAGCTGAGGTAACAAGCTAAACGTCGAAGTCCACGCGGAACTACTAGCGAGACTGACGTCTCTCTGCAAAACATAAAATAAGCAAACATGAGTACAAATGTACTCAGCAAGACTTACATCAGAACTAACTACATATGCATCATTATCAACAAAGGGGGTGGTGGAGTTTGACTGCAGCAAGCCAGCTTTGACTCGGTGGCTATCCTGAACTACGACTGCAAGTAACTCTTTTGAGGTGGCGCACACGAGTCCACATATTCACCATATCAATACACCACTATGGACCCGCTCCCGTCTCCCTACGAGAACGCCATCCATAGCACTCACGCTTATCTTGCGCATTTTAGAGTATCCACTTTCACTTGTCTATGAACTGTTATAGGCAACCCAGAAGTCCTTTTCATGGACATGGCTATTCGAATAGATCATATTAACCCTGCAGGGGTGTACTTCTTCACACACGCTCTCACCACTTACCGCGGTTTACACGACATGTACTCGGCAACCTTCAAGAGAAAGCCCAACGTGGGTGTCGGCCACAGCCTACCTAAACACTCAAGTCTCTAATCCAGGTTTATCGCCTATTCGGGTTCCATCCGTAGGGAGTCCGGCCGAGGTTTCCACTAACGGCCCCGAACGATGTGTGCAGGGTTCCCGAGATACCAAACGGGCATTCGGTACACCGGGCCACGGTGTATCTACCGCATCATAGCCCACCCCTAGGGTCAGCGCTACGCACGGCCTCCAACACATATCCTACAAACACCAAAAACTAGTTGCAACTCCTGGACAGAGAACAAGGGTGGTTAAGAAGCCGAGAGGGTCCATTGGTTTCGGGCCCAATGCGTGGTAGTAACTGTTTCATGGATCACAAACACAGAACTCAGTTCCTGAGGACGGCTGCAATGAGACAACCCACCATGTACTCCTACATGGCCTCTCACCGCTACATTTACCAAATCGTGTTCACACACTTAGCTCTCAACGGTAGGACATGTTCACACACCTCCGATTCATCCCCGATGAATCAGACCAGACTCAACTCTAAGCAGGAGCAGGCATGACAAACAAGCATGAATGAGTAGGCACAACAGGCTCAAACAACTCCTACTCATGCTAGTGGGTTTCATCTAATTCTTGTGGAATGACAGTCATGCAGAGGATAAAGGGGTTCAGCTACGCAGCAAGTAATAGATGAATCGTTGTTGTCCTAATGCAGTAAAAGAGAGCAGGAGCGAGATAGTGGGATTGTATCGGAATGAGCAAGGGGGTTTTGCTTGCCTGGCACTTCCGAAGATAATATAGCTCTTCATCAGTGTCATCGATCTCATCGTCGAAACCACGTCTATCGAGAGGGAACAGCCACCGACAAACAAGAAGAAACACAATCAATGCAATGCACAAACAAATGAATGACATGTCATGTTAAGGAACTGAATTGACCTAATGCAGCAGTAAGCCAAGTTAATTGAAGTGGAATTCAAACAAGGTTAAACTCCAACTCCAAATGCTAGTTCATAAATTGCCCTAATCATGATTCATCCTATTCAGTGAGGTTAACTTGTTCAATCATGCATGAAAGTTGTACAGATGGATAGATTGGATTTTTCTGATCATTTTTCATATATACTTTATTTCATTTGGAGTTACGATTGAATTTATATGACTTTTACAAGTTTTAAACATTTTTTGGAATTTCTAAGTATTTAGAATTTAACTAATTCCAGAAAATGAATTATCGCATCAGCGCTACATCATCATGACGTCAGCGAGTCAACGGGGCAGCCCAGGTCAACTGACCAGTGGGTCCCGCGTGTCAGTGATTAGACTAACTAACCTAATTAAAATTAACCCTAACTAACTTGGTTAGCCGTGAAGTCCGCACACGCTGACTCAGGGTCAAACTGGGCCCACCCAAATCAATAGTCAAGAGGTCAAACCTGCGCGCCGAGTCACCGGCGAGGCCGAGATGATGGAGGCGTTGGAAACGCTGCTCAGCGACTAAATGAGCGCGGAGGAGCTCTATGCGTAGTGGAGATCTCGTGCATCTAACGGTGTAAGAAGAAGAATGGGTGGTCCAAACGACGGCGACGCCGAGCTTTGCGGCGGTCGGTGTTGAGACGGGTTGGGTTCGACGCTACGGTGCACGGAGGAGGGGCTGGTAGTGGATACGGGCCCGGTGCTACGCTGAGCACAACTGTGAGCTTGGCCGAGCCATCTGTGGCCCTAGCCACGACGGTGCCATGGCGGGCAAGGGGAGCTTTGGGGTGAGGTGGAAACGGCGGCTATGGAGGCCAAACGAGCACGGGAGCTAGGGGGAGAGGAAGAGGAGCTCACAGCGAGTTGAACGGAGGCCTCGGCGTGTTCGGGGAGGGGTTGGTGACGACGGAAGGTCGCCGGCGATCTCGGTGGACCGAGGAGGAAGAAGACGGTGTGGTCGGCGTTCAAGGGCGTCCGGCATCGCTTGAGTCATCGAGGAGGCGTAGACGACGGAGGCAGAGCTCATGGGCACGGCGAGGGGTCGAGGGGGAGGCAGTGGCCGCGGCTATGGCGAACGGCTGCGACGGACCCGTTCGGACATGAGGGGGAGATGACGAGGGGGGAGAGCAGAGGAGGGGAGAGTGATGTACAGGGGTCAGGGCGGTGCCGCAGAGAAGGCTCGAGGCGTCGTGGTGGCCTCAGTGATGCAGGCGAGCAGGGAGGTGCGTGGCGCCGCGGGCGCGCGTGCGCTGTCTCCCTCCTCTGCCTACTAGCAGAGGTTGAAGACGACTGGCACTTGCCAGGTGGGCTGGGCCGGCTGGAGGAGCTGGGCTGTGGGCGCCTGTAAGTTTGGGCGGTAGGTTTCTCTCTCTCCTTTTATAATTATTTCAGTTTTCTATTATTCTGTAAATTTTAGGGCTTTATTGAAAATACCTATGCACTTTCAAAAATCATGAGACTGCTTAGGCCACTATTTGGATTATTTCCAATAACCAGAATTTCAGTTCATGAATATTTGGACATTTAATATAACATATAAAATTTAAATGCCCAAATGCAAATAAGGTATGATTTAAATCCAGAGCCCAATATGTCATGGAAAAATGTGGATCACCTTTGGTTACTGTTTCCAGCATTTTCCAAGAATGATGAACATTTTTGGAAGTCATTTGGATTTACTGGAAATATTTTGGTTGAACCTAGTGAATTCCTTTAATGCTAGGGTTTAGGCAATCCCCATTTCAAGTTTCTTAGAAATTTAAACACGATGACATGATGAGCAAGCAAAGTCAAACAAGGCCGATCTGGGGCTGTGACACGGACCCCCGCTACGGTGGTGGCTAGTCCTATTTATAGAGGCCCTGGTCCTCTTCCCAAATATTAGGCGGGAAGGGATCCCACAACGGTCAATTTGAAAGGGGGACAACTAGTACAAGCTATCGTGACAAAAGGTGGTCTTCAACTGCCAAAGGCTCTGGTGGTGACGCCGTCTTGGGCTCCACGGTGACCTCCGTCCTGTCGTCCTGCTGGTCTTGGTCTCGTTGCACTGATATGGAAACCTTTGCCTGATGCCTCGGGACTCCTCGCCTACACTTGCCTCTTCAGCACCAAAGAGGAAATGAGGACACTGTGCACGCTGGCGCCCGCCTGACCCCGGTCGTCATGGCTTGCGTGAGGAGGTCTTGCGATGTCTGCCTCGCGAGGCTTGGCCCCTCGCGAGGGTCTTGAGTGTTTTCTGGTGAAGATGGGCCGTACAGGGCCGCTTGTGGAGCCACGCCGTGGGCCGCAGGCAGGCAAGTCTGGGGACCCCCATTCCCAGGACGCCGAGAGTAGCCCCCGGGCCCAAGGCGCGCTCGGACTTGGCTTCGAGGCGAAGCCAAAGGGCAAGTGCGAAGCGCCGCGGGCCCCAACAGCCTGCGGCCTTGGTTTACATGTGGTGATTGATTGGACGTGGGCGTCTCCGCTTCCCCATGCTGCCTCGGCAACTGCCCGACTGACAAAAGGCTGGCGTGGGCTATATTCGCCTTCATTGCCTTCTTTCGCCTTGCTCCAGATCCCCTTTCTTGCCCTTCGCTTCCAGGGACTTCAGATCCGCCCAGATCCTCCTTCGAGCTTGCCGTCGATGGTGCCCAAGAAGGCTCGGGCTACTCCTCCGCCATCCTGGTATGAGCCCGTGCTCGACGCGCCGAGCGTGTCGAAGAAGAACCTTGCCGCCGTGCGCCAGATGAAGGCGGAGGGTGACGAGAAGAGGAAGACTGTGCTCCGGGCCGGCTCCGCCAAGCCTGAGGCCTCGGGCAGCACCTTCTACCCCTTCTTCATGAGCAGCATCGTTGCCGGGTTGGTTCCTCCTTTCTCCGACTTCTTCTACTCCGTCCTTACCCACTACAAGATCCACGCCCTCCATCTTCATCCCAACTCCGTCCTTCTCCTATCGATCTTCGCCTTCTACTGCGAGACATACGTCGAAGTGATGCCATCCATGGCACTGCTGCGCCACTTCTTCTTCCTTCGGCTTAAGGAGGGCCCCTGCTCAGGGTGCGTTGGCTTCTTTGCGGCCAACAAGACCAATGCCATCTCGAAGGCCGGGAAGAAGGCCGAGGGCTTCAGGAGCAAGTGGGTCCTGATGGACGCCAAGTGCTCCTACCCCCGGCTGGTGCTGCCGACAGAGATGCATGTGTCCCAAGAGCGATGGTTTCGCGCGATGCTTACCGACCCTCGAGCGACGCAAGTGCTGGAGAGGATGATTGTTGACCTGAAGCCCGGCGACTCGAGGGCAGCGAAGCTGACGGGGGCCATGATCGCCAAAGAATTCATGGCGAAGCGCATGGCTCCCCTCCAAGCGTGCCTGCGCTCACTGTGGAAGCTTGGAGACGAAGGGGACGACCTCTGCCTGCTCCCGGAGCCTCTTTCTGATGAGGAATTGCGCTTGAATCTTCGCTCCTTGGTTGGGGACGACCAAGGGTACCCGCCTGATTGCTTTGTTCCCTTGTTCCGCCGCCCAGACGGGGCAGTGGTCGCTGCTGCCATGCCCGTCTTTGACGGGCGCGGGCTTGTGCCGCCTGCGCCCTCGAGCGCTCCGGTGACGACAGCCCCGGTGGACGTGTCCTTCGACGAGTCTCACGAGGGGGAGGAGGAGGAAGAGGAGGAGGAGGGGTGCGACTCGGAAGCTACTCGCGAGGGAGAGGGGGAGACCTCTCCTATGCGCAAATCCGACATCCTCCGCACCCTGCCTGATGACGATGACGAGGCCGATGTCCCCCTAGAAAGGAGAGAGCTGCATGCGGCTAGTGGCTCCTCAAGGTCCAAGGCCAGTCCTCGGAGGTGGTCACCGGTCGAGATTCCGACGAGAGGAAGGTCGGCGCTGGTCTCCCGAGACGACGCCCCTGTTCTGACGCTGCCTAGAGCTGCTTCCAACTTGCCTGCTGCCCCCTCTTCTGCGCCTAAAGCCCTTGCGCCCGCGCCTCAGGCTGGGAGGCTCTCAGGCTTCAAGCTCAGAAAGCAGAGGGACTACACCGCGGTGGACCAGTAAGTATTCTTGTCTTTCCTTGTTCCTGCTTCTGCTGCTGATTCTTGACGCTCTCCGTTGCTTGACTAGGCCGACACCCGCGGCGAATAGGAGGAAGGCGGAAGCGGTGGTATTGCTCGGGACCCCATCGCCTGTGGCGGCTGCTCCCCCCTCCGTGGGGAAGGGCAGTGACGACGCTCGCGTTTCTCCGCCCGATCGTCCTCGCGAGGCTTGGGGGAACGTCCTCAAGAGGAGGCTGCCCCTGCTGCCCCACCGGTTCCGGAGGTGCTAACGCCCAGCTCGGTTGCTGGGGTCCTCAAGGCTCAGGAGCCCCCAGCCTCCCAGGCCATGACGGCGATGTTGCCTCCTCCTCCTCCTGCACTGCTGACATCGGATCCTCCTGCCTCCCCCGATGTCCTGGAGCGCGCTCTTTCTGCGATGACCCTGCTGCGAGAAGATCTTCAGGGTGCCGACCCCCGCCTGGTAGCCGGGCGCCTGGAGCTGGTCTCTGGCTGGCTTCACTCGGACGTGTCCGTTTGGGCAGCGCTGAGCCAGGCGGCAGCAACCTCTGAGAAGGACAAGCAGGCCGCCGCCCAGGCTGCGGCCACTCGCGAGGTGGCGCTGAAAGATGCCGGGGCCGCCCAGGACCGCTGCCAATCGCTGGAGGCTGAGCTGGAGACAATATGCAACGAGCGTGCAGCCAAAGCGCGAGGCCGCAAGGCGGAGGAGGAGAAGATGAAGGCCCGAGAGGACGCCATTAGGGGTCGCGACACCGAGCTGGAGCAGTTGGGGAAGGCGCAGGCCGTGGAGCACAGCCGACTGGAGAAGCTGAAGCGGAAGATGGAAGCGGAGATAGCCGAGCTTGATGCCAAGGTGAAGGTCCTGGCCGAGGACCGCACGGCCTTCAAGTCCCTCGAGGAGAGGTCTCACGCGGTGCTGCGGTCACTCTACGAGAAGGGCTTGGAGGAGCCGCTGGCTACCGACGACAAGGGCCCCACCCAGCTGCTTCCTTATCTGGTCTAGGCGCTTGAGGAAGTCGTGAGCAGTATCGGCCCCTTGGCAGAGGTAGAAGCCCGTTCTTTCCTCAGCCGCGTTGACGCGCGTCTTCAGCCACCTCCATCTTCGCGATCCTGCCGCCCACCTTGACGAGCTTCTGGAGCCTATGGATGCCGAGCACTGCGCAGCTGCTGCCGAAGCCATGAAGGGTCAGGTGGAGGCCCTGCTGAAGAGGTTCTGCGCCTTCGATCTTGCGCCCTCGACTGGCGGTGGTGCTGCTCCTACAACTCCTGCGGGTGGTGCAGGTGAGGGCAAAGCCGCTATGGAAGAAGCATCCCTTGCGGGCGACAGCGGCGTCCGGGGATGACGAGATAACTTTCTGGCGACTCCTTTCCTGTTTAGCTCCTGCAATATGCACCATGCCTCGTGGAGGCGTTTAAACTTGCGTTTGGTATCGGAAGAACAATATGTCTTGTAATATTTTCTTGAGATTTTGTGATTTCCTTCCCATTTGCTTTATGTTCTAAGTCGGCAGGGCCCGACCCCGTGCATACCTCAGCAGCCGTTGGGTCGTCCGGATCACCAGGACGAGACCAAGGGGTGAGGGGCTACGTGGCCAGTTAGGCTCCTGAGTCGCGATGCTCAGGAGTCCCCCTTGACGCGCAAACAACTTACAGAAAGGAGATGCGGGAATAGGTCTAGTGTTCTACGCCGGCAGGGCCCGACCCCGCGCATACCTCAGCCGCCGTTGGGTCGTCCGGATCACCAGGACGAGACCAAGGGGTGAGGGGCTACATGGCCAGTTAGGCTCTTGAGTCGCGATGCTCAGGAGTCCCCCTTGACGCTCAAACGACCTTCATACCTTTTCTCTCGCCGAGGCTCCGCTCGGGAGGGCGCACGACGACCAGGCCCGAGGGACCTGGCAGGGTGGCGTACGCTTAGGCGTGACCCGAGTGTAGCCCGTGCCCAGCCCCCTCGCGTGACTCTCCCGAGGGGAGGTGTTGCGATGAGGCCAGACACTGAGCTGCAAGGGCTCCCTAAGGATGATACGGCCATGGGGCCGCCCTCAGATGTTTATCACCAGCGTGGAGCATAGCACTTCCGCACTTGCACGGGCATAACCGCTCCTTGGCCGGGTCGACTACCAGCGCGGAGCATGGTGCTTCCACTGGTGCGTGGGTGAGGGCTCCCTCTGAGTGGAGCCCTCAGGGCGTGTACAACCTCGCCCTGACACGTGGCTTGCATGGCAGGGCTAGACGAGGTGTGGCTGGGATATCGTGAGCTAGCGCGGGACTCACGAGGCCCTACCTCAAGGCGAGTTGCGCCTGGTCTTGGTTCTTGTTGACTGCAGTGGTCCTGCGAGATGGTTAGGCAACCTGCGCCGAATGAATCTCCTGAGGTTATCTGATACGTCTCCGTCGTATCTACTTTTCCAAACACTTTGCCCTTGTTTTGGACTCTAACTTGTATGATTTGAATGGAACTAACCCGGACTGACGCTGTTTTCAGCAGAATTGCCATGATGTTGTTTTATGCGCAGAAAATAAAAGTTCTCGGAATGACCTGAAACTCCACAGGATGTCTTATAAAAAATAATAAAAAATCCTCGCCAAATATGAAGACCAGGGGGGCCCACACCCTGTCCACGAGGGTGGGGGGCATGCCCCCCCTCTAGGGCGGGCCCCCCTACCTCGTGGGCCCCCTGGAGACCTTCCGACGCCAACTCCAACTCTATATATTGGCTTTCGGAGAGAAAAAAATCAGAGAGAAGAAATCATCGCGTTTTACGATACAGAGCCGCCGCCAAGCCCTAAAACCTCTCGGGAGGGCTGATCTGGAGTCCGTTCGGGGCTCCGGAGAGGGGGATTCGTCGCCGTCGTCATCACCAACCATCCTCCATCACCAATTTCATGATGCTCACCGCCATGCGTGAGTAATTCCATTGTAGGCTTGCTGGACGGTGATGGGCTGGATGACATTTATCATGTAATCGAGTTAGTTTTGTTAGGGTTTGATCCCTAGTATCCACTATGATCTGAGATTGATGTTGATATGACTTTGCTATGCTTAATGCTTGTCACTAGGGCCCGAGTGCCATGATTTCAGATCTGAACCTATTATGTTTTCAAGAATATATGTGAGTTCTTGATCCTATCTTGCAAGTCTATAGTCACCTATTATGTGTTATGATCCGACAACCCCAAAGTGACAATAATCGGGATACTTCTCGGTGATGACCATAGTTTGAGGAGTTCATGTATTCACTATGTGCTAATGCTTTGTTCCGGTTCTCTATTAAAAGGAGGCCTTAATATCCCTTCGTTTCCGCTAGGACCCCGCTGGCACGGGAGGGTAGGACAAAAGATGTCATGCAAGTTCTTTTCCATAAGCACGTATGACTATATTCGTAAAACATGCCTACATTACATTGATGAATTGGAGCTAGTTCTGTGTCACCCTATGTTTTGACTGTTACATGACGAACCGCATCCGGCATAATTATCCTTCACTGATCCGGTGCCTACGAGCTTTCCATATACCGGTTCTCGCTTATTTGCTTTTCCGGTGCTACTGTTACAATCACTACAAAATACCGAAAAGATTACTTTTGCTGTCTTTACTTTTTTGACTGTCGGATTTCGGGTTCCGGTAGACCCTTGAGGTTCGAACACTGGGGTGCGTGCGGAAATTTGCCCTCTACCTACCTGTACCCCGCCGCCTCGCTAAGATCTAAGCTACGAAAGGAACAACACAAGAGACACAGGGTTTATACTCGTTGGGCCACCATTGTGGTGTAATGCCCTACTCTAGTTGGTGGTGTGGTGGATTGCCTCTTGGGCTGATGGTGATGAACAATACAAGGAAGAACAGCCTCGCGAGGGCTCTGTTCTTGGCCGGTGCGATGAACTTCTAGGGGGAGTTCAGTCGCCTTCTCTCTCTCTCTCTCTGTCCAAGGTGCATCCAGCTACTGATCAGATGTCTCTCTATGGTGGCTAGCTCTACTTATATAGGCAGAGGCCCTGGGCCTCTTCCCAAATATTGAGCAGGAAGGGCACCAACAATTGGCCATTTTAAAGGGGAACATCTAGTACACTTATCCTTACTAAAGTTGGTCCTCGCCTATCAAAGGCTCTGGTGGTGACGCCGTCTTGGGCTCCACAATGACTTCCTTCCTGCCGTTGGACTTGTCTTGGTCTTGTTGCACCGAAATGGACGCCTTTGCTTGATGCTCTTGCCTGCGCTTGCTCCCTTTGTACCAAAGAGGAAAGGAGGACACTGCGCAGGCTGGCACCCGCCTGGCGCCGTTGGTCGTCATGGCTTGCATCATGGGCACCTCGTGAGGTACCCCGCCTTGATCTCTCCGCCTCCTCGCGAGCCAGCCTGACGAGGCCGTGCCTGAGGAAGCTCCCTGTCGTCCACCCCGCGAGGCTTGGCCCCTCGCGAGGGTCTTGAGCTCGTGTTGATGAAGATGGGCCATGTTAGGCCCCCCTTTGAGCCACGCTGCAGGCCGCAGGCAGGCAAGTCTAGGGACCCCCGTTCCCAGAACGCCGACAGTAGCCCCCGGGCCCAAGGCGCGCCCGGACTTGGCTGAGCAGAGAGGCGCAGGGGCAAGTGCGAAGTGCCGCGGGCCCTAACAGCCTGCGGCCTTGGGCGTCACGTGGCGGCTGATTGGACGTGGGTGTCTCCACTTCCCCACGACACCTCGGCAACTGCACGAATTGACAAGTCCCTGCATGCAAAGCGGGTCATGATTACCTGCGATCGTGGAGGTCGGCGGTTAGCCTCCTCGGCTTTGGCACGCGATGAGCGCTCCTCAGTCCGCTTTCTGCTTGCTTCTTCTTCCCGGTTCTTGCTCCGTCTTGCTGCAATGGCTCCGATCCGCGGTTCTCGCGCGCGAGAGAGGGAAAGGCTCCTCGAGAGGGTCTGACCCGCTCCCCAAGAAACGGCTAACCCTCTGCCATCAGAATGAGGGTGCCCACCAGGTGGTGTCGAGGCCCTAGTGCGAGCAGCCACCACCGGGGTTCCCGCCCTTGTACGCCCAGATCGAGGGCTCTGAAGGGGTTGATGCCGAACGCCACGGGCGACGCCGCCGTCGGCGCCGGCGGGTCACGAAGGTGCGCGTCGTTCCTCCTGGAGTCCACGCCGAGGGCTCCCCCCAGGAGTTCGTACTCCATGCCGCCATGCCTCCTCGGTCTTGGATTCGCCTTCCTCCCTTTTTCTCCTCTGCAATTCCGCGGGGAGGACCCTTGGAGCTCTGGCTGCAGCACGCCGGCTGCAGCACTCTCGCAACCGGGGCAGAGGTTGAGGTCATTGCCCCGGGCGAGGTCTTCATGACTCGAGGCTGGGGCGAGATCGCCCGGGTCTGCGGGACAAGGGGCGCCCTCGCGATCCACCTGGAGTACGACGGCGCTTCGGTCATGCTCTTCAAGGTCTTCGATGCGGAAGGGCGCCGGCTGGAGTGCTGCCCCGGGAGAGGTGATCGAGGCCCTGCCGCGATGAGGGCTAGGCTCGCCGGCCGCTCCCTCGGCAGCTCCTCAGGCGGTGGAGGCGTCGGAGGATCCAGTGACTCCGCTGAGCTCTTCGTGACTTCGGAGACGAGCGACGACAGCTACGAGCCCCCGAGCCTGCGCCACTCTCGGAGCAGGGCGGGCTTGGCAGGCCGTCGCCGCCCCTGATCTGGATGGGGTTGGCGCCGGTGCCCGGCGGCCCACTGTTGATGATGGCGTCTTTTGCAGGAGCGCGTGTAGTTAGCGTTCTTTAGGATCTGCTCCCTGCGAGGAATTAAAAATGCGCCCCGTGGGGGCTTGTAAGGTGCTTGTGGTCCTGTTTGTTAATATGATCCTTGTTGTGAAACAACGCGAGTTTCTCATCCCGCCTTAGCTCAGTTCTTCCTTTCGAACCTTGCGAGGGCTTGATGCTCTGCGCCGACAGGTCCAGTCCCAAGGCAAGCTTCAGCCGTCGCTGGTATGCCGGTCGTGATGCCGTGGTCAAGGCCGGAGGTGGCGGCCCGGGTCCGTAAGAGCCCCTGAGTCGCGATGCTCGGAGGTCCCCTTAAGCGCTCAAGCAGCCATCGTTCGGTGAGAAAGGAGAGCGACGTTGCTAACTCGGGATTGCGTTTCGTGAGGGGACGGTGCCGTGTTAGTTAATGCTTCCGGAGGGTGACTTATCTCGAGAATCAGGAGTCGCTTCCTGGTGCGTTGCCGGGTCCTTGCATCGGCAGGCGAGGGGTCGCTTGGCGAGGTCCTCACGTGCCCCTCCCCTCTCGCCTTTGCTCCCCTTTCTGCTCTACATCCTCGGGTCCCGGCCCTCGAGCGAGTCTCAGCCGTCGCTGGTATGCCAGGTCGCGATGCCGTGGACAAGGCCAGAGGGTGAGGGCTGGAGATCCAGTAGGAGCCCTGAGTCGTGATGCTTAGGCACCCCCCTTTAACGTGCAAGCGGTTCGCGCGGATGAGAGTGAAGGAGACACCGTGGGGGCCTCGCCTGACGCTGCTCCTTGAAGAGATCCTGCGGGCTCATCAGAAAGAACGAAAGTTCGCCGTCACGACCGACAGTCAGCCGTGGGTTGCCACGGAGGGGTGACTTGGCATTGAAGGCTTGACGAGGTAGCGCTATGCGGGGCTGCCGCAGCCAGAGCTCAGCCATTCAGGTTTGTCGGCGTTGCAGGGACGGACCCATGCGCAAGAGTCGTGCCGTTAGGGAGCAGCTCCATCAGTTGGTGTCAGTTGAGCAGGCAACTAGGTCAAGCATGTTAATCACGAAGGAGTAAGTTCACTTAGATAAGCGCAAAGAAGACGAACATCGCCGGGTCGGACCCGAGCGACCTTGGGATGATGTAGCCCGAGGGGCGCCCCCAACAAGGTAAGCTAGGAACATGAAGTAAAAGGGATACACGCCGCAGGGACGGACCAACGCGGCCTGGGAATAATGCAGCCCTGGGGGTGCGCTCCCAGCTGGAAATGAAACTTGAGAGATGTCACCTGGTAGTGTTGAAGACGAAAGGGTGTTGGTGCAGCAGACTCGGTGGGCTGCGGGAGCCGATCCTCACGAGCCCCCAGGCTCAGGGGCCTCGGGAGGCTCCAGAGGCGCTGGTGGCTCCTCGTGGACCATCTCCATCTCCGCCAGGGCTGCGGAACGCCTGGCCTCTTGAGCCTCCAGGATGTCCCTCATGAGGCGCTGGTACGTGGAGGCCGCGTTCGGCAGGCCGTAAGGCATGCGAACGTAGCTGTGGGGTGGACCTTCGCGGCGCCCCATGCGAGAGGGCAGGCGCTCTGAGAGGTGGCTCGGTTGAGCCTGGTATGTCGATGCAGACGCGCAGCCCACCATCCTTGCCTGGATGGGGTGCTACGGCAGGTAAGCGGCGGCTGCCACTCATGACTCTTGACTCCTGCAGCTCTGAATGGCCTTGCAGACGAACTCATGAGGGTTTGGCCCTCCTTGCCTTGCTCCTTCTTGAGGGAAACATGCTTCGAAACACGCCTCCAAGTGGTGCCCAAGCGCCTCCCTCGTGACCTTATCCAGGTCGGTGGCCCTCCAGGAGCCCGAGCCTGCTGAGGAGGCGCAGGCGCTTTCCTATGCGATAGAAGGAGGTTCCCCCTGAGCAGGCACGGACCCTGAGGGGTCTGCCTCCCGAGGGGCCGGGCCGGACGATGTCTTCTTCTTCTTGGGGGCGGTCTCGGGAAGCCTCCTGCTCCCGCGATCCGGGTCTTCTAGTGACGCGGCCTGAAAGGCTCGCTCCAGGGAGCACACTGCGTCTTTCTCCTTGCAGGAGGCACCGTGATGACTCCGCCACCACGGCATCTTGAGGGCGTTGTAGCCGTGGTGGAGTTCTGACCATGAACTTGGCCAGCGCTGGGTACCCGAGGATGGCATTGTATGGTAGGCGAATGTGGGTGACGTCGAAGTCGATGAGCTCGGTGCGGTAGTTGTCACGTGGCGCCAAGGTGACAGGGAGGCGAACCTGCCCGATCGGGACTGTGGAGCCGTCGGTGACCCCAGAGAAAGGCTTGGTTGGCTGAAGCTGATTGTAAGGCACTTGGAGATTGTTGAATGTTTCCACGGACAGGACGTTGAGCCCTGCCCTACCATCGATGAGGGTCTTGGTGACTAGCAGTTGCTGATGATTGGGGAACAGAGCATCGGGAGGACTCCGGCTGTGGCCGCACACTTGAGCTGATCCGCTAAGCTGAAAGTGATGGTGCACGCCGACCACCTGAGGGGGCGTGTGGCTTCGAGCTTGGGGAGGACTGCATTCACTTCACGGGCGAACTACTTGAAGATGCGTTGAGAGGCTGGGGCTTGAGCTCCGCCCAGGATGCGGCGATCGCTGAGGCTCTGGAAGCCCCCAGCCCCCTCGTCCTGATGATGGTCTTCGTTTCTCCTTGGCTGCGGCGGCAGAGGAGGGAGTCCTGCGTTGCCTTGCGGGCGGTCCTCACGAGGCTGATCCCTCCAGCCTCCCTCCCGAGGCGGGTCTTGCCAGCGATCCTCGCGAGGTTGGTCACGCCACCCTTGGCGTGGGCCGCGGTCTTCCCAGTGTCCTGCGTTCCTTCCTCCTCCTCGGCCGTAGCCCCGGTCGCTGCGGTCGGGACGTCGACCGATCCTCCCTTTTCGCACGGCTCGGAGCTCTTGACATTCGCTGGTGTTGTGGGTGTGGAGGTCGTGGTACACGCAGTACCGGCTACCCTTGGAAGACTCGGGCTGATCTCTGCCCCGCTTGGTGTCCGGTTCTGCCGCGAGCATGGCAGCCCCTTGCGTTTCACGTCCTTTTCCTTGGATTTCTTCTCTTCTGGGTCTGCGGTAGGCAGTTCGAGGAGGGAGAGACGCCCTTCCTCGGCCCTGGCGCACTTGGTCGCCAAGTTGAACAGCTCAAGGAAGTGCACAAGTCTTCATGCATCGCCAGCTCCTCCTTCATCTTGACGTCGCACACCGTCGGAGAAAGCGGAGATGATGGCCTCTCGGTCACCTTGGGAATCTTGAGGCGTGCGTTGTTGAAGCGCTGGATGTATTTCTGCGGGGTCTCCCCGGCTGCTGCTTGATCGGCGCATGTCGCTCCGGCGGTGGCGAGTCACGAGTACCTTGAAGTTGGCGATGGGCGGGCACGCATCTCGTCCCGAGAGAGAAGATCGTGCAGGGCCAGGTTCAAGAGCGATTATGGGCCCCGTCCTTGGCGCCATGGGAAACCAGTTCGCCATGACCTTCGTCTCTGTTGGCAGCTTCAATGCCCAGCTCAGAGAGCTGGAGGAACTCTTGGGTCGGCTGTACCGTCGTAGCGAGGAGGCAGGTCCGGCTTGAACTTGCCGGGCCACGCGACGCCTTGCGCCTCGGGGTGAAAACACGGCAGCTCTCTTTGTGTACAGGGGCCTTGGGTGACGAAGAGCTTGGTCTTGCGGGTCCCCATGCACTGCAGCTGGGAGTAGTCACGGGGTCTTGGCGTGTTGGGAGCGAGGGCGTGGTCGCGGCGAGCTGGGGCGGGAGCACTCGGGCAGCTTCTTGCGGGTGAGGACCTCCGGCAGCTCTGCTCTTGCAGCGTGGCGCCGGACGGGCGGGTTCCGCCAGGACCACGCGCCTTTGGGGCAGGCGCCTTCTTGAGGGGAGGCGGCCGGCGCCCGAGCTTCGTCGCCAGCGCGGGGCGGAGTGCGGTGCAGCCGGATGACGGCGCAGAGAGCCCCTGCGCGGACGAGCTCGGCGGCAGGTCGAGCCACTCTTCGTGAAGCGTCGTCAGCAGGGCGGTAGCGCAGGAGCTCGTTTGCCGCGATGGCGCAGCTCGAGCCTCCATGAAGCGCTGGAATCGCGAGACGAAGAACCAGCCGGGCGAGTAAGGGGTAGCGATGCGGCCGTCTTGCCTCACGGAGGATCTTTGGGGCGATGCTTGCTGCTCGTTCCTCGCCGGGCGGTGGCGGCGTTGATGGCGGCGACGAACGACGAGGGCGCCCACCGACGGGAGCCGTCTGGCGACGCGGAGGCGAGAGCGGCTCGGCGCTCGGCGCGGGCCCGGCGAGCGTCAGACATGGATGTGGTGGTCGACGGAGAACAGGGCGGCGGAAGACGAGTTCTGGCGCACACCTACCTGGCGCGCCAAATGTCGGATTTCGGGTTCCTGCAGACCCTTAAGGTTCGAACACTGGGGTGCGCGCGGAAATCTTCCCTCTACCTACCTGTTCCCCGCCGCCTCGCTAAGATCTAAGCTACGAAAGGAACAACACAAGAGACACAGGGTTTATACTAGTTCGGGCCACCATTGTGGTGTAATACCCTACTCTAGTTTGTGGTGTGGTGGATTGCCTCTTGGGCTGATGGTGATGAACAATACAAGGAAGAACAGCCTCATGAGGGCTGTTCTTGGCGGTGCGATGAACTGCTAGGGGAGTTGGTCACCTCTCTCTCTCTCTCTCTCTCTCTCTCTCTCTCTCTGTCCAAGGTGCATCCAGCTACTGATCAGATGTCTCTCTATGGTGGCTAGCTCTACTTATATAGGCAGAGGCCCTGGGCCTCTTCCCAAATAATGAGCGGAAGGGCGCCAACAATTGGCCATTTGAAGGGAACATCTAGTACACTTATCTGACTAAAGTTGGTCCTCTTTGTCAAAGGCTCGTGGTGTGGCCTTGGCTTGGGCTCCACAATGACTTCCTTCTGCCGTTGGACTGGTCTTGGTCTTGTTGCACGAAATGGGCGCCTTTGCTTGATGCTCTCGCTGCGCTTGCTCCCTTTGCACCAAAGAGGAAAGGAGGACATCACTGGCTGGCGCCCACCGGGCGCCCTTGGTAAATCATGGCTTGCGTCATGGGCACCTCGTGAGGTACCCGTCTTGATCTCTCCCCCTCGCGAGCCAGCCTGACGAGGCCGTGCTCGAGGAAGCTCCTGTTGTCCGCCCATGCAGGCTTCCCCTCGCGAGGGTCTTGAGCTCGTGTTGATGAAGATGGGCCGTGTTGGGCCCCCCTTTGAGCCACGCTACAGGCCGCAGGCAGGCAAGTCTGGGGACCCCCGTTCCCAGAACGCCGACAGTTACCGTTACCACCACTATCATATTACTTTGCTACTAAACACTTTGCTATTTTTGTTTGCAAAGATATATATGAGCTCAAAAGGTTATTAGTTAAATGGAACAAAGAATCTCTTAGAGACAGAATGAAACCTGACCCTGCTTTTGCTACTTCACCTATCTGTGTTCCTGATAAGGATTATGAATTTTCTGTTGATCCAGATATAATTACTTTGGTCGAATCTGATCCTTTTTATGGCTATGAATCTGAAACTGTTGTGGCACATCTTACTAAGTTAAATGATATAGCCGCCCTGTTTACTAACGATGACAGATCGCGCTACTTTTATATACTCAAAATATTTCCGTTCTCATTAAAGGGTGATGCTAATATATGGTTTAATTCTCTTGATCCTGGTTGAGTGCGTAGTCCCCAGGATATGATTTATTACTTCTCTGCTAAATATTTCCCTGCTCATAAGAAACAAGCTGCTTTGAGGGAAATATACAACTTCGTGCAAATTAAAGAAGAAAGTCTCCCACAAGCTTGGGGGAGGCTTCTCAAGTTACTTAATGCTTTGCCTGATCATCCTCTTAAGAAACCTGAAATACTTGATATCTTTTATAATGGACTAACCGATGCTGCCAGAGATTTCCTGGATAGTTGTGCTGGTTCTCTTTTCAGGGAAAGAACACCGGATGAAGCTGAAATTCTATTGAATAATATGTTGACAAATGAAAATAATTGGACACTTCCTGAGCCAGCCCCTGAACCAATTCTCGAGCCTATTCCTAAACCAACTCAAGAAGAGAGGTGTTCTATTTCTCGATCTGAAGATATGCAAGAGGCAAAGAAATCTATGAAAGAAAAAGGTATTAAAGCTGAAGATGTTAAGAATTTACCTCCTATTGGAGAAATACATGGTCTTAATCTACCGCCTGTTGAAGAAACTTATGATATGGATCCATTAGTTATTGAAGAACCTCCTGATCCCGATAATCCGGCACAGGTAGTAAAGGTAAATTCTCTCTATAGATTTGATGAAGGTGATATTCCTCACTATAAGTCTGCTAGACAATGCTTGGATGAGTTTGATAATTTTATTGTCAAACAAGATAACTTTAATGCTTATTTTGGTAGACATTTGAAATATGATTATGATATGATTAAACACTTGGGCGATTATATGGCTAATATTAGAGGTGAACTTAAACTTGTTAGCAAACATGCTTCTATGGTTACCACTCAAGTAGAACAAGTACTTAAAGCTCAGAAAGAAGTGCTTGATGAAATGAATAGTAAGAAAAATGATTATGCTATTAGAGTGGCTACTAGAATTGGTAGAATGACTCAAGAACCTTTGTATCCTGAAGGCCACCCTAAGAGAATCGAGCAAGATTCTCAGAGAAATAATATTGATGTACCTAGTTCTTCTAAAAGGAAGAAAAAGAAAAACGATAGGACTTTGCAAACTTCTAGTGAACCTATTGCTGAACCACCTGAGAATCCAAATGATATCTCTATGTCCGATCTTTGAAACACAATCTGTAATGAACATGAACCTAGTGAAAATTTTAATGATGATGTTCATGATGATGCTCAACCTAGTAATGATAATGATGTAGAAGTTGAACCTGCTGTTGATCTTGATAACCCACAATCAAAGAATCAACGTTATGATAAAAGAGACTTCGTTGCTAGGAAACATGGTAAAGAAAGGGAACCATGGGTTCAGAAACCCATGCCTTTTCCTCCGAAACCATCCAAGAAAAAGGATGATGAGGATTTTGAGCGCTTTTTGAAATGATTAGACCCATCTTTTTGCGTATGCGATTGAGTGATATGCTCAAAATGAATCCTTATGCTAAATATATGAAAGATATTGTTACAAATAATAGAAAGATACGGAAGCTGAAATTTCCACCATGCTTGCTAATTATACTTTTAAGGGTGGAATACCAAAGAAACTTTGAGATCCAGGAGTACCTACTATACCATGCTCCATTAAGAGAAATTATGTTAAAACTGCTTTATGTGATCTTGGAGCCGGTGTTAGTGTTATGCCTCTCTCTTTATATCGTAGACTTGACTTGAATAAGTTGACAGCTACTGAAATATCTTTGCAGATGGCTGATAAATCAACTGCTATACCTGTCGGTATTTGTGAGGATGTGCCTGTTGTGGTTGCAAACGTTACTATTTTAACGGACTTTGTTATTTTCGATATTCTCGGGGATGATAGTATGTCTATTATTCTTGGAAGACCTTTCCTTAATACTACAGGGGCTGTTATTGATTGCAACAAAGGCAATGTCACTTTTCACGTTAATGGTAATGAGCACACGGTACACTTTCCGAGGAAACAACCTCAAGTTCATAATATCAACTCTATTGGAAAAATTCCATCGATTATATTTGGAGGTTTTGGATTTCCTCTCCCTACTGTCAAGAAGAAATATGATATACTTATTATTGGGGATGTCCATATCCCCGTTGAGGTAACATAGTATTATTTGAAATTTGTCCGGTTCCATGTTAGTCGGAATGAGTTTGTTAACAAGACCTGATCAACCTTGTTAGTGGATTCCTTTTGATGAGCATGAGATGGATGAAACTAGAAGCACAACCTTCTGTACCCTCTTTATATTTTCTGTTCTTTAGTTGAAATAAAGTAAAATAGTATTTTTCTGCTTGTTTCCTGATTTATCTGTGCAATATAAAAATACCCCGAAAATAAAAGTCCTCAGAATGCCATGCCAATTTAATATGATTTTTTCTGGAATATTTGAGGATTTATAGTGCAAAAATCACCGCTGGGAGCTGCCACTGCCACGAGGGTGGAGGGCGCCCTACCCCTGGCGCGCCCCGCCTCGTGGGCCCACAAGTGGCCCTCCTCCACTTATCCCTGCACCCATCTTCTTCCTCTGCCTCACACAAACCGAAAAACCAACTCAAGCACGAGTTCCAGCCACTTTTGCTGTGATTTTCGATCTCCTTGCTCAAAGCACCCCTCGCAAAATTGCTTGGGGAGATTGTTCCTTGGTATGTGACTCCTCCATTGGTCCAATTAGTTTTTTTTCTAGTGCTTTATTCTTTGCAAATTTGTGCTGCATAGGTTTCCATGTTCTTGAGCTTGCATGTCAAATTTATATGGTTCCAAGTAGTTCTAATGCTTGCTATAGGCTCTAGGCACTTGTAGGAGTAGTTGCTATCAATTTTATTGAAGTTGGTTCACTTTTGTTTGAAGTTACTAAAAATTTCAGAAATTTTTCAGAGGAAACAATATGTTTAGGAAGATGTTCCAAGGTGGTTCTTCAAGGAAGCAAGGCCCCAGGCTTGCAATGAGTGATGCTGACGAGGAACCACCAAGAGACGCTCTTGTGAGGCCCTGTGAATGGCCTTCGGAAAATTTTATGGATCAAGCGGGAATCAAAGAAGAATTTAACGCATGAATGCCGGTCTTGAGGATTTTGAGGCTGACAAATGCCCCCAATATCATGATCTCACAAGCTCATTTGTGAGGAGGTTTGAGTATTCATCTTCGCGTAATTCTCCTTCAGTCATGTTTGATCTTTATGACAAATCTTATACCATGGACTTAGAGGATTTCACTTTTGCTTGCAAACTTCCATCTTGGGGTAGTGTCAGGGATCCCCCTAAATCTGAATTTAGAGACTTTCTTGCTAGTATAACTGTGGGGGAATCCAGAGATATAACGCAAGCCACTATAGGGAGCATTCACTTTCCTGCTATACATTATTTTGCTCTCTTCATAGGTAGATGCATAAATTCTAAGGATGAAGCATGTCACATGTGTGTCCCTGATCTTAGCATCCTCAGGAGTGGTGTGTTAGGTGACCAATCTTATCATATGGGAGCCATTGTAGCTCGTAGGTTGCATCATAATAGACATAACGGAGATTTCTTTGGTGGAATTTATGCAACCCGCTTAGCTAATTTTCTTGAGATAGACATTCGTGAGGGTGCTATGGAGTTAACCCCTAATTATTTAGATTTTGACTATGGTTTCCCACCAGTTTGTTGAAAGGGCGGAACCACCTCTCCAGTATCGACTAATCTTTAACAAACGGCATGTTGTCTGTATTACTCTTCCTGCTCCTGCCTTCTTTGATTCTCAGACAAAAGGAAGATATGTTATTACCAGAGAGGAGGCAGATGAGTACGAGAGAAGAGCGGAGGCGGCTCAACGCCCCGCTGCAGCTCAGGAGGCGATAGCCGCTGCATCGTAGTATGACCCCAACTACACCTACGGGTATCCGCCAGGCTATCCCTGGCAATAGACCAACTTAGGCCAAAAGCCTAAGCTTGGGGGAGTACGTATTTCTCACCGACATTACATTTATGTTCACACACACTCATTGCTAGATGTCGGTGCTCATACTCTTTCACTGTAATATTCATGCTAGTTTATTTTCTTTTTCCTCCTTTCTTCTTGTGTGTTTAATAAACCTTAAGAAAAACAAAAAAAATTAGTAGTAGTTTATTTTTCCTGCTGTAGTAATAATTAAAAAGAAAACCCAAAAATATTTCCCGTTCTTCTTTTGCTTGTTGGGAGCTTTCCCGTGTAAATAGTTTTTATTTCTTTTCTTTTCTTTTCTTTTCTTTGGGGGTCAGTAGGAGAAGACCATGATTAAATTGTTGAAGTGGCTCTTATATGCATCATTGTTGATTTAACCAAGAGCCCATATTGCCTTGTCTTCTCCTGTTTATTGAATGCTCGCAGATTCTAGCTTAGTCCAATGCACGTGCACTCTTATTTTTATTCACATCGTTCGGTCGTGCAAGTGAAAGGCAATTATGATGATATATGATGGATTGACTGAGATGAGAAAAGCTGGTATGAACTCGACCTCTTTTGTTTTTGTAAATATGATGAGTTCATTGTTCTTGATTCAGCTTATTATGAATAAACATGTTTGCAATGACAATTTGAGATCATAGTTGCTCGTGCCATGCTTGATTAGCTATGAGTTATAATGGTTTACCTTGCGTGCCAACATGCTATTAAAATGGTTGTGATGTGGTATGATGGGTTGGTATCCTCCTTTGAATGATTTAAGTGACTTGACTTGGCACATGTTCACGCATGTAGTTGAAACAAATCAACATAGCCTTCACGATATTTATGTTCATGGTGGATTATATCCTACTCATGCTTGTATTCAATGTTTATTAATTTTAATGCATGTTCATGGCTGTTGTCGCTCTCTAGTTGGTCGCTTCCCAGTCTCTTGCTAGCCTTCACTTGTACTAAGCGGGAATACTGCTTGTGCATCCAATCCCTTAAACCCCAAAGTTATTCCATATGAGTCCACCATACCTTCCTATATGCGGTATCTACCTGCCGTTCCAAGTAAATTTGTATGTGTCAAACTCTAAACCTTCAAATAAACATTCTGTTTTGCATGCTCGAATAGCTCATATATCAACTATGGCTGCCCTTATCTTCCGTGTTAGGCGGGTTATTCTCAAGAGGAGTGGACTCCGCTCCTCACTCACGAGAAAATGGCTGGTCACCGTGATGCCCAGTCCCATGCTTTATGCAAACTAAATCAAAATAATTGCAAACAAAACACCCCCTGGGACCCGTTGAATGTTGGAGGCACTCATTGTTTCGAGCAAGCCATGGATTGATGCTTGTGGAGGAGGGGGAGTATAAATTTTACCATTCTGTTTGGGAACCGCCTATAATTTGTTTAGCATGGAAGATATCGTCATCTCTTAGTTGTTATGTTGACAATGAAAGTATGCCGCTCAAAATATAATTTATCTCTATTTCAAAACTGAGCTCTGGCACCTCTACAAATCCCTGCTTCCCTCTGTGAAGGGCCTATCTATTTACTTTTATGTTGAGTCATCACCCTCTTATTAAAAGCACTAGCTGGAGAGCACAGCTGTCATTTGCATTCATTACTGTTAATTTATATCGGGTATGACTATGATTGGATCTCTTTTACCATGAATTACAATGTCTAGTCAGTCCTTGATCTTTGAAGGTGCTCTGCATTTATGTTTTGCGGTCTCAGAAAGGGCTAGCGAGATACCATCTTGTTATATCATATTATGATTATTTTAAGAAAGTGTTGTCATCCGAGATTTATTATTATGGCTTGCTAGCTGATTATGTTATTGATATGAGTAAACATGAGACCTAGGAGTTATTGCAAATGTGGTTAGTTATGATCTTTGCAGAAAACCTGAATGCTGCCTTGACATAGGTACAACAACAAGAGCAAACAGAGTTTGTAAAAGTTTTTCTTTTTCTCTTTCAGTTTGTCAACTGAATTGCTTGAGGACAAGCAAGGGTTTAAGCTTGGGGGAGTTGATACGTCTCTGTCGTATCTACTTTTCCAAACACTTTTGCCATTGTTTTGGACTCTAACTTGTATGATTTGAATGGAACTAACCTGGACTGACGCTGTTTTCAGCAGAATTGCCATGATGTTGTTTTATGTGCAGAAAACCAAAGTTCTCGGAATGACCTGAAACTCCACGGGATGTCTTACAAATAATAATAATAAATCCTCGCCAAAGATGAAGACCAGGGGGCCCACACCCTATCCACGAGGGTGGGGGCGCGCCCCCCTTCTAGGGCAGGCTCCCCTACCTCGTGGACCCCCAAGAGACCTTCCGACGCCAACTCCAACTCTATATATTGGCTTTCGGAGAGAAAAAAATCAGAGAGAAGAAATCATCGCGTTTTACGATAAAGAGCCGCCGCCAAGCCCTAAAACCTCTCGGGAGGGCTGGTCTGGAGTCCGTTCGGGGCTCCGGAGAGGGGGATTCATCATCGTCGTCATCACCAACCATCCTCCATCACCAATTTCATGATGCTCACCGCAGTGCGTGAGTAATTCCATCGTAGGCTTGCTGGAAGGTGATGGGTTGGATGAGATTTATCATGTAATCGAGTTAGTTTTGTTAGGGTTTGATCCCTAGTATCCACTATGTTCTGAGATTGATGTTGCTATGACTTTGCTATGCTTAATGCTTGTCACTAGGGCCCGAGTGCCATGATTTCAGATCTGAACCTATTATGTTTTCATGAATATACGTGAGTTCTTGATCCTATCTTGCAAGTCTATAGTCACCTATTATGTGTTATGATCCGACAACCCCGAAGTGACAATAATCGGGATACTTCTCGGTGATGACCATAGTTTGAGGAGTTCATGTATTCACTATGTGCTAATGCTTTGTTTCGGTTCTCTATTAAAAGGAGGCCTTAATATCCCTTAGTTTCGCTAGGACCCGCTGCCACGGGAGGGTAGGACAAAAGATGTCATGCAAGTTCTTTTCCATAAGCACGTATGACTATATTCGAATACATGCCTACATTACATTGATGAATTGGAGCTAGTTACGTGTCACCCTATGTTATGATGTTACATGACGAACCGCATCCGCATAATTATCCTTCACTGATCCGGTGCCTACGAGCTTTCCATATACTGGTTCTCGCTTATTTGCTTTTCCGTTGCTACTGTTACAATCACTACAAAATACCAAAAACATTACTTTTACTGTCTTTACTTTTGTTACCGTTACCACCACTATCATATTACTTTGCTACTAAACACTTGGCTGCAGATACTAAGTTTCCAGGTGTGGTTGAATTGACAACTCAGCTGCTAATGCTTGAGAATATTCTTTGGCTCCCCTTGTGTCGAATCAATAAATTTGGGTTGAATACTCTACCCTCGAAAGCTGTTGCAATCCCCTATACTTGTGGGTTATCATTATTGCATGAGAAGGCCAAGCACCAACGACCCCAGGAGGTGAGTGAACGGGACCGGCCCACCAGACAGAGCTCATCCATTGGATTTATCGATGCTGCAGGGATGGACTCGAGCACAGACGCCGTGCCTAGCCTTCTTATGCAAAGGATCCTGAAGAAAGATGATCGGCGGCGGCTCCCGTGCTGGGTCATAATCAAGCAAGTAATAACCATAGATAGCTTATGCATGGAAAGCAAACTAGCTTAGGTAAATGCAAGAACGATACATGCCACTGGGTCGGACCCGAGCGGCCTGGGGATGATGCAACTCGAGGGGCGCCCCCAGCAGAGTAAGCTAAAGACGTAAAAGGATACATGCCGCAGGGACAGACCCACGCAGCCTGGGAATGATGGAGCCTGGGGGGGGGAGGTGCGCTCCCAGCTTAATAAACTTGGAAAATGTCACCTGGTTTCGTTGTCGAAGGGATGTTGGGGTAGCTGAAGATGCGCAGCGAAGGGGTTGCTCCTCATGAGCCACCAGGGCCCTGAGCCTCGGGAGGCTCTGGGGGTCCAGGCGGTTCCTTGAGGACCGTCTCCATCTCCGCCAGGATCGCGTGATGCCTGGCCTCCTGGGTCGCCAGGATGCTCCGCAGGTTGCGCTGGAAGGTGGCTGCCATGCTCGGCAGGCCGAATGGCATGCGAACATAGCTGTGAGGTGGGCCCTTGCAATGTCCTACGCGCGAAGGCCAGAAGCACTCCTGAGATGCGGCCCTGTTGAGCGCTGGGATGTCGACGCAGACGGGCAGCCCGCCATCATCGCCTAGATGGGGAGCTGCGCCAGGTGGGCGGCGGTCGCCGCGCATGGCTCTTGCATCCTGCAACTCCTAAGTGGTCTTGGCGATGAACTCCTGAGCTCCGGGCGCCCCTTGCCCAGTGTCTTCCTGAGGGAAACGTGCCACGAAGCACGCCTCCATGTGGTGCCCGAGCGCCTCCCTCGTGATGTTGGCTAGGTCTGATGCCCTCCAGAGAGAGCCCTCGAGCCCTGCCTGAGGAGGGCGCCAGGCGCGCCTTCCTATGTGAGGGAGGGAGGCGCCCCAGGTGTGGGCGCTGATCCTGATGTGACACTGCTAGAGGCGCTGCTCCCCTGAGGCCCTGTACGGAGTAATTGCTTCTTCTTCTTGGGGGTGGCCTCAGGAGGGTACTCGCCCTTGCTGTCAGGGTCTTCGATTGCTGCAGCTTGAAAGGCGCGCTTGAGGGAGCACACCGCATCTCTTTCTTCACAAGGGACTGTGATGATCCTGCCGCTTCCTGTCATCTTAAGGACGCTATAGCCATGGTGGGTCACTGCCATGAACTTGGCCAGGGTCGGATACCCGAGGATGGCATTGTACAGCAGACAGATGTGAGCAACATCGAAGTCGATGAGCTCGGTGTGGTAGTTGTCGCGCTGTCCGAAGGTGACAGGGAGGCAGACCTGCCCTATCGGGGTGGTGGAGCCGTCAGTCACTCCTAAGAAGGGCTTGGTGGGCTGAAGCTGGTCGTATGGCACTTGGAGGCTGTCGAATGTCTCGACGGACAGGATGTTAAGCCCTATGCCGCTGTCGATGAGGGTCTTGGTGACTTGTACGTTGCCGATGACGGGTGAGCAGAGCATCGGGAGGGCGCCAGCGGTGGCCTCGCACTTGAGCTGGTCCGCCGAGCTGAAAGTGATGGCACACTTGGACCACCTGAGCGGGCGCGTGGCCTCAAGCCTGGGATGGGCTGCATTCACCTCACGAGCAAACTTCTTGAAGATTTCACTGAGATGCTGGGGCCTGAGCTCCGCCCAAGATGCAGGCGATAGCACGCGGTTCCTGGAAGCCGCCGGCCCCCTCGTCCTGATGGTGGTCATCGTTCCTTCTTGGTGGTGGCGGCAGCAGAGGAAGACCAACGTTGCCCTGAGGGCGGTCCTCGCGAGGCTGATCCCTCCAGGCGCCCTCACAAGGCTGGTCTTGCCAGCAGTCCTCACGAGGCCGGTCGCGCCACTCCTGGCGGGGGCCACGATCGTCCCAGCGTCCACCGCCTCGTCCTCCTCCTCGGCCGTAGCCACGGTCATTGCGCTCGGGGTGTCGACTGAAGCGTCCATCTCGAATGGCCCTGAGCTCTTGACAGTCGTTGGTGTTGTGGCTGTGTACGTTGTGGAAGGCGCAGAACGGTCGGCTGCTCTTGGACGACTCAGGATGGTCCCAGGCGCGCTTCGTATCCGGCTCCACCGCGAGCACGGCCGCTCCCTTGCGCTTTACGTCCTTGGCCTTGGCTTTCTTCTCCTCCGGGTCGGTAGCTGGGAGCTCGAGGAGGGAAAGGCGCGCTTCCTCAGCTCTTGCGCACTTGGTCACCATGTTGAACAGCTCCAGGGTTGTGCATAACTCCTCATGGATGGCGAGCTCCTCCTTCATCTTGACGTCGCAGACGCCATCAGAAAACGCGGAGATGATGGCCTTATCCGTCCCCTTGGGGATCCTGAGACGAATGTTGTTGAAGCGGTGGATGTACTTCTGCAGGGTCTCTCCTGGCTGCTGCTTGATGCAGCGCAGGTCACCTGCGGCCGGAGGGCGGTCGCGATTGCCCTGGAAGTTGGCAACGAAGAGGTCGCGCATCTCATCCCAAGAGGAGATCGAGCCCGGTGGCAGGTTCAGGAGCCACGAGCGGGCACCATCCTTGCGACCCATGGGGAACTAGTTCGCCATGACTTTCTCGTCGCCGTTGGCCGCCTCGATGCTCAGCTTGTAGAGTTGCAAGAACTCCGCAGGTTCGGGGGTGCCGTCGTAGCGAGGAGGCACACTACAAGAAATATGTCAACTAGTGACCTTCTGTCAGTGACCCTGGAAGAAATGGTCATAGAACTATGACCATTTCAGACCAATTGGTCAAAAGCTGTTCGGGGGGCTCCAAACCCTAAACCATTGCGACAATTTTGGTCAGAAAGGTCGTAATTTCCTTACATGAAATGGTCATAAAGCAAAAAGCGCTAGTCCGCTGCCTTATTTATAGTTGTTAATGACCAATATGGATGGTCATAACCTTGTAAATTGTGGTGGGTTGCTATGACTAGGCGCCACCTCATCAGTTTTGCCTATGTGTCATGTCCATGTGGCAGTTTTTGCCCTAGGTTGTGAAGCAACCTATATTTCTGTCATTCCCGAAATTCCCAAAAAAATCTCATAAATTCTTTGGGTCATATCTTCGTCAAATATGTAAAAACCTTCCTTGCCTAGTTCAAAATAATTCAAAATATTCATTTTCCTATTCTATTCGAACAACAGTTTGTGAAGGAAGTACCACTTTGGCATGTCCAAATACTATCCATTTTCTATGTTGCTTTCCTATGCCCAAATAACCATCCTCCACCAAATGCCAACTCAATCCATTCATTATTTTGAGCCGAGCTTCAACATTCAGTATTTATGTCCAGTGTGGTAGTTTGCAAAGCAAGTACCACCTAGGCTCCTCCTTTTGAGCTGAAAATTTGTGAAGACTGTCTTCTTAGTAACTGATCATCCTCAGCCAAAACTCACGCCCATTAGCCATGTACATTTCCTGTACCGCTAATCAAACACTTAGCTGGTAATTCATGTTTGAGCATCGATCGGTCTCCTCGTGAGAATATTATGTTGTAATTTTCTTCCTAGCACCTACCTGGGGAGTGCCCAACCCACTAGACATGCCTAGGCTGCCCAGAACACATGGCAGCGCCAGGTCACTTGGTGACCACTTGGCGAGCATCTTGAGTTCTGGCAGCTCTAGAGTTGGGGGCCTCGGCCACCGCCCAAACCTCGACGTATCGCCACAAAACCATGTATTTATGATTAAATAGGTACTTATGTAACTATAAATGATTTTTGGAAAAAATAAATAGTAAACTATGAGGCATCTGCAGTTCAAATTTGACCCGCTTCCTGTTGAATCGGCGGGAATTTGTCTTTTTCACCAGAGTGGATCAAAACTTTTGACATCCAACCATTTTGTCAATTGTGAATTAAATATAAAATGATTTGGTCCAATTTTGCAACAATTGTTTGGGAGGTCCTTCACAAAAAAACCTCCTTTTGGGCACTCAAAAAATGGAAAATGGTTCTTTCGCCCAAAGAAAAAGAAAACTTCCTTAGGCAACAGTGTTTGCCATTCCAATATGCACCCTTGTGCACAAAATGAGATCATTTGAACAAACTATGCCATGAATGTGGCCATAAGATTGATCATTTGGCTTGAAAGCCATTGATCTCCACACGTGATAGCTCATTTCTGAGAACACTTTTTTAAAATAATTGTCGTATTACAAGTTTATTAATTTTCCTGGGAACTTGGCCACATATAATGACACAATGCGAAGGTTTCCCAATTTTTTAATTTTTTTTGAATTTTTTATGCCCGTTTCAAAATGCGGTCAAAACGGCGGGAATGACCGTTCCTAGCTAGTGGTTGAATCTTGGAATTTTTTTGGTGTTTCTCTAATTAAATAGATACTTATGTACCTAGAAATGATTTTTGGAAAAAATAAAGAGCAAACTACGAGGTAGCTACAGTTCAAATTTGACCCGCTTCCAACTAAATCAGCGGGAATTTGTCTTTTTCACCAGAGGTGGCTAAACTTTTTACACCCAACCATTTGGTCAATTGTGCATTAAATATGGCCTAGTATTTTAGAAAAATGATTTGGTCCAATTTTGCAACAATTATTTGGGAGGTCCTTCACAAAAAACCTTCTTTTGGGCACTCAAAAAATGGAAAATGGTTCTTTCGTCCAAAGAAAAAGAAAACTTCCTTAGGCAACATTGTTTTCCATTCCAATATGCACCCTTGTGCACAATGAAAATGTTTCTTTTTGAATTTCTCATATCATAAAACTGTTTATATGATTTAACACCTTTTTTTGAAAAAAATATGGTTCAACACCTTATTTTTAGTCGATTACGACCAATTTGGAAGGTCATAACGTGTACTGGGTTCTGATTGGTCCATGGGCATGTCACGCGGATCGTGCTCAGACGCCGTCGGATGGTCTCGGATCTGACGGTAGCCCTTTCTCCCTCACCCCCCTCTTTGTCTCAAAAAAAAGAAAAAAGAAAACTCCCTCACCTTCTCACCCCAGGAACCCTTGGGCTCCAGATCTGCCACCCACCCCGACTCTCCCCTCGTCCCCCACATCGCCGCTGCCACCCCGATCTCTCCCCTCGTCTCCCTCATCGTCGATCCACCCCGAGCCCTGCCGCCGGCCATCTCACCCTCCCCCTGCGCCGCCGCCCCCACCTTCTCCTTCCTCTCCCAAGGGAAGGGAAGCAAGGGAACAGAAGGGAGGGAAAGCCGGCAAGGAGTTCGGTCGAGCGCCCAGATCCACGCCACCATCGTCGACCTGATCCGTGTCCTCGACCTCGCCGCTGCCAACAAGTCCGCCAACGAGCTCTCCTCGCACTAGCGCAAGGTCTTCCGCGTCGCTGACCACGCCGGGGTCCCGCTCGCCGGCCTCACCGCCGACGGCCGCGTTCTCTCCCGCTTCCTCCACAACGTGTGCATCGACAACGCCTTCGTCTACGACGTGCCGCTCCCCGTCTCCAGGCTCGCGCTCCGCCTCGCCGACAAGGCTCAGGTCCGTCCCCGTCTCCCATCCCGATCCCTTTGCGATTTTCCTGCCCCGATCTGCCCGCGCACTTAGGGTTTCGTGCCGGAGGGGTCAGATATGGTGCGGGAGATGCATGGTTTCGTGCGTGGTGGGGTAATCCCGCTACAATCTATGCTGGTAACTAGGGTTTTCATGGCGAAGTCGCAGGGAGGATGATCCAGTGGTACAAATGGTTAGGATTTTGACGATTTCGCTAGTGGCTCGGGTCGGGATCCACCCTTCAATTTAGTCATGTCGAGTGTTATTATGGTCCTTGATTTCTTATGCTCTGTTTTGGAATTGTGCAACAACTGAGAACTGTAATGGTATCTTAGTTTCCTTGCATCTGACGAGTCCTTTGTAATTCTACTGATATACACAGTCTGAAGGTCTGAGTTTTTAGCTTCTTATGGTTTAGGCTAAATACTGTCTTATGTGTACTAGCTGGTATCCCCGCCCATTGCTGCACGCAGATGTTGTGGCATAAGAAATATAGCACTGCTGTCATGCGTACGAAAATTGTCATCCAAAAAGGGATGAAGAAACTAGAACTGCGAGCTCTAAATTTGAATGAAAAACAATTAGGATGCTCATAGTAAATATATAAGCATTGATGTTAGTTTAGTTGATGGTCATCGATGGACCGACATCTCCACCACCAACCACAAACCAAAGCTGCACATCGATCCTGTGGCGCCGCACTCTGGCCACGAAGGTGCAGGCCCCTGCGTGTTACTGGCCGCGAGATCTTAGCCTGTCTTTGTACCTAACTCCTTTTATGGTTTGCCCATGTTTTCCATGATCAGTGAATCCAAATTTCTGTTCAGTATTTGTCTTCCATGTGGAATTGATCTACACCTAGAGGTTTGGATTTGTTTCATATGTCAGTTTTATTTTGCTTTTCCTGGTTACCTCATGCTTGCAAAAGAAAACTATATAGTACATTCAGTTTGTTAGTACGTCCTGTGGGTCTTCGGGGCTGCTCATCTGTGTGCTCTGCTCCCCTGACTGTTCCACCTCGACTGAAAAAAAACTATATAGTACATTCCCCTTCGTTTTTTGAAAAAAAAAACTGTCGCCTATACCTGTGCATTTCCTTTTCCAGCTTTGTACTTCTCTTTTGTTATATTAGACTTGTGCATTTTGATGCAGATAGATAGACTTTCTTACCATTTCCCTTTCCAGCACTGTACTTGTCTTTTGTTATATTAGACCTATGCATTTTGGTGTAGTTATACAACAGTTCTTACCATTTCCCTTTCCAGCTTTGTACTTATCTTTTGTTATACCTGTCACCCTGATATGTTGATTGATAGCAGCTAACGTTTCCTCCTGGTCTGAGCAGGTGTTCTGGATAATGAGGAATTGGGCATTGTGAACATCACTTTCCGCAAATTACATGGTTCTAGGCTGCTACAGGATGCCCTCCTCCTCTCCTCCACCCCCCTGACATGCTGAGCTCCACCCCTCCTTCTACCCCTTGTAGATCTGATATGAAGTGGGCATTAGTTGCAATTGTTATGGCCACAACATAGCAGCATTGTATTGGTTCAGTTTTTATGCATAATTCGATTGTGACTGTGCTGTTTGATACTGCTTGCCTCATCTATTTTTCATGTCTTGTGTGAAATCTATACCCTACTAGAAGATGCCACCATCAAGTTAATAATAACACTAATGATCATTTGATTCTAGTCTAGAGATACAAATAACATTAGTTAGGTCCATGGATAGATGGATGAACACACACAGCTAGCAACCTAGCAGTGTTAGCAAAGGATGTCAGTACAATGTTTATGGCATTCATTTATTGAAGCAAATAGTAACTAACAGTCATGGGCTTTTTATTGTGAAGCTCCATGAACTTTTTTGGTCGATTGGCTGTCCAAGTTCCTGAAGAACAAATCATACAACCATTATCTTGTTGATTGATGCAGTTTCACCTTTTTGCTGCTGATGTTTAGTTCCTTGCTTGATTACGGATACTATTAAGTTGAAATAAAATTGTATGAGAAAATGATCATTAAACTAAGGAGGCTTAACACGATAATAACTTATTTTACGTTAATAGCCTACAATGTTGTCTTGGAGCTTATTGTCCAAAATAATACCTCTACTTTTGTGTCCTTCAGAATGCGATCCTTGGGATAACTCAAGCCCCTCCTCCTCTCCTGTACATGAATGTGAGATGCTGCGCATGCAAGATCTGAGCAATATGGCATATTGTAATGTTTTTATTGCTGGTTTTTATGTACGATGTCATGAAGATGTATGTTTGAAATGTTGCTCTGATAGCAAAATTGTATTTCTGTGTACATGCTGCTTTGATAGCAAAATTATGAAAATTTCTCAACAATATATATGGGCAAAATTGTATTCCTATGTATCTGACCTGAAAAGGCTACACTAACCTGATGATGTTCTTTGTGGAATTGTTTATTTTATTTTAAATAGCGAAAATAATAATTCTGCCAAAAAGTTATAAAAACCAAAATGAAAAGGCCAGCAAAAAACAAAATGAAAAGGCCAAAAAAAAAGAAATTTACAAGAAAAAGTAAAGGGCCCAAAAAAGAAAAGGCTTGCAAAAATTGGGCTTGGCCCATTTAGTTGACCATAAAAAACATAAATCTGTTGGAATTAGTGGGCTCGGCCCATATAAAAGACAGAATTGGACCAGGCTGAATCTTGTGCCACATCAGCTTGCCATGCTGGATGCCTACATGGCCTGGGGAGGTTGCTAGTGACCAAAACAAAACAATAGGCATATTTTGGTCGTAAACATCCACGACCTTCTCACAGAGAAGGTCGTTAATTTCAGTTTACGACCGCTAGCTTTTGACCTTCTGTTTTTGGTCAAAAAAAGGTCGCAAATGAAAAACAATGACCTTTTAGTGACCAATAGTCAAGGTCACAAGTTGAAATATTTCTTCTAGTGGCAGGTCTTGCTTGAACTTGCCCGGCCAGACGACGCTACGTAGCTCCGGGGTGAAGGCGCGGCAGCCTGCTGTGGCCACCGGGGCCCTTTGCCGATGCGGAGCCTGCCCCTGATGTCCGCGCGCCGCCGTCGCGGTGGCTCTAGGAGCGTGGGAGCATTCTCTTGCGGCCGGGGAACTTCTTGGTAGCTTCCTTCTTCTCACGCGGGCGCCCGACGTGGGGCCAAGCGAGTTGGCCTGCAGTGCGAAGCCGCCGAATACAAAGATCTCCCTGGGGAGAAAAACCTCGCCCTGGATCGCATCGTTGCCGATGATCGAAGGAGCCATCAAGCCTTATGGTGACGGCACAGTGGAACTCTCGAAAGCACCAATGTCGGTGTCAAAACCGGCGGATCTCGGGTAGGGGGTCCCGAACTGTGCGTCTAAGGCAGATGGTAATAGGAGGCGGGCCCTCTCGATGGAGGTATACCCTACTTCCTGCTTGATTGATCTTGATGATATGAGTATTACAAGAGTTGATCTACCACGAGATCGTAGAGGCTAAACCCTAGAAGCTAGCCTATGATTATGATTGTTCCTGTCCTACGGACTAAACCCTCCAGTTTATATAGACACCGGAGGGGGATAGGGTTACACAGAGTCAATTACAAGGGAGGAGATCTACATATCCGAACTGCCAAGCTTGCCTTCCACGCAAAGGAGAGTCCCACCCGGACACGGGACGAAGTCTTCAATCTTGTATCTTCATAGTCCAACAGTCCGGCCAAAGTATATAGTCCGGCAGTCCGAGAACCCCCTAATCCAGGACTCCCTCACCTAAGACGATTCGATCCGAGTTAACACCGCCCTCCACCAAGATTCGTCCCTATGTCAGAGGGAGATGAGTCATTCCAATGGCCAGGGCATGTGTTGCCCACTTTGGAGCAGTTCGTGCCACATGCTCGGGTGCAGGTACTTGCAAAGAGGACGGAGGAAGACCAAAAAGGAGCTAGATCATCCCAATCATCAAATATCGAAAGCTGCAATGTCATCCTTAGCTATAGTGACACGCCAAGCTCTGATTCGAAAGATGTGTTCACACCCGAAGAGCAAGAGGTGTTCCACGTTGAAGACACGAAGAAGGACGTGCAAGTAGAAGAGGTGAAAATGAACTTGCATGGAGGCAAGGTTCTACCTGAGCCACTGAAGATCAAGCCAACAAGGGTGCCCAAGCCGACTGCCTCAATAGAGGCGCCCTTGCAGGAGGGAGTGCGTGAAGAACAAGGCCAAGGGAAGACGAAGCAGCATGACATCCACTACAACATCATCGCCCACCTGAAGCAAATCCCGCACTTTTGAGTGTGCATGACTCCCTCATGATGGTGCCCGACCTTCGTGAAGCCCTTATCAAGGCGCTTCAAGCTCCGGAGCTCTATGAGGTGTCCATGGCGAAGCATCGCCTCTTCTCCAACCCCCTATTCATGAATGAAATAACATTCGACGAGGAAGACAAGCTCATAGATGATAGTGACCACAACAGCCCGCTCTACGTGGAAGGTAACATTGGCACTGCACACCTTCGTAGGATCCTCATTGACCCAGGGCCGCCGTGAATATCCTGCCCCTTCAGAGCTTGACGCGGGCTAGTTTCACAGTGGATGACTTGGAGTCCACGGATGTAATGATCTACTGCTTCGACAACCAAGGAAAGCCAACGCTCGGCGCCCTCACGGTGAAGATCCAGATGTCTACATTCAGCTTCAAGGTGTGGTTCTTCGTCATTGAAACGAACACCTCCTACTCGGCCCTTCTGGGGAGGTCGTGGATTCACAAGTACCGTGTCATGCCATCCAGTCTTCACCAGTGCCTGAAGTTCCTCGACACCCAAGGCACGCAGCAGCGCATCATCGACAACATCTCTCCTTACACTGTGCAGGAGTCTCACCATGCATATGCAAAGTATTACTTCCCTGTAGAAGGCAGCGACTAGCAGTCAGGGCGGATGACACCTTAAGCTTATGCCTTGATCAAGCCAGGTGTGGCACTGGTGGCTGAGATGAAGCACCTCCTCATGTCGTGCTCACCTTCCTGGGCAAAGGACTCCTTCCCGCGAAGTCACATGAGCCAAGGACGTAGGTGATCGTCCTCAACAGGGTGCCACGACTCAAATCACTTTTCCCTTGCAGAGATCGAGAGCTCTATTTCGACCTCGCGTGGGACAAGATCTTTTGAGCTTGTTCCAACATCCCCGTTACTATTGAAGGCAAGATTCCCAACATCGACACCAGCCACCCTGAGGTCGGCTATGATGCCTCATCAGGAGGCTACCCCTTCTTCTCCGACCTCGGTGCACCGAGATCCTGGCTGTTTAACACTTGGAAGCTTTGCAGGTGCCCAGGAAGGTCGAAAGATGCTAATAGGCAGCAATGATGTGCCACCAACCATCAGGTTGCGGGCACGCAGGGCTCCGAAGGAGGAACCCGCGCCCGCGCAAGGAGTGGTTAGAAAAATAATAAAAGAGATGGTGGAAGTCTCAAGGGGAGCTCAAGGCGTGCAGCCCCCATCACTCTACATCTCAGTGGCTTCTGCATTGGAGGTTTGGGCGATTCTCAACTCATCCGGATGTGGAGTCCATACCATTTTCTAGAAGGTTCCCAGGTAAAACAATGTGATTCTATATGTGAGTTTCCCAAACCTTGCAGTGACCCATAGGAGGTGCTATCCATGATGAAGGCTGAGCACAAGATGGTTCACTTGCTGGAGAAGGCCGGGATCACTCTTCGGCGAAATAATAGGATGTCTCCACCGCCGGCTATATGTGAGGAATGGTGGAGACAAGCGGAGGCCCTCATCAAGCAAAAAGGCAAGGCCCAACAAAAGTTTGGGCTTGGCTACATCGACCCCGATGCCCCTAGTGATGAGGGGAAGCTCGACTTCGCACCAACACCACGAGAACCAGAAGACGAAAGGCGACCAATGCTAGAAGGAGACTTCTACAGAACCGGCATGCCTTTCAGGTTGAGGAATGCTAGTGCAGCATACCAGCATGCCATGACATGTGTCCTTGGTGATCTGACCCGCCATACGACGAAATGCTACACCTACGATGTCTCTCCAGATGAAGGGGAGGATCCCGACGGCAGAACATGAGTCAGCAACCATGCCACATCGGTCTTGTCGAGCAACGACTCCGATGTTTTGCTCATCGTTCCTCATCAACAACACCCCGTCAATGGTGAGCCAAGTGATGATGAGGAGTTCATCTCCACACCAGCACCCCAAGAACTCGAAGATGGAGGGCAGTCGACCATCGACGATCTTGTCCAGGTCAACCTCGGGATGGAAGACAATCCACGCCCCACTTTTGTTAGCGCCATGCTGACGGAACAGGAGCGAGAAGAGTATCGAAGCTTCTTGATGGAGTACCGAGATTGCTTCGCCTAGAACTACAAGGAGATGCCGGGGTTGGACCCTCGTGTCGCCACCCACAAGCTGGCGATTGGCCCACAATTACCCCTGTCAAGAAGCAACTGTGACGCTTGCGTTCAGAACTCGAAGGTGATGTCATCACTGAGGTAGACAAACTGATCGCTGCTGGTTTCATCAAGAAGGTCAAGTATCCACGGTGGCTCGCCAACATCGTCCCGTTGGAGAAGAAGAATGGGCAGATACAAATCTGGCAGGACTTCCGCTACTTGAATCGAGCCTGCCCCAAAGAAGACTTTCCCTTGCCGATCCCGGAGATAGTCATTGACTCCACCACGGGACACGGCGCACTATCCTTGATGGACGGTTCATCAGGCTACAACTAGATCAAGATGGATCCAGATGACGCCATTGACACCGCTTTCAGGACCCCGAAGGGCAACTTCTACTACATCGTCATGCCATTCGGATTGAAGAACGTCGGTGCAACGTACCAGCGTGCCATGACGTGCATTCTTGGTGATTTGATCCACCATTCGGTGGAGTGCTACATCGATGACATGGTGGTCAAGACCAAAGAACGCGAGCATCATCTAGAAGATCTTCGAGTGGTCTTTGAGCGGCTACGACAACATCAACTCAAGATGAACCTGTTGAAGTGTGCCTTTGGCGTTCAATCAGGCCTCTTCCTTGGCTTTGTCATTTTTCATCGAGGCATAGAGACCAAGCCTAAGAAGATCAAGGCCATCATCGACATGCCACCACCCCAAGATCTCAAGGAGTTGAGGTCATTGCAGGGGAAGCTAGCGTACATCCGACGCTTCATCTCCAACCTGTCCGGACGCATCCAACCCTTCTCGAGCCTCATGAAGAAAGGATCTCCATTCATGTGGGATGAGGGATGCCAACGTGGCTTTGATGATATCAAAAGGTAATCCACCTGTCTTGGCAGCTCCTGTCAAGGGGCGCCCACTCTTTCTATACATTGCAGCGCAGCCTACTTCGGTAGGTGCTTTGTTTGCCCAAAACAATGACGAAGGGAAGGAAGTGGACTGCTACTACTTGAGCCGCACCATGGTGGGGGCTGAGCGAAATTACTCTGCTATAGAGAAATTATGCCTGGCCCTAATCTTCGTGTTGAAGAAGTTGAGGCATGATACGTCTCCGTCGTATTTACTTTTCCAAACACCTTTGCCCTTGTTTTGGACTCTAACTTGCATGATTTGAATGGAACTAACCCGGACCGACGCTGTTTTTGGCAGAATTGCCATGGTGTTATTTATTTGCAGAAACAAAAGTTCTCAGAATGACGTGAAACTCCACGGAACTTATTTTCGGAAAATATTAAAAATACTGGAAGAAGAATCCACGTCAGGAGGGCCTCCACCTGTCCACGAGGGTGGGGGCGCGCCCCTGCCTCGTGGCCCCCCTGTTGCTCCAACGACCTCAACTCCAACTCCATATATTCGTGTTCGGGGAGAAAAAAAATCAGAGAGAAAGATTCATCGCGCTTTACGATATGGAGCCGCCGCCAAGCCCTAAACTCTCCCGGGAGGGCTGATCTGGAGTCTGTTCGGGGCTCCGGAGAGGGGAATCATACAAAGGGCCCCATCTTTGGAGGTGTCTATGCTTCACGCGTCGCTGCATATTATAACATACCTATTAGGCACTATGAGAAAGAAGAAAAAATGTTGCCCACTGTTTGTTTAGATTATAAGAGTATGGTAGCACATGACTTTATTGTTAAGAATAGGGAAGGCGCGCTTAAATACAAATTGTTCTTTGATAAACATCACCCTGAGACTATTACCTTGCCTAATCCTTCCTTGTTTGATTTATCTGCAGGTCCGTATCTCGTTCCGCTGGCGGCCATTCATGCCTACCGGAACCCTACATCAGCCACAGAGCCGGAGTCGGAACCACAATTTGAACCTCCACGACAGTCTAATTACCAGTGGGACCCGGAGGCAATTGCCAACCAGTGGAAATTCGAGGCTTCTTCTTAGTACGACCCCGGTTACACCTATGGATATCCGCCAGACCATCCGTGGCAATAAACCAACTTAGGCCAAAAGCCTAAGCTTGGGGGAGTACGTATTTACTGACATTACATTCATGTTCACACACTCATTGCTAGATGTCGGTGCTCATACTTTTTCACTGTATTATCCATGCTAGTTTATTTTCCTTTTTATGCTTTCTTCTTGTGTGTTTAATAAACCTTAAGAAAAATAAAAAAAATAGTTGTAGCTTTTAGCTAGTTTACTTTTCATGCTGCAGTAGTAATAATTAAAAAGAAAACCCAAAAAGATTGTATGTTCTTCTTTTGCTTGTTGGGAGTTTTCCCATGTAAATAGTATTATTTCTTTTCTTTTCTTTGGGGGTCGATAGGAGAAGACCATGATTAAATTTTTGAAGTGGCTCTTATATACATTGTTGCTGATTTAACCAAGAGCCCACATTGCCTTGTCTTCTCATGTTTATTGAATGCTCGCAGATTCTATCTTAGTCCAATGCACGTGCACTATTATTATTATTCACATCGTTCGGTCGTGCAAGTGAAAGGCAATTATGACGATATATGATGGACTGATTGAGATGGGAGAAGCTGGTATGAACTCGACCTCTCCTTTTTTTGTAAACATGATTAGTTCATCATTCCTGATTCAGCCTATTATGAATAAACATGTTTGCAATGAAAATTAGAGATTATAGTTGCTTATGCAATGCTTGATTAGCTAGGAGTTATAATGGTTTACCTTGCGTGCCAACATTTTATTAAAATGGTTGTGATTTGGTATGATGGGGTGGTATCCTCCTTCGAATGATTCAAGTGACTTGACTTGGCACATGCTCACACATGTAGTTGAAACAAATCAACATAGCCTTCACGATATTTATGTTCATGGTGGATTATATCCTACTCATGCTTGCACTCAATGTTTATTAATTTTAATGCATGTTCATGACTGTTGTCGCTCTCTGGTTGGTCGCTTCCCAGTCTTTTGCTAGCCTTCACTTGTACTAAGCGGGAATACTGCTTGTGCATCGAATCCCTTAAACCCCAAAGTTATACCATATGAGTCCACCATACCTTCCTATATGCGGTATCTACCTGCCGTTCCAAGTAAATTTGTATGTGCCAAACTCTAAACCATCAAATGAAATTCTGTTTTGTATGCTCGAATAGCTCATGTATGAACTAGGACTGCCCGTATCTTCCATGTTAGTGTTGGGGAACGTAGCAGAAATTCAAAAATTTCCTACGTGTCACCAAGATCTATCTAGGGAGAAACTAGCAACGAGGGGAAGGAGAGTGCATCTACATACCCTTGTAGATCGCTAATCGGAAGCGTTCAAGAGAACGGGGTTGAAGGAGTCGTACTCGTGGTGATCCAAATCACCGGAGATCCTAGTGCCGAACGGATGGCACCTCCGCGTTCAACACACGTACAGCCCGGTGACGTCTCCCATGCCTTGATCCAGCAAGGAGAGAGGGAGAGGTTGGGGAAGACTCCATCCAGCAGCAGCACGACGGTGTGGTGGTGATGGAGGAGCGTGGCAATCCTGCAGGCTTCGCCAAGCACCGGGAGAGGAGGAGACTTGGGAGAGGGGAGGGCTGCGCCCGGGGCAAGGGTGCAGCTCCCATGCGCCTCCCACTATATATAGGGGTGGATGGGGATTATTTCTTGCCCTCCAAGTCCATTGGGGCGTTGTAAAGGTGGGAGGAAAGAAATCCCATCCTTTCCTTTCCCCATCGATTGTTATCCCCCTTTAGGGATCTTGATCTTATCCTTTGGGATATGATCTTATTCCTTCTAAGGGGGATCTTGGTGCGCTTTGACCAGGGTGTGGGGCCTTGCCCCACTACCCACGCTCATGTGTGTCCCCCATGCAGGTGGGCCCCACTACGGAACCTTCTAGAACCTTCCTGTACAATACCGAAAAATCCCAAACATTTTCCTGTGGCCAAAATAGGACTTCCCATATATAAATCTTTACCTCCGGACCATTCCGGAACTCCTCGTGACGTCCGGATCTCATCCGGACTCAACAACATTCGTAACCACGTATATCTATTCCCTATAACCCTAGCGCCATCGAACCTTATGTGTAGACCCTACGGGTTCGGGAACCATATGAACATGACCGAGACGTTCTCCGGTCAATAACCAACAGCGGGATCTGGATACCCATGTTGGCTCCCACATGTTCCACGATGATCTCATCGGATGAACCACGATGTCAAGGACTCAATCGATCCCGTATACAATTCCCTCTGTCTAACGATATTGTACTTGCCCGAGATTCGATCGTCGGTATACCGATACCTTGTTCAATCTCGTTACCGGCAAGTCTCTTTACTCGTTCCGTAACACATCATCCCGTGATCAACCCCTTGGTCACATTGTGCACATTATGATGATGTCCTATCGAGTGGGCCCAGAGATACCTCTCCGTTTACAGAGTGACAAATCAGCCTCGATTCGTACAACCCAATGACACTTTCGGAGATACCTGTAGTGCACCTTTATAGCCACCCAGTTACGTTGTGACATTTGGTACACCCAAAGCATTCCTATGGTATCCGGGAGTTGCACAATCTCATGGTCTAAGGAAAAGATACTTGACATTAGAAAAGATTTAGCATACGAACTACACGATCTTTGTGCATCATTCTCCAAATGATGTGATCCCGTTATCAACGACATCCAATGTCCATGGCCAGGAAACTGTAACCATCTGTTGATCAACGAGCTAGTCAACTAGAGGCTTACTAGGGACATGGTGTTGTCTATGTATCCACACATGTATCTGAGTTTCCTATCAATACAATTATAGCATGGATAATAAACGATTATCATGAACAAGGAAATATAATAATAACCAATTTATTATTGCCTCTAAGGCATATTTCCAACAGTTAGGCGGGTTATTCTCAAGAGGAGTGGACTCCGCTCCTCACTTACGAGAAAATGGCTGGTCACCGGGATGCCCAGTCCCATGCTTTATGCAAATCAAATCAAAATAATTGCAAACAAAACTCCTGAGGGAGTCCTGGATTAGGGGGTGTCCGGATAGCCGGAATATGACCTTTGGCCGGACTCCTGGACTATTAAGATACAAGATTGAAGACTTCATCCTGTGTCCAGATGGGACTTTCCTTGGCGTGGAAGGCAAGCTTGGCGATACGGATATGTAGATCTCCTACCATTGTAACCGACTCTGTGTAACCCTAACCCTCTTCGGTGCCTATATAAACCGGAGGGTTTTAGTCCATAGGACGAACAACAATCATACCATAGGCTAGCTTCTAGGGTTTAGCCTCTCTGATCTCGTGGTAGATCTTCTCTTGTACTACCCATATCATCAATATTAATCATGCAGGAGTAGGGTTTTACCTCCATCGAGAGGGCCCGAACCTGGGTAAAAACATCGTGTCCCTTGTCTCCTGTTACCATCCGCCTAGACGCACAGTTCGGGACCCCCTACCCGAGATCCGCCGGTTTTCACACCGACATTGGTGCTTTCATTGAGAGTTCCTCTGTGTCATCATCTTTAGGCCCAATGGCTCCTCCGATCATCAAGAACGATGCGCTCCAGGGTGAGACTTTTCTCCCCGGACAGATCTTCGTATTCGGCGGCTTTGCACTGCGGGCCAATTCGCTTGGCCATCTGGAGCAGATTGAAAGCTACGCCCCTGGCCACCAGGTCAGATTTGGAAGTTTGAACTACACGGCTGACGTCCGCGGAGACTTGATCTTCGACGGGTTCGAGCCACAGCCAAGCGCTACCGAACATCACGAGGGCATGATCTAGCTCTGCCGCGAGCAGTGTCCCGAGGTCGCACGGTGTCTGCTCCGACCTTTAGCTCGGAGCCGACTGCGCCGATCGAGGACGGGTGGCTGGACACCGCCTCGGGGGTTGCGATCTCTACGGCGATTGAGCCGTACACCTACCCCCGCCCCTGCGCGGCTTCGTGACTCAAGGTGCGGACTCCTCCGGACTCCGAGCTTTCGCGCCCGCCAATCGAATCCGATTGGGCGCCGATCATGGAATTCACTATCATGACATCTTTCAGCACTCGCACTTTGGCGACATCCTGAATTCACTAAAGTCTCTCTCTTTATCGGAGAGCCTGGCCGGATTATGGTCGGGAAGGTTGGGATGCGGACGACAAAGAAATTCAAAGCCCACTCACCACCCACTTCAGAGCCACCGCCGATGATTTAAGCAGACATGCTCGACTTCGACTCAAGACATCGACGGTATGGACGACGATGCGAGAGACGATTAAGAACCAGCGCCCACAGGCACCGGAAGGCCACCTCGTCATCGACATATACATGGTGGACATCCCAAAAGATGGGAATGGCGATGGAACAGTGGAGGATGACCCCTCCAAGAAACAGCCTAAGCGCCGGCGTCAGCGGCGCCGCTCTAAATCCCGCCACAGCAAAAATGGTGATTCCGGCACGGGAGACAATAACACCCGGACAAGGTCAAGACAACCCTCTCCAGCAGGATTCAGCGCAGGAGGATGGAGAAGCCAGCCCTCATGAGAGAGCGGCATAAAGAGAGGTAGAGGACGATAATTACATGCCTCCCTCCGAAGATGAGGCAAGCCTCGACGACGACGAATTCGTCGTGCCCGAGGATCCCGTCGGACAAGAGCGTTTCAAGTGCAGGCTTATGGCCATGGCAAGCAGCCTCAAGAAAAAGCAGCAACAGCTTAGAGCTGACCAAGACTTGCTAGCGACAGATGGATCAAGTCCTTGCGGTCAAGAGTATGAACTCGAGCGCCTCCAAGAGCTACCTAAAACGCAGGCTGCTACCCGATTAGAGGAGGAAGCACCCAAACCTACATCACCAGCGCGATGATACGGCTGACCGCCACCTCGTGGTCGTGATGAGAGGCCTCGGCCCTCAACTCAAGCCGCACCCAGCGCCGCTCAAAAATACCAAGGCGCTGGGAAATGCGCCGGACCTGCGAGATATATTGGAGGACAAGGCAAGGCAAACAAGATCGATCTCACGGATCGCGTGGGCCCACGACGCGTGATTTATAACCGCCACGCGGACATGGCAACTTCGGGGACGAACACGAGAGACAAAGCTCATTTGAGTTGCGTCGTGATATAGCCCAATACAGAGGCGCCGCACACCCACTATGCTTCACAGATGAAGTGATGGATCATCAAATCCCTGAGGGTTTCAAACCCATAAACATTGAAACATACGATGGCACAACAGATCCTGCGGTTTGGATCGAGTTCTATCTCCTTCACATCCACATGGCCCGCGGTGATGATCTACACGCCATCAAATACCTCCCACTCAAGCTTAAAGGACCAGCCCGACATTGGCTTAACAGCTTGCCAGCAGAGTCAATTGGTTGTTGGGAAGACACGGAAGCCGCATTCCTCGACAATTTCGTGGCACATATGTGCGACCACCGACGCCGATGACCTAAGCCACATAATTCAGCAGCCAGAGGAATCGCCGACAATTCTGGACACGGTTCCTAACCAAGAAAAATCAAATCGCCGATTGTCCGGATGCAGAGGCCATTGCAGCCTTCAAACACAACATCCGCGACGAGTGGCTTGCCCGGCACCTAGGACAGGAAAAGCCGAAATCCATGGCAGCCCTCACAACACTCATGACCCGCTTTTGCGCGGGAGAGGACAGTTGGCTAGCTCGTAGTAACAACATGACCAAGAGCCATGGTAATTCGGATACCAAGGACAACAATGGCAGGTCACGTCGCAACAAGCACAAGCGCCGCATTAACGGTGATAATGCTGAGGATACGACAGTCAATGCCGGATTCAGAGGCTCTAAACCCGGTCAGCGGAAAAAGCCATTTAAAAGAAATACTCCGGGCCCGTCCAATTTGGACCGAATACTCGATCGCTCATGCTAGATACACGGCACCCCCGAAAAACCAGCCAACCACACCAACAGGGATTGTTGGGTGTTCAAGCAGGCAGGCAAGTTAAATGCCGAAAACAATGACAAGGGGCTGCATAGTGATGACGAGGAGGAGCCCCGGCCGCCGAACAATAGAGGACAGAAGGGCTTCCCCCCACAAGTGCGGACGATGAACATGATATACGCAACCCACATACCCAAAAGGGAGCGGAAGCGTGCACTAAGGGACGTATATGCGATGGAGCCAGTCGCCCCAAAGTTCAACCCGTGGTCTTCCTGCCCGATCACTTTTGATCGAAGGGACCACCCCACTAGCATCCGCCATGGCAGATTCGCCGCATTGGTTCTAGACCCAATCATTGACGGATTTCTCCTCACTAGAGTCCTAGTGGACGGCGGCAGCAGCCTGAACCTGCTTTATCAGGATATAGTGCGCAAAATGGGCATAGACCCATCAAGGATTAAACCCATGAAGAAGACCTTTAAAGGCGTCATACCAGGTGTAGAGGCCAACTATGCGAGCTCGATTACACTTGAAGTGGTCTTCGATCCCGGATAACTTCCGGCGAGGAGTTAATCTTGACATAGTCCCGCCCCGCAGCGGCTATCACGCGACCGCCGGACGAACCGCACGGTAAAGTTCAATGCGGTGCCGCACTATGCATATCTCAAGCTCAAGATGCCAGGTCCTCGAGGAGTCATTACGGTCAATGGAAACACCGAACGCTCTCTCCGGACGGAGGAGCATACGGTGGCCCTCGCGGCGAAAGTACAAAGCAGCCTCTTAAGGCAATTCTTGAGTCCGGATATTAAACGTCCGGACACCGTCAAGCGCGCCCAGAGTAACCTACAACAAGACCGCCTGGCACGTTCCGAGCACGCATAGCAATGCGGCCCAAACCCCAGCCCTCGCGAAATTGTGAAACCAGTACTACGCGTACATAATTACGCTCTGGAAATACCATGGGCATAGGGGAGGGCACAACATGCCCGCATGCGCTCAACCGCACTGAGGGCCCCGATTGTGTCATTCTTTTCGTTTCTTCTTTCTTTTTTACTTTCAGGACTCCGCTCACAAAGCCCCGTCCGACAAGAGAATCGCCAACACACGATGCAACAGCCAGGGAAGCAGAAAGCTACGTCGAGTGTCCAAGTGGTCTCTATTACGAGCAGTATACCTGTTTTACATACCATCCCGCAGCTTACCCCTGGAGGGGGACATGTTGAAAAGTCCCGTCCCTTGCTTATCGCACTATTTGTATCGTTCTGCTCTTACTGCAGCCCTTTTGAATAAACAATACATAGCTTCTGCCTATTATTGAATTCCTTTTTTCTATATATATATGTTTAAATATGACATTGTGCGACCGTACACTTTGGTACGGGCAATACACCAGGGGCTTAAGTACCCCACAATATGGTGTGATAAGTCCGAACACTTCCACAAGTGCGGCACCCCGAACTTATAACATTATATGCATCGGCTCCGAATCATGTCTTGGGTCAATAGTTGGGATTGCCCGGCTCCCATGTTTTGGTACCTTATGTTCCGTTATGTCGGCTAAGGTAGCGCTGGGAGAACCACTGCGATTGTGCCCCGGTTGAGCTGGGTTAAGCACCTCAGTGGAGAAAGCTAAAACTGACCGTCATGATAGGGCGAGAGCCGGTCGCTATTCGAGAGGTTTTCGAGTCCCTAAAGACTTATGCCGCTTAGAGCGAGGAGTCGGCATTGTCCGGCCTAGGCGTGGATAGCGCCCCGAACTCGGTCTTTCGAATTCTATGGCTAAGTGAGAGTGTTCAAGCATTATAGTCCGGTTGCCTTGTTCGTTGCGTTGAGCGCCTTCCTCGAAGGACCCAAGAATGTGAACAGGAGCGCTCAAGTTTATCCCGAACACCCCAGCACTCGTGGCATGGGGGCTGAAGCCGACGACTCACCATCTCTCAAATTTAATACACGGCCGCACAAAAGGTAATATTTTAAATTCAAAAGTGTTGCTTAGCGCATATGAACAAGTTTTCAGCATACAGGATAACAAATGCGAGTCTACTAAAAATTACATCTTTGGAGCATTCACCGCTATAAAGGCGGGCACCCTTCAGACGCCCTCATAATACATTTCAGGCTTGCGATGCTCCTTGCCGGTGGTGGTCCGTTCGTCACAAGCTTCTCAGCGTCCATCTTGCCCCAAAGGCACCTTAGCACGGGCAAGGCCCTACGGGCACCTTCGATGAAGACGGAGCGCTTGACGACTTCAACCCATGGACAAAGGCCCACCAGCCGCCTCACCAGCCCAAGTAGCTCGAGTGCATGGCTTCCTTAGGCCACAGCCAAACTATGAGGCCCTTCATGGCCTATTCGGCCACCTTATGGAGCTCGACCAACTGCTTCAACTGGTCGCTTAAGGGCACCGGGTGTCCGGCCTCAGCATATTGAGACCAGAACACCTTCTCCGTCGAGCTTCCCTCCTCGGCTCGGTAGAATGTGGCAGCATCGGACACATTGCGGGGCAGATCTATGAATGCTCCTGGAGAGCTCCGGATTCGGGTAAGTAACAGATAATTCACTTTCACATGCTTGCTTTGCATAAAGAATGCCTTACCTGCCGCTATCTTCTTCATCGCCTCAATTTCCTGGAGGGCTTTTTGGGCTTCGGCCTTAGCGGCTTTGGCGCCATCAAGGGCCGAGGCGAGCTCAGACTCTCGAGTCTTTGAGTCACGCTCCAAACTCTCGTGTTTTTTCACGAGAGCCTGGAGCTCTTGCCGCACCTCCGCCACCCGCGCCTCCTGCTTCTCTCGCTCGGTGCGCTCCACGGCCGCATTGCTTTCGGCCTTGGACACCGCTTCCTTCAGGGTCGCCACCTCGTTCGTGGCCCCTGCAATATTCACGTTATTCCTGTCATTTTTTGCAACCACATCTTTTAAATACTCCCATAAGGTATTACTTACTTTCCTTGTCCTCGAGCTGCTTTTTGGCAAGGCCGAGCTCGTTCTCGAGACTGCTCGAGGCTCGCTTCAATGCATCAACCTCCTTGATCGGTCGGCAGAGGTCAGCAGGCAACCTGGATTCCCATATTGACATACTTATGTTAGACTCCTGCGTATATCTTTTAGATCCTGAGTTCGGCTTTTTCTTTCCGAACACCAAACTGAGCATCAGGGGCTACTGTCTATGCGGTAATATTTTTACATATCTTAAATACATACCTCAAAGCCTGTTAGAAGGCTGGCACAGGCTTAAGTCAGCCCGCTCTTGGCGGACTGAACTTTCTGGATCACCACACTCATAACAGTGCGGTGCTCCTCGTCGATGGAAGCGCCGTTAAGTGCCTCCATCAAATTATCCGGTGCCTCCGGTTGGACAGAGGTCACCGGCGTCGCAGTCTTGCCCTTCTTACGAAGGGGTCGCCTGCCGGACTCCGGAACCACTGAAGGTTCCGGTACGGAGTCCGGCACAGGGCCGGACTTAAAGCCCTTCGGGGTTTTATCCCCTTTGCGCCCTGAGTCCGGGAGGTCGCCTTGCGGCACCTCCAGGGCCACCTCTTCCTGGCTGGGCCCCTTTTGGGACTCCACCTCAGCGTCATCCGCGACGGGAGGAGACGAGGCGGTCGGAAGTGAGGTGCTATTCACATCCGACGAATCCAGGGAGCCGCTCGTCGAAGCGTCGAGCCCGTCCTAGGGCGGGCTGCATGGTTATATTCGGCGTTAGAAGATGCTGTGCCATGAGTTATTCTGGTGTCCGGATAGTTACGATTTTGCCAGGGGTTTGGTCCTCGGTGGCCACTCCTCTTCGCCATCGTCGACGTTGGTGGTGTAGTCCGGAGGAAGGGTCCTTCCCTTCTTGGACCCCGGCCTCCCAGTTAGGCGGCCTTTCTTTCTTCTCTCCCCTGGGAGAGGCCTTTTCCTCCTCCTCGTCTTTGCGGGAGGAGTCCGCCTCGGAGTCATCAGACGATGAGTCAGACAACACCTGGCGCCGGGAACTCCTTCAAGTTCCCGTGGCCTTCTTCTTGGTATTCTTCTCCGGCACCACGTAAGGTGCCGGAACCAGCAGCCCCGTCAATCGGGCGTCCGCTGGGTCTTCTGGCAAGGGAGCCGGACAGTCAACCTGTCCGGACGTCTTCTGTCAGTCCTGTCAAAGGTGAGGGAGTTTTAGATCCCGCATAGAGTCAAACTATGAAAAAAGAGTCCCGTAAAGGGTAAAATAGCTTACCTCGCTGGCTTGATGCCGCGAGCTGAATCCGCGATCTTCGCTAGCGGATGCGGGAGCCTCGGCGCCCTTGAACAACACCTTCCAGGCATCTTCGTACGTAGTGTCGAAGAGCCGGCTCAAGGTTTGGTGTTGTGCCGGATCAAACTCCCACAGGTTGAAGGCCCGTTGCTGGCATGGGAGGATTCGGCGGATGAGCATAACCTGGACTACGTTGACAAGCTTGAGCTTCTTGTCCACCAGGTTTCGGACGCAGGTTTGGAGTCCGGTCAGCTCTTCCGAATTACCCCACGTCAGGCCCGTCTCTTTCCATGAGGTGAGCCGTGTAGGGAAGCCAGATCGGAATTCGGGGGCCGCCGCCCATTTAGAGTTGCGTGGCTCGGTGATGTAGAACCACCCCGATTGCCACCCCTTTATGGTCTCCACAAAGGAGCCCTCGAGCCATAGGACGTTGGCCATCTTGCCCACCATGGCACCTCCGCACTCCGCTTGACGGCCGCCCACTACCTTCGGCTTGACATTGAAGGTCTTCAGCCATAAGCCTAAGTGGGGCCGGATGCAGAGGAAGGCCTCGCACATGATCATGAACGCCGAGATGTTGAGGATGAAATTCGGGGCCAGATCGTGGAAATATAGGCCGTAGTAGAACATGAGCCCCTGGACAAATGGGTGAAGTGGAAACCCTAGTCCGTGGAGGAAGTGTGGGAGGAACACCACCCTCTCATGGGGCCTGGGGGTGGGGATGAGATGCCCCTTGTCGGGGAGCCGATGCGCGATGTCGTCGGACAAGTATCCGGCCTTCCGCAGCTTTTTGATGTGCCCCTCCATGACGGAGGAGGCCATCCACTTGCCTCCCGCTCCGGACATAGTTGGAGAAGGTTGAGGTGGGATGCGAGGACTTGGGCGCTGGAGCTCAAGTGCGCGGAAATGGATGAGCAAAGGAGGAAGAAGGCGTGTGTGAAAAAGTGGATCCTTATCCCCTTATATGGACGGACAAAGCTATACGTCCCCACCGGCCTGATAAAACTCGCTTATCTCCCAAGCACCATAATCAATGGCGCGGTTGGGTTACCCACGCCCGTATTGATGAGAATCCCGGAATAAGGGGACACGATCTCTGCTTTGACAAGACGTGCCAAGGAAACCGCCTCGCTAAACGCGCTGAGGTGGGACAGTGAAAATGATTCGAATAAAGGCTTGGCCGTGGTGTGATGTCACGCTGCGGAATACGTCAGCAGATTGAGTTTGTGTAAATAGTATTCTCTCTACGGTGGTATGTGGAACTTATTTTGCAGAGCCGGACACTATCCTTGTGTTCAAAATCTTCTATGAAGAATTCAGAGGAGGAAGCGGCCTTGCAATGCCGAAGACAATATCGCGCCGGACTCGTCATCATTGAAGCCTGGTTAGGGGCTCTTGAGGAGTCTGGATTAGGGGTGTCCGGATAGCGGACTATGACCTTTGGTGGGACTCTGGACTATGAAGATACAAGATTGAAGACTTCGTCCCGTGTCCGGATGGGACTTTCCTTGGCGTGGAAGGCAAGCTTGGCGTCTACGGATATGTAGATCTCATACCATTGTAACCGACTGTAACCCTAACCCTCTTGATTGCCTATATAAACCGGAGGGTTTTAGTCCGTGGGACGAACAACAATCATACCATAGGCTAGTTTCTAGGGTTTAGCCTCTCTGATCTCGTGGTAGATCTACTCTTGTACTACCCATATCATCAATATTAATCAAGCAGGAGTAGGGTTTTACCTCCATCGAGAGGGCCCGAACCTGGGTAAAAACATCGTGTCCCTTGTCACCTGTTACCATCCGCCTAGACGCACAGTTCGGGACCCCCTACCCGAGATCCGCATGTTTTGACACCGACAACTCCCCCTGGGATTGTTGTTAGTTGGAGGCACTCGTTATTTCGAGCAAGCCATGGATTGATGCTTGTTGGTGGAGGGGGAGTATAAACTTTACCATTCCGTTTGGGAACCGCCTATAATGTCTGTAGCATGGAGGATATCGCCATCTCTTGGTTGTTATGTTGACAATGAAAGTATGCCGCTCAAAATATTATTTATCTCTGCTTTAAAATCGAGCTCTGGCACTTCTACAAATCCCTGCTTCCCTCTGCGAAGGGCCTATCTATTCACTTTTATGTTGAGTCATCACCCTCTTATTAAAAAGCACCAGCTGGAGAGCACAGCTGTCATTTGCATCCATTACTATTAATTTATATTGGGTATGACTATGATTGGATCTCTTTTACAATGAATTACATTGTCTAGTCAGTCCTTGATCTTTAAAGGTGCTCTGCATTTATGTTTTGCGGTCTCAGAAAGGGCTAGCGAGATACCATCTTGTTATATCATATCACGATTGTTTTGAGAAAGTGTTTTCATCCGAGATTCATTATTATTGCTCGCTAGTTGGTTATGCCATTGGTATGAGTAAATATGAGACCTAAGAGTTATTGTGAATGTAGTTAGTCATAATCTTTGCTGAAAACTTGAATATTGGCTTTACATATTTACAACAACAAGACCTAACAGAGTTTGTAAAAGTTTTTCTTTATCACTTTTAGTTTATCAACTGAATTTCTTGAGGACAAGCAAATGTTTAAGCTTGGGGGAGTTGATACGTCTCCGTCGTATCTACTTTTCAAAACACTTTTGCCCTTGTTTTGGACTCTAACTTGCATGATTTGAATGGAACTAACCCGGACTGACGCTGTTTTCAGCAGAATTGCCATGTTGTTATTTATGTGAAGAAACAAAAGTTCTCGGAATGACCTGAAACTCCACGGAACTTATTTTTGGAAAATATTAAAAATACTGGAAGAAGAATCCACGTCAGGGGGGCCTCCACCATTCCACGAGGGTAGGGGGCGCGCCCCCCTTCCTCGTGGGCCCCCTGTTGCTCCACCGACCTCAACTCTAACTCCATATATTCGTGTTTGGGGAGAAAAAAATCAGAGAGAAAGATTCATTGCGTTTTACGATACAGAGCCGCCGCCAAGCCCTAAACTCTCTCGGGAGGGCTGATCTGGAGTCCGTTTGGGGCTCCGGAGAGGGGAATCCGCCGCCGTCATCATCATCAACCATCCTCCATCACCAATTTCATGATGCTCACCGCCGTGCGTGAGTAATTCCATCGTAGGCTTGCTGGACGGTGATGGGTTGGATGAGATTTATCATGTAATCGAGTTAGTTTTGTTAGTATTTGATCCCTAGTATCCACTATGTTCTGAGATTGATGTTGCTATGACTTTGCTATGTTTAATGCTTGTCACTAGGGCCCGAGTGCCATGATTTCAGATCTGAACCTATTATGTTTTCATGAATATATGTGTGTTCTTGATCCTATCTTGCAAGTCTATAGTCACCTACTATGTGTTATGATCCGCAACCTGTAAGTGACAATAATCGGGACCACTCAAAGTGATGGCCGAGTTTGGGGAGTTCATGTATTCCTTTGTGTGTTAATGCTTTGGTCCAAGACTCTATTAAAAGGAGCCCTTAATATCCCTTAGTTTCCATTAGGACCCGCTGCCACGGAGGGTAGGACAAAGATGTCATGCAAGTTCTTTTCCATAAGCACGTATGACTATATTCGAATACATGCCTACATTACATTGATGAATTGGAGCTAGTTCTGTGTCACCCTATGTTATGATTGTTACATGATGAACCACATCCGGCATAATTCTCCATCACCGATCCAATGCCTACGATCTTTTCACATATTGTTCTTCGCTTATTTACTTTTCCGAAGCTACTATTACAATCACTACAAAATCCCAAAAATATTACTTTTGCTACCATTGCCGTTACTTCCATATTACTTTGCTACTAAATACTTTGCTGCAGATACTAAGTTATCCGGGTGTGGTTGAATTGACAACTCAACTGCTAATACTTGAGAATATTGTGGCACTCCAAAATTTTTGTTTTTGTTTTTAACAAAAACTAGGTTGGTTTTGAAGGAGGTCATTTAAACCCTTCCAAAAATCTCTTTCTCTCAAGAATTTTCCCTTTGACAAAGGATTTTACTTTGGCATCTTCTTCAACTATGGTGTTGGTTATTTAAAAACCTTTCTTCTGATTCTCTCCTTCTCAAATTTATTTTTGGGATTTATTTTTCTTTTAGAAGAAAACCCTAGGAATTTTGGTTCTGCTATTATTTTTAAAACCACCCATGGTTTTATCTTGCCTCTTGTGGTAAATCTTCCCAAAACCCCTCCTTCCACTTTGGGACAATCCAAATATTCTGACCCAACCAGTCCAACTCACTTTTGGATTTTTATTTCATTTATTTCTTTGCCCAAAACAATTGTGTCCATATTTTTTAGCATAGGTGTATTGCAAAGCAAGTACCTTAATGCCTTTGAACTTTGATCTCAAATCAATTCCTCTGGATAGTCCCTAGCACCCACAACCTAGAACCATCAAGATCTACTCTTCTTCTGTTCAAATTTTTCAAGTTTCAGCTTCTGCAAGTTTGGACCAGATTTGTCAAATTTGGTGAAAATTCATATCTCCTCTTCTCCAAAAATTCCACCAAAATTCAGGAAACCTCCAGTTGCAATGAGAAGCCACTCCACCAAAAATCAGCTCATGGAAAAATCCCCACATGCCAAAAACATTCTGTCGAACACCTAGCATGCACTGTCACTTTGCACTTTCAGAAAAATTCAGACTTTCAGAAATTCAGTTTTGTCAGAGGCTGGTCAATTGTCAACTGTGCACTTGGCGCGTTGCGCATGGCTCCTCCTCCCTGTCCAGAGCGCCGCACGGGCACTTGGCTGGTTCCTGGCGTCGGTGGCACCATGGCCCGTCCGCGCCGGCGTCTTCCGCGGCGTCGGGACCTCCCGTGGCGGCCAACAGGGGGCACCTTGCGGCACAACGCCGTTCGGCACCGCCCACGCCACCTGGGAGCTCCGCGTGGCCGTCTCCCTTGCCAGCAAGACGATGCAGCACATCGCCGTGGCACTGGAACGCATGGGGCGCCCTCTGCCGCCGACGTGCCGCGCATGGCGTTCCGTTGAGGGACAGGCCAGAACCGCCTACCTCGCTGAGTTAGGCACGGGATGGACTCAGTGTTCTGCCTAGTCGATGCTCAAGCTCCTAAACCTACCGGCCCAGCCACAGCACCGCTGTAATCGCTCACCGGACTTATCCTGTTCTCGGCAACAGCCTCGGGCGGCTATATAAGCGCCCGAGCTCGCTCTCGACCCCGCACACCTCCACCACCTCACGGACCCGCCCAGCCTTTGGAAGAGCCTCGAGGCCCTTCTTCCTCAACTCCGCCACCTCCGTCCGCCTGGGCTCCGGCAGTGTTCTCACTGGTGAGAGCTCCTCCACCGCCCTAGGCTTTCCCGTAGCCTCATGGCACCTCTAGGAGACTAACCCCACTCCAATTTGACCCCAGCAGCTCTCTCCGACGAGACCCACGACTTCCCGAACCACCGTCCACGGAGCAAGGGCCACCGTCGACGTGGTGCTGTGGCGACCACCACCACCACCCACCGACGCGGAAGGGTGCGCTGATCACAGATGCACCCCGATCCCTTGCCTCGCCGTGGATCGCCGGCCACCACCACGCAGCTCTCGGGCGCCACGAGCTCTGCCGCCTCCTTTGAATATTCAAACCTGACGGGTGGGACCCGCCCGTCGGCCTCTCCTTTCTTTTTTTTCGAACCGTTTTCTGAAAGCATATTCTGGCAAAGGCGCTTTCTAATCTGAATCATTTTCTGGACTTTTCTGCTTAGACCCCTGAGAGTTTTCTATTTCATTACAAAAAGGTCCTTGGAGAAAAACTCTTATACCTTTAAACAGAAAAGTATTTTTGAGTGATTCTTTTTCTGTCCTCTTCAAAATTTTGTCTAGTTTTTTATCAGATTTATTTGAAAAATATTTGGAATATTTTTGAGCACCCCTTGGTATTTACGTTAGTGCGTGTATTTTTGTATACCGTAGATACCGAAGGAGGTGACGTAACCGCGAACTTCACCGAGCTAGGCCCCGACTACTCCGAACCAGGGAAGCATGTTTGAACTTTTGATATGATGAGTGTTTGGGCATGTTTGCATTAATTAGTATCATGGCATGTTCATGAGCATCTCGATGAAAGTTTTATCACGTAAAAAGTTGAGGCAAGTGAGTTTCGGAAATCCATGAGTTGTTGGAAACGAGTTGCATGGCCATGAGTTGGCATGAGAATGGGTAAGATGGCAGTGTTGTAGCATGCCGGTCTAATGCCGCACCATTGACCCAAGTGTCAACATAAATCAGTCCAGTTCCGTCCATCTCCCCTTTCGTACTACCACATGTTTTCCGTAAAGGATACGGCTTAGTAAGTTGCAAACCACTTTCGGTACACACCAAATCGAGAGGTCGGGATGAGGGTTCCATGGCCTGGATTAAAGCCTATCATCCGGTCGGGGGCATGGGTGTTTCGGTTGGGACCGAGAGGGGGCACCCTTAGAGCGTAGCAGATATAAATTTGATCCCATGCTATTCGAGATTGTGATCTCCCCATCTCAAAGTTTTTCTTGAACGCTGTCTAGGGTGATTCCTGGCAACGTGAGGTAGGATGGGTGTGTACTGGTTAGCTGTGTTTCCTCCGAAATACCGTAAATGGAACTAGTCCCTCGTGACTATGGAAATCTGTTGGCTGTGGATAATTTACTACAAACTCTGCAGAGTCAAAAATCCTTGAAATCATCTTATTCGGGTCCAAGTGCTGTGTTCATCTTATCTTGTCAAATGTCAGTCCCGAAGACAGAAACTCCTGAGAACAACATGAGTGTTAAAGGTTTATTTCCTATGGATGGACTAACCCGTTTACTGTCTTGTGATGAATATTTTCCGTGAGCACATTTTCTTGTAAGTTATGAATAATGAAGTATAAGCCCTTTCTGCGATGTCGCTCAGACGTCTAACTGTGGCATTGTTATTTACTTATTCTTGATATAAGCCCTTTCTACGATGTCGCTCAGACATCCGACTGTGGCATTGTTATTTACTTATTTTTGATATAAGCCCTTTCTGCGATGTCGCTCAGACGTCCGTCTGCGGAATTGTTATTTGTTTACTTTTGATATAAGCCCTTTCTGTGATGTCGCTCAGACGTCCGACTGTGGCATTGTTATTTACTTATCTCTGATGTAAGCCCTTTCTGTGATGTCGCTCCGACGTCCGACTGTGGCACACATGTCTTTTATTTCAGTATAAGCCCTTTATGAGGTGTCGCTTAGACGCCCGACTGTGGCATACTTTACTTATTTGTTCGCCCTTCAAGGTGTCGCTTCAGACACCCGATCGGTTTTTAGTTTATTTTCTTTGGGTTCTCGAGCGGACTACCGCCGATTCCCTTTTTACTTACCTTGTTATACTGATTTGATTGCGCATTGTTAAATTACTCATGACGCGTTCACGCATACATTTGTTATATCTTTTGTCCGAACTGTCTTGCGAGTACTTTCAAAGTACTCAGCTGGCTTGTTGATTTGGCGAGATCTTGTGGCGATCTCATGGATGAAGAGTTCGATAGCGAGTCCGACGCCTAGAGGAATCCTAGTCAGTCTCGTGCGACCCCTGGATTAGTCACTGTGTTATATCCGCTTCCGCTACCCAAATAAATTCACCGAGCCTCACCTCGACACTCGATGAGCCGCCAGTGCAGGAGTCATATCATCCACTCCTTCGTGTTATTCCACTACTTTACCTCGAGTCAAGAGTATGCCACCACTCCATCATGTCATATCCGCCACTATGTATAATTATTGGCGTGCTTGTAATAATTTGTTGAGCAGGATCAGCTCGACCCTGTAATATATTAAATGCTACTGGCTTATTGTATCAAGGTTTTGTCTACCAGTGAGGAGGATTTTCCTCACACTGGAATTTATAGATCGGTTTCTCAATAAATATTTTCATTGGAAAATCGGTCGTGACAAGCTTGGTACCAGAGCCAGGCTGACTGTAGGAAGCCACTAGGTGCGATCGCTAATCGGTTATTAGCATATAGAGCTATTTCTTAATTTTACAAATGTAGTCAATTTCTGACAGTCATCATAAATTTATGATTTGACCACTCAGGATTTTTGCCTACTTTTGTAGATGGCTGGCAACGACTGCGAGTCACAGATGTTCGCCAACATGCCCGATGGGTTCGTCAAGCTTCTCTCCTTCATCGTCCAAGTCACGATGGGGCCATCTGTGCGCCCAGTCTTCTCACTCTCTCAGCACAAGGTCAATGACCGTCTAACCATGCACTAGGCCGCGGTGCAATTCAAGGGAGGGCGAGTTGAGCGTTTTCGGTTCTTGGGGAGAGCCATGCCTACGGAGAAGCATGCACTGCAGATGGCAGCCCGTGAGGCGATAGCTCGTCTAAGGGATATCCTTCCTTCGATGAAGACTCGTCGTTACCGCTACCTTCCATGTCACGTGCCATACACCTGCCACTACGCGTTCTCTTTCCCCAGAGGAGAACGAGACGAGGCTTTTGAGATGCTTATCGAGTATCTCCGGGCTTTGGAGGCAGCCTTCGACAACCTGGTGGACGACTTTGTAGCTGCCCGCATGGACTCAGTCCATGGCTGTGCCACCAACAGGAGGGAGCTCCTGCGCACCGCACCGCCACTGACTTTCGTCTCGTCATCAGCATCTGTTGCTCCTACTGCTCTCGCCACTACTCGTCGCCTGCCTACCACGGAGGAGTTCAACCATGTTATTGCGCCTTCTCCAGTTCGTTCTGCACCACCCCTTGCGCCCGCTCATGTTCGAGTTGTCCCGCATAGGGCACCTGATCCACCAACTCAGCGCAACACTTCACGTCTGGAGCCTATCACCGAAGAGGAGGTTGAGTCCCCAGCCTCGCCGCGCCTCACCCTTGGCAGGCCAAGGGAAATCCTTACCATCTCCGACTGAGTAGGCTTAGCCGCCATGCGATGTACCGACTTGTGCGATATGTTTATATGTACATAGGCTGTGAGAAGTAGCTTGTTTGCGCATCATGTAGGAACTGGAGGAGTGCACTAGCCTAAATAACATGTCAGGAATATGTACGCATATCCTGAGTGATGTATTGTATAATTACTGCTTGCGTGTAAGATATGTAATGAGCAGTCCTTATCCGTGCGCAAACGTTTATTCTCTTGAAAAATCTTGGAGCATTTGAGACTTCTTCCGTCTTCATGAATTTATTAACTTTTGCGACTCAAATTTCTTTTCTTATGAGTTTCACAAAATATGTCCCCAGAGTGAACAATGTCTCGTCCTTGGACGCGCTCCATGCCAAATCCGCTAGAGCAAAATTATGACACACAACCCAGCAACAATTTCACACAGGGGCAGTCAAGTCAACAGGACAGTGAAACAACACTTCCCCAAATGTGTCGTATTTATGAGCAAAGTCAGCAACAACATCAGGAAATGATGAACCAAGTCATCAATATGGGAAATCACCGTGGGCAGTTTCAGCAGCAATCAAAGTTATCCGAGCTACAAAAGACGCGTCCCCAAAAATTTTCTCACACTGACAAACCTCTTGAAGCCGAGGACTGGCTTCGAGACATGGAAAGAAAATTAATTATTGCCCAGTGTTCAGATCTGGGGAAAGTACTGTATGCACCGCACTATCTCACTGGAGCAGCCGCATCGTGGTGGGAAAATTTCCTACACATGCACCCCAACGAAAATAATATAACCTGGGAGGAGTTTAAAGAAGGTTTTCGTGGGGCACACATTCCTAAGAGTCTTATGAAGATCAAAAAGAGAGAATTTGATGACCTCAAGCAAAGGACAATGATGGTGTCAGAATACAACAGTCAGTTTACCCTGTTGTCTCGCTACGCCAACGAGATGCGTATGTCGGAAAGCAAGAAGATGGAAAAATTCCTACACGGTCTGACGCCCGCGCTTAAATGCCAACTGGTCGTGCACACCTTTCCAGATTTTAAGACGCTGGTGGATAAGGCCATTACCTTCAAAAATGAGAGACGCAGCTTAGAAGATTTCCGCAAGCGAAAAAGGGACCAGACTAATCATGCCCACAACCACCGCAACAAGATAGATGTTCAGAAAAGTTGGGCACCCAAACCCACGACAGGCGTCTCACGTCCAATCAAGAATTTCCATGCAAGGGACAAGGAGTTCACATACCGCCCAAGCGTTACTGTTACGCTTTAGGAGAAGAAGGGCACTATGCCAAGCAGTGCCCCAAGCCAAGGAACTCGACCCCAAAGCCGAACAACGGAGGCAATATTTCGCGCCAAAGCGCAACAATTTCAACCCAAATAACAACCACAGGAAGGGTCATCTGAACCACGTGACCAAAGAGGAAGCACAGAATGCCCAGATATCGTACTCGGCACGCTTCCGTCAACACAATACCTGCCATGGTTTTGTTTGATTCGGAGCTTTCACTCATTCATTTCAAAAGTTTTGCCTTGCAAAATAATTTTTCGATGCTTCCTTTGGAAAAATCTATGATCGTCAAGTCCCCAGGATTAAGCAAGTTACCCGAGTTATTGCGGGGAGTGATTATTGAGTTTGAAGGGTTGAAGTTTCACGCAAATCTTATCGTGTTGGAAAATAAAGGGCTGGATGTCATCCTAGGGATGGATTGGTTAACCACCAACAAAGGTTTTATTGACTGCTTCAACCGGACCGTGATTCTCACCCACACCACGGGAAGACCATAAAAGTTTCAGCCAAGGAAAGAAAAATATCCCGGCAACCAAGATTGAACAAGGTGGATATTTCTGAATTAAGCAAGGTTCCAGTAGTGTGTGAATTTCCAGACGTATTTCCCGAAGAACTACCAGGTATGCCACCAGACCGAGAGATAGAATTCAGCATTGAGCTAGCACTAGGAACCGCCCCCATATACAAGAAACCATACATAATGGCACCATCCGAATTGGTAGAACTGAAGAAGCAAATAAAAGAATTACTGGACAAAGGTTATATACGAGCCAGCTCCTCACCCTGGGGTTCACCAATTTTATTTGCCAAAAAGAAGGATGGAACACTGAAATTGTACATAGACTATCGAGCGCTTAACATGGTCACAATCAAGAACAAATATCCGATGCCACGGATAAATGATTTATTTGATCAGCTCGCTCAGGCCAAGGTATTCTCAAAATTGACTTGAGGTCGGGATACCATCAATTAAAAGTGCGAATCAAGATATTCCCAAGACGGCTTTCACCTCCGATATGGATTGTATGAGTTCACCGTAATGCCATTCGGACTAACAAACGCTTCGCATATTTTGTTCACCTCATGAACAAAGTATTTATGAAGTTTATGGACAAGTTTGTTGTGGTATTTATCGATGATATTCTGGTATACTCCAAGACACTAGAAGAGCACGCTGAACATCTCCGAATTGTACTAGGGGAACTCAGGAAACATCAATTGTACGCTAAATTCAGCAAGTGTGAATTTTGGCTAAGGCAAGTAGGTTTTCTGTGCCACGTACTGACCCAAGAAGGTATTGCCGTAGACCTGGAAAAAGTCAAGGCCGTACTTGGCTGGAAGCCACCAGCTAGCGTAACGGAAGTACGAAGTTTCTTGGGAATGGCAGGATACTACCGAAGATTTCTTGAAGGATTCTCCTCCATAGCAAAGCGAATGACGCAGCTACTCAAGAAAGACAAGAAGTTTGAATGGACGGAAGCTTGCGAGAAAAGTTTCCAAGAATTAAAAAGGAAATTAACGACAGCACCAGTATTAATTGTGCCAGACATACACAAGAATTTTGAGGTGTATTGTGACGCATCCCGGAAAGGCCTCGGATGCGTGTTGATGCCAGAAGGCAAGGTAGTCGCATATGTCTCCAAACAACTTCGCAAGCATGAGGAAAATTATCCTACTCATGACCTAGAGTTAGCAGCAGTTATTCATGCACTCAAAGAATGGAGACACTTTTTACTTGGAAATCGTTAGAGATATACACGGACCATAAGAGCCTCAAGTATATTTTCACACAACCGAACTGAATTTAAGGCAACGGCGCTGGTTGGAACTAGTGAAGGATTATGACGTTGGAATCCACTACCACCGGGGAAAAGCAAATGTAGTGGCAGACGCCTAAGTCGGAACCCTAGCCCAAACGACGACGGCCTGCCAAACACTGAGACCTGAATTTGGCGGAGTTTGCTAAACTCAACTTGTCGGTAGTCACCGAAGGCAGCATATCAAATTTAGAAATACAGCCTACCCTGATGGAAACGATTAAAGAGGCTCAGCATGGACACCCCAGCATTGAAGGCATTAAACCGAAAGTGAGTTTGGGCAAGGCCCGAATTCGTTATCGATAAGCGGGGAATATTGTGGTACGGAGATAGACTTTATGCATCAAATATCAAGGATCTTAAACAGCAGATCTTAGCTGAAGGCCACACCGCCCGTATTCGATACATCCGGAGGGACAAAATGTACAAGGATATTCAGGAAAAATATTGGTGGCACGGTCTAAAAGGGACATAGCCACGCTCATCCCATGTTGGGACTCTTGTCAACGATCAAAGCCGAGCACCGTAAACCGCCGGACTTTTACAGCCAAATAAAATACCCGAGTGGAAATGGGACGATATTGGGATGGATTTTATTGTTGGGCTACCTCGGTCACGGCACGGAAATAATGCCATTTGGGTCATCACTGATAGACTGACTAAAGTAGCACACTTCATCCCCGTGAAGACAACCCACACCACTCAGAAGCTTGCTAGGCTTTATCTTTCCTGTATCGTCTGCTTACATGGAGTCCCAAAGAAAATAATATCGGACAGAGGCACTCAATTCGTCTCCCGATTTTGGGATCACTTACAACAAGCTCTGGGAACTCAATTGGCGTTCAGTACCGCATACCACCCCCAGACAGATGGACAAACTGAACGCGTAAATCAGATTCTAGAAGACATGCTGAGAGCATGTGTCCTCACCTATGGGACCAGTTGGGAAGAGAGCTTACCATACGCAGAGTTCGGATATAACAATAGTTATCAGGCCAACCTGCAAATGGCACCATTTGAGGCTCTGTACGGGCGGAGATGTCGTACCCCGCTAAATTGGTCAGCCATATCTTCGGCCCAGACATGCTCAAGGAGGCTGAAGATAAAGTTAAGGTGATTAGGGATCGACTCAAGACAGCCCAAAGTCGACAGAAGAGTTATTACGATCAAAAACACCGGGGAATCAGCTTTGAACCCGGTGAATTTGTGTACCTGCGAGTATCCCCTATGAGAGGCCTGCATCGATTCAAGATTAAAGGGAAGCTGGCACCAAGATTCATCGGACCATTCTGCATACTGGCACGGAGAGGCACGGTAGCCTACCAGCTAAACTTACCTGAAGATTTATCCGACGTCCACGACGTGTTCCACGTCTCGCAATTGAGGAAGTGCGTGAGCAACCCAGAGAAGCAAGTATCCCATGAAAACATTGACGTGCAGCCAGACCTCACATATCGAGAGCATCCAATAAAAATCTTGGAGGAGTCTGAAAGGAGGACCCGACAGAAAACCATCAAGTTCTTCAAAGTTCAGTGGAGCAACCACACCGAGGGTGAAGCCACTTGGGAAAGAGAGGATTTTCTTCGGACAGAGCACCCACACTTATTTGAGAATCAGCTAAAATCTCGGGGACGAGATTTTTCCTAAGGGGGTAGGTGTTGTGGCACTCCAAAATTTTTGTTTTGGTTTTTAACAAAAACTTGGTTGGTTTTGAAGGAGGTCATTTAAACCCTTCCAAAAATCTCTTTCTCTCAAGAATTTTCCCTTTGACAAAGGATTTTACTTTGGCATCTTCTTCAACTATGGTGTTGGTTATTTAAAAACATTTCTTCTGATTCTCTCCTTCTCAAATTTATTTTTGGGATTTATTTTTCTTTTAGAAGAAAACCCTAGGAGTTTTGGTTCTGCTATTGTTTTTGAAACCACCCATGGTTTTATCTTGCCTCTTGTGGTAAATCTTCCCAAAACCCCTCCTTCCACTTTGGGACAATCCAAATATTCTGACCCAACCAGGCCAACTCACTTTTGGATTTTTATTTCATTTATTTCTTTGCCCAAAACAATTTTGTCCATATTTTTGAGCATAGGTGTATTGCAAAGCAAGTACCTTAATGCCTTTGAACTTTGATCTCAAATCAATTCCTCTGGATAGTACCTAGCACCCACAACCTAGAACCATCAAGATCTAGTCTTCTTCTATTCAAAATTTTCAAGTTTCAGCTTCTGCAAGTTTGGACCAGATTTGTCAAATTTGGTGAAATTCATATCTCCTCTTCTCCAAAAATTCCACCAAAATTCAGGCAACCTCCAGTTGCAATGAGAAGCCACTCCACCAAAAATCAGCTCAAGGAAAAATCCCCACATGCCAAAGACATTCTGTCGAACACCTAGCATGCACTGTCACTTTGCACTTTCAGAAAAATTCAGACTTTCAGAAATTCAGTTTAAATCGAGGCTGGTCAATTGTCAACTGTGCACTTGGCGCGTTGCGCATGGCTCCTCCTCCTGTCCAGAGCGCCGACGGGCACTTGGCTGGTTCTGGCGTCGGTGACACCATGGCCCGTCGCGCCCGGCGTCTTCACAAGGCGTCGGGACCTCCGTGGCGGCCAACAGGGGCACCTGCGGCACAACGCCGTTCGGCACCGCCCACGCCACTGGAGCTCCGCGTGGCCGTCTCCTTGCCGCAAGACGATGCAGCACGTCGCCGTGGCCTTTAGCACGCACGGACGCGCCCTCTGCCGCCGACGTGCCGCATGGCTGTTCCGTTGGGGACGAGCAGTAACCGCCTTTACCTCGCTGAGTTAGGCACCGGATGGACTCGAAGGCCCGCCTAGTCGATGCTCAAGCTCCTAAACCTACCGTCCAGCCATAGCACCGCCAGAATCGTCGCCGGACTTATCCTGTTTCGGCAACCGCCTCGGGCGGCTATATATAGCGCCCCGAGCTCGCTCTCAACCCCGCACACATCCACCACCTCACAGACCCGCCAGCCACTGGAAGAGCCTCGAGGGCCCTTCTTCCTCAACTCCGCCACCTTCGTCCGCTTCGGGCTCCGGCAGCGTTCTCGCTGGTGAGAGCTCCTCCACCGCCCTAGGCTTGCCCGTAGCCTCATGGCACCTCTAGGAGACTAACCCCCACTCCAATTTGACCCCAGCAGCTCTCTCCGACGAGACCCACGACTTCCCGAACCACCGTCCGCCGGAGCAAGGGCCGCCGTAGACGTGGTGCTCGCCGGCGACCACCACCACCACCCACCGACGCGGAAGGGTGCGCTGATCACAGAGGTACCCCCCGATCCCCTTGCCTCGCCGTGGATCGCCGCCGGCGACCACCGCAGCTCTCGGGCGCCGACGAGCTCTGCCGCCTCCTTTTGAATATTCAAACCTGACGGGTGGGACCCGCCGTCACCCCGCCTCCTTCTTTTTTTTTTCGAACCGTTTTCTGAAAGCATATTCTGGCAAAGGCGCTTTCTAATCTGAATCGTTTTCTGGACTTTTCTGCTTAGACCCGTGAGAGTTTTCTGTTTCATTACAGAAAGGTCCTTGGACCAAAACTCTTATAACTTTTAAACAGGAAATGATTTTTGAGTGATTCTTCTTCTGTCCTCTTCAAAATTTTGTCTAGTTTTTTACCAGATTTATTTGGAAAATATTTGGAATATTTTTGAGCAACCCTTGGTATTTACGTTAGTGCGTGTATTTTTGTATACCGTAGATACCGAAGGAGGTGACGGAACCGCGAACTTCACCGAGCTAGGCCCCGACTACTCCGAACCAGGCAAGCATGTTTGAACTTTTGATATGATGAGTGTTTGGGCATGTTTGCATTAATTAGTATCATGGCATGTTCATGAGCATCTCGATGAAAGTTTTATCACGTAAAAAGTTGAGGCAAGTGAGTTTCGGAAATCCATGAGTTGTTGGAAACGAGTTGCATGTCCATGAGTTGGCATGAGAATGGGTAAGATGGCAGTGTTGTAGCATGCCAGTCTTATGCCAGACCGTTGACCCAGTGTCAACATAAATCAGTCCAGTTCCCGTCCGTCTCCCCTTTCGTACTACCACATGTTTTCCGCAAGGGATACGGCTTAGTAAGTTGCAAACCACTTTCTGGTACACACCAAATCGAGAGGCCGGGATGAGGGTTCCATGGCCCTGGATTAAAGCCTATCATCCGGTCAGGGGGCATGGGTGTTTCCGGTTGGGACCGAGAGGGGGGCACCCCTTAGAGCGCGCGTATATAAATTTGATCCCATGCTATTCGAGATTGTGATCTCCCCGTCTCAAAATTTTTCTTGAACGCTATCTAGGGTGATTCCTGGCAACGTGAGGTAGGATGGGTGTGTACTGGTTAGCTGTGTTTCCTCCGAAATACCGTAAACGGAACTAGTCCCTCATGACTACGGAAATCCGTTGGCTGTGGATAATTTAGTACAAACTCTGCAGAGTAAAAAATCCTTGAAATCATCTTATTCGGGTCCAAGTGCTGTGTTCATCTTATCTTGTCAAATGTCAGTCCCGGAGACAGAAACTCCTTTGAACCACATGAGTGTTAAAGGTTTATTTCCTGTGGATGGACTAACCCGTTTACTGTCTTGTGATGAATATTTTCCGTGAGCACCATTTCTTGTAAGTTATGAATAATGAAGTATAAGCCCTTTCTGCGATGTCGCTCAGACGTCCGACTGTGGCATTGTTATTTACTTATTCTTGATATAAGCCCTTTTTGCGATGTCGCTCAGACATCCGACTGTGGCATTGTTATTTACTTATTTTTGATATAAGCCCTTTCTGCGATGTCGCTCAGACGTCCGTCTGCGGCATTGTTATTTGTTTACTTTTGATATAAGCCCTTTCTGCAATGTCACTCAGACGTCCGACTGTGGCATTGTTATTTACTTATCTCTGATGTAAGCCCTTTCTGTGATGTCGCTCCGACGTCCGACTGTGGCACGCATGTCTTTTATTTCAGTATAAGCCCTTTATGAGGTGTCGCTTAGACGCCCAACTGTGGCATACTTTACTTATTTGTTCGCCCTTCGAGGTGTCGCTTCAGACACCCGATCGGTTTTTAGTTTATTTTCTTTGGGTTTTCGAGCGGACTACCGCCGATTCCTTTTTACTTACCTTGTTATACTGATTTGATTGCGCATTGTTAAATTACTCATGACGCATTCACGCATACATTTGTTATTTCTTTTGTCCGAACTGTCTTGCGAGTACTTTCAAAGTACTAACCTGGCTTCTTGATTTGGCCAGATGCTGACGAAGGCGATCTCATGGATGAAGAGTTCGATAGCGAGTCCGACGCCTAGAGGAATCCCAGTCAGTCTCGTGCGACCCCTGGATTAGTCACTGTGTTATATCCGCTTCCGCTACCCAAATAAATTCACCGAGCCTCACCTCAACGCTCGATGAGCCGCCAGTGCAGGAGTCATATCATCGACTCCACTGTGTTATTCCACTACTTTACCTCGAGTCAAGAGTATGCCACCACTCCACTGTGTCATATCCACCACTATGTATAATTATTGGCGTGCTTGTAATAATTTGTTGAGCAAGATCAGCTCGACCCTGTAATATATTAAATGCTACTGGCTTATTGTATCAAGGTTTTGTCTACCAGTGAGGAGGATTTTCCTCACACTGGAATTTATAGATTGGTTTCTCAATAAATATTTTTATTGGAAAACCGGTCGTGACAAATATTCTTTGGCTCCCCATGTGTCGAATCAATAAATTTGGGTTGAATACTCTACCCTCGAAAACTGTTGCGATCCCCTATACTTGTGGGTTATGAAGGCACTACACGCTAAAGCACCAAATCCAGCTCGTCGCAAGAGAGGACCCCGTAAGGTACGTTCTAAGTCAGCCCATGCTCATGGGGCGACTGGGAAAATGGGCGCTTCTCATGATGGAGTTCGATATCACCTTTGTCCCTCAGAAGGCGATCAAAGGGCAAGCCTTGGCAGAGTTCCTTGCGGCACACCCAGTGCCAGATGATTCTCCTCTCATCACCAACCTTCCTGATGAGGAGGTCTTCAGCGTCGACCTCAACACACCGTGGGAGCTCTACTTCGACGACGCCTCCCGCATGGACGCCGATGCTAACGGAGCCCCAAGACAAAGGGTAGGCGCAGGTTTGGTGTTCAAGACGCCGCAAGGAGGGGTGATGTATCACTCATTTTCCCTCCTCAAAGAAGAATGCTCAAATAATGAAGCGGATTATGAGGCGCTCATCTTCGGCCTTCTCCTCGCGCTCTCCATGGATATCTGTTCTTAACGGGCCTTTGGTGAATCCCAGCTCATTGTTCGTCAAGTCAACGACATGTACGAAGTTCGCAAGCCTGAACTGGTGCCGTACTACACTACGGCCCGGAACCTCATGGAAAATTTTCAACATGTTGAAGTGCTCCATGTCCCGAGAAGCAGAAATGCGCCTGCTGATGCCATGGAAAAACTAGCGGCAATGTTGGTGCTCCCAAATAATAAAACCATGCAGGTAAATTTGGAAGAAAGGTGGCTCCTCCCAGCTATTCTGGAGCTTATCCCGGCGGAGTACGAAGTCAACTCCATCATGACGAACACCATCGAGGAAGACGAGTGGCTGCAACCCTTCCTCAACTGCTTCAAGCATGGCAGTCTCCCGGACGACCCCGTCGCGAGACGCCAACTACAACGAGGACTCCCCTTTTATCTTTATGAAGCAGGTGTCCTATATATACAGGCGGTCTCATGGACAGATGTCGGATGTGGGGTTCTGGCAAACCTTTAAGGTTCGAACACTGGAGTGTGCGCGAAGTCTTTTCCTCCTACCGATCTACGCCCTAGCTCGCTAAGATCCCGTGGACGAACTCGAAAAACTCACAACACAGGAAGACACGAGGTTTATATTGGTTCGGGCCACCGTTGTGGTGTAATACCCTACTCCAGTGTGGTGGTGGTGGATTGCCTCTTGGGCTGATGATGAACAGTACAAGGGAAGAACAGCCTCCTGAGGTTGAGGTGTTCTTGTGGCTAGGCTGTCGATCGGGTTGGATCAAGCTAAGATCAGATGCCTCTACTGTGGTGGCTAGCTCTCGATCGGGTCGGATCAAGCTAAGATGAGATGCCTCTACTTGGTGGCTAGCTCTACTTATATAGGCCCTGGTCCTCTTCCCAAATAATGAGCGGGAAGGGAGCCAACAACGGCGGTCGAATTTGAAGGGGGACAACTAGTACAAGCTATCCTGACAAAACTGGTCTTTTCCTGCGAAAAGCTCTGGTGGTGACGCCGTCTTGGGCTCCACGATGACCTCCGTCTTGCCGTCTTCCTGGTCTTGGTCTCGTTGCACCAATATAGCAAGCTTTGCCTGATGCCTCGGTACTCTTCGCCTACGCTGGCCTCCTTAGCACCAAAGAGGAAACTAGGACACTGCGTGCGCCTGGCGCTCACTTTGGTGCCGCAAGGCCACGGCTCACGTCACAAGGGCCTCGTGAGGTTTGTCCCGCCTTGATATCTCCGCCCCTCGTGAGCCTGCCTGACTAGGCCGCTCCAGATGAGGTCTTGCATCGTCCGCCTCGCGAGGCTTGGACCCTCGCGAGGGTCTTGAATGCCTTGTTGATGAATATGGGCCGTACGGCCTGCTGCTTAGCCACGCTGTGGGCCGCAGGCAATCAAGTCTGGGGACCCCCGTTCCCAGAACACCAACAGTAGCTCCCGGGCCCAAGGTGCGCTCGGGCTTGGCTTTGCGGCGAAGCCAAGTGTCAAGTTTGGAGCACCGCGGGCCCCAAAAGCCTATGGCCTCGGTCGACAAGTGGCGGTTGATTGGACGTGGGCGTCTCCGCTTCCCCACACTGCCTCGGCAACTGCTTGCCCTAACAAAGGCTGGCACATGCAGTTCTTTCCTTCATTGCTTCTCCCTTGCTTCGCTCCAGATCCCCTTAGTATCAGCTTTTGTTTCCTGCGAAGAACCATGAATCACCCCGTGGGGGTATGTAAGGATCTGCAATGTCTTTGGTGCTTATCTTCCTTGTTATGAAAACTTGGCGAACGCATGTCCCGTTAAGGCTCGGTCCCTCCTTTCTTTCTTTGCGATGGCTTGTTGCTCTACGCTGACAGGTCCCGGTCCCCAGGCAGGCTACAGCCATCGCTGGTATGCCAGGTCGCATGCCGTGGACAAGGCCAGGAGGTGTGCGGCCCGAGGTCCAGTAAGATCCCCCGAGGCGCGATGCTCAGGAGGCCCCCCTTAGCGCTCAAGCGGCCATGGTAAGGCAAGAAAGGAAAAGGATTTGGCCGCAACGGGGCTGCGGCATGATGTGAGTGACCGTTAGGCCCAGATATTTAGCCGATCCTAGGGTGAAACTTATCTTGCCGACTTCACGGCAATTGCTGATGTTGCACTAGGGCTGTGTGCCAACTCGTGCGGCATAGCCAGGTCGGCCCATATGAGTCCCCCTCCCCTCATGCTCTCCTTAGTGCTCTACGTCCTCAGGTCTCGACCCTCGAGCAAGCTCAGCCGCCGCTGGTATGCCAGGTCGTGATGCCGTGGTCAAGGCCAGGGGTGAGGGCTGGAGAGCCAGTAAGAGCTCCTGAGTCGCGATGCTCATGAGCCCCCCTTTTAACGTGCAAGCGAATTGCACGAGAGAAAAAGAGGCTCACGGTGCCGCCTGCTATCCTTCCCTCAGGATCCCTGTGAATAGGCACAAGAAGAAACACGGTTTGCCATTATAGCTGTTAGCCTGCCGCTGGTTGCTCTGGATGAGGTGAAGGCACTGAGGGCCCGGTGAGGTGACCTGCGCGGCGCGTGCCGCGAGCCAGAGCTCGACCTCTCAGATTTGTCAGCGTGGCAGGGACAGACCCATGCACCAGCGCCGTGCCTGAGTGAAGCCCCCGGGGGAGGTGATGATCGGGCAGGTGGTAGCAGTTGGCACGTTAAGCATGGAAAGCAGATCAACTAGGACAAATGCAGGAAGATACATGCCACCAAGTCCGGCCCGAGCGGCTTGGGGATGATGTAGCCCGAGGGGCGCCCCCATCAAGGTAAGCTAAAGACACAAGTAAAAGGGATACATGCCACAGGGACGGACCCATGCGGCCTGGGAATAATGCAGCCCGGGGGGCGCTCCTAGCTTAAACGAGCTTGGAAGATGTCACCTGGTTCTGTAGACTAAGTAGAGTTGGTGCAGCTGAAGGCGTGCGTTGAAGAAATGACTCCTCATGAGCGACTGGAGCCCTGAGCCTCGGGAGGCTCTGGGGGCTCGGGAGGTTCCCTGAAGACCGTCTCCATCTCCTTCGGGACGGTGTGGTACCTGGCCTCCTGAGCCGCCAGGATACGCCGTAGGTTGCACTGATAGGCTGCCGCCATGCTCGGCAAGCCGAAGGGCATGCGAACGTAGCTGTGTGGTGGGCCCTCGCAGCGGCCCACACGTGATGGCCGGAAGCACTCCTGAGATGCGGCCCTATTGAGCCCCGGGACGTCGATGCAGACACGCAGCCCAGCATCCTCGCCAGGATGCGGAGCTGCCCCTCGCGGGCGGCTATCGCCGCGCATGGCCCTTGCATCTTGTAGGTCCTGAGTGGTCTTGGTGATGAACTCCTGAGTGGTGGGCACTCTTTGCCCTGTGCTCTCCTGAGGGTCACGTGCCGTGAAGCACGCTTCCAAGTGGTGCCCAAGCGCCTCCCTCGTGAGGTTGTCAAGGTCTGAGGCCCTCTAGAAGAGAGCCCCCGAGCCCTGCCTGAGGAGGGCGCCGGGCGCGCTTTCCTATGCGATGGAGGGAGGTGCCCCTGGGATGGGCGCAGATCCTGATGAGGCTCCTGCCGCAGTGCCATCCTCCTGAGGTCCTGCGCGGCGCGGCTGCTTCTTCTTGGGAATGGACTCCGGAGGGCCTTCACTTCTGCTGTCGGGGTCATCGACTTCTGCAGCTTGAAAGGCGCGCTCGAGGGAGCACACCGCATCCCTCTCCTCACACGGGACCATGATGATTCCTCCACTTGCTGGCATCTTGAGAACGTTTTAGCCATGATGAGTGACCGCCATGAACTTGGCCAGGGCTGGATACCCAAGGATGGCATTGTACGACAGGCGGATGGGCGCTACGTCGAAGTAGATGAGCTCGGTGCGGTAGTTCTTGCGCTCCCCGAAGGTGACAGGTAGGCGGACTTGCCCTATCGGTGTGGTGGAACCATCGGTCACTCCTGAGAAAGGCTTGGTGGGATCGAGCTGTTCATATGGCACTTGGAGGTTGTCGAACGTGTCGACGGACAGGACGTTGAGCCCTGCGCCGCCGTCGATGAGGGTCTTGGTGACCTGCACATTGCTGATGACTAGGGAACACAACATAGGGATGGCGCCAGCGCTGGCTGCGCACTTGAGCTGATCTGCTGAGTTGAAAGTGATGGCGCATTGGGACCACCTGAGCGGGCGCGTGGCTTCGAGCTTGGGGAGCACCGCATTCACCTTGCGAGCGAACTGTTTGAAGATGCGCTGAGAGGTTGGGGCCTGGGCTCCGCCCGAGATGCAGGCAATCGCGCGCGGCTCTTCGAAGCCCCCAGCCCCCTCGTCCTGCTGGTGGTCGTCATTCCTTCTTGGCGGCAGTGGAGGAAGACCGGTGTTGCCCTGCGGCGATCTTCACGAGGCGGGTCCCTCCAGGCGCCCTCGCGAGGTTGGTCCTGCCAGCGGTCTTCGTGAGGCCGGTCGCGCCACTCCTGGCGCGGGCCACAGTCGTCCCAGATCTACCTCCACGTCCTCCTCCGCGGCTGTAGCCCCGGTCGTTGCGCTCGGGGCGTCGACGATAGCGTCCTTCCCGTATGGCTCTGAGCTCTTGACAATCGCTGGTGTTGTGGGTGTTCAGGTTGTGAAAGGCGCATAACGGCCGGCCATTCTGTAACGCCCCAGATTCGATGCGCTAGGTGTTTGCCAGTTATTCGCCGTCATTGCCATGTCATTTGCTTGCGTGTTGCATTTTATCATGTCATCATGTGCATTGCATTGCATACATGTTCGTCTCATGCATCCGAGCATTTTCCCCGTTGTCCGTTTTGCAATCCGGCACTCCTATGTCACCCGGCGTCCCCTTTTGCCTCTTTTCGTGTGCGGGTGTTAAACGTTCTCGGAATGGACCGAGGTTTGTCAAGCAGCCTTGGTATAGCACCGGTAGACCGCCTGTCAAGTTTCGTGCCATTTGGAGGTCGTTTGGTACTCCAACGGTTAACCGGGTAACCGTAAAAGCCTCCTTCTCTTTGCAGCCCAACACCTCTCCAAAGTGGCCCAAAACCCAGCAAAAGCCCCTCCATGCTCTCTGTCGTTCGATCACGATCGTGTGGGCGAAAACCGCTCCTCATTTGGACTCTCCTAGCTCCCTCTATCTATAAATATGCCCCTCCCCCCGAAATTTGCGGATGAATTCCCCCTAACCCTAGCTCCTTCCTCTTCCTCGCGCCGCCGGACATGTCCACCTTCACCGGACGTGTTTGCCCGTCCCCGCGCCGCCGCCCGCAGCCGATGGCGCGCGCCATGGCAGCAGCCGCCGCCCACCGCCCGCAGCCCGCCGAGGCCCGCGGCAGCTGCCCTCCTGCCCAGGCCGACCCCGCGCGCTGATCCCGCCGCCGTCTCCTTCCTCATCCATGGGCGAGCGAGCCGCCAGTTCGCCGCCGCCGCCCGCCGCCTGGGCGCGGCGACCTCGGCCCGCCGCCGTCGCGACCTCGCCCGCCGCGGATCCCGTCCGCCGTCCGGCGCCGCCCCGGAGCTCCTCCGCCGCGCCATCCTCGCTGTCGCCCGCCGTCTCCACTCCGGTGAGCTCGCCGCCGCTCGTCCTGGAGCTCACTGGAGCTCCTCCGGCCGGATCCATCGATGGGTTGATCAGATCCACCCATCCCACCATCCAAACGCCTCCGCCTCGTCCCGGATCCCTCCGTCCCGCTCGTCCTCGTCCCGTTGACTTTTCGGAGTGGTAAAAATCTGCCAAGTCCCGAGATATTTTAACATTATCATGCCATTTTCATCGCATCATAACTTGCTGAATACTGCTACGTTTTGTGTGTATAATATGTCAAAATGTTCGTTCCGAGATGCTCTACATCTCATTCCATTGCATTATGTTCATTTGAGTCCATCTTGATGCCCCTATCATCGTTGGAAGAGTGCTATATGGTGTTAATCTGCTGAAACTGTTATAACTTGGTGATTTGTCATTTTTGTTGCATTTGATGTGTGCATCCTATGAGCATAAGCTCTACATGAGTTTCGATCTATGTCATGCCATCTTTACAGAGGTGCTATCCATGTATTTTTGTGATTACTGTAGTGAGTGAATCAAGATTGTTAAGTAGGGTACTTGCTGTTGCTGTTTTGCATGTCTAAATCTGCTATATCATGATGCTATGTTAACCCGCTTCTACAAGTCATTCTATGCATAATCTGGAGATGTTCACTAAGGATGTTTTGTTATACATGTCTTGCTCTATTCATCCATGCCCCTGGTTGCATTTATAGCCTGCTGTAGCTTGTTGTAATCTTGCTATCAAATTGCAAAATAATGTTGCTGTCAGCCTGTTCACATTAAGTTCAATGTTGCCATGATTGTTGTTAGTGATCCATGCACCCAATGAACTTGATCTGGCCATTCTTAGCTTCATAAATATGTCTTCTTACTGTGAGTTGCCTTTCCATGCCATGTATTGCTCTGTGGTGAGTGGTTCAAGCTCACCAACATGCCTACTTATTGTTGTTCCTGTCATGTATGAATCTGTAATATAACTTCCCATGTTTACATGGGTGCCATCGTATCTTCTGTTCCTTTCTGGCTCATGGTCAGTAAGGGACTTTTGTTATATGCTATTAGTAGATTCATTCCATTCCTTTGTTTGCCATGATTAGTTCCTTTAACATGTTGATTGATAGCTCTAAACATTGCAACCTGATGTTATTTCCTGATAAGTCTGAAACTGTTATTAATTGCAATCTTGCCATGTGTGTTTGAGCATGTTCTAGTGATTTCTGGAGTTATCTTAGTGTTCATGTTTCGTCATGCTTTACCTGTACATCATGTCCATGCCTTTTGTTCTCATGTAGGGGTGCTGTAGCATGTTGTTTTGATGCTTGCAATATGCCTAGTTGCTGTTTTGGACAGCTTGTCCTTTAAACTTGTATAGAGTGTGTGTTGAACCGTTGCTCCGTTTTGAGTGTGTTCTATATGAAACTTGCTTAGAATTGCATGAACTTTCATATTATCATGTTGCACCCATGTTTTGAGAGTGTTTGCTTGAGGTTTGTATGCATTTTGCATCAATGCCATGTTTAACTTGTTTTGCTCATATCTTCTAGGTCGTAGCTCCGAATCTAATGAACATTATATGTAACTTGACTAGAATTTCGTGTAGATCATTGTGGTGCATTTTAAATTGCTGTTTAACAACTTGAACATAAATTTATTCAGATCTGGACCAATTTCAAAATTTGCATATGAGGACTTACCGGAGTTGTTCTATGTTGTTTCCGGCCTCATTTAAACTTGCTTTGATGTGTTGGTCTTGTATGCATCATCTTTTGCCATGAGTAGCTTCATGTAGCCTTGTCATGCATCATGCTTGTTGTGCATCATGCCTTGTTCATGTGTGGTGTGTTTACTATGTTGTGTGCTTCTTCTCTATAGTTCCTGCTTGCTTGCGATCGTGAGGATTCGTTCGCTCACGCTTGGTTCGACTTCGTGGCTTCATATTCTTCATGGACTCGTTCTTCTTCCTAGTGGGATTTCAGGCAAGATGACCGTCACCTTGGATCTCACTACTATCATTGCTATGCTAGTTGCTTCGTTCTATCGCTATGCTGCGCTACCTATCTTTTGCTCCTCAAGCCTCCTAAATTGCCATGAACCTCTAACCTTTGACACCCTTCCTAGCAAACCATTGTTTGGCTATATTACCGCTTTGCTCAGCCCTCTTATAACGTTGCTAGCTGCAGGTGAAGTTGAAGATTGCTCCATGTTGGATTTTGTTTTATGTTGGGATATCACAATATCTCTTATATTATTAATGCATCTATATACTTGGTAAAGGGTGGAAGGCTCGGCCTTATGCCTGGTGTTTTGTTCCACTCTTGCCGCCCTAGTTTCCGTCATATCGGTATTATGTTACCGGATTTTGCGTCCCTAACGCGGTTGGGTGATTTTATGGGACCCCCTTGACAGTTCGCTTTGAATAAGACTCCTCCAGCAAGGCCCAACATTGGTTTTACCATTTGCCTCACCTATGCCCTTTTATTTCCCTTGGGTTTCCGGAGCCCGAGGGTCATCTTTATTTTAGCCCCCCGGGCCAGTTCTCCTTCGAGTGCTGGTCCAAACCGAGCGATGTCCGGCGCCCCCGGGCAATCAGGGTCTATGCCAGCCCGACGTATGGCTCATGCGGTGTGCCCTGAGAACGAGATATGTGCAGCTCCTATTGGGATTTGTCGGCACATCCGGGCGGCTTTGCTGGTCTTGTTTTATTACTGTCGAAATGTCTTGTAGCCGGATTCGAGATCGATCGGGTCTTCCCGGGAAGGAATATCCTTCGTTGATCGCGAGAGCTTATCATGGGCTTGTTGGGACACCCCGCAGGTTTGAACTTTCGAAAGCCGTGCCGCGGTTATGTGGCAGATGGGAATTTGTTAATATCCGTTGTAGTAAACTTAAAGCAAACTCTTCTAAAATACACCAACCGTAAAGCGTAATCGTGAGTGTCTCTTTTCGGGTTGATCGAGAGGAGAACACGGTTTCTGGGTTATGTCTGACGTAAGTAGGAGTTCAGGATCACTTCTTGATCATTACTAGTTGACGATCGTTCCTTTGTTTCTCTTCTCGCTCTCATTTGCGTATGTTAGCCACCATATATGCTTAGTCGCTGCTGCAACCTCACCACTTTACCTCTTCCTTACCCATTAAGCTTTGCTAGTCTTGATACCCATGGTAATGGGATTGCTGAGTCCTCGTGGCTCACATATTACTACACCAACAGTTGCAGGTATAGGTTATGCGATGATCATGACATGAGAGCGATGTTACTTGTTTTGGAGTTCTTCTTCTGCTTCTTCGATCAGGGGATAGGTTCCAGGTCGGCAGCCTGGGCTAGCAGCGTGGATATTGTTTGAGTTTCTGTTTATGATTCATCCATAGTAGGACGTTGATCTTGTATGTTGTATTTTTGTATTCATGTGACATTGTATGTATTGGATGTATCCCCACTATTATGTAATGTTGATGTAATGATATCCACCTTGCAAAAGCGTCTTCAAGATGCGCTTCTATCCTTGGTGGGACCTTCGAGTTCCTTTAGGATAGGATCACATCTTGGGCGTGACAAGTTGGTATCAGAGCCTCGACCGACCTTAGGAGCCCCCTTGATTGATCGTGTAGTTTGGCCGTTGTCGAGTCTAGAAGAAAACTGTTTTCGGAGTCTAGTTATATCGGAGAGTAGGAATTCTTTTTACTCCTCAGCCCCTTCATCGCTCTGGTCAGGAATCTTGACGTAGGTGTTTTGAATTACTCCTCTTCCCTTTCAAACTTTCTTTAGGATCACGCATTTGGTTTTCCGATCGTTGTTCCTCAGCTCTTTGCATCCGGTGCATTTCTCATCATGGCGATTCGACCCTCTTTGTTTTGCAAGTTCAATCCTCAGTTGTCTTCTTTTCCCACCCGCCCACCCCTTTTTTCTTCTCGGAACCAGAGCCCGTGATCGAGTATGCTTGCTACTCGTGCGAAGTCTTTGCTTTCTCTCCTCAGTGATTTCAACCGGTGTTTTCTCTTCAAGATATTCGTCGATTTCCCCTTCCAAGTTGCCTTTGTTTTTCCCGCCCCCACCCTCTTCTTCCCGGAGCTCGAGTCTATTTCGAGCATCAATTTCATTCGTGTGGAGTCTTCCTCAATTGTTTCAACCGGTGAATTCTCGCCTCGTTTGACATTCATCTCCTCTTTTTCTTCCCCGGTGGATTCAATTCAAGTTTTTCGTTGTCCATCGATTATTTCCTCAGCTCAAATATTTCCATTTGCTCGTTCGCCTCTCGCCAGCTTTATCCTTACGAGCGTTCAAGACATCTCAGAGATTAAATCGTGTTCCAATTAATTCGAGGTTGTCACCTCATTCAAATATTTCAATTATTCCGGTGCATCACCTATCTATTCAACATCCTTTTCAACGGTGTTTTCTTTTAATGGGCCCTAACCCACAGGTCTTTTCCCAGGATCTTACCTGACTCTTCTACTTTCCCGGAGTTATTCTCAAATCCTTTTGAAGTTTGACGTAAGTATGATTTTCATCAGTCGGATCTTTTCCAAGATCGCTTTCAATTATTTTCATTGTTGGCTCAACCTCTTCGCTTTTATTCTCCCGGTGTATCTCAGTAATTTTGGTGGTGTTTCTCGTCGTCATTTGAAGACGGAAGAAGAGTTTTTCCTCTAAATCTTGTCTGTTCTCTCGAAGATTCGTGGTTCTAGCTTCTTGTTAGCCTCTCGAATTATTCCATTTTTCATATTATTTTTCTTACCCATCCGGAGTATTTCAGGAGTTGATTTCTTTTTAGTTTCACCGGAGGCCATAATTCCAGTTATCGTTCTATAATTATCCCGGTGCTTCACTCAAGTGCTTTTAATCAGATCGAGCTCTTCCTTTTCTCTTGCACCTAAATCCCATCAAACATATTTGTTCTTCTAATTCTTCCCGATGATTCATTCTCTTTCATCAGTCATTTTTCTAATTCTTTCGGTGATTCCTTCAGATTCTTTTTCCTTGATTATCATTTTAATCCATTCGTTCTTTCGAATCCTACCGGTGGTTCATGAAGACCTTCTCAAGTTTGCGATATGTCACTTCTCAATTCTTTTTCAAGAAGAATAAGTAGTATGCAAAATCCATTGCTTGTCATCAATTTAATTTGATGAAGGATAAGCATACAATAAATCTTATTCTTATTTCATCAAAGTGATTAATATTTTTCTTCGGAGTTTGTTCTTGATGAATAAATTCTGGTTCCAAGTGTTTTCATCTTTTCTTTTCCGGAGTTCAAATTTCCTCGGCCATCTCGTCGGAACCTCCATCTAAGTCACCGCAAGGCTCATCTTATTCTTTCTTCCTTCATTCTATCTCATCATCCTTTGTTACCGGAGTTCTTCACGGTGGTTCTTCATGATTTAATTCATTCTTCAAGAGTTCATCAAGTTTCATTCCATCTTCTTAAGCTCGTGTTCTATTCCTCCATGTTTTAGCCGGAGTGCTGCCTAAATCCTTCCAGTCTTATTCGTTTTCTTATCTCGTTCTAACCGGAGTGGTTTCATAGTCTATCTGATTCCGTGAGCTTTTGATTCTCGTCATTCTCGTCGTTCCTCTCTTCTTCTTGTGTGCTCTCGATTCTTTGCTTCTTCTCTTGAGTTCTTGTTTCACCTCATCCCTTTTTCCCTTCCGTCTCGGTCCTAAGATCTCGGGACGAGATCTCTTGTTAGTGGAGGAGTGTTGTAATGCCCCGGATTCGATGCGCCAGGTGTTTGCCAGTTATTCGCCGTCATTGCCATGTCATTTGCTTGCGTGTTGCATTTTATCATGTCATCATGTGCATTGCATTGCATACATGTTCGTCTCATGCATCCGAGCATTTTCCCCGTTGTCCGTTTTGCAATCCGGCACTCCTATGTCACCCGGCGTCCCCTTTTTCCTTTTTTCGTGTGCGGGTGTTAAACGTTCTCGGAATGGACCGAGGTTTGTCAAGCGGCCTTGGTATAGCACCGTAGACTGCTGTCAAGTTTCGTGCCATTTGAGGTCGTTTATACTCCAACAGTTAACCGGTAACCGTAAAAGCCTCCTTCTTTGCAGCCCAACACCTCTCCAAAGTGGCCCAAAACCCAGCAAACTCCCTCCATGCTCTCTATCGCTCGATCACGATCGTGGGGAAAACCGCTCCTCATTTGGACTCTCCTAGCTCCCTCTATCTATAAATATGCCCTCCCCAAATTTGCGGATGAATTCCCCTAACCCTAGCTCCTTCCTCTTCCTCGCGCCACGGACATGTCCACCTTCACCGGACGTGTCCCTTGGTCTCAACGCCGCCGCAGCCAGCTGATGGCGCGCCACGTGGCAGCCGCCGCCTTTGCCGCCCAGAGCCCGCTGAGGCCATGGCCGGCCCTCCTGCCCAAGGCCCGACCTCGCCGCTGGATCGCGCCGCCTGTCTCCTTCCTCGTCTGCACCGCCGAGCCCGCCCGTTCCGCCGCGCCGCCTCGCCTCCGGCGCTGGGCGACCTCGTTGTTGCTGCCGTCGCGACCTCGCCCATTGCGGATCCCGTCCGCCATCCGGCGCCGCCCCGGAGCTCCTACGTCGCGCCATCCTCGCCGTCGCCCGCCGTCTCCACTCCGGCGAGCTCGCCACCGCTCGTCCTGGAGCTCGCCGGAGCTCCTCCGGCCGGATCCATCGATGGGTGGATCAGATCCACCCATCCCACCATCCAAACACCTCCGCCTCGTCCCGGATCCCTCCGTCCCGCTCGTCCTCATCCCGTTGACTTTTCGGAGTGGTAAAAATCTGCTAAGTCCCGAGATATTTCAACATTATCATGCCATTTCCATCGCATCATAACTTTCTGCATACTGCTCCGTTTTGTGCGTATAATATGTCAAAATGTTCGACGCGAGATGCGCTACATTTCATTCTATTGCGTCATGTTCATTTGAGTCCATCTTGGTGCCCTAATCATCGTTGCAAGAGTGCTATATGATATTAATCTGCTGAAACTGTTATAACTTGGTAATTTGTCATTTTTGTTGCATTTGATGTGTGCCTCCTATGAGCATGAGCTCTACATGAGTTTTGATCTATGTCATGCCATGCTTACAGGGGTGCTATCCATTTATTTTTGTGATTCCTGTAGTGAGTGCATCAAGCTTGTTAAGTAGGGTACTTGCTGTTACTGTTTTGCATGTCTAAATCTGCTATATCATGATTCTATGTTAACCTGCTTCTACAAGTCATTCTATGCATAATCTGGAGATCTTCACTAAGGATGTTTTGTTATACATGTCTTGCTCTATCCATCCATGCCCCTGGTTGCATTTATAGCCTACTGTAGCTTGTTGTAATCTTGCTCTCAAATTGCTAAATAATGTTGCTGTCAGCCTGTTAACATTAAGTTCAATGTTGCCATGATTGTTGTTAGTGATCCATGCACCCAATGAACTTGCTCTTGCCATGCTTAGATTCATAAACATGTCTTCTTACTGTGAGTTGCCTTGCCATGCCATGTATTGCTCTGTGGTGAGTGGTTCAAGCTCACCAACATGCCTACTTATTGTTGTTCCTGCCATGTATGAATCTGTAATATAACTTGCCATGTTTACATGGGTGCCATCGTAACTTCTGTTCCTTTTTGGCTCATGGTCAGTAAGGGACTTTTATTATATGCTATTAGTAGATTCATGCAATGCCTTTGTTTTCCATGATTAGTTCCTGTAACATGTTGTTTTATAGCTCTAAACATTGCAACCTGATGTTATTTCCTGATAAGTCTGAAACTGTTATTAATTGCAATCTTGCCATGTGTGTTTGAGCATGTTCTAGTGATTTCTGGAGTTAGCTCAGTGTTCATGTTTCGTCATGCTTTACCTGTACATCATGTCCATGCATTTTGTTCTCATGTAGGGGTGCTGTAGCATGTTGTTTTGATGCTTGCAATATGCCTAGTTGCTGTTTTGGACAGCTTGTCCTTTAAACTTGTATAGAGTGTATGTGTTGAACCGTTTCTCCATTTTGAGTGTGTTCTATATGGAACTTGCTTAGAATTGCATGAACTTTCATATTATCATGTTGCATCCATGTTTTGAGAGTGTTTGCTTGAGGTTTGTATGCATTTTGCATCAATGCCATGTTTAACTTGTTTTGCTCATATCTTCTAGGCCGTAGCTCCGAATCTAATGAACTTTATATGTAACTTGACTAGAATTTCGTGTAGATCATCGTGGTGCATCTTAACTTGCTGTTTAACAACTTGAACATAAAGTTATTAAGATCTGGACCAATTTCGAAATTTGCATATGAGGACTTACCGGAGTTGTTCTATGTTGTTTCCGGCCTCATTTAAACTTGCTTTGATGTGTTGGTCTTGTATGCATCATCTTTTGCCATGAGTAGCTTCATGTAGCCTTGTCATGCATCATGCTTGTTGTGCATCATGCCTTGTTCATGTGTGGTGTGTTTACTATGTTGTGTGCTTCTTCTCGATAGTTCCCGTTTCGTTGCGATCGTGAGGATTCGTTCGTCTACGCTTGGTTCGACTTCGTGGCTTCATATTCTTCATGGACTCGTTCTTCTTCCTAGTGGGATTTCAGGCAAGATGACCGTCACCTTGGATCTCACTACTATCATTGCTATGCTAGTTGCTTCGTTCTATCGCTATGCTGCGCTACCTATCTTTTGCTCCTCAAGCCTCCTAAATTGCCATGAACCTCTAACCTTTGACACCCTTCCTAGCAAACCATTGTTTGGCTATGTTACCGCTTTGCTCAGCCCTCTTATAGCATTGCTAGCTGCAGGTGAAATTGAAGATTGCTCCATGTTGGATTTTGTTTATGTTGGGATATCACAATATCTCTTATATTATTAATGCATCTATATACTTGGTAAAGGGTGGAAGGCTCGGCCTTATGCCTGGTGTTTTGTTCCACTCTTGCCGCCCTAGTTTCCGTCATATCGGTATTATGTTCCCGGATTTTACGTCCCTAACGCGGTTGGGTGATTTATGGGACCCCCTTGACAGTTCGCTTTGAATAAGACTCCTCCAGCAAGACTGATCGGGTCTTCCTGGGGAGAAGGAATATCCTTCGTTGATCGCGAGAGCTTATCATGGGCTAAGTTGGGACACCCCTGCAGGGTTTGAACTTTCAAAGCCGTGCTCATGTTATGTGGCGATGGGAATTTGTTAATATCCGTTGTAGTAAACTTAAAGCAAACTCTTCTAAAATACACCAACCGTAAAGCGTAACCATGAGTGTCTCTTTTCGGGTTGATCGAGAGGAGAACACGGTTTCGGGTTATGTCCGACGAAGTAGGAGCTCAGGATCACTTCTTGATCATTACTAGTTGACGATCGTTACTTTGTTTCTCTTCTCGCTCTCATTTGCGTATGTTAGCCACCATATATGCTTAGTCGCTGCTGCAACCTCACCACTTTACCTCTTCCTTACCCATTAAGCTTTGCTAGTCTTGATACCCATGGTAATGGGATTGCTGAGTCCTCGTGGCTCACAGATTACTACACCAACAGTTGCAGGTACAGGTTATGCGATGATCATGACGTGAGAGCGATGTTACTTGTTTTGGAGTTCTTCTTCTGCTTCTTCGATCGGGGGATAGGTTCCAGGTCGGCAGCCTGGGCTAGGAGGGTGGATATTGTTTGAGTTTCTGTTTATGATTCATCCGTAGTCAGATGTTGATCTTGTATGTTGTATTGTTGTATTCATGTGACATTGTATGTATTGGATGTATTCCCACTATTATGTAATGTTGATGTAATGATATCCACCTTGCAAAAGCGTCTTCAAGATGCGCTTCTATCCTTGGTGGGACCTTTGAGTTCCTTTAGGATAGGGTCGCATCTTGGGCGTGACACATTCTTGGATGACTCGGGCTGATCCCTGCCCCGCTTGGTGTCGGGCTCCGCCTCGAGCACGACTGCCTCCTTGCGCTTCACGTCCTTGGCCTTGGCCTTCTTCTCCTCCGCTCCTGCGGCTGGCAGCTCGAGGAGAGAAAGGCGCCCCTCCTCAGCTCTTGCGCACTTGGTCGCCAGGTTGAACAGCTCCTGCGATGTGCAAAGCTCCTCGTGGATGGCGAGATCTTCTTTCATCTTGACGTCACGGACGCCGTCGGAAAACGCGGATATGATGGCCTCGTCCGTGAGCTTTGGGATCTTGAGGCGGGTGTTGTTGAAGCGCTGGATGTACTTCTGGAGGGTCTCTCCTGGTTGCTGCTTGATGCGGCGTAGATCGCCCACGGCCGGCGGGCGGTCGCGAGTGCCCTGGAAGTTGGCGACGAAGCGGTCGCGCATCTCGTCCCAGGAGGAGATCGAACCGTGCTGCAGGTTCAGGAGCCAAGAGCGGGATCCATCCTTGAGAGCCATGGGAAACCAGTTCGCCATGACTTTTTCATCGTCGTTGGCCGCTTCGATGCTCAGCTCATAGAGCTGCAGGAACTCCGCGGGGTCGGCGGTGCTGTCGTAGCGAGGAGGTAGATCTGGCTTGAACTTGCCTGGCCAGGCGATGCTACGCAGCTCGGGGGTGAAGGCGCGGCAGCCGGCCATGGTTGCTGGGTCTCGCTTCAGAGGTGGAGCCTAGTCTTGACGAGGTTCACGCTGCGCCGCTGCAGGCGGTGCGCGGTCTTGATGAGGTGGTGCGGGGAGCGCAGGTGCAGCTTCCCGCGGCCGCGGGATTTCTTGGCAGCTTCTTTCTTGGCAGCTTCCACGCGCGGGCACCGGGCGCAGTGGATCACACCGCGGAGGCGAGCGCCTTGGTGCAAGGCGCCGTCTTGGGGCTGAGGTGGTGGAGGCATGCCATGAGTCCCGTCGCCCGCGGCTGGTTGGGGAGGAGGCAGAGAGTGGGACGGCGCCGGAGAGCCCCCTGCGGCGCGGACGAGCTCGGTGACGCGGTCGAGCCACTCCTCATAGAGGTCGTCAATGGGGCAGTAGCGCAGGAGTTCGTTCGCCGCGAGGAGCTCGGCCTGTGCCTCCATGGGAGCGTGGTGAGCATGAGACGAAGAACCGGCAGGGGTCAGCGATGGAGTAGCGGTGCGGCCGGCCTTGCGCACCGAAGGATGGAGCAAGGACGCCTGCTGCTCGTTCCCCGCCGGGCTGATGGCAGCGTTGGCGGTGGGAGACGGAGAACGACGAGGTGGCCCGCCAACAGGAGCCGTCTGAGCGACGCGGGCGGTGAGGGCAGCCCGACGCTCAGCTCGAGCATGGCGAGCGTCCGCCATGGAGACGATGGAGCGACGAACTTATGGAAGGGAGGCAACGGCGCACCCCTACCTGGCTCGCCAAATGTCGAATGTGGGGTTCTGGCAAACCCTTAAGGTTCGAACACTGGGGTGCGCGCGAAGTATTTCCCTCCTACCGATCTACGCCCTAGCTCGCTAAGATCCCGCAGACGAACTTGACGAACTCGCAACACAGGAAGACACGAGGTATATACTGGTTCGGGCCACCATTGTGGTGTAATACCCTACTCCAGTGTGGTTGTGGTGGATTGGCTCTTGGGCTGATGATGAACAGTAGAAGGGAAGAACAACCTCCTGAGGTTGAGGTGTTCTTGTGGCTAGGCTCTCGATCGGGTTGGATCAAGCTAAGATCAGATGCCTCTACTGTGGTGGCTAGCTCTCGATCGGGTCGGATCAAGCTAAGATGAGATGCCTCTACTGTGGTGGCTAGCTCTACTTATATAGGCCCTGGTCCTCTTCCCAAATAATGAGCGGGAAGGGAGCCAACAACGGCGGGCGAATTTGAACGGGGACAGCTAGTACAAGCTATCCTGACAAAAGTGGACTTCTCCTGCGTAAAGCTCTGGTGGTGACACCGTCTTGGGTTCCATGATGACCTCCGTCTTGCCGTCCTCCTGGTCTTGGTCTCGTTTCGCCAATATAGCAAGCTTTGCCTGATGCCTCGGTACTCTTCGCCTGCGCTAGCCTCCTTAGCACCAAAGAGGAAACTAGGACACTGCGCGCGTTGGCGCCCGCCTGGTGCCGTGCGTCACGTTCTCACGTCATGAGGGCCTCATGAGGTTTTCCCCGCCTTGATATCTCCGCCCCTCGTGAGCCTGCCTGACTAGGCCGCTCCAGATGAGGTCTTGCGTCGTCCGCCTCGCGAGGCTTGGACCCTCGCGAGGGTCTTGAATGCCTTGTTGATGAAGATGGGCCGTACGGCCTGCTGCTTAGCCACGTTGGGGGCCGCAGGCAGGCAAGTCTGGGGACCCCCGTTCCCAGAACGCCGACAACAGGAGGTCCTACTTTGGTGCATTAACCGAGGTGAAGCCGAGAAGATCCTCCAGGAGATTTACCATGGAGTCTGCGGCGGGCACTAAGGAGGAGCTAGGATGTATCATAGCATACGTCTTGCAGGATACTACTGGCCCGACATCATGGCAGACTGCCTTCGGGTGGCCATGTCATGCCACAACTATCAAGTACATGGCGACTTCAAACATCAGCCGCCAGTCCCGCTTCACCATACCGTTTCCTCTTGGCCATTTGATGCCCGGGGAATCGACGTCATAGGCCTCATCGACCCTCCATCATCCAGGGGGCATTGTTTCATCCTCGCCGGGATGTACTACTTCTCCAAATGGGTGGAAGCTGTTCCACTACGGGAGGTGAAGAGCGACAACGTCATCAACTTCCTAGAGTGAAATATCATATATCGCTTTAGGATTCCACACCGCATCTAGGTTGTTTAGGGAGGAGTAAACAAAGGGGAGAGGGCTTTGGATGCCTTGGACAGCCAGTAGGAGAGGAGAGAGGTTGAGGGAGAGAGGGAAATGGGCTGTCCAGAGAGAGAAAGTGGGGTTTTACCCCTCCAATAATTGAGCTATGGATTTGCCATTGCTACTGGAGGTGCAAGGGGACTAGGAGGGGTTGTGGTAAAAAGTTGAGGCCATGGAGAAGAGTGGAAGTTGTCAAAACAGGGGTTTTGGTAAAATGGCAGAAGGTGTTTGTTGCTGGTTTGGGCAAGAATATGAACTCCTATCGTCATGAGGCTTGACAGGGTCAAATGGCATGAAATAATAATATGTTCCACCAAGGTTGAGTCCATTTGGGCAAAGTTGCCAGTGCAACTTCTGTAAACCCTAGAAATTAGAAGAAATGAACTTGTGTAGATCTATTTGAGCAAATCACTTACCCTTGATGAACCACTTGGTGTAGTGGCCTCATTTGGTCATGTGAACATGCTCACAAAAGTTGGGGTCAAGGAGAGAAAGTTGGTAGTACAAAGTTGTTCAAATTTGATTCTGGTCAGAGAGGGTTTTGGGGCACTTTGATCAATATAACATTTTCTCCAACTTGTGCCATTTGGTCTAGATGAATTATTAGACCATTTGAGCATGTTCACAAGGTTTGAGAACATTTGGACATGTTTGGCAATGTAAAGTTGCTCAAACTTCAAAATGGACAGAAATGGTTTTGAGGGGATTTCATGGGGTTATACTATTCTCCATGACATGAGACTTGGCAAGATCATCAAAAATGTCATATGTGACATGCTAGAATTTTCTTGGAATTTTTGGGGAATATTTCCTTTGTAAATATTTCAAAAGTGTGATATGTCCAGAAAGGGTTTTGAGGGATATGACCAATATTTTGAACATGACCATGTGTTGAAACTCTTATATATGGACAATATATGTCCACTGAGTTTTGCTAGGTTTTTCCCAAATATTTTTAAAGCATTAAAATAATTTTTCCATATTAAAAACCATTTCTGGCCTGAAGAAAAAGCTTTTAAATAAAATAGGAAAATAACTTTTAAAATTATATTTTTTTGGTTTATGGAAGTCCTATATCTAATAGGTTTCAAATATACCTTTTGAAATATTTTTCATACCCCAAATCAAGTACTTGTAGTGCAAACCTCAATTCAGGGGTTTTTGGAAAACAAATTTTTGAAAATACTATTTGGCCAAATTATTTTTGTAAGAAAATGCTATATTGCTCTATACACATGGCATGATCATTGGGCAGAAGATTGGGGCAAGGAGATGAAGTATAGAAGGTGAAGCTATGTTGACTTTTAAGAGCACTTGAAAACACAGAGAGAAAACCAACTCAAATAAAAAGTCAAATAATGCAAAAGTTTTTGTCAAACCACATTTTATCATGATTTATCATCTTAAGTGTTGTGCCATGAAAATCAGGGTGTGACAGCTGGCCAACCCAGTTGTCGTGCCAAAAAAGGGGGGAAAGGAACGTATGTGTGTCGACTTCACCAACCTCAACAAGGCCTGCCCACATGATCCATTTCCGCTTCCTCGCATTGACCAGATAGTCAACTCCACCGCTGAGTGTGACCTGCTGTGCTTCCTGGATGCCTTCTCAGGCTATCACCTGATCAAGATGGCGGTAGAAGACGTGGAAAAAACGGCTTTCGACCCCCGCAGAGTATATTGCTATACACGCATGCCGTTTGGGTTGCGCAACCCAGCGCAACCTTTCGGCCGATGCACATCGCCTGGCCAACAGCTCGGGAGGAATGTTGAGGCGACGTCGATGACATTGTGGTGAAGTCTCGGAGGCGAAAACCACGATACTGGACTTGGAAGAAACCTTCGTGAGCCTCGATAAAATGGACTGCGGCTCAACCCGAGAAGTGCGATTTGGAGTCCCTTTGGTAAGCTCCTCGGTTTCCTCGTGTCCCATAGGGGCATCGAGGCCAACCTGAAAAGGTCAAGGCAGTCAAAGACATGAGCCCGCCAAAGACCTCAGAGAAATGCAGAAACTCACTGGCGCGCGGACTGCTTAGGACGCTTTCATCTCCAAGCTGGGGAACGAGCACGCCATTCTTCAAGCTGATGAAGAAGAAGGTCCCTTTGAATGGATCAAGAGGCCGACAAGGCATTCCAAGAACTCAAGAGGTACCTTACCAGCCCTCCGGTGATGGTAGCTCCGCGATCCTCGGAGCCTCTGGTGCTCTACTCGCTGCCACCCCTACTCCACCAGCGCAGCCTCAGTAGCGGTCAGGAGGAGGAGCGCCAAGGTCAGAATCGCCCTCCGGGTAGGAGCAAAGCGAAGCCAGGAGAGCCTCGCAAAGACTGCGGCCGCGGCCAAAGGGGATCAGCCGCAACAAGAAAGCGCGCCCGGAGCAGAAGAGGCCCCAACAACCGACAAGGCGCTGGGGGCTCCACCGTCTCGGGAGGCACCCCAACCTGCGGAGGACGCAAACAACGCCAGCACTCACAGCCTCGTCGAGCACCCCATGTACTTCGTCAGCACGGTTGCTACACGTCGCGAGGGCATGGTACCCCATGCCACAAAAACTCCTCCTCGCGCTGTTGGTAGCCTCACGCAAGTTGTGGCACTACTTCCAAGGTCATCCCATCAAGGTCGTCTCAGCATACCCTCTGGAGAGGGTGCTCAGGAGCCCCAACTCAGCTGGAAGAGTCGCCGAGTGGAACATCGAACTGCAAGCGTTTCAGCTAGAATTCAGCACAACCAGAGTCATAAAGGGGGCCGCATGGGCAGATTTCATGGCAGAATGGACGGAGGCACCCGGCCTCGAAGCAGGCGAAGACCGATCGCTTTCTCCGGGGAGTGAGGCACCGGACGGTTGGGTCATGTACTTCGACGGGGCATTCTCCCGACATGGCGCGGGGGCCGGCGCAGTGCTCATATCCCCTACTCAGGACAAGCTCTATTACGCCGTGCAGCTCTGTTTCCAGCACGGGGAAAAGGTCTCCAACAACATAGCAGAATATGAAGGCCTGATAGCCGCAGTCGCTTTGGGGGTAAAGCGCCTCATCATCAAGGGCGATTCACAACTCCTCGTCAACTTCTCCAACAAGATATACGAGTCGAAGGACGAGCACATGGAAGCCTACCTCGCGGAGGTTCACAGGATGGAGAAACAGTTCTGGGGGCTCGAGCTACAGCATGTGCCTCGCGGCACCAATCAAGAGGCGGATGACATCGCCAAGAGGGCGTCCAGGCGGCTGCCTCAGGAGCCTGGCGTCTTCGAAGAGCGACTCTTCATGCCCTCGACGGCAACACCACTGTCAAGCGCGGCACAACCTCAGGAGGAACTTCCCCAGCCGCCTGCCTCGGGAGCCCCGGTCTGCGGCCCGGCCTCAGGGGCATGCCTGCTCCTGGCGTTGGAGCCTCCGGAAGGGTGCTGGATCACAGAGCTCAAGAGCTACTTGACGCGGGGGACCCTGCCGGAGAAGGAGGAGGAGGCGGAGCATGTGGCGTGGCAAGCCACGGCCTACTGCGTCAGGGACAGAGAGCTTTACTGGAGGCGACCGAATGACGTGTCCCTACGTTGCATTTCCAGGGAGCAAGGGAAGGAATTGCTGTAAGACATACATGACGGAGACTGCGGGCATCACTCATCGTCACGGACCCTACAGGCATGCTCCGCGCGAGGTTCTACTGGCTAACAAGACTCAGCGATTTATTGAGCTGGTAAAGGCTTGCGAGGCCTGTCAATTTCATGCCAAGCAGATCCATCAGCCGGGAGGTTTGCAAACTATACCCCTCTCATGGCCATTCGCAGTTTGGGGGCTGGACATTCTAGGCCCATTCCCTCGGGCACCAAGGGGCTATCGCTACCTCTACGTCTCTGTGGACAAGTTCACCAAGTGGACTGAGGTGGAAGCTGTCCGCACCATCCCAGCGGGCTCTGTGGTCAAGTACATCAGGGGCCTCATGAGCCGGTTTGGGGTGCCTAACTGCATCATCACCGACAACGGTTCGCAGTTCACCAGCAATCTCTTCAAAACGTACTGTGCTAACCTTGGGATGCAGATATGCTACGCTTTGGTGGCGCACCCCCAGAGTAACGGCCAGGCCGAGCGAGCCAACACGGAGGTCCTGAAGGGCCTCAAAACCAGGACCTTCAAGAAGAAGCTGGAGGCCTATGGCAGGGGCTGGCATGACGAGCCCAATTGCTTCAGGTCCATCCGCACGCATCGGGCCAAGCTCTTGGCGAGACCCCGCTCTTCCTCGCTTCACGGAGCAGAGCTGTCCTCCTCACGAGGTCAGGCGCCACTCCACACGGGTCTCAAGGCTCGACGAGGCATGCAGGACGCCATGCGGGGACGGATCTCGTGGTCGGGGAGGAACATCGTCGAGAGGCAAGCATGCAGCGGCAAGGTATCAACAGCGCCAAGGGCGATACCATTGCCGCAACATCCGCCCCAGGACTCTTGAGGTAGGGGACCTCGTGCTCAGACGGGTCCTCTCCAGGGAAGGGTTGCACAAGCTCTCTCCCATGTGGGAGGGCCCGTTCAAGGTTGTTCATGTTTCCAGGCCCGGCTCCGCACGCTTGGAGACTCAGGAGGGGGTGCCCATCCCGAACGCGTGGAACATCCAGCATCTCCGGAAGTTCTACCCTTGAAGAAAGGCCCAGAGCCTGTGAAGAAGGCAAACGCCTGTGAAGCTCGTTTTCCCGAGAAAGGCCCAGTGCCTGTGAAGAAGGCAAACGCCCGTGAAGCTCGTTTTCCCGAGAAAGGCCCAGAGCCTGTGAAGAAGGCAAACACCTGTGAAGCTCGTTTTCCCGAGAAAGGCCTAGAGCATGTGAAGAAGGCAAACGCATGTGAAGCTCGTTTTCACGAGAAAGGCCCGGAGCCTGTGAAGAAGGCCAACGCCTGTGAAGCCCATTTTCCCGAGAAAGGCCCGGAGCCTGTGAAGAAGGCTAATGCCTGTGAAGCTCGCTGCCCGTGACACTCTCACGTAATAATGAGTTGGGGCTGTACACGCCCGAGTCTCCGAGAGCCGCCTGGCCTCGGGGCTCTCACCACGCCCAAAGGGCAGCACTTAGCTGTGCATCGTGAGAAGACGTCAAGACTAGATTAGGTGCCGGACGCGCTTTTTCATTTGCTTCTCTGTAGTTGGCTTGTTCGTTCATATTTGAAGTTTTATTGAAGTTGTTGCCGTCCTTGGCTTGTGACTCTTTGTCTTTTTTGCTCTCTAGCTTCGATTTCTCTCGCGCAAGTCTCGCGAGGGAGCAGCGCGGGCACCCTCGCGAGTGTTTGCTACCCCTGTCATTTGAAGCTTTCCTATCTAGGTCCACTACGGGAGCACCCCTCCCAGTCCATGCCCCACGGGCATTGCGACACGAACACCGGACCTGGGTCGGTCGCCTCCACAATCGAGGCCGGAAGCTACCCCTCCTGACTAATCCTTGCAGGACATGAAGCGTTTGACGAGGCCTCGGCCTCGGGAAGCGAAGACCGCGATAGGCCCCCCCCCCCCCAAGCTAAGTAATTCTTGCACGCGGGCATGCGGCACAAAAGCACAGCACAGAAATAGCGGAAACAACATGGTAATTAACAGCAACAGTCCAGCACGCCCCCACGGGGCCCTACACTACTTTCTCTTTGCGCAGGGAAGCGAGAAAAACAAAATAGGCACCGCTTGCTCGGCACCAACTCACGGCGAAGGCTCGTACTACCTCTGGTGCTCAATTGGACTCCTCCTCGCGCTTCACCGAGGCGTGATGGTGAGCTGACCCGCTACCTCCCTCCAGGCGGGCGCGATGGTGCGGGGGCTGGTCGCGGCCACCTCTGGAGGAGCTGGTGCCCGAAGGAGAACCACCGAAGCTCGCCGAGCACCGAGCGCCGCCGACCACGCGTCTGCTGTCATCTTCATCCCGATCATCACCGGGGCTGGGTACACGTCCGCGTCATCGCTTCGGGCAGCACCTGCACGGCGACCGTTTTCTCCAAACACCCTCACGAGAGGGTGGTGTCAGCCACGAACTTGAAGTGCAGTGCACCGCCGCTCAGCACGCTGCTGGCAAACATTTGCCGCCTGCGGGTCGGGCCACATTCTGCGTGATTTGAGATCTCTAGCGACGCCCAGGAGGCCCTGCTGCAGCAACCGTCCGCCTGAAGCCAGAGGCGGCACGGGGCGCCGGCCGGAAGGTCACCCAGAAAGAAGCAGGGAAGCTGGAGCCAGGTGCTGGTCTGCTCCACCGACCACACGACGAACTCTGGTAGCACCTCCGCCGAGTGGAAGCGCGGCCTGGGGGGCGCGCAGTCGCGGCATGCCCCCCATCGACAACTTGGTGTCCATCGCCGCGCAAGGGATCGCCTCCACGACCACGGGGAGCCGCTACGGGAGCCACAGGATGCTTGCGAGGACGACCTCGACCGCGCTTGGCCGGGGAGAGTCAGACCCAACCCGGTGAGCCTTCCCCTTCTCTGCAGCCGAGAACCTCTTCGACGGAGCCATGGAGAGAAAGGAGTAGCAAGAGGGGATGGACTGGAAGGGCTTGCACCGTTCCGTACTTATAGCCGGAGGAGGCCAACCGTCGGCCTCCACGATCACAGGTAATCATGACCCATTTCTGCATGCAGGGACTTGTCAAGTCATGCGGTTGCCGAGGCATCGTGGGGAGCGGAGACGCCCAAGACCAATCAATCGCCACGCTGGGCGCCCAAGGTCAGAGGCTGTTGGGGCTCAAGGGCGCTCAAGACTTGCCCCTTCGCTTCGCTAAGCTAAGTCCGGCGCCGCTTTGGGCCCGGGCTATGCTGGCGCTTTCGGGAACGGGGGTCCCCAGATTGCCTCGGCTCGCCCGTGACGGGCCTGGCGGGGCCCTGCATGGCCCACCTTCATCAGCCTGCTCAAGACCTCGCGAGGGGCCAAGCCACAGGCGGACGACAGAACCTTCCTCAGAGCAGCCTGCAGCAGGCTCACGAGGAGGTGGAGAGATCAAGGCAGGTACTCACAAGGGTGCCCCGTGACACAAGCCATGATGATCGAGGTTGGGGGCGCTGCCTGCGCAGTGTCCTCATTTCCCTTTGGTGCAAAGGAGGCAAGCACAGGCCAAGGCATCGTGAAAAGGTTACCACTTCGTGTAACAAGACCAAGACCAGCAGAGCGGCAAGAAGGAGGTCATCGGAGCCCAGATTTGCTGCCACCGCTGAGCCTTTGGCAGCCAAGACCAACTTTAGTCAGATAAGTGCACTAGATGTTCCCTTCAAAATGGCCAATTGTTGGCAACCTTCCCGCTCATTATTTGGGAAGAGGCCCAGGGCCTCCCTATATAAATAGGACTAGCCACCACAGAGAGGAAAAAAGGGGAGACATTCACAAGAGAGAGAGAGAGAGAGGGGAGCGATTGGACTCACCCTAGCAGTTCATCGCACCAGCTCAAGAATAGCCCCTCGCGAGGTTGTTCTTCCTTTGTACTGTTCATCATCAGCCCTTGAGGCAATCCACCACACCACAAACTAGAGTAGGGTATTACACCACAATGGTGGCCCGAACTAGTATAAACCTCGTGTCCCTTGTGTGTTCTTCGTTCGTAGTTTCGATCCCTCGCTAACCATCAACGCGGAGCTAGTAGGGGAAAGATCTCCACAAGACACCCCATTGTTCAACTCAAGGGTCCGCTGAACCCAAACCGACAAGATCACGCAGAGAGCTTGTTGGTACTTGTCGCCTCAACGCTAAGCCGCGACGGCCTTCCCCAGACGAGATCCACCTCGCGGGCGCCCCGCTATGCTTCGCCGAACGCCAGACTCTGTATGGAGCGATGCTTGACCTCGGAGGAAGGACTGCCTCGCCCATAGACGAGGAAGAATGGAGTCTCGCCCACGGCTTGGTGGCAATGGTATGTAATGGACCACAACATGGACTGAGTTCGTCAGGGCTGCCTCCGCCGCCAGCAGCCTCCAATTTCTTCTTGAAGGTCCTGGTCTTGAGACCCTCAGACCTCAGCGCTGGCACGCCCGCCTGACCATTGCTCCGGGTGGGCCACCAAGCGTAGCAGATCTCATGCTCCAAGGTTAGCACAAGAGGCTTTAAAGAGGTTACTAGTAAACCGCGAGCCGCTTTTCTATGATGATGCGGTTGGGAACCCGGAAGCGGCTCACGAGGCCCTTGATGAACTTGACAGTAGATCCAACTGGAATGGTATGGACGGCTTCCCCCTCCGCCCACTTGGTGAACTTGTCGACGGCGACGTAGAGATAGCGGCAGCCCCCTGGCGCTCGTGGGAACGGGCCCAAGATGTCCAGCCCCCAGACCGCCAACGGCCACGTGAGCGGTACGGTTTGGAGGCCCTGTGCGGGCTGATGGATCTGCTTACGGAATTGGCAAGCTTCACAAGACTTCACCAGCCGGTCGCTGCTGTTGAGTGTCAGAGGCCAATAGAACCCATCAGCAACACCTTGCCAACAAGGGTCCATGATGACGAGTGGTGTCCGCAATCACCGCCGTATGTCAATCAGAGCTCTTTTTCCTCGATCGGGGATGCAGCGCATGCGTGATATGGTTCGTCGCCTTTATACAACTCGCCGCCTTGAATGCAAGATGCCATGGCCTCGTCGGGCCACGCGCTTATGCATCTTCTTCCTTCTCCGACAGCGCCCCTGTATCGTACCTTTGAATTTCGGTCCAAGATTCCTCCCGGCTCGAAGCGCCAGGAGCAGCCGAGCTCCTATGGTTGGGCCGCAGGCCGGGATCCCTGGCTGGGGCTGTGGGAGCTCCTCCTGGTTGAGTCGCTTGAAAGAGGTGGCGAGCCGATGGCTTGAAGAGTCGTTCTTCAAGACGCTGGCCTTGCGGTTGCCGCTGATGCTCTCTTGGCGATATCGCTATTTCCTTGTTGGTGCCCCCGGCACGCGGCTGGAGCTCCAGTGCCCGAGAACTGCTTTCTCCATCTTGGCGACACTCCGCAAGGTATGCCTCCATGTGCTCGTCCTTCAGCTCGTACACTTTGTTGGAGAAGTTGACGAGGAGCTGCGAGTCGCCTTTGATGGTGAGGCGCTTCACCCCTAGAGCTGCCGCAGCCTTCGGGCCAGCTATTAGGCCTTCGTATTCTGCGATATTGTTGGAGACCTTCTTGTCGTGCTGGAAGCAGAGTTGCACGCGAGTAGAGCTTTGTCCCGAGGGGCGAGATGAGCACCGCTTCCAGCCTCACTAGCCTGGGTGCGCAAAAGCGCCATCAAAATGCATGACCCAACTGTCTCGTGCCTCACTTCGGAAGGTGGACCGTCTTCCTTCCTCAAGAGCCGGGCATCTTTCCATTCTGCCACAAAATCGGCGAAAAGGGCTCCCTTTGATGACCCCGATGGTGCTGGACTCTAACCGAATGCTTGCAGCTTGATGTTCCATTCAGCTTAATCCTTCCGCCGAAGTTCGGCTCCCGAGTACCTCTCCAATGGGTAAGATGAGACGACCTTGATGGGGTGGCCCTCGAAGTAGTGTCGCAGCCAGTGCAAGGCCACCAAGAGTGCGAAAGCAGTGAGCTTTTGCGGCATGGGGTAGCGCCCCTGCATCCCACAAGACGGTGTCGGACGGTTCACCGGTGCTCGACGAGGGCTGGCACACTGTTAATGCCTGTGTCCTCATAAGATTGTGGCTCGCCCAGGTTTTCCTGACCTCCGCTGCATCAGCTCCGCTTGGGCTGCACTTTGTCTTGGCGCCTCCCGAACAGCCACCAGCACTACCGCAGAGTACGGGTGCGTGCAATGTAAAGTACTGGGGCCTCGACACGGGTGCCACCATCACCGGGGGGGTTGGTGAGGTATTTCTTGAGGTCTTGGAAGGCCCGGTTGGACTCCGGGATCCACTCGAAGGGGCCCTTCTTCTTCATGAGCTTAAAGAAGGGCAAGGCGCACTCGCCAAGCTTTGAGATGAAATGCCCTAACGCGGTCACCCGTCCTGCCAGCTTTTGCGTCTCCTTGAGGGTCTGTGGTGGGCTCATGTCTTCGATGGCCTTGATCTTCTCCGGTTCGCCCGATCCTCTCTGGCTCTGACAGAAGGAACCATAGTAGCCACCGGAGGGGACGCCAAACACACACTTCCCTGGGTTAAGCCTCAAGTTCACCCGGCGCAAGCTCTCAAAGGTCTCCTCCAAGTCTTGAATCAACGTCTAAACCTCACGAGATTTGACCACTATGTCATCAACGAGGCCTCAGTGTTCCCGCCGAGCTGCCGCCCCCAAGGCAATGTGCATCAGGCTGAAAGGGTTGCGCAGGCTGCTGGGCAGGTCGAAGGGCATGCAGTGTAGCAAGACACCCCACACGGTGTCGAAGGCTATCTTCTTTCGATCCTCCACCGCCATCTTGATTTGATGGTATCCAGAGAACGCATCCAGAAACATAACAAGTCACACTCGGCGTGTGGAGTCACGATTTGATCGATGCACTAAGGGGGAACGGATCTTGAGGGCAAGCTTTGTTAAGGTTGGTGAAGTCGACGCACATTCTTGCCTTTTCCCACCTTTCTTCGGTACTCACGGCTGTGGTTCGCCAGCCATTCGGGGTATCGAACCTCTCTCGGATGGTACTCGCTGCCTCCAGCTTTTGCGCTTCTCTTGGACGATGAAGGCTCGCTTCTCTCGTGGATCGCTGCCTTGCTCGCTGCTTCACGGGCGACATGTTGGGGCACACCCTTAGATGATGCCGATCACCTCTCTCGACCCCTACCAGCTGATTGGGCTCCCACGTGAATATCTCCTTGTTGGCGCGCAAAACCTCACCAAAGCTTCTTCTTGTCCCGGTCATGGCTGGTTCTTATGGTAAAGGTGGCCTCAAGACCTGTCTCGCCAACCGCACCTGCTTGGTCTCCGCTTTGTCTTGAGGAACAACTGCTTTTCTCTTGGCGAAGGGTCTTTTGGCCTCGGGCGATCGCGCTGCTGGCTGGTGGCGTTGCCGCGGGCCTTGAAGGCGAGCCTCGAGCGCCACACCGCTTCCTTAGTGTCCCCTTGATGGCGAGGACGCCTTGCTTTCTGGCATCTTTCATGAGGTTGTAGGTCGGGTGAGTCGCCGCCATGAACTGAAGCGAGAGCCGGGTACCCGAGTATGGCATTGTACGGATATCGATGCGGGCGACGTCAAGTCCACCAACTTAGTGCGGTAGTTGTCGGCTGTACAGTCAAGCAGACGGGAGGCGGATCTGCCTCAGAGAGTAGCCAGCCCACCGCCCACTCCCCAAAAAGGCTTGCTAAGGTTGAGCCTCCCAAGGCACGTGGAGGAGGTCAAGGCTTCACGGAGAGCAAGTTGAGGCCGCACGCCGCTGATGAGGGTCTTGTGACGCCATGTTGCGAGAGTGGTAGGCAGTGAGCATTGGGAGCATGCTGTAGTCGGCGGTGAAGCCGGGTGGTCTTCTCGAATCAAGGTGAGGTCAGCCTCCTGCAGCCCAACTCGGTGGAGCCCCGGCGCTTGAGGCTGCCCTAACTGACGGAAGAAAGGCTTGACGTGGCGATCTGAATGCGGTGCTTGAGAGCCGCCAAAGAAGCGCCACGATCAAGGTAGCGCCAAAGACCACGTAGCGCTGCGGATGAAGCGGTCGCGGAGCTCTCCCATGACGCCACCGTGACCCCGGAGGTTGAGCTGCCAGACGCTGCGACTGGCCGGCCAGAGCCATGGGGAACTAACTGGCCATGATCCGCCATCGCCCGCATTGAGGACGGCCTCCTCAGACGCTCGCAGGAACGGCCGCTGGGTCTCGGCCGCCAAGCAGTAACGCGCGGCATGTCCGGGCTTGAACTTGGTCGGTTCCAAGACGACTTGCCGCAGGCGGGGCTAGGCTCAAGCACCTGCACTCCCGCCGCCGGTGTCACCGAGATGCGGATGGCGGCGCGCCTGCCATGGGAGCGGGCTGCGCACAGGTGCAGATTGGTGGAGAGAAGCCCCGCGCACCCTATCCTGGCGCCACTAAATGTCGGATGTGCGGTTCCGCAAACCCTTAAGGTTCAACACCGGGTGCACGCGAAGTCTTTCCTCCTACCGATCTATGCTCTAGCTCGCTAAGATCTTAAGTGATTTAACCTCGGACGAACTCACAACACAGAGAGACGCAGGGTGTAATACTCACCCAAAGGTGGTGGTGGTGGATAGCCTCGGGTTGATGATGAATAGTACAGGGAAGAACAACCTCTCCGAGGTTGAGGTGTTCTGTGCGATGAACTTGTGGTGTGAGGGTTCGATCTCAACCAGTGCGGGATCCGCTTTTCCTACCGTGGTGGCTAGTCCTATTTATAGAGGCCCCGGTCCTCTTCCCAAATATCGAAAGGGAAGGAGCCAACAACGGCGGAAAATTTGAAGGGGGACAGCTAGTACAAGCTATCCTGCAAAAGCAGCTCTTCGCCACTTAAAAGCTCTGGGTGACGCCATGGGCTCCACGATGACCTCCTGCCTTGCCTTCCTCGTCTTGGTCTCATGCACCAATATGGCAACCTTTTCCTGATGCCTCAGTACACTTCGGCTCAAGGCTTTGCCTCCTTAGCACCAAAGAGGAAATGAGGACGCTATACAAGACCGGGCGCCCGCAAGGCACCATGCCGCACTGCTCGGCTATGGTTTCACGCCACGAGTGCCTCGTGAGGTTTGCCCCGCCTTTGATATCTCCGCCTCCTCGTGAGCCTTCCTAGCTAGGCCACTTAGAGGAGGTGTTGCATCGCCCGCCCATGAGGCTTGACCTCGCGAGGGTCTTGGATGCCTTGTTGATGAAGATGGGCCGACGTTCGCTGGGCTTAGCACGCCTGGGCCGAGGCAGGCAAGTCTGGGATTCCCCTGTCAGTACCGATCACGACATGTACGACTCCTGTGACAGTCGACTGACTTCCCTTCCATGGCTCATGGGAGAGGCCCTCCGCCTTGAAAGTGACCCCGGGGGAGAAAGCGGAGGTGACGGTGCTGGTCGAGCGAGTGGTCTACCTCATCCGTGAGGGCGTGACTGCATGGATCTGCTGAAGTCTTCTCGATTTGATGTATTCAGCCACTTCAAAGGTTCGTGACTCATCCGATGTGGATGTATGCGGGCATTGAAGATCCCACTCTGATACATCCAGAAGAAGTCGACGAGGATACGGTGGAGAAGTGGTTGAGGGGTATCACTTGCAACAAAGATAACCCCAGGGGGGCCAGGAGAATCCCTCCACTCGACCAATCCTATGAACCGCATAAGGTCCAAATCAATTCTCGAGTGTTATCTTTGATTTATCATGCAATTGTCTCATGGTCCACCGACTGAATTTGTCTTGCTTGTTTTCTTCCAGGCCCTTACTGAGATGTATTCGATGCCCAACGGAGAGCAGGAGTAGGACTCGAAAGGGGAGGCAAGCGGAGGTGAAAGCGGCGAATGGCATTCTGCCGGTGAAGGGGACGAGGAGAGCGATGACCCGAGTGATGAAGAAGAGGTCGACTCACCTCCCCGCAGGGAAAGGCGGTCCAAGCTCACCCATGATCCGGAAAGCGCCCGCAACAAGGCGGTAACTGCTCGTAACGGGCATCGCCAAAGCGCTCCTCGACGCTCGCCTCCGTGCGGTTGACTAAAAGGCCTCAAGCAGTCCAAGGTTGTAGTAAAAAGACCAAAAGCGCCGTCTCGAATCAAAATCGACATCCTTGTTGCCTCTGCGTGAGTGTCCCCGCCTTTTCATTTTTACCCAAGTTTGGTGCTGTCCATTTTTCCTTGATTTGACCGAATGAATTCTTGAAACTAGCAATGCCGCTACCTCTCGACCTCTCGCTATAAAAACGAGGATGAGGACATGGAAGATGCGTCACCTCCAAACCCAGGTATAATCTTTTGTGATCTTGTTTTAGCTTTGTCGATTGTAACCGGCGATATAATCAATCGGGATGAAATTTTGACAATAGATCTTTTACAGCTCCTCTCAACGCTATTGACCTCCCCGACGACGCATTTGAGGATGAGCCATAGAGGCCCTTGGGGAGAAGAAACAGGAAAACGCCCATTGGCAAGACGCTTCACCGTATGCCGATGGCGAACCGGTAATTCGTGACGCCGGGCGATGCTAATCGGATTTTCGCCTCCTTCGCTATACCATCTGTTGAGTGCTCAGCCTTCAAATACAGCTGTGCAGGCTCTCGCCGATCCACCATCGCTTTGCTGCACATTACGCCTCCAGAGGACCAGGTGGGTGCTTAAAAGAGGCTATACGCCAAGCGGCATTATGATGGAGAGAAAATGAAGATGGTGCGGAAGCCGCTAAGCCGCTTATGATGCTGCCTCCGCCTTCTAGAGCAACGCCCGTGTTAGTAGGTCTTGATCTGCTCTTCTCCGCTTGTTCTCGTTAGGGGATATGCTACCTGAAAACTTTCTTCCAAGAATCTTTTCATCTATCTCAATGCCAGATTTGTACACCCACTGGTGTTTTGATTTGCCATCGAGCAAACTCTCACTTTGACTGAATCGCAAGCATGCTATGCACCCATTGGGTGTAGTCCTCGAGACTGCGTGGTCGATCATGGGCAGTCGACTATGGTCTTAGATTTTCTTCTCTCTTTTTTGCCTGGATATTCCACGCCGAGTAAATTAATCAGTGGGGGCACGCTAATGCATTCCAGAATCGTTGTAGTCCCCGATTAATCGCGGTTGACTACGGCACGATCACGGTCTGAAAACAACTTGAATTTGTTGAACTATTGTTCAAGTAATTGATATTTCCATCTGTCGATTGATCGCCCTGATTACAGACATGTGTGAACTCGGAATTCATTTTGCTGAATTGGAGAAAAAACAGATTCAACTCAACCTCGATCCGAACTGCCAAGACAAATCTGCGTAGGGCCCAAGATGAAGCTGCTGGTAAGAGAAAGCTTGTCACTGGTTTGTCTTTGTACCAGGCTATATTCTACTTTTTCTGAACCGAGCGATGTTTCCTTTAGAGAAAATGAACCAAGCTTTGGTGAATAAGGACCAAGATCCTTATGGCCGCCTTAGAAAGCAAGCCGACGAGAATCCAAGACTCACGTAACAGTAAGCTAGCTTCAATCGGCAAGTCGGAGGAAGAAACGCCTAAGATGAAAACTGCCCTTGATGAAGCCAACAAGGAGGCGCAATTCGTCTCGAAGAAGGATAAGAACAATCTGAACGATAAATGGAAGGCATTGCTCAAGTAAGAGGGACGATCCGAGAACTATCTAGGAGGTCTTGCTAAGAAGCTGTCTCGTCTATGCTTGAAGGTATTTTTTTGAACCGACTGACTTGTCCTTGTCGACTTGATATACAACCATCGGGACTCATCTTTGAATCGCAGACGTAGAATTTTGGCTTTAACTTCGAGGAAGAGATCATGCAGTTGAGACAAGCTTTGGACCCCATTCATTCTCCTGAAGGACGCAGGCTGCTATGAATGTACTCCATGGAATCTCGTGTTGTCGGGCGCTTGTTGATTATCTTGCTCGATCGAAGGTTGTGATGTCGCTGGATCGACACGGCACTGCCAGGGGCAACACTCCGCATCGACCTCGAGTGTCCGATGACTTGACTTAATGAGATTCCGGTCGAAAGTGCAAGAATGGAAGAAGTCTTCTTCCCAAGCGGCGCCGATGTGGCCTCGTTTTTGTCTGCTTTCACTAAAAGGAAGTGCGAGAAGAGAAGCCGGCAGCGATCAAGGTTGCCAACACCAAGAGGCACGACTTCCAATCCTTCATGGAGACCTTTATTGTCAGCCGCCACTGGATTGGTCGATGGAATTGACCCAACGAATTTGTCGAGCTCGCCACCTCCTCCTCCCGGAGGAACAAACTTTTATGCTCCACCTTAAAATTTCTCGGATGACGAAAGTGATTTTTAACTGCGAACTCCATCGGGCTTGATGCCCGAGTATTTTAATCTCATGGGTTGTCGCATTCGGGAACGGGGTCCTCAGACTTGCTCGGCCTCATGCCCAAGGTGTGGGCTCAAAGGAGGCCCAGACAGCCCATCTTCATCAACGTGAAGCTCAAGACTCGCGAGGCCAAGCCTCTGGGCGGGACGACAGGAGCTTCTCAGCACGGCCTCGGCAGCTGGCTCATGAGGAGGCGGAGAGTTCAAGGCAGGTACTCATGAGGTGCCCATGACGCAGCCATGACACGCACTAAGGGCGCCTGGCTGGCGCCAGCATGCTGAGCCCCTCCTTTCCTATTTGGTGCAAAGGGAGCAAGCGAGGCGAGAGATCAAGCAAAGGCACCCATTTCGTGCAACAAGATTCAAGACTAGCCCCAACGGCTGGAAGGGAGTCATCGGAGCCTAAGCAAAGGCCATCACCAGAGCCTTTGGCAAAGCGAGGACCAACTTTAGTCAGATAAGTGTACCCGCTGTTCCCTTCAAATGGCTAATTGTTGGCGCCTCTTCCCGCCAATATTTGGGAAGAGGCCCAGGCCTTTTGCCTATAAATAGGAGTAGCCACACTCGTGTGAGAGAGGACGGTCAGCATCTAGATCTGGGAGAGACGAAGAGAGACTCAGAATCCTCATCGAGGAACCAAGAGCTAGAGCAACGGAAAACCACCTAACAGTTCATCACACCCACTCATGACAGTATCCTCACGAGGCTGTTCTTCCTCAGATCGTTCTCATCAGCCCAAGAGGCAATCCACCACACCACAAACTAGAGTAGGGTATTACACCGTAACGGTGGGTCCTTAACTAGTATAAATCTTTATGCCTCTTTGTGCTGTTTTGTTTAGTAGTTTAGGTCCCAGCGATTCGGCGAGGTGCGAGACGGTGGAGGGTTGATCTTCACGGCACCCTCAAAGTTGTTCGAATCCTCAAGGGTCCTGCTGAACCCGAATCTGACATTTGGCGCTAGTAGGGGTGCGCCGGACCGCTTCTGCCGCTTCTGCTTTTCCTCGACCACCGCAACTATGTTCGACGCCTGCTGGCTCTGAACGCCGACGCCGAGCTTCGCCCTATGTCGCCGTGACAGCTCTCGCCGGCGTGGCACTCATCGCATTTACCGCCATTAACGCCGCCATCGCCCGGCTGGGAACGAAAGCAAGCATCGCCCCAAAGACACGCCCATGAGGCGGATGGCCGCACCGCCACACCTTCCTCACCTCGCTGCGTTCTTCATACCGCGCCTGCTGTCATTATGGAGGCCCGAAGGCACTTCATCGCGCTAACGAAGCCTGCGCTACCGCTTCTTCGACGACGTTTATGAAGAATGGCTCGACTGAAGTCACTAAGCTCGCTCAAGGCTGTAGAGGCGCACTTCTACCTGGCCTCCTTGCAAGACCACAAGACCGCCAAGGGCGATGGAAGCCCCTGGGCGCCACCGCCTCTCAAGACAGCTTGGCCCTAAGGCACGCGTCCTCTGGTGGAACCCATTCGCCGGGCCCGGCGCTGCAAGAGCAGTAGCTTGGTTCTCGCCCACAGAAGCTGCCCGAAGCGCCTGGCCCCAAGACGCTGAAGACATCATGGCCCCCAGCTCATGGGCGCAGGGAGGCCCACAAGACGGCCTCGCGCCCGAGGCCTCATGCCACGGGCGCTGCCGCTGCCACCTCCGAGTCATGCACAGCCGCGGGCCCGCCAAGTTCTGCTGCACCTGCCTCGCCACGACGGCACAGCTGACCTCCACGGAGTTCCTCCAGCTCTTTAGCTAGGCATCGAGGCTGCCAACGGGGATGAAAAGGTCATGGCGTAATTGGTTTCATGGCGCGGGCGCGACGGGCCCGCACTGCCTCGACCTGGCCCCACGACGCATCTCTTCTCGACCGAGATGCACTCCGCCCATCGCCAACTTCCAGGGTATCGCGACCGCCACCGCCGTAGTTTACATGCGCCGAATCAAGCAGCAGCTAGGGGAAACCCCGCAAAGTTCATCCAAGCGCTTCAACAACGCTACCAAGATCCCCAGTAACGGAGGAGGCCATCATCTCGCTTTCTCCGACGGCATGCGCGACGCCAAGATGAAGGAGGAGCTGGCGATGCATGAATATCGTGCACCTCCTTGAGCTGTTCAACTTGGCACTAAGTGTGCAGGGGCTGAGGAGGGCGCCTCCCTCCTCGAGCTGCCTGCCTGGATCCCAAGAAAAGAAGTCCAAGGCCAAGGACGTGAAGTTTAAGGGGCTGCCAGACAAGGCCGAATCTGCACACCAAGCGAGGCAGGATCAACCCGAATCCTCCAAGGGCAGCCTGCATCAAGGTACCACGACTCCACACCCACAACACCAATGAATGTCAAGATCTCTGGTCAGACAGGAAGGAGTCGGCAGACTTCCCGAGCGCAAAGCAACCGGGCTATGGCCGAGGAGGAGGAAGGAATGCAGACGCTGGAAGACCGCGCCTGCGCCAAGTGTGGTGCGCACTCAACTCATGAGGGACCGCTGGCAAGACCCACTCGCGAGGGAGGCCGAGGATCAGCTCATGAGGATCGCCTGCAGGGAACGCAGGCTCCTCCGGCGCCGCTGCCGCCAAGGAGAATTGAAGACCGCTATCAGATTTAGGGGTTGGGCTTCTGTGAAGCGCTGCAATCACCGTGATCCCGGGCGGAGCTCTGCCTCACCTCTCAACAAGATCTTCGGGCAACGCCTGCCGGCGAATGCAGTCCTCCTGCTCGAGTCCACGCGCTCCTCGTGGTCGGCGCGGCGCCATCACGCTCAGCTCCAGCGGATCAGCTCTCAAGGCGCGGCCACAGCTGGAGTTCTCCCGATGCTTTGTTCCCCAATCATCGCAATGCTAGCCACCAAGACCTCATCGACGGCGGAGCAGGCTCAACGCCTGCCCGCGGGAAACATTCAACAATCTTCGCGCCTTATACCAGCTTCAGCCAACCAAGCCTTTTCTCCGAGTCACCGACGGGCTCCACGTCTCGACGAGCAGGTCCGCCTTCCTCACACCTTTGGGGCTCGTGGATAACTACCACACCGAGCTCATTGACTTCGACGTCGCCACATTCTGTCTGGCAGATAACGCCATCTCGGGTACCCAGCGTTATTAAATTCATGGTCAGAACTCCACCATGGCTACAACGCCCTCAAGATGCCAGAAGCGGCGGGTCATCACGGTGCCTCGTGGAAGAGAGAGACGCAGCAGGCTCCCCGGAGCGAGCCTTCAGACGCACTGCTAGAAGACCTGCACTACAAGCAGCAGGAGGCCTCCCGGAGGCCGCACCCAAGAAGAAGAAGACATCGACCGCCCGCCTCAAGAGACAGGTTCTCAGGCCCGTGACCGGCCGGGGGAGCCTCCTTCCATCGCATAGGAAAGCATGCTCCGCGCTCCTCGAAAGGGCTCGGCTCTCCTCGAGAGCCGCCGACCCGCCAAGGTCTCGAGGAGGCGCGGCACCACGTGAGGCGTGTTTCAAACACGCTTCTGCAAGCAGGAGCAAGACCAGAGGGCAGAACCTCAAGAGTTCATCAGCAAGGCCATTCAGAGCTACAGAGTCAAGGGTCACGAGGGCAGCCGCCGCCTACTCATTGTGGGCCCCCATCCAGCGAGGATGGTGGGCTGCGCTGGCTCTGCGATCGACATACCAGGCCTCATCTCAAGAGCGCCTCCGACTCTCGCGAGGACGCTAAGGCCCGCCCACAGCCCACGCTCAGATGCCTTATGGCTCGCCAAACGCTGTTGCCGCGCACTCACTGCTCTCATGAGGACCATCCCGAGGCTCGAGAGGTCAGCACGCTGCAGCCCCTGGCGGAGATGGAGATGGCGCGCGGAGAGCCAGCCTCCGGAGCTCTCCCGAGGCTCCTCGGGCCTGGGGGCTCGTGGAGGATCGGGCCCGCAGCCCACCGAGTCTGCTACACCAACACCCCTTCATCCCCAAAGATCACCAGTGACATCTTTTGTTTTATTTCTGGGAGCGCCTTCAGGTCACGATTATTCCCAAAGTCACAGGTCCATCCTCATGCATGTATCCCTTTATTTCATGTCGTTAGCCTATCCTGCTGGGGGCGCCTGGCTGTATCATCCCCTGCCGCCGGGCCACCCCAAAGAGCATGTATCCTTCCTACTTTTCCTTAGGGATTATGCTCTCGCCCACCATGCTTGTTATTTGCGCCTTTCCCGGTGGCGGAATCTTGCACGCTAAAGGGGGTGCCCGAGCATCGCGACCAGGGCTCCTACCGCTCTCCTGCCCTCACCGGGTCTTGTCCATGGCATCGCGACCGACTTGCCAACACGATCGAGACCAGCCCGAGAGCCGGACCCGAGGACGAGTTTCACCATCTAACCCAGCTTACGCTAAAGGGGTGCCCGAGCATCGCGACCTGGCTTCTACCGCTCTCCAGCCCCTCACCTCCTCGGTCTTGTCCATGGCATCGCGACTGCTTGCCAACGATGGCCGAGACCAGCCGAGAGCCGACCCGAGGACGAGTTGCGCCATATCTAACCTAGCTTGCGCTAAAGGGGGGTGCTCGAGCATCGCGACTTAGGGCTCCTCACTGCCTCCGCCCTCACCTCCGGGTCTTGTCCATGGCATCGCGACTGCTTGCCACGACGGCCGAGACCAGCCCGAGACCCGGACTCAAGACGAGCACCGCATCCGCCAAATTTGCAGGAACACAATCGAAGACAAGGCTCAGAGCCAGCGCAACCCGCCTTTGAGGTAGGGCTCGTGAGTCTCACTGGCTCACGGGTGCCCCAACACACTCGCGAGGCCTCGCGCCTCCAAAGCAACTAACGGCAGGACTAACGATCGCCACAGCGAAGCTCTTGTTCCTTTTTTCGTGAACTCCGCAGGGTCCTCTCCAAGGAGCACGAAACGACCTCGCCACGCAATCTCGCCGCCAAGGCACGGACTCAGCACCGCACTGTAAGGCATTGTCCTGACCCGAGATAAGTCACCCTCCCGACACACTAGTTATCGCAACACCATCCCCACACTCAATGCAACCCCGTGTTAGCAACGCCGCTTCCTTTCTCACCGAATGATGGCTGCTTGAGCGCCAAGGGGGACCTCCGAGCATCGTGACTGTAGCCTCTTATCGGACTCGTCGCCACCTCCGGCCTTGACCACTAGTATCGCGACCTGGCATACCAGCGACGATCAAGCCGCTTTGGGATCGGGACCCGTCGGCGTTAGAGCATCAAGCCCTCACGAGGTCCGGAAGGAAGAAATCGAGCTAGAACGGAATGAGCATCTCAAGACCGCCTCACAATAAGGATCATATTGACAAAGAAGCTACAAACATCTTACAAGCCCCCGCTGGGTACATTCTGGCTCCTCGCAGGAACAAAAGACGCGAATCCTAAGGAGTCCTACCTACTGTGGACCACCGCGCAGACACCATCATCAACAAAGCCACCCGTCCGGAGCCAACCCCATCCAGATTGGGCGGCGACGCCCGACGAGCTTGTCTTGCTCCGGGAGCGGCGCAGCTCGGGGCTCAGAGGCGCTGCCGCCGCCTCCGCATCGCAAGAGCTCGGCAGAGTCGCTGGATCTCCGGCGCCTGTCTGCCTCGAGAAGCGCCAAGGGAGTGGTCGGCCGCCCCATCTCACCACAAAAAGGCTCCCCACCGCCTCCCGGGCAGCACTCCAGCCGATGACCCTCCGCTCAAGACCTTGAAGGACACCACCAAGCACCGCCAGACCTGTGGATCGTGAGGGTGCCCTCGTCCCCGCAGACCGGCGACCCCGCCCCAGCCTCGAGTCATGAAGACCTCGCCTGGGCACCACTGCAACCTCGCCCTTCGGTCAAGAGGGTGCCGTGAGCCGGGCGTGTTGCAGCCAGAGTCCTGTGGGCTCTCACGGAGGACGGAGGTGAAGAAAGAAGGAAGACGAATCCAAGACTTAGGAGGCGCGGCTGACGCTGGCACGAATCCTGTGCAGGAGCCTCGGCGTGGACTCTGGGGAAGACGACACTTCGTGTCTCCTGCTGGCAAGCGCTGCATGGGCGGCGCTGCTGTGGCGCCTGCCGCCTCCTTCAGGCTACCACACAAGACAAGGGAAGAGGAAACTGGTGGCGGCCGTGACGCACCAGGGCATGTGCGCCTCTGGCGAAGCGCCCCGCCCGACACCGTGAGAGCAAGCTGCTTTTTTGGGGGAGCAGGTCAGAGTTTTCCATTCTCTTTCCTTGGAGAACCCATGATCGGAGCCATGGCAACCAGACGAGACGAGGAAGAGGAGAAGCGAAGGATAGACTGGAAGGGCGCCGCCATTCCGCAGACTTATTGCCGGGCGAAGGCCAACCGCCGCCTCCACGATCACCGTAATCATGCCTAACTCGTGCATACAGGACTTGTCAAGTCCGTGGTTACCGAGGCATCATGGGGAGCAAAGGTCACCACGCCCAATCAACCACCACGCCGCCTAAGGTCGCAGCTGTTAGGGCCCGCGACGCTTTGCACTTGCCCTTTCGCTCGCCACCTCGTTCCGGCGCGCTGGGCCCGGGCTACTGCCGGTGTTCGGGAACGGGGTCCCCTGACTTGCTCGCTCATGCCGCAGGGCGTGGCTCAAAGGAGGCCTGTGACAGCCCATCTTCATCAACGCAAGCTCAAGACCTCGAGGGGCTGGTGCCTGGGCCGACGAGGAGGAGCTTCTCGTGCACGGCCTCGCCAGGGCTCATGAGGAGGCGGAGAGTTCAAGGTGGTACTCATGAGGTGCCCATGACGCAAGCCATGAGGACCAAGGGCGCCTGGGCGCCAGCCACTGCTGCATCCTCCTTTCCTCATGGTGCAAAGGGAGCAAGCGAAGTAGAGCATCAAGCAAAGGCATCCATTTCGGTGCAACAAGACCAAGACCAGCCCCAATGGCTGGAAGGAGTCATCGTGGAGCCCAAGCAGGCCATCACCAGAGCCTTTGGCAGGCGAGGACCAACTTTAGTCGGATAAGTGTACCTACTGCTCCTCTTCAAAATGGCTAATTGTTGGCGCCTTCCCCACTAATATTTGGGAAGAGGCCCAGGCCTTTGCCTATAAATAGGAGTAGCCACACTCAGGAGAGAGGACGATCAGCATCTAGATCTGGGAGACGAAGAGAGATCGAATCTCATCGAGGAACCAAGAGCTAGAGCAACGGAAAACCACCTAACAGTTCATCACACCCACCAAGGACAGACTTTGTGAGGTTGTTCTTCCCTCAGATCGTCCTCATCAGCCCAAGAGGCAATCCACCACACCACAAACTAGAGTAGGGTATTACACCACACCTGTGGGCCCGAACTAGTATAAATCTTATGCCTCTTGTGCTGTTTTGTTTAGTAGTTTAGGTCCCAGCGATTCGCGAGGTAAAAGTAGATGGTGGAGGGTTGATCTCCTGCACAGACCCCAGCTGTTCGAACTCTCAAGGGTCTGGCTTGAACTCAAATCTGGCCAAATGGGTCGGAACTTTAGGATTCATCCGATTTGGTTTATCTCTAATATGCTTGTGCTTGCCTTCAAGTAGAATTTATTCTTTACTCGAACATTTTTGTCCTTGAGATGCAGCTTTCGAGGAGGAGGTTCTAGTCGACCAGCACTCGCTGTCCTTGCAGATCAGATGGAACGACACGTTGTACCTGCGGCGAGGTTCGGGGAGAAGGTTGCAATGACCTGCACCTCGTCAGCCCTGGCGGATCGGGATGGAGCGCATGTTGTATTGTGGGCGCTGCTCCGGGCGAGAAGGTTGCGGTACCCTTTCACTGCCCTTGCGGATTGGGATGGAGCGACGTTGTACTTCGTGGCGCGCGTTCAAGCGAGAAGGTTGCGCCGACCTGACTCGTCAGCCCTTATGGATCGGGATGGAGCTTACATTGTACTGTGGGCGGTTCGGCGAAAAAGGTTGCAGTCGACCTGACACCTCGCCGCCCTATGGATCGGGATGGAGCGCACGCTGTATTTCGCGTGGGCGAGTTCAAGGAGAAGGTTGCGCCAACCTGCACCTCGGCTGCCTTTTGCGGATCGATGGAGCGCACGTTGTACTGCGTGGCGCAGTTCGGCGAAAAAGGTTGCAGTCGACCTGCACCTCGCCGCCCTTATGATCGGGATGGAGCACACGTTGTACTCATGGCGCAGCTCCGGCGAGAAGGTTGCAATGACCTGCACTCCTCATCGCCCTGGCGGCGGATCGATGGAGCGATGTTGTACTTGTGGCGAGTCCGGCGAGAAGGTTGCAGTACCAACCTGCACCTCGCCGCCTTACACTGCATCGATGGAGCGATGTTGTACTTGTGGCGAAAGCATCAAGGAGAAGGTTGCAATGACCTGACCTCATTTTCCTTGCGGATATTGTCGGATTTCGGTTCCGCAGATCCTCTAGGTTCGAACTCTGGAGTGCACGCTGGAGATCTCACCCCTACCTACCTGCACCTCATCGCCGCAAGGATCTAAACTACACAAAGAGCAATACAAGGGACACAATGTTTATATCGGTTCGGGCCACCATTCTGTGTAATACCTTACTCCAAAGGTGTGGTGTGGTGGATTGCCCTGGGGCTGATGATGAATAATACAAGGAAGAACAGCTCGCGAGGGTCTGTTTCTGGCCGGTGCGATGAACTGCTAGGGAGTTCAATCGCCTTCTCTCTCTCGATTGAAGATGCCTCTACCCCGTGGGTGGCTAGTCCTATTTATAGGCAAAGGTCCCGGCCTCTTCCCAAATATTGAGCCGGAAGGTGCCAACAATTGGCCATTTTGAAGGGGAACATCTAGTACACTTATCCCGACTAAAGTTGGTCCTCGCCTGCCAAAGGCTCATGATGATGCCGCTTGGGCTCCACGATGACCTCCTTCCCGCCGCTGTGTTGGTCTTGGTCTTGTTGCATCAAAATGGCTGCCTTGCTTGATGCTCGCCTGGCTTGCCTCCTTTGCACCAAAGAGGAAATGAGGACATCTGCGAGAGTCGGCGCTCACTGGGCGCCTTTGGTCGCTATGGCTTAGGCCATGGGCACCTCGTGAGGTACCCCCGCCTTGATCTCTCTCCGGGCCTCATGAGCCACCGACGAGGCCGTGCCTCGAGGAGGCTTCTGTCGCCCTCCTCGCGAGGCTTGGCCCCTCGCTAGGGTCTTGAGTTTATGCTGATGAAGATGGGCCGTGCTAGGCCACCCCTTGAGCCACGCCGCAGGCCACAGGCAGGCAAGTCTGGGTACCCCCGTTCCCAGAATGCCGACAGTAGCCCCCGGGCCCAAGGCGCGCCTGAACTTGGCTGAGCAGAGAAGCGAAGGGGCAAGTGCGAAGCGCCGCGGGCCTTAACAGCCTGCGGCCTCAGGCGCCACGTGGCGGTAGATTGGATGTGAGCGTCTGAGCTCCCCACGACGCCTCGGCGACTGCACGAATTGACAAGTCCCTGCATGCAAAGCGGGTCATGATTACCGTGATCGTGGAGGTCGCCGGTTGGCCATCCCCTGTTATAAGTACGGATCGGGCGCTGCGTCCTTCCTGGTCCATCTCTTCTGCTTCTCCTCTTCTCCATCCCTTGCTCCACTTTGCGGCAATGGTCTGATCCACCGGTTCTCGCAGAAGAGAAAGGAAAGGCTCCCGAGAGGGTCCCCACCCGGCTCGCCGAAGAAACAAATTTAACCCTCACTGCCGAGATGAGGGCGCCTGCAGAGGTGTCGAGGCCCTGCACGAGCGTCACGGCTGGGACCCCGTGCCCTTGTACACCGCATTGAGGGCCTCAAGGAGTTAACGCCGAGCACCATGGACGACGCCGCCGGTCACGCATGAGCGCTGTTGTTCTCCGGAGTCCACGGGCAGGGCTCCTCCCGAGAGTTTGTGCTCCACGCCGCCATGCCTCCTAGTCTTGGATTCGCCTTCCTCCCTCCCACGCCTTAGCGATTCCGCAGGGACCTCTCGAGCTCGTTGTTGCATGATGCTGCAGCACCTTTGCGTCAAGTGGAGGTCGCGGGTCGCCGCCCGCAAGGTCTTCATGACTCGAGGCTGGGGCGAGATCGCCTGGTTCGCAGGACGAGGGCGCCGCGATCCACCTGGAGTACGACGGCGCCCGTGATGTTCTTCAAGGTCGCCGACGCGAAGGACGCTGGCTGAGTGCTACCGAGAGAGGTGGTCGGGCCCCGCCAAGGGCGAGGACTAGGTTTCACGACCGCCTCCCCAAGCAGCTCAGCGCCGGAGGCGCCGGAGGATCCAACGATCGCTGAGCTCTTCGTGACTCGAGACGAGCGACGATACCACGATCCTCGAGCTAAGGCCGCCTCGGAGTAGTGGCGGGCTCGCCGTGCCGCCGCCGCCTCGATCCGATGCGGTTGGCGCCGGTTCTCGACGCCCACTGTTGATGATGGCGCCTTCTTGAGGAGGCGTGTAGTTAGCGCTTTTAGATCTGCTCCTTTGTTCCTCGAGTGAATCGAAAACGCTACCATGGGGGGCTTGTAAGGTGCCTATGGTTCTGTTTGTTAATATGATCCTTGTCCCGAAGTAGTGCGAGATGCTCATCCTGCCTTAGCTCAGCCTCCTTTCGAACCTCATGAGGGTTTGATGCTCATACCGGCTGTGTCCCGGTCCCAAGGCAGGCTTCACCGTCAGCTGGTATGCTGTGTCGTGATGCCGTGGTCAAGGCCAGGAGGTGAGCGCCTGGGTCCAAGAAGAGCCTCACAGCCCTAGAGCTTGCTTTGTAACTAGTGGCATTGCATCCATGCATCATGTTTAATTTTCATGAAATTTGAAATGGGGATTGCCTAAACCCTAGCATTAAAGAAAATCAAATAGGTTCAACTAAAAATATTTTTCTGAATCCAAATGGCTTTAGAAAATGTTCATCATTTCTCGAAAATGCTATAAACCATAACCAGAGGTGTGCATACATTTTCATGACATATTGGTCACGGATTAATTCATAAAGTATTTGCATTTGGGCATTTAATGCTAATAAATAGTTTAAAAGTTCAAATAATCATAAACTTAAATGTTTGCTGTTGGATATTTTCCAAACAAAGGGCTTGGAGCAAGTTTCATGATTTTTGGGATAGTATTAGTATTTTTAATAAAGCCCTAAAGACTACAAGAATAATAGAAAACAAAGAACATAATTAGAAAAGAGAGAGAGAGAAGCCACTTGGGCCAGCTTACCCTGCAGCCCACCTCGGTTGGCCTAGCTGGTGGCTCCAGCCCACCAAGCCCACTGCCTCCCACCTCTCGCCAAGAGGACGAGGCGCAGGGTCGCTGTGGCGCCCACGCGCCACGGCCAGCTCCACCCCTGCTCGCCAGGTCCCCGCCGCTCGATCCTCCCGCCGCCACGCCTCGACTCTCTCTCACGCCTGCAGCCCTCCTCCTCCTCCGCTCTCGCTTTCTCCCCACAGCCGAGCGGAGCTCTGCCGCCACCGACGCTGCCATCACGCGCCACATCCACCCTCGCCTCTATGCATCCTCGAGCCCGCTCCACCCTGTGGAGCTACTCCACCCGACGACGCGACTGAGGAGGCCCCTAATCGACCGGAGCGTTGTTGCTCTCCATCTCCGTGCCGGAGATCGCGGTCGCCGATTCCACGGGCTCCAGCAAGGCCCCGAGACAACCGACTCACCTAATCTGACCACGGTGAGCCCTCGAGCCTCCTCCTCTCCCTTTTGCTCGCCAGGTCAGAGCGCCATTCTCGCTAGGATCGAACGCCGCGCGCCATATTGCTGCCGCTGTGCTGCTCCGTGACTATTTGTCCCAAGCCAGTGCCCATCGCGACTCACCGTGATCACGAGTCCACCACTAGCGCCAGCCCGCTTGCTCAGACACCGCGAACGCTGCCCGCAACCACGCCTCAACTCCCGCCGCCGCTTTGAGCTCGCTGCTGTCGGCTCCGGCCACCACCACCACTGGAGCGCGCGCAGCCAGAGCTCTCCAACGAGCCCAAGAACGGCTCTCACCTGTGCCTCGTGGGCGTATTCTCCGAGCCGCGCCACTGCCTGGCCTCACTGCCGAGTCGCCAAGTGGTTTGACCTCACTGACCTAATTGACTACGGTGGGCTCCAGCTTGACCCCGGTCAATGATGGGGCCGAGCCCGCTAGTTAATTAGGATTAGTACTAATTGAATTTAGTTAAACTGATTACATCGACAAAGGGACCCATCGTCAGTTTGACCCGACCGTGTCCTGTTGACCTGCTGACGCCACATCGACGCCAAAGTTGATGCAAGAATACCTTTCTCGGATTAAATCTAATTCAGGAAAATTCCAGAAAATGCCCTAAACTTCAATAAATCATAGAAATTCAACCGTAGCTCAGATTGAAATAATTTATATATGAAAAATGATCATAAAAATATGAAGAATCTGTTTATGCCATGATCATGCATGTTTGAACAAGTTAACCTCACTGAATAGGATGAATCATGATTAGGTAATTTATGAACTAGCATTTGGAGTTGAGTTTAACCTTGTTTGAATTCCACTTCAATTAACTTGGCTAGATATTGCATTAGGTGAATTCAGTACCTTAACATGACATGTCATTCATATGAATGTGCATTGCATTGATTGTGTTCTTTCTCGCTTGCCGTGTTTGTCCCTCCTCTCGGAGACGACGCTCCGACGATTGTTCGATGACACCGATGAAGAACTATATTATCTTCGTAGTGCTGTGCAAGCAAAACCCCTTGTTCATTCCGATAATCCCACTCTCTCGCCTCCTCTCTTTTTACTGCATTAGGACAACAACGATTCATGTGTTACTTGTTATGTAGCTGAACCCTTTATCCTCTCGTGATGACCTGTCATTCCACAAGAATAGATGAAACCCACTAGCATGAGTAGGAGTTGTTTGAGCCCTGTTGTGCCTACTCATTCATGCTTGTTTGTCATGCCTGCCATCGCTTAGAGTTGAGTCGGTCCGATTCATCGGGAATGAATTGGAATTGTTATGAACATGTCCTATTGTGTGTGAGCTAAGTGTGTGAACACGATTTGGTAAAGGAAGGTGAGAGGCCATGTAGGAGTACATGGTGGGTTGTCTCATTGCAGCCGCCCTCAGAACTGAGTTCTGTGTTTGTGATCCATGAAACAGTTATTACCACGCATTGGGCCCGAAACCAATGGGCCCTCTCGGCTTCTTAACCACCCTTGTTCTCTGCTCCAGAGTTGCAACTAGTTTTCGTGTTTGTAGGATATGTGTTGGAGGTCGGGCGAGCGCCTGACCCTAGGGGTGGGCTATGATGCGGTAGATACACCGGGTCTGTGTACCTAATGCCTGCTTGGTATCTCGAACCTCTGACACATCGCTCGGGGTCAGATGGGAAACCTCGCCGGACTCCTCATGGATGGAACCTGAATAGGCGATAAACCCGACTAGGGACTTGAGTGTTTAGGTAGGTCAGGCCGACACCCACGCTGGGCTTCCGCTTGAAGGTTGCCGAGTACATGTCGTGGTAAACGCGGTAAGTGGTGAGAGCGCAGGTGAAGAAGTACACCCCTGCAGGTCCATAGTGGTGTATTGATATGGTGAATATGTGGACTGCAGCGCGCCACCTCAAAAGAGTTTCTTGCAAATGAGTTCGTGTTAGCCATCGACTAAAGCTGGCTTGTGCTGTACCAAACTCCACCACCCCCTTTGTTGATAATGATGCATATGTAGATAGTTCGATAAGTCTTGCTGAGTACGCTTGTACTCACGCTTGCTTATTTTATGTTTTGCAGAGAGACGCTGCCTCGCTTAGTAGTTCCGCTTTGGACTTCGACGCTTAGCTTGTTACCTCAGCTACGATCTTGTGCCCTCGGCAGATCTCGTAGATAGTCGCTTTCAGCCTTTTTTCATTTATAGTTGTCTCAGACTGCACATGTTTAGCTTCCGCTTGTGCTTTGACTTGTATGTTTCGAAAAGTTGGGTCATGAGACCCATGTTTGTAATATCTGCCTCTGAGCCTAATGAATAAATATTGAGTCGAGAGTTATGTTGTGATGCCATGTTGTATTTACACATATTGAGCATATTGTGTGTATGTTTGAAATGCTTGGTATGTGTGGGATCCGACAATCTAGTTGTTTATCCTTGGCAGCCTCTCATATGGGGAAATGTAGTCTAGTGCTTCCTCGAGCGATAGTAGTCCGCTACAGCCCGGTTCACGGAGTCCTCGCTAGCCCAAAGACTACCGCTTGGACACTTGATCTGGCCGGCATGTGTTTCACTTCGCTCTTATGTCCGTTCTCGGGAAAAGTCACGCGGTGATATTCGAGTCCTCGCTTAGCTCTGCTACAGCCGGGATACCGGAGTCCTCATAGCCCAAGCATACAGCCCGAATTCATACGTTGATGACCGACATGCTCGATGTGATTCATGTATGCCTGTCCCCATGGGTTAGTGCCGCTTTGGTTCACGACTAGCCATGTCGGCCCGGTTCTTTGTCATATGGATGCTAGCGACACTATCATATACGTGAGCCAAAAGACTAAACGGTCCGGCCATGGTAAGGCGACACCTGTGGGAATACCGCATGGAGGCCGCAAAGTGATATGAGGTGTTACCGGCTAGATCGATGTGACTTGAATTGGGGTCCCGACAGATTGGTATCGAGCCTGACTGCTCAGAGGATTACCAAGCCAAACCGGTCGGGTTGTGTCTAGAAATGCTTTAGTTATGTAAGGGAATTGATTGTGAAGGAACGAAGGTTCTTTTTACTCCTTATACCTCATGGCCTTCTCGATCCGAGTCATCCTCTCTCTTCTACGGGTTAAGAACTAGGCCTTCTCATCTACCTATCAGATGACGTGTTACTAATCCATAGACCTTTAAGATTGTTGATTAAGCCCCGCTCAGTTCCTACTATTTCGTATGATAATTGTTGATCCCTTAACCTTGATATTGTGATGTTGAGTGGTTATGCCACCATTTTTGCAGGATGTCTCAAATCATTTTGAGCATTTACAGCCGTTATGCTGTCCGAGTCATCCCAGGTCTCTAAATAGTCTGATGCATTTGCAAATCTTTTCATTCCATTCCCGATGTCCTTTTGGGTCTAATATGCACACTAATCGATAAGTTGAGGTACTTTGTTGCCTCATGAGATGTTGGAGCTTATTATTATGACCCTAGGTGTTTAGGAAGTCACCTACCAATTTAGCAATGTTTTGTGTTCCCCGTGTGATGTTTCTCGACCATTATTCTTGAAAGCATCCCGTGATGTTATTAGTTAGTAGGCATTCTATTCCCGGTTCTTGAACCCGAGATTCACCCTACTTCATGTTGTTAGTATTTGCTAGTTCCTTTAGGATATTAGTAACTTTATGATAGTCCTCGAGGTCCATGGTATTTCCTTCTTCCAAATACCATGAACTAGTTAAGGCGTAAGTTCTTGAATTAAAGGATCACAATCGAGTACTCTTGAGGAGTTCTCCATATATAATTGTGACTCGCCAGCTTCTACCTTCTCCGCATGGGTTATCCGGAGAAATGTTGAGCTTTGCTCGATATACTAATCCATGCTCCACAACTCGAAAAGTTATATGTTCCTTTGAGTTGCCTCTTTAGTTGTATTCCGACCTTCGCCTCATCAAGTGATAGTCGAGTAGTCGCATTCGCTATCAATGCCTATTATCCTTGTGGTCCGTCAAGCCATTCTATTTCGGAATGACTAGGAGAAACAAACTCCAGTACCTCATCCATTTATAGGATTGGGTCAAAGTAGTTGTATCCCGCAGATCAAAATGCCAATTCAGCTTTGTTCTGTTCTACCTTGGAGTGTTACCCCCTTTATGTCAGAATTGTCATGAGAACTGCACCAACTCTCCTGAATTTTTGACGTAGTGATACTTCTTACCATCATCATTCATTCCTCGGTCCTCATGTTGTTGTAACCGTAATGCCGACAAGTGAATTGTGATGTGTGAAATCAATACTCCTAGCAACTCGTCGCTTGGTAGTAAATGGACAATATTCTCATTCTTAGCGTGTTGGTTGCTAAATCATCATCCTAAGGTTGATCGTGCCACCTAGTCCTTTTCTGGTGCACTCTTTGATCAATGAGTTAGGATTGTGTCAATCCCTCACTCTTTTGATCATATCGCCTTGCCGTGAAAAGCAAGATTGTTCTCGAGCTTAGTAACATACCGTGGTTCGTGACTTTCCAAATATCCTCTTGGAAGTGTTACCGGTGGTTTCCTCGATCGCTGTGTTGAGCTCGTGATCGTTGGTTTCTTGTAAACCACTCCTTCTCCAAGAATCTGTGTTGGATATCCCTGAGCTAGTTGGTTAAGCCAGACAACAACTTGGAGAGTTGGAAGATAAAAGCTTGCCTAACTTAGTTCGCTCCAAAGGGATATTCTGTGTGTAGTGTGTTGAAGAAAGATGATTTCTTCATCAATTGGTCCTCGTGATCAGTTGTTGGACCTATTGTCTTATAAATCCTTTGATTTGAGTGTGAGCTATCGTCAAATCAAATCAGTACTAACGATGTTCATAATGTTGTCTTACTCGTGGTTGATCCTCGAGCATACACCATTATATCCTTTGGTCCGACCAATGCTATCACCGTGTTCACATGATGGTGGAAGTCCAAAGGATATGGAAATTCGATGAGTTGTGTTGAGCCCATTAGTAGCATTTTGTCTCCCCCATGATTCATGTTGAACATCAACCTAGCGTTGGAAACTTTGTAAGAAATGTCTTCGTGTTCCACTCGTGAAGCTTATGCTTGGGTGGAAGAAGTGACTTCTCAATTCATGTGCTTTAGGTGTAAGTTGCCGCCATGAATTTCAGAAAGGTTTGTTTTGTTTCCTTGGAATCACCCCAAGTCCGCCATGCATTCGTATGTAGGTATTCTATGGTTTGTAGATTGATTACCTCCACTCCATATGTGTCCCTAGCGCACCAAGCCACCGATTGATTTGTTCAAGGAGAAGAAGTTCTTTCCAAGACCGCGCTTATACAAGGACTTCGATATCCTCGATGATGGTTCCCCACCTGGACTCGGTAGTGTTTTATTTGTGAGACTACTACGTGGTCATGCTTGTCTTGGATAACGTGTTCACAGGTTTGTAGCAGAACCAGCTCATGTTTTGGAGCTTACTACCGTAGCTCATTTCCCGAGGATCTTGCAACACCTTCTCGCCGATTTGGTGCGAACTTTCATTTATCTTCTAGACTCGATGAGTCCGATTATTCTCGACACCAATCGGATCTGAATCTCGTGCAGATATGATGGTTGGAACATTCCCAACAGTTGCATGTTGTTCTCAGCTCGCACCGCCATTGCGCCAATTTCCATGGGCTGCCCTCTCAGTAATTGTTGTTCAGGATCATCTTCAAAATTGGACTTACCATGGGTCCCATCCATTTCCGATGATAAGCAAATCATCCATCGCGTTGTCTTCAACAAGGTAGTCCACATCATCCATCCTAGTCCGGTATGCCATTCCTTTGCACCTCCAAACAATCGCTAGAATTGCCTTAGGCTGGTATAAAGAGTTTCAATGATCTCTAATCAAAAGTAATTCTTTTTGCCACTTAAGGAATAGTTCTCCGCCACCTTCCTAAGGTGTCCCGCTATGGAATCATGGCAATCATCTCCTTGTTACTTTGAAACCATGCACCATTTTACTTAAGCGTGGAATGGTTGCCTACCAATTTGAACCTTCGTTATTCATTTCTTTATCATCATTCCTAATGTGTGTTTGATGTCTCAACTCAAGAGTTGTTCTTACGTCCCTCCATGAACTGATCTTGAATTGCTCGATTTTCAAGAAGATTAAACTCGTAGGGTTTCCTTCTTTCTATTGTTGTGTCGAGTGAAGATCTCGAAAGCAAAGACGTTAAGACCAAGATGATGGAATGAATCAACATCTTCGAGAAGGGCAAATGGATCATAAAGATTGTGATAGTTTTGTGACTCCCTTTCCTCTTACTCACGCCTTGAATCTCGGGCTAGATTCTTGTTTAGTGGGGTGAGTTGTCACAGCCCTAGAGCTTGCTTGTAACTAGTGGCATTGCATCCATGCATCATGTTTGATTTTCATGAAATTTGAAATGGGGATTGCCTAAACTCTAGCATTAAAGGAAATCAAATAGGTTCAACTAAAAATATTTTTCAGTGAATCCAAATGGCTTTAGAAAATGTTCATCATTTCGGAAAATGCTATAAACCATAACCAGAGGTGCTGCACATTTTCATGACATATTGGTCAATGGATTAATTCATAAAGTATTTGCATTTGGGCATTTAATGCTAATAAATAGTTTAAATGTTCAAATAATCATAAACTTAAATGTTTGCTGTTGATATTTTCCAAACAAAGGGCTTGAGTAAGTTTCATGATTTTTGGGATAGTATTAGTATTTTAATAAAGCCCTAAAGACTACAGAATAATAGAAAACAGAACATAATTAGAAAAGAGAGAGAGAAGCCACTTGGGCCAGCTTACTGGCAGCCCACTGCTGGCCCAGCCGGTGGCCCAGCCCACCAGCCACGCCACTGCCTCCCACCTCTCGCCAAGAGGACGAGAGGCAGGGTCGCTGCAGGCGCCCACACGCCACGGCCACCTCCACCCCGCCTCGCCGTGTCCCCGCCGCCTCGATCCCTCCCGCCGCCACGCCTCGACCTCTCTCTCTCACGCCCGCAGCCTCCCCCTCTTCGCGCCTCGCCTCCCCATAGCCGAGCGGAGCTCGCCGCCACCGACGCTGCCATCATGCCACAGCCACCCCTCGCCTCTATGCATCCCTCGAGCCCGCCTGACCCCTGGAGCTACCCACCCGACACACTAGACCAGAGGAGGCCGAATCGACCGGAGCGCTGTTGTTCTCCATCTCCGTGCCCGGAGATCGCCATCGCCGATTCACGGGCTCCAGCAAGGCCCCCGAGCCAACCGACCTACCTAATCGACCGCTGTGAGCCCCCGAGCGCCTCCTCTCCCCTTTTGCTCGCTTCCATGCCGAGAAGCTGCTCTCGCCAGACTGAACGCGCTGCTGCCTGGCTGTCCGCCGGTGCTGCTCGGTGACTATTTGGTCCCGGCTAGTGCCCATCGTGACTCACCGTGATCACGAGGGCCACCACTAGCGCCAGCCCTCTTGCTCAAGACACCGCAATGTTGCTCTGAACCACGCCTCAACTCCGCCGCCGCTTGAGCTCGCTGCCGCTGCTCGGCAACAATAGGTCCCGCCACCACCACCACTGACAAGCGCCAACAGAGCTCTCCAACGAGCCCAAGAACGGCCTCACCTGCCCTGCGGGCGCTCGAGTCAGGCCACTGCTCCTGGCCTCGCCATGGTTTGACCTCACTGACCAGCTTGACCACGGGTGGGCTCAGCTTTGACCCCTCGGTCAATGACAGTGGGGCCCACCTCTGCTAGTTAATTAGGATTAGTACTAATTGAATTTAGTTAAACTGATTACATCGACACGCCGAGACCCACTGTCAGTTTGACCGACCGTGTCCTGTTGACCTGCTGACGCCATACATCGACGCCAGCCGATGCAAGAATACCTTTTCTCGATTAAATCTAATTCAGGAAAATTCGTAAAATGCCCTAAACTTCAATAAATCATAGAAATTCAACCGTAGCTCGATTGAAATAATTTATATATGAAAATGATCAGAAAAATATGAAGAATCTGTTTATGCCATGATCATGCATGTTTGAATAAGTTAACCTCACTGAATAGGATGAATCATGATTAGGTAATTTATGAACTAGCATTTGGAGTTGGAGTTTAACCTTGTTTGAATTCCACTTGAATTAACTTGGCTAGATATTGCATTAGGTGAATTTAGTACCTTAACATGACATGTCATTCATATGAATGTGCATTGCATTGATTGTGTTCTTTCTTAGTTGCCGGTGTCTGTCCCCTCTCGGTAGACGACGTTCCGACGATTGTTCGATGACACCGATGAAGAACTATATTATCTTCGAAGTGCTGTGCAAGCAAAACCCCTTGTTCATTCCGACATAATCCCACTCTCTCGCCTCCTGCTCTCTTTTTACTGCATTAGGACAACAACGATTCACTCTTACATTTGTTGCATGTAGCTGAACCCCTTTATCCTCTTCATGACCTGTCATTCCACAAGAAATAGATGAAACCCACTAGCATGAGTAGGAGTTGTTTGAGCCCTGTTGTGCCTACTCATTCATGCTTGTTTGTCATGCCTGCTATCGCTTAGAGTTGAGTCGGTCCGATTCATCGGGAATGAATTGGAATTGTTGTGAACATGTCCTATTGTGTGTGAGCTAAGTGTGTGAACACGATTTGGTAAAGGTAGGTGAGAGGCCATGTAGGAGTACATGGTGGGTTGTCTCATTGCAGCCGCCCTCGTGAACTGAGTTCTGTGTTTGTGATCCATGAAACAGCTTATTACCACGCATTGGGTTCAAACCAATGGACCTCTCGGCTTCTTAACCACCCTTGTTCTCTCGTCTGTGAGTTGCAACTAGTTTCGTGTTTGTAGGATATGTGTTGGAGGCCATGCGTAGCGCCGACCCTAGGGGTGGGCTATGATGCGGTAGATACACCATGGCCTGTGTAATTAATGCCTGCTTGGTATCTCGGGAACCCTGACACATCGCTCGGGGCAGATGGGAAACCTCGGCCGACTCTCATGGATGGAACCTGAATAGGCGATAAACCTGGACTAGGGACTTGAGTGTTTAGGTAGGTGTGGCCGACACCCACGCTGGGCTTCCGCTGAAGGTTGCCGAGTACATGTCGTAAACGGCGGTAAGTGGTGAGAGCGCAGGTGAAGAAGTACACCCCGCAGGTTAATATGATCTATTCAATAGCCGTGTCCGCATGAAAAGGACTTCGGGTTGCCTATAACAGTTCATAGACAAGTGAAAGTGGATACTCTAAAATGCGCAAGATAAGCATGAGTGCTATGGATGGCGTTCTCGAGGGAGACGGAGCGGTCCATAGTGGTGTATTGATATGGTGAATATGTGGACTCGTAGCGCCACCTCAAAAGAGTTACTTGCAATGTAGTTCAGGATAGCCACCGAGTCAAAGCTGGCTTGCTGCAGCCAAACTCCACCACCCCTTTGTTGATAATGATGCATATGTAGATAGTTCTGATAAGTCTTGCTGAGTACGCTTGTACTCACGCTTGCTTATTTTATGTTTTGCGAGAGACGCTAGTCTCGCTAGTAGTTCCGCTTGACTTCGACGCTTAGCTTGTTACCTCAGCTACGATCTTGTGCCTCGGCAGATCTCGGTAGATAGTCGCTTCTCAGCCTTTTTCATTTATAGTTGTCTGTATTGCACATGTTTAGCTTCCGCTTGTGCTTTGACTTGTATGTTTCGAAAGTGTTGGGTCATGAGACCCATGTTTGTAATATCTCGCCCTCGGAGCCTAATGAATAAATATTGAGTCGAGAGTTATGTTGTGATGCCATGTTGTATTTACACATATTGAGCATATGTGTGTATGTTTGAAATGCTTGGTATGTGTGGGATCCGACAATCTAGTTGTTTATCCTGGCAGCCTCTCATATGGGGAAATGTAGTCTAGTGCTTCCTGAATGATAGTAGTCCGCTACAGCCCGGTTCATCGGAGTCGCTAGCCCAAAGACTACCGCTGGACACTTGACTGGCCGGCATGTGTTTCACTTCGCTCCTATGTTTGTCCTTCGGGAAATGTCACGCGGTGATATTCGAGTCCTGCCTAGCCTGCTGCAGCCCGGGATACCGGAGTCCTCATAGCCCAATGCTACAGCCCGAATTCATACGCTGATGACCGACATGCTCGATGTGATTCATGTATGCCTGTCCCCATGGGTTAGTGCCGCTTTGGTTCACGACTAGCCATGTCGGCCCGGTTCTTTGTCATATGGATGCTAGCGACACTATCATATACGTGAGCCAAAAGACACAAACGGTCTCGGGCCATGGTAAGGAGACACCCGTGGGAATACCGTGCGTGAGGCCGCAAAGTGATATGAGGTGTTACCGCTAGATCGATGTGACTTGGAATCGGGTCTCGACATGAGCCCCCGAGTCGAGATGCTCAGAGGTCCCCTTTAGTGCTCAAGCAGCCATTGTTCGATAAGAAAGGAGTGCGACGCTGCTAACACGGGATTGCCTTAGGTGCGTAGGTCGGTGCTGTGATAGCTAGTGTTTCCGGAGGATGACTTATCTCGGAGTCGAACCGATTCTCGGTGCGGGCGTTAGGTCCACAGACGGGCAGACAAGGAGTTGCTCGGCGAGGTCCTCAAGGCTCTTCCCTCTCGCCTTTACTCCCCTTTTCGCTTTACGCCCCGGTCCTGCCTCGAAAGGCTCAGCTGCCATGGTATGCTGTGTCATGATGCCGTGGACAAGGCCAGAGGGTGAGGGCTGCAGAGCCAGAGGAGCCCATGAGTCGCGATGCTCAGTACCCCCTTTAACGCAAGCGGTTCAGGTGGGACGAGAGTGAAGAAGACGCCGTGAGGGCTCTCGCGGGCGCTGCTCCTTGAAGAGATCCTGCAGGGTCATCACAAAATGAACAAGAGTTCGCCATGACAATCGGATACTACCGTTGGTTGCTCCGAGGGTGTCGAGGCATCAAGGCTTGGCAGGTGGCGCTTATGCGGGCTACCGCGCCGAGCTCAGCCATTCAGGTTTGTCGGTGTTGTAGGGACGGACCCATGCGCAAGCTGCCGTGTGCTGGGGAGCAGCTCCATCAGCTTGGTGTCAATCGAGCGGGCGACTAGGTCAAACACGTTAATCACGAAGGAGCAAGTTCATTTAGATAGGTGAATGGAAGGCAGACGTCGCTGGGTCTGGCGCGAGCGACTTGGGGATGATGCAGCCCGAGGGGCGCCCCCAATAAGGTAAGCTAGAAACACGGCTGGTAGGATACATGCCGCGGGGATGGACCCACGCGGCCTGGGAATGATGCAGCCCTGTGGGGCGCTCCCAGCTGAAAATGAAATTCAAGGATGTCACCCGATAACGTTGAAGATGAAGGATGTCAAGTAGCGGACGTCAGGCGCCGCGGGAAGCCGATCTTCATGAGCCTCAGCCCCAGAGGCCTCGGAGGCCCGGAGGCACCGTGGGTCTCGCGACCATCTCCATCTCCGCCAGATCTGCGGAACGCCTGGCCTCTTGAGCCTCCAAGATGCTCCTCATGAGGCGCTGGCGATGGCAGCCGCTGCTCAAAGAAACCGTAAGGCATGCGAACGTAGCTGTGGGTGGACTTTCACAACGCCCCACGCGAGGGGCCGAGGAGCTCTCGAGAGGCGGCTCGGCTGAGCCCCGGTATGTCGATGCAGCCAAGAGCCCACCATCTTCGCCTGGATGGGGAGCTACGGTAAGCGGCGGCTGCCACTCATGACTCTTGACTCCTGCAGCTCCCGAATGATCCGACCGACGAACCCCGAGGGTTTGGCCTCCTTGACTCGCCTCCTTCCCGAGGGAAACATGCTTGAAACACGCCCAAGTGGTGCCCAAGTGCCTCCTCGTGATCTTTGCAAAGTCGGTGGCCCTCCAGAGAGAGCCCCAAGCCTTGCTCGAGGAGGGCGCCTGCTGCCTTCCTATGGATGTAAGGAGGTGCCCTTGAATGCACGCTGGCTCGAGGGGCCTGCCTCCCGAGGGGTCGGGCCAGCGATGTCTTCTTCTTCTTGGGAGGAGCCTCAGGAGCCTCCCGCCTCCGTGATCTGGTCTTCAAGTGATGCAGCTTGAAAAGCACGCCTGTGGAACACACTGCGTCTCTCTCTTCACAAGGAACCGTGATGACTCCACCACTTCCTGGCATCTTGAGGACATCGCAGCCGTGATGGGTCACGGCCATGAATTTGGCCAGAGCTGGGTGCCCGAGGATGGCATTGTATGGCAGGAGAATGTGGGCGGCGTCGGGTTGATGAGCTCTTGTGCAGGTAGTTGTCGCAGGCCCTCAAGGTGATAGGGAGGCGGACCTGCCTAATCGGAACTGTGGAGCCATCGGTGACTCTAGAGAAAGGCTTGGTTGGTCAAGCTGATTGTAAGGCACTTGGAGATTGTTGAATGTCTCTACGGACAGGACATTGAGCCCTGCTCCGCCATCGATGAGGGTCCCGTGACTTGCACGCTGTCGATGATTGGGGAACAGAGCATCGGAGGACTCCGATCGTGGTCGCCAAGACTTGAGATGATCCGCTGAGCTGAACGTGATGGCGCATGCCGACCACCCGAGAGGGCGCGTGGCTTCGAGCTCGGGAGGATTGCATTCACTTCATGGCTAACTGCTTGAAGATGCGCCGAGAGGCTGGGCTTGAGCTCCGCCAGATGTGCTGATCACGCAAGGCCCTGGAAGCCCCCAGCCCCCTCGGCCCCGATGATGGTCTTCGCTTTCCTGGCCGCTGTGGCAGAGGAGGGAGGTCAGTAACGCCTCGGATTTGATGCGCCTGTGTGTCCGCCGCTTATTTGTCGCCGCTGCCATGTCATGTGCTTATGTGTTGCACTTTGCCATGTCATCATATGCATTTCATATCATGTCATCAGTGCATTTCATCTTGCATGCGTGTTCGCCTCATGCATCCGAGCATTTTCCCGTTATCCGCTTTTGCAATCCGCACTCCTAAGTCTCCCCGCGCTCTTTTACCTCTTTTTCATGTGGGTGTTAAACGGTCTCGAATGGACCGAGGTTTGTCAAGCTGCCTTGGTATAGCACCGTAGACCGCCTGTCAAGTTTCGGCCATTTGGAGGTCGTTTATACTCCAACGGTTAACCGGTAACCGTAAAAGCCTCTTTTTGTGTGCAGCCCAACACCCTTCCAAAGTGGCCCAAAACCCATCTAACTCCCTTCCATGCTCTCGTCGCTCGATCACGATCGTGGGCGAAAACCGTGCCTCATTTGGACTCTCCTAGCTCCCTCTATCTATAATAAGTCCCTCCTCACAAATTTCAAGGCAAACCCTAGCTAACCTTCCCTTCACACGGACATGTCCATCCCGCTGCGGACATGTCCGCCGCCCCTGGTCTAATCCGCCTCGCCACGCATGCTTGGCCGCCCACTGCTGGCTGCCCGCTGGGCTCGAAGGCTCACATGCCTGCCGCTGCCTGCTGCGCCGAGGCGCCGGCTGCCGGGCCGCCGCCCGCGCCTGGGCCTCAAGGCCAAGGCGCCCCGCCGCCTCGCCTGTGGTTCCTCCGCTTCTCAGGGCTGGCCACAAGACGTCGCCTCGCTCTCCTGCCTCCGCTTTCCTCCCGACTCGGCCGGGCGGCTTTCCCGCCTCCTCCGCCTTCCTCCGGCCGATCTCGGCGAGATCCGCCACCAAGATCGAAATCTGGTGCCATGGTCAACCCATGAGGTGATGATTTGCCTAAGTCCCCTTATTATTTGTGTAATTATCATGCCATAACTCTCTGATATTGCTTCGCTTTCGTATGTATAATATGTCAAATTGTTCGTCTTTGACGAGTACATCATTTCATCTCATTGCATCATTTATATTTGAGCTCATCTTGATGCCCGAAATGCTGTTAGAAGAGGGCTATGTGATGTTAGTTTAAGATTCTTATCAGAACAATCACTTTTGTCATTTTTGCCATGATTGATGTGTGCATCCTATGAACTTGAGTCCTACATGTGTTTTGTAATATGCCATGCCATCTTTACAGGGGTGTATGCCATGTATTTTGTGATCTCTGTGGTGACTAGCACAAGCTTGCAAACTAGGCTTCATGATGTTGCTGATTTAAGCCCCTGTTCTGCTGATATTTCTATGCCATGTAAACTTGATGCTACCGAGAGATCCATGCTTATTTTGAGATACTTCAGTAAGGATGTTTTGAATATATGGTTATGCTCTATCCATCCATGCCCTTGTTTGCAATTATGGAGTGCCATAGCTTGAGTCAATCGAGCTCTACTTTTGCTATAAAATGTTTCCCGCAGATTGTTTACATGTTATTCAATTTTGCCAAGGTTGTTGTAGTTGATCCTTGCATGCTATGTTGTTGTTCTTGCCATGTATAGCTTCTATGCCATGTCTAGTTGCTGTGTATTATTAGTTTGTCATTAAATGCTCATAGTGAGTGCATCGAGCTCACCAACATGCCTACTTGTTATCTGTTATGCCATGCCCTGTTTTGCACTAAGTCTGAATCTGCTTATGTTTTTGCTATATTCACATGCTTGCAATCATATTTTTCGATCCCTTTGGCTTATGGTCAGTAAGGGACTTTTGTTCTATGCATTTAGTAGATTCATGCCATGCCTTTGTTTGCCATGTTAAGTTCCTGTAACATGTTGTTTGATAGCTCTAAACATTGCAACCTGTTGTTATTTCTGCTAAAGTGTGAAACTGTTATTATTTGCAATCTTGCCATGTCATTTTGAGCATGTTCTAGTGATTTCTGGAGATAGCTCAGTGTTCATGTTTTGTCATGTTTTACCTGTACATCATGCCCATGCCTTTTGTTATCACCGTGAGGTACTGTAGCATGTTGTTCTGATGCTTGCAATATGCCTAGTTGCTGTTTTGGACAGATTGTTGTCATGACTTGTATAGTGTGTATGTGTTGAACCGCTGTTCGCTTTTGAGTGTGCTCTATATGAAACTTGCTTGATTTTGCATGTAGTTTCATATTATCATGTTGCATCCTTGTTTTGAGGTGTTTGCTTGATGTTTGTATGCATTTTGCATCAATGCCATGTTTAACTTGTTTTGCTCATATCTTCTAGGCCGAGTCTCAATCTAATGAACTTTATATGTAACTTGACTAGAATTTCGTAGATCATCTTGGTGCATCTTAATGCTGTTTAACAACTTGAACATAAGGTTTATTCAGATCTGGACCAATTTCGAAATTTGCATATGAGGACTTACCGAATTGTTCTATGTTGTTTCCGGCCTCATTTAAACTTGCTTTGATGTGTTGCTCTTGTTTGCATCATCTTTTGCCATGAGTAGCTTCATGTAGCTTTGTCATGCATCATGCTTGTTGTGCATCATGCCTTGTTCATGTGTGGTGTGTTTACCATGTTGTGTGCTTCTTCTTGTTAGTTCCTGCTTTTGCGATCGTGAGGATTCGCTCGCTCACGCTTGGTTCGGCTTCATCCGCTCATCTTCTTCATGGACTCGCTCTTCTTCCTTATGGGATTTCAGGCAAGATGACCGCTACCTGGATCTCACTACTATCATTGCTATGCTAGTTGCTTCGTTTCTATCGCTATGCTGCGCTACCTATCACTTGCTGCTCAAGCCTCCCAAATTGCCATGTCAGCCTCTAACCTTTTGCACCCTTCCTAGCAAACCATTGTTTGGCTATGTTACCGCTTTGCTCAGCCCCTCTTATAGCGTTGTTAGTTGCAGAAGATGAAGTTTGTTCCTTGTTGAACATGGAGATGTTGTTCCTTGTTGGAACATGTTTACTTGTTGGGATATCACAATATATCTTATTTAATTAATGCATCTATATACTTGGTAAAGGGTGGAAGGCTCGGCCTTATGCCTGGTGTTTTGTTCCACTCTTGCCGCCTCTAGTTTCCGCCATATCGGTATTATGTTCCCGGATTTTGCGCCCCTAACGCGGTTGGGTGATTTATGGGACCCCTTGACAGTTCGCTTTGAATAAGACTCTCCAAAGAAGGCCCAACATTGGTTTTACCATTTGCCTCACCTATGCCCTTTTTCCCTTGGGTTTCGGAGCCCAAGGGTCATCTTTATTTTAGCCCCCCGGCCAAGCTGCTCCTTTGAGTGTTGGTCCAAATGGGCAGATCATGGGCCACCACGGGCAACTCGAGGGCTGGTTTTACTCAGAGGCTGACCTATCCGTGTGCCTCGAGAACGAGGTACGCGCTCCTATCGGGATTTGTCGCACATCGGGCGGCTTTGCTGGTCTTGTTTTATTGCTCGAATGTCTTGTAGCCGGATTCCGAGACCGATCGGTCTTCCCGGGAGAAGGAATATCCTTCGTTGATCGCGAGAGCTTATCATGGGCTGTTGGGACACCCCGCAGGTATAAACTTTCGAGAGCCGTGTCATGTTATGTGGCGATGGGAATTTGTTAATATCCGTTGTAGTAAACTTGAAGCAAACTCTTCTAAAATACACCAACCGTAAAGCGTAACTGTGAGTGTCTCTTTTCGGGTTGATCGAGAGGAGAACACGGTTTCGGGTTATGTCCGACGAAGTAGGAGTTCAGGATCACTTCTTGATCATTACTAGTTGACGCATCGCCTTTGTTTCTCTTCTCGCCTCATTTGCTTATGTTAGCCACCATATATGCTTAGTCGCTGCTGCAACCTCACCACTTTACCTCTTCCTTTCCCATTAAGCTTTGCTAGTCTTGATACCCATGGTAATGGGATTGCTGAGTCCTCGTGGCTCACAGATTACTACACCACCAGCCAGTGTACAGGTTATGATGATCATGACGCGAGAGCGATGTTTGCTTGTTTTGGAGTTCTTCTTCCGCTTCTTCTTCGATCAGGGATAGGTTCTGTGTCGGCAGCCTGGGCTAGGTGGTGGATGTCGCTTGAGCCTCTTGTTTATGTTTCATCCGTAGTCGGATGTTGATCTTGTATATGATGATGTTGTATTCTTGTGGCATTTGTGCCTTATGTATGTATCCCCACTATTATGTAATGTTGATGTAATGATATCCACCTTGCAAAAGCGCTTCAATATGCGGTCTATCTTGGTGGGACCGCCGAGTTCCTTTTGGATAGGGTCGATATTGGGCGTGAAGTTGGTATCGAGCCTCGATCAACCCTAGAGCCCCTTGATTGATCGTAGTAGTTTGGGCGTTGTTGAGTCTAGAAGAAAACTGTTTTTGAGTCTAGTTATATCGAGAGTAGGAATTTTTTACTCCTCAGCCCCTTCGCCGCCTCGTGAGGAATCTTGACGAGGTGTTTTGAACTACTACCTCTTCCCTTCAAATTTTTCTTAGGATCACGTGGTTAGTTTTTCGCTCGTTGTTTCTCAGCTCTTTGATCCGTGCATTTCGTCAAGTTGACTCGAGCCTCTTCATCTTTAAGCTCAATCCCCGCTTGTCTTATTTTCCCACCCGCCCACCCTTCTTCTTCTCGAACCGGAGTCCGTAATTGAGTATCCATCCTACTCATGTAAGTCTTTGCTTTCTTTCCTCAATGATTTCAACCGTGTTTTCTTCAAGATATTTGTCGGTTTCCTCCAAGTTGTCTTTGTTTTCCGCCTCCCACCCTATTATTCCCGGAGTTCGAGTTTCTTCCACCATCAATTTCATTCGTGGAGGTCTTCAGCCTCTCCTCAATTGTTTCAACCGTGAATTCTCTTTGTTTGAGATTCTTCATCCTTTCTTTTTCCGTGGCCTCAATTCAAGTTTTCGGTAGTGATTATATTCTTTTCTCGGCTCAAATATTTCCTTTGCTCGCTTCTCGCCAGCTTTATCATTCCGAGTTCGAAGACATATCAGAGATTCGTCTGTTCTAATTAATTCGAGGTTGTCACCTCATTCAAATATTTCAGTTCTTCCGTGCATCATCTATCTGTTCAACATCCTTTCCAACGGTGTTTTTTTTAGTGGGCCCTAACCCACAGGTCTTTCCCAGGATCTTACCTGACTCTTTTAATTTCCCCGGAGCTATTCTCAAATTCTTTTCAAAGGGTGATGTAAGATTGGATACCATCAGTCACTTGCCTTTTCCAAGATCGATTTCAAATCATTTCATTGTTGGCTCAACCTCTTCGCTTTCATTCTCCCGAGTACCTCAAGTTATTTTGGTGGTGTTTCGTCATCATTTGAAGACCAAGTAGAGTTTTTCTTAAATCTTGTCCGTTTCTCCCGAGATTCATGGTGCTAGCTCGATGTTATCCTATCTAATTGTTTCCAAATATGCAATTCTTTTCATCCATCCGAGTATTTCAGAGTTCTTTTTGCTGCCTCGATCATCCGGAGGCCATCTTTTCGAATATTGCTTCGCTCCAAGTTTTCAAATTCGCTCTCCTATTATTCCTTATTCGTGCCCCTTCGCTCTCTCTCAATATTCTTACGGTAGTTCGCTCAAGATTCTTTTTCTTTGATTATCATATTAATCCATTCTTTCTTTTCAATCCTACCGTGGTTCAAGAAGACTTTTTCGATTTTTCGTGCTATATTCCCTTTAATCTTTTCCATCAAGAATAAGTAATATGCAAAATCCATTGCTTGTCATCAATTTAATTTGATGAAGGATAAGCATACAATAAATCTTATTCTTATTTCATCAAAGTGAGTAATCCTTTTTCTTCGGAGTTTGTTCTTGATGAATAAATTCTAGTTCCAACTGTTATCATCTTTCTTTTCCGGAGTTCAATTTCCTCAGCCATTTCGTCTGAACCTCCATCTAAATCATCGCAAGGCTCATCTTATTCTTTCTTCTTTCATTCTATCTCACCATCCTTTTTGTTACCGGAGTTCTTCATGGTGGTTCTTCATGTTTTAATTCTTTCTTCAAGAGTTCATCAAGATTTTGTTGGTGGAGTTCAAGTATCTTTTCTTCTTGCATCTCAAGTGCAATTAAATGTCCGTATTCTTTTGAAGTGGAGTTTTGTATTTCTTCGCTCTTCTCAGCTATCCAATCATTTCCGCTTGTGGTCGGTTATCATCTTATGATTTTGAGAGGTTATCCATAAGTCCACAAAAGTTTATTCTTTTGTTGTTGAAATTTCCAACAACTCCGCTCAATCCTTTCTTCCGAGGTTGCTTCTATTTCATTCGTGGCACAAGTTGTCATTCTCTTCTCCGTTCTTTTCATTCAACTCTTTCAATTCTTTCCGGAGGTTTTGTGTCATGTCTTCATCAAGTATCATTCCATCCTCTCAAGTTCAAGTTCTATTCCTCCATGTTTTAGCCGGAGTGCTTCCTAAATCCTTTCAGTCTTATTCGCTTTTTTTTCATTCTAACCAATTCGCTAGAACGAGTGGTTTCATAGTCTATCTGATTCCGTGAGCTTTCGATTCTTGTCATTCTTGTCGCTTTCTTCTTCTCGTGTGCTCTCGATTCTTGGCTTCTTCTCTTGAGTTCTTGTTTCACCTCATCCCTTTCCCTTCCGTCACGGTCCTAAGATCTCGGGACGAGATCTCTTGTTAGTGGAGGAGTGTTGTAACGCCCCGGATTCGATGCGCCAGGTGTCTGTCAGTTATTTGTCGTCGTTGCCATGTCATGTGCTTGCGTGTTGCACTTTGCCCTGTCATCATATGCATTTCATATCATGTCATCAGGTGCATTTCATCTTGCATGCGTGTTCGTCTCATGCATCCGAGCATTTTCCCGTTGTCCGCTTTTGCAATCCGCACTCCTATGTCTCTACGCCCCTTTTACCTCTTTTTCATGTGCGGTGTTAAACGGTCTCGAATGGACCGAGGTTTGTCAAGTTGCCTTGGTATAGCACCGTAGACCGCCTGTCAAGTTTCGTGCCATTTGGAGGTCGTTTGGTACTCCAACGGTTAACCGGGTAACCGTAAAAGCCTCTTTTGTGTGCAGCCCAACACCCTTCCAAAGTGGCCCAAAACCCATCTAACTCCCTCCATGCTCTCGGTCGTTCGATCACGATCGTGTGGGCGAAAACCGTGCCTCATTTGGACTCTCCTAGCTCCCTCTATCTATAAATAAGTCTCCTCCCGCGAAATTCGCGGTGCAAACCCTAGCCAACCTTCCTCCAAGGCCGGACATGTCCATCCCGCCACGGACATGTCCGCCGCCTCCCCATCCAATCCACCTCGCCACATGGCGTCACTGCTTCCCACTGGCCTGCCCTGAGGCCCGAGCTGGGCACATGCTCGCCTCGCTCAAGGCGAGGCGCCAGGCTTCGCTGCCACCGCCGCTGCGCCGCCCGGCTCTTCCGCCTGGCCAAGGCTCAAGGCTCCCTGCCGCCTCGCCTGGATTCGCCGCTTCACGCTTCTGCCACAAGACGTCAGCTTTCCCACCTCCCGGCCAGATCTCCTCCCCTAACTCACGGCGCTTCTCTCCCCGCCTCCGGCTTTCCTCCGGCTGACCGGCGAGATCCTGGCCACAGATCGAAAAACCGTGCCGTGGTCAACCCATGAGGTGATGATTTGCCTAAGTCCCGATTATCTTTGTAATTATCATGCCATATTCATCATGCCATAACTCTCAGATATTGCCCGCTTCATGCGATAATATGTCAAATTGTTCGCCTCGACGAGTTCATCATTTCATCTCATTGCATCATTTACATTTTAGCTCATCTTGATGCCCAAATGCTGTTGGAAGAGGGCTATGTGATGTTAGTTTCAGATTCTTATCGTAACATGCACTTTTGTCATTTTTGCCATGATTGATGTGTGCATCCTATGAACTTGAGTCCTACATGTGTTTTGTAATATGCCATGCCATCTTTACAGGGTGTATGCCATGTATTTTGTGATCTATGTGGTGACTAGCACAAGCATGCAAACTAGGCTTCATGATGTTGCTGATTTCAGCCCCTGCTCATTGATATTTTTATGCCATGTAAACTTGATGCTACCGAGAGATCCATGCTTATTTTGAGATACTTCAAGAAGGATGTTTTGAACATATAGTTATGCTATATCCATCCATGCCCTTGTTTGCAATTATGGAGTGCCATAGCTTGAGTCAATCGAGCTCTACTTTTGCTATAAAATGTTTCCGGCAGATTGTTTACATGTTATTCAATTTTGCCAAGGTTGTTGTAGTTGATCCTTGCATGCTATGTTGTTGTTCTTACCATGTATAGCTTCTATGCCATGTCTAGTTGCTGGTGTTGATTAGTTTGTCATTAAATGCCTCATAGTGAGTGCATCGAGCTCACCAACATGCCTACTTGTTATCTGTTTATGCCATGCTCCAGCTTTTGCACTAAGTCTGAATCTGTTTATGTTTTTGCTATATTCACATGCTTGTAATCATATTTTCGATCCATTTTGGCTTATGGTCAGAAGGGACTTTTGTTCTATGCATTTAGTAGGTTCATTCCATGCCTTTGTTTGCCATGTTAAGTTCCTGTAACATGTTGTTTGATAGCTCTAAACATTGCAACCTCGATGTTATTTCGCTAAAGTCCTAAACTGTTATTATTTGCAATCTTGCCATGTCATTTTGAGCATGTTCTAGTGATTTCTGGAGATAGCTCAGTGTTCATGTTTTGTCATGTTTTACCTGTACATCATGCCCATGCCTTTTGTTATCACGTTGAGGTACTGTAGAATGTTGTTTTGATGCTTGCAATATGCCTAGTTGCTGTTTTGGACAGATTGTTGTCATGACTTGTATAGTGTGTATGTGTTGAACCGCTGTTCGCTTTTGAGTGTGCTCTATATGAAACTTGCTTGATTTTGCATGTAGTTTCATATTATCATGTTGCATCCTTGTTTTGAAGTGTTTTCTTGATGTTTGGATGCATTTTGCATCAATGCCATGTTTAACTTGTTTTGCTCATATCTTCTAGGTCGAGTCTCAATCTAATGAACTTTATATGTAACTTGACTAGAATTTCGTGTAGATCATCTTGGTGCATCTTAACTTGATGTTTAACAACTTGAACATAAGGTTTATTCAGATCTGGACCAATTTCGAAATGTGCATATGTGGACTTACCGGAATTGTTCTATGTTGTTTCCGGCCTCATTTAAACTTGCTTTGATGTGTTCGTCTTGTATGCATCATCTTTTTCCATGAGTAGCTTCATGTAGCTTTGTCATGCATCATGCTTGTTGTGCATCATGCCTTGTTCATGTGTGGTGTGTTTACCATGTTGTGTGCTTCTTCTTGTTAGTTCCTCGCTTTATCATGCGATCGTGAGGATTCGCTCGCTTCACGCTTGGTTCTGGCTTCATCCGCTCGCTCTTCTTCATGGACTCGGTTCTTCTTCCTTATGGATTTCAGGCAAGATGACCGCCACTCGGATCTCACTACTATCATTGCTATGCTAGTTGCTTCGCTCCATCGCTATGCTGCGCTACCTATCACTTGCTGCTCAAGCCTCCCAAATTGCCATGTCAGCCTCTAACCTTTTGCACCCTTCCTAGCAAACCATTGTTTGGCTATGTTACCGCTTTGCTCAGCCCTCTTATAGCGTTGTTAGTTGCAGAAGTTGAAGTTTGTTCCTTGTTGAACATGGAGATGTTGTTCCTTGTTGGAACATGTTTACTTGTTGGGATATCACAATATATCTTATTAAATTAATGCATCTATATACTTGGTAAAGGGTGGAAGGCTCGGCCTTATGCCCGGTGTTTTGTTCCACTCTTCCCGCCCTAGTTTCCGCCATATCGGTATTATGTTCCCGGATTTTGCGCCCCTAACGCGTTGGGTGATTTATGGGACCCCTTGACAGTTCGCTTTGAATAAGACTCCTCCAAAGAAGGCCCAACATTGGTTTTACCATTTGCCTCACCTATGCCCTTTTTCCCTTGGGTTCGGAGCCCAAGGGTCATCTTTATTTTAGCCCCCGGCCGTGCTCCTTCGAGTGTTGGTCCAAACGGTAGATCTGCAGGGCCACCACGGGCAACTCGAGGGCTGGTTTTACTCGTAGGCTGATTTCCATCGGTGTGCCCTCGAGAATGAGGTATGTGCGATTCTATCGGGATTTGTCGGCACATCGGGCGGCTTTGCTGGTCTTGTTTTATTGCTGTCAAATGTCTTGTAGACGGATTCCGAGACTGATCGGTCTTCCCGGAGAAGGAATATCCTTCGTTGATCACGAGAGCTTATCATGGGCTGTTGGGACACCCCTGCAGGGTATAAACTTTCGAGAGCCGTGTCTGCAAGTTATGTGGCAGATGGGAATTTGTTAATATCCGTTGTAGTAAACTTGAAGCAAACTCTTCTAAAATACACCAACCGTAAAGCGAATCGTGAGTGTCTCTTTTCGGGTTGATCGAGAGGAGAACACGGTTTCGGGTTATGTCCGACGAAGTAGGAGTTCAGGATCACTTCTTGATCATTACTAGTTGACGACCGCCTTTGTTTCTCTTCTCGCCTCATTTATGTATGTTAGCCACCATATATGCTTAGTCGTTGCTGCATCCTCACCACTTTACCTCTTCCTTTCCCATTAAGCTTTGCTAGTCTTGATACCCATCGTAATGGGATTGCTGAGTCCTCGTGGCTCACACTTTACTACACCACCAGTTGCAGGTACAGGTTGTGATGATCTTGACGCGAGAGCGATGTTCACTTGTTTTGGAGTTCTTCTTCTGCTTCTTCTTCGATCAGGGGATAGGTTCCAGGTCGGCAGCCTGGCCCTGGGCTAGCAGGGTGGATGTCGTTTGAGCTCTCTTATGTTTCATCCGTAGTCGGATGTTGATCTTGTATATGATGATGTTGTTTTCTTGTGGCATTTGTGCCTTTATGTATGTATCCCCACTATTATGTAATGTTGATGTAATGATATCCACCTTGTAAAGCGCTTCAATATGCGGGTCTATCCTGGTGGGACCGCCGAGTTCCTTTTGGATAGGGTCGATATTGGGCGTGATGAGGCTCATGCTGCCTTATGGGCGATCTCGCGAGGCTGATCCCTCCAGCCTCCCTCATGAGGCGGGTCCCTCCAACCTCCTCGCGAGGCTGATCTCGCCACGTCTTCGAGGTCGGTCACGCCACCCTTGGCGAGGGCCACGGTCTTCCAAGGCCCTGCTTTTTCCTCCTCCTCGTCCAGAGCCTCGATCATTGCGGTCAAGGCCGACGATTCGCCTTCTCGCATGGCTCGAGCTCTTGACATTCACAGGTTAGGGTGTGGAGGTCGGTACACATAGTACCGCTGCCCTTGAAGACTCGGGCTGATCCCTGCCTCGCTTGGTATCTAGTTCGCCATGAGCACGGTAGCCCCCTTGCGCTTCACGCCCTGACCTTGGGCTTTTCTTCCTGGTCTGCACTGCAGCTCGAGGAGGGAGAGGTGTCCTTCTCAGCCTTGGCGACTTGGTCGCCAAGTTGAACAGCTCCAAGGACGCAAAGGTCTTCATGCATCGCCAGCTCCTCCTTCATCTTGACGCCACGCACACCGTCGGAGAAGGCTGAGATGATGGCCTCCTCGGTCACCTTGGGAATCTTGAGGCATGCGTTGTTGAAGCGCTGGATGTACTTCTGCAGGTCTCCCTGCTCCTCGCTTGATGCGCGATGTCGCCATGGCAGGAGGCCGGTCGCGAGTGCCTTGAAGTTGGCGATGAAGCTGGTGCGCATCTCGGCCCCAGGAGGAGATCGTGCCAGAGCCGTGTTCAGGAGCCAAAAGGGCACCGCCTTTGAGCGCCTAAGGAAACCAGTTCGCCATGACCTTCTCGCCCTCAGCAGGGCTGATCCCCAGCTCATAGAGCTGGAGGAACTCCGCAGGGTCGGCCGTGGCGTCGTAGCGAGGAGGCAGGTCTGGCTTGAACTTGCCGGGCCACGCGACGCTGCGTAGCTTGGCGGTGAAGGTGCGGCAGCCTGCCGTGGCCACGGGAGGCCTTTGGTGACGAAGGGCCTGGTCTTCCGGGTCCCCATGCGCTGCTGCTGGGAGCAGCGCGGGGTCTTGGCGTGCTGGAGTAGGAGCGCTGTCGTGACGGGCCGCAGGTGGAGCACTCGGCAGCTTCTTGGGGCGAGGAACCTCTTGATAGCTTCGCTTGTCGCCGGGCGCCGCGGAGTGGGTTCCGCCAGGCCACGCGCTTTGGGGCCAAGGCGCCTTTCTTGAGGGGATGCGGCTAAGGCGCCTCGAGCTTGCCGTCACAAGAAGGCGGGCGCGGTGCAGCGAGAAGGACGGGCGCTGGGAGCTCGGCGCGGATTTGAGCTCGGCGACGCGGGTCGAGCCACTCGTGACACGCCGTCGACAGGGCGGTAGCGCAGGAGCTCGCTTTGTCGTGATGAGCGCGCTCGAGCTCCATAGGCGCACGGAGCGCGCGAGACGAAGAACCAGCTGGGGCGAGCGAAGGAGTAGCGGTGCGGACGTCTCGCCTCACGGATGGATGCTGGACGACGCTTGTTGCTTGCTCTCGCCGGGCCGGTGGTGGCGTTGACGGCAGCGACGGGAACGGCGGGGCGGACGCCGACGGGGCCGCTCGGGAGACGCGAGAAGCGAGAGCGCCCGGGCCGCGCTGGCCCGACGAGGCCTCGACATTGATGCGATGGGCGACGTAAGAATGCGGCGGAAGATTTGATTCTGTGCACTTTACCGGGCGCGCCAAATGTTGGATTTCGGTTCCGCGCACTTTCTAGGTTCAACTGGGTGCACGCGAGATCTCACCCCTACCTACCGCACCTTGTCGCCTCACAAGGATCTAAACTACGCAAAGAGCAACACAAGGGACACATGTTTATATCGGTTCGGGCCACCATTGTGGTGTAATACCCTACCCAGCAGGTGTGGTGTGGTGGATTGCCTCAGGGGCTGATGATGAACACACAAGGAAGAACAGCCTCATGAGGGTCTGTTCTTGGCCGGTGCGATGAACTCATAGGGGAGTTCGACGCTTCTCTCTCTCTCTCTCTCGATTCAAGATGCCTCTACCCCTGTGGGTGGCTAGTACTATTTATAGGCAAAGGCCCCGGCCTCTTCCCAAATATTGAGGGAAGGGCGCCAATAATTGGCCATTTTGAAAGGGAACATCTAGTACACTTATCCCGACTAAAGTTGGTCCTCGCCGCCAAAGGCTCTCACAATGACGCCGGCTTGGGCTCCACGATGACCTCCTTCCTGCCATTGTGTTGGTCTTGGTCTTCTTGCATCGAAATGGCTGCCTTTGCTTGATGCTCTCAAGGCTTGCCTCCTTTGCACCAAAGAGGAAACGAGGACATCAAGGCTGGCTGGCGCCTCGGCCTGGCGCCTCTTGGTCGTCATGGCTTGGCCATGGGCACCTCGTGAGGTACCCCGCCTTGATCTCTCCGCCTCATGAGCCAGCCCTGACGAGGCCGGCTCGAGGAGGCTTCTCGTCTGCCTGCCTCATGAGGCTTGGCTCTCGCGAGGGTCTTGAGCTTGTTCGATGAAGATGGGCGTGGCCACCCCTTGAGCCACGCCTGCAGGCCGAGGCGGTGCAAGTCTGGGTACCCCTGCTCCTGTAACACGACAGATATGGGCTTGTTACAAACTTAGGCGAGTACTGGACTGCAGCTAAGCCTCCGAGTGGGAGGGTTAGTCTCCACTTGGTAGGATTTTTTAAACTTAGGCGAGTACTTGAATGTAGCTAAGCCCCCGAGTGGGAGGGTTGCTTCCACTTGGTAGGATTTTTAAACTTAGGCGAGTACTTTGATCAGAGTAAGCCCCGAGTGGGAGGGTTGCTCTCCACTCGGTAGGATTTTTTAAACTTAGGCGAGTACTTTGACTGCAGCTAAGCCCCCGAGTGGGAGGGTTTCTCTCCACTCGGTAGGATTTTTAAAATTAGGCGAGTACTTTGACTGGAGCTAAGCCCCCGAGTGGGAAGTTACTCACCACTCGGTAGGATTTTATTTAAACATAGGCGAGTACTTGACTGCAGCTAAGCCCCCGAGTGGGAAGTTACTCACCACTCGGTAGGATTTTATTTAAACTTAGGTGAGTACTTGACTGCAGCTAAGCCCCCGAGTGGGAGGTTTGCTCTCCACTCGATAGGATTTTATTTAAACTTAGGCGAGCACTTGACTGCAGCTAAGCCCCCGAGTGGGAGGGTTGCTCTCCACTCGGTAGGATTTTTAAACTTAGGCGAGTACTTGATCGCAGTTAAGCCCCGAGTGGGAGGGTTGCTTCCACTGCAGGATTTTTTAAACTTAGGCGTAGTACTTTGAGTGCAGCTAAGCCCCGAGTGGGAGGTTGCTTCACTCGGTAGGATTTTTAAACTTAGGCGAGTACTTTGACTGCAGCTAAGCCCCGAGTGGAAGGGTTGTTTCACTCAAGAGGATTTTTTAAACTTAAGCTTAGTACTTTGATCAGCTTAAGCCCCGAGTGGGAGGGTTGCTTCCACTGCAGAGGATTTTTAAACTTAGGCGGGTACTTGACTGCAGCTAAGCCCCCGAGTGGGAAGTTTCTCACCACTCGGTAGGATTTATTTAAACTTAGGCGAGTACTTGACTGCAGCTAAGCCCCCGAGTGGGAGGGTTGCTCTCCACTCGGTAGGATTTTTTTAAACTTAGGCGAAACGGATTCGCACCTAAGCCCCCGAGTGAGAGGCTTGCTCACCACTTGGTAGGATTTTATAAACTTTAGGCGAAACGGATTCACAGCTAATAAACTTAGGCGAAACGGATTCGCAGCTAATCCCTCGAGTGATAGGCTTGCTCACCACTCGGTAGGATTTTATAAACTTTAGGCGAAACGGATTCGTAGCTAATAAACTTAAGCGAAACGGATTCGCAGCTAAGTCACCCACTGGGGGATTTTAGACACAAGTATAAGCAAATGGACAATCATTCTTAGAAGACTCAGAGAACTCTTTGTCTCTAATAAACAAACTACAAAGGTATTTCTTATTACAACTCAATGTAATGAGCTCTTAAGTATAAAAGGAGCGGAGCAGTTTCTGGCATTCCAAGCCTCGTGGCTTTGTCTTTTCGATGTTTGACATTGTAAAGATGATACGCCCATTGTGAAGCACCCTGGTGATTTATGAAGGGACCTTCCAGGAAGGCGAGCTTGTGTGGTTTCGCTGATCCACTCAAGAACTAAGTCTTCTTCTTGAAACGCCGACCTCTCAATGCTTCTCGGCATGGAATTGGCGCAAGTCTTGCTGATAAATGGTCGAATCGGATTAAAGCCATCTCTTTCGCCTTCTAGGAGATCAATCAAGGCCTTGCCGAGCCTGTTCCGCTTCATCTTCAGAGAAAAGCTCGACTGGGTAAAGCTAGAAGCAAATCACTCTAGAGAACAGCTTCAGCCCATAGACCAAGAAAATGAAGTTCGCCAACGACCAATTGAAGTTGTCTCAATCCCCAAAGAACCGAAAGAAGTTCATCGACCAGATACCGCCATGCGGCTTGAGATCACGATCAATCGGGTTTCATCCTTTGAGAATCGCCATTTACTCTTTCTCGCTTGTCCATTCGACCGGGATGGGCGATCAAGCATAGTCGACTCGAGTGCCTTGGGAAGCACAAAAAGCTCGAACTCATCGAATCAAGTTCGATCCGTTGTCGATGATGTCGTATGGAACTCCTCATATCTGAATGTCAACTCTCTCGATGAAGACGACGGCAAGACGGCTTCAAGATTCTTGATAGGCTTGGCTTCAATCCATTTGGTAAACTTGTCGACTGCTAAGCACTTGAGTGAAGCCGCCCAACCAGTCCTCGTGGGCCCAACCATATCTAACCCCCAAAACAGCAAAAAGGCCGCATTTAGTGGAATGGTCTTTAGGGCTGATGCAGTGCTTGTGGGACATGTTGGAGTAAACTGCAGCCTTCACATTTGTCGACTATATCTTTTGCCATTTCATTTGCTCGTGGCCAATAAAATCCAGCTCGGTATGCTTTGTCCACAATGGTCCGAGAGGACCGCATGGTGGCCACAATGGTCCGACAGGACACATGGTGGCCACAGGTCCCCGAGTGGATGTCGTTGAGGATCACTTGACCTTCTTCTGGTGTTATGCATTGGGCCGACTCAAATACACTTTCTCTGAACAGCTATCCACTTATCACAGTAAAGGCTTTGGATCGACGAACGATCTGTCGGGCCTCCTCTTCATCCTCTGGGAGTTCCTTCCTAAGGATATACGCAATGTATGGCACTGTCCAGTCGGGAGTTATGACCAAAACCTCCATGATCAAGTCAACCACTGCCATGTAGCTCGACTTCATTCGGACTGCGGGCACTTTTAGGCTGCGGGGCTCTTCAAAGAAGGGATCTTCTTGAACTCAAGGTGTATGAATGTGTTCCAAAACACATTGTGGGAATGGCTCTCTTGAACCTATTTTTGCCAAATCATCGGTCGCTTGATTTTTCATTTGGGTATATGATGGAGCTCTAACCTCAAACTTCTTTTCCAACTTCCTCACTGCACATAAAGAATCAGTCATAGCTGGGCTTCGACGTCCCACACCTTCATCACTTGATTGACTACCAATCTGAGTCATCGAGACCATGAGACGACGGACACCGAAAGTGAAATGGCCATACGTGAACTCCATATAAGAGTGCTTCATATTCAGCTTCGTTATTGGAGGAATCAAAGTGAATCGAGAACATTTCGAGCTTGTCTCCTCGGGGATACCCACATCCCTAGAATTTGTTTGTAATTAGTTGCATCAAAGACCCATGCATCATGTCTAAGATTTATTTGAAATTTTAAATGGGGACTAACAAACCCCAACACCCCTTTGAAATACTAGGTTCCAAACAATTGGAATTTCAATGAACCCAAAATGCCCCTTCATAAATGTTCACCATCTTTGGTCCGGCTAAACTTTCCGCCAAAAATGGTTTCATTTTTTTGGAGGCTATTCGATTTTTGCACCAAGCTATAAGTATTTGCATTTGGGCAATTTAAACCTATAAATATTTTAAAATGCCCAAATAATCTTGAAGGTATTTTTAGGCTGTTGAGAATATTTTCAAATGTGCCTCTCAATATTTTCAGTGTTTTTCCTAAATGGAATAGTTTTTCTACTATTTTAAAACATGTAATGTAAAACAAATAAGAAGAAAAATGTAGCGAGAGAGAGGGTTTTACCGCACTCACTCGCCTCGCCCAAGACGGCCCAGCCTAATCGGGCATGTGCTGCCGTCATTGTCCTCCCGCTTAGTCGAACAGGCGGTGCTAACGCTGCCAAGGCGCCTCCAAGGCCACGCTGAGCTCCCGCCTGCTCAAGGCCCCCACCGCCCAGATGCCTCCACAAGACGCCATGCAGCCTCCCGACCGCCTCACTCTCTCTCGAGCTCTTCCCTCCTCCGCTCTCTCTCCTCTCATTCCCGAAAGCAGCAGCCATCACTGCCTTCGTTGTCTGCGACCACCGCCACCCCACACCTCACCGACGCGCCAGAAGCTCCGCGAACATCTTCCCTCAACCCTCACCGAGCCACGCCGCCGACGCCTCGAATGCTGACCACGCCTGCCTTCTTTCAACCTTGGTCGCTAAGATCGCCATCGCCGCTTGGCTGGCCATAGCAGCTCCTCCTCGAGCTCGTTGCTCGCCTTTCGTCAGAACCGGCTGCGGAGCTCCTGCCCCTGCTCCCCTTCTCCGCCTCCTCTCTCGCATCACCGTAGCTGCTGCACCGTGTTCACACCAAGACGCCGCCGCCGAGCTCGCTGTCGGCGCAGCTCAGTGACCATTTGGTCACCCCGCGAGTCCAACGGTTTAGAAGGCCCAAGAGAGCATGCCTAGCGAGAACCCAATTCGCTTGCACGCCGCAGCAGCTAACCCGCTGTCACCGAACTCCGTCACGCCCCGGATGACCTCCGCGGGGTCATCTCCGCCACCCCAGCTCCGATGTTCCGCTCCATCACCATAGCTACAGCAGCAACTCTTCAGAGCCTCCTAACGCCAAAAACCATCGCCTGTGGGCGATTTCCAAGCCTCTCATTGCCTCGTTGCCACCGGGCGACGAAGCCGCGGACCAGGTCAGCGAAGTTTGACCTCACCACCAGCATTGCTTGATCTTCCCCTGTGTCACCGACGCAGGCCACCCCGACACTTTTTAGTTAGTATTAGTTTAACACTAATTAACCCACGCTAGAAGGCTACTTAGTTGTTGACTAGTGGGCCCCGCCCCACAAACAGTTTAGTTAGAATTAATTTAAGGCTAATTAACTTGGTTAATTAGTTGTGCCACCGATTAGTGGGACCCATCGGTCGTTTGACTCTGGATGACCTCGCTTGACCTGTCGACGCAATAAGGCATCGCATCGATTTAATAACTCTTTTCTATAATTTAAATAAGTCTTAAATGATTTATTCATTTCATAAAATATCCAAAACTTTGAAAAATCATAGAAATTAATCTATAACTCCAAATGAAACAAGTTAAATATGAAAATGATCGAAAAACCAATCTATCCATCTGTATCATTTTGATGCATGTTTGAACGACTTATACCTGCTGATCAGGACAAACCAATTAAATGACATTTAAATATCCACGTATGGAGTTTGAATTTGAAACTTGGATTCAAACCAACTCCATTTAAACTGCTAGTTGCATTAGCTCAAATCACATCATATGGCTATGCCATGATCATGCATCATATTGTCGCATTGCATTGATTGTGTTCTTCCTTGTTTGCCGTATTTGTTCCATCTCGATAGACATGGTTCCGACGATGTGATCGATGACAACGATGAAGAGCTATATCATCTTCAAGTGCTGTGCAAGCAAAACCCCTTGTTCATTCCAATACAATCCCACTCTCTCGCCCTGCCTCTTTTTATCGCATTAGGACAACATCGATTCAATCGTTACATGTTGCGGTAGCTAAACCCCTTTCCTCTCGTGATGACCCGTCATTACCAAAGTAAATAGATGAAACCCACTAGCATTAGTAGGAGTTGTTTGAGCCCTCGATGTGCCTACTCATTCATGCTTGTTTGTCATGCTCACATCGGGTCTCGATTCATCGTGAATGAATTGGAACGGTGATGAACATGTCCCACTGCAGGTGAGCTATGTGTGAACACGATTTGGTAAAGGTAGAAGTGTGAGAGGCCATGTAGGAGTACATGGTGGTTGTCTCATTGAAACCGCCCTCAGAGCTGAGTTCTGTGTTTGTGATCGATGAACAGCTACTACCACACATTGGGATCCTTAATTGACTCTCTTGACTTATTAATCGCCTTGATCTCTCGCCCAGAGTTGCAACTAGTTTCTTGTGTTTGTAGGATATGTGTTGAGGCCGCCGAGCATTGACCCTAGGGGTGGGCTATGATGCGGTAGATACATCGGGTCGGCTGTAATGGACGCCTGCTTGGTGTCTCGGGAACCCCGCACACATCGCTTGGGGCTGTGAGCGAAACCCCGCCGATTCCTCGCTGGATGGAACCCGAATAGGCGATAAACATGGACTAGAGACTTGTGTGGTTAGTCAGGTCGTCGGGCGACACTCTCGCCAAAGCTCCGCTTGAAGGTTGCCGAGATACGACGGTACATGGTGGTAATCAAGCAGAGCGTGGTGAAGAAGTACACTTCAGGGTTATAAATGATCTATTCAATAGCCGTGTCCGTGGTAAAGGACTTTGTTGGGTATAACAGTTCATAGACAAGTGAAAGTGGATATCTAAAAATCGCAAGATAAGCATGAGTGCTATGGATGGCCTTCTCGTGGGGAGACGGGAGCGGATCCATAGTGGTGTATTGATATGGTGAATATGTGGACTCGTGTGCGCCACCTCAAAAGAGTTACTTGTAGTCGTAGTTCAGGTTAGCCACTGAGTCAAAGCTGGCTTGCTGCAGTTAAACTCCACTACCCCCTTTGTTGATACCGATGCATATGTAGTTAGTTCTGATGTAAGTCTTGCTGGGTACATTTGTACTCACATTTGCCTATTTTATGTTTTTGCAGAGAGACGTCAATCTTGCTAGTAGTTCCGCGTGGACTTCGACTTTTAGCTTGATACCTCAGCTACGATCTTGAGCCCTCAGCATGATCTCGTAGATAGTCGCTTCTCAGCCTTTTTCATTTGTAGATGTCTCTGATTCTTATATGTTAAGCTTCCGCATATGCTTTGACTTGTATGTTTTGAATGTTGGGTCATGAGACCCATGTTTGTAATATCTCGCTCCTCGGAGCCTAATGAATAAATACTTTGAGTCGTAGTGTCTTGTTGTGATGCCATGTTGTATTTACACATATCGATCATATTGTGTGTATGATTGAAATGCTTGGTATGTCTGGGATCCGACAACCTAGTTGTTTATCCTTGGTAGCTTCTCTTATGGGGAAATGTAGTCTTGTGCGTCCATGAGCCATAGTAGTCCGCTACAGCCCGGTTCACCGGAGTCCTGCTAGCCCAACACTACCGCCTCCGAACACTTGATCGGGCCGGCATGTGATTCACTTTGCTCTCGTGGTTCCGTCCTTCGGGAAATGTCACACGGTGACATTCGAGTCCTCGCTTAGCCTCACAGCCCGGTTCCTGAGTCCCGTTAGCCTGCTACAGCCCGGATTCACACGCCGACCGACATGCTCGATGTTGATTCATGTATGCATGTCCCCGTAGTTAGTGCCACTTTGGGTTCACGACTAGTCATGTCGGCCCTGTTCTTCTCATATGGATGCTAGCAACACTATCATATACGTGAGCCAAAAGGCACACGGTCCCGGGCCATGGTAGGCGACACCCATGGGAATACCATGCGTGAGGCCGCAAAGTGATATGAGGTGTTACAGGCTAGATCTGTGACTTAGTATCGGGTCCCGACAGATACCAATACCACCCCAAAGATCCAAACAATTCAGCATCTTGGAGCCATCAAAGAACATGGTCCAGTGCTCCGAGTGGACTTGAGTCGGCATCTGCTGTTCGATCCACTCAGCAAGGAAATCTGCTATTGCTTGGGACTTGATAGCTTTCTTTGCCTCAAACTTGATATCCGAGGGAAGGAGTTCAATCGCCCACTTTGCCACTCGACCAGTTGCATCTCTGTTGTTCAAAATCTCTGATAATGGAGCGTCGCTAATGACTGTAATGGAGTGGTCATAGAAATAGTGTGCAACCTTCTTCATGGTCATATAAATCCCATAGACAAGCTTCTGATAATGTGGATATATTTGCTTGGATGGAGTAAGAACTTCAGAAACATAATATACGGGGCGCTAAACTTTATAAGCTTTTCCTTCTTCTTCCCGCTCGACCGTAAGTACTGTACTGGCAACTTGTCTAGTGGCTGCAATGTAAACAGTACATGCTCTTTGCTGATTGGGGCAAGGAGCATCGGCTTGGTGGAAAGCAGGCTTTGAGCTCTTCAAACGCTGCATCAGCTTCGTGAGTCCACTCGAACTTATCGCATTTCTTTCATCACCGGTAAAGAGGCAATGCCTTTTCACCGAGGCGAGAAATGAATCGACTTAATGCCAAACAACCAAGAAGCTTCGACATCGTGCACATATTAATACGTATGCTTTCATCCGGAGTATAGCACCAACTTTCTCTGGTTAGATCGATCCTCGCTCGAAACGAAACCGAAAGTAATTTTCAGCCAGAACTCCGAATGTGCACTTTGATGGATTAAGCTTGATATCATACCTTCCGAGGTTGGCAAAAGTTTCAAAAAGTCACCAGAGAGGTCGTAACCTTTACATGACTTGACCACAATGTCATCCATGATACGCCCACATTCCGACCGATTTGAGGAGCAAGCACTTCAATCATCCTCATGAATGGCTCCAGTGCTGAATCATGGTGACATAATGTAAGCACTTAATGGAGTGATGAAAGTTGTTTTTATCTCATCGCGACGGAGGAACCGGATGGGCGCTTCTTCCTATTTGGTGCAAGTGTTGTTTAAATGTGAGTCGGAGCAGCATTGAATCGGTCGGGTGAATATTAATTGCTTCGCTTTCCTGCACGATCAAATGCGTAGTCTGTGGGTGCTTGGTTCGTGAAAGTGCATCACTCGGATCTGTATTTTCTCGATACTCTTGCAATTTACTACCGCCATTTGGGCATCGGCGATCTTTTGAGCCATTCTCGAAGCACTTCTTCTTCCGCCGATTGCCGCGTGATAGTGATCACCCTCCGGGACCGGCTTTCTTCGCTTGAGGTACACGTAATATGGTCGAGCTTACAAAATGTGCATAAGCAGGCCTACCCGTAATAGCGTGGTAAGCACTCGAAATCCACGACTTCAAACGCCAACTTTTCTTTTTGCGGTAATTTTGAATCACCGAAAACCACATCGAGGGTGATCCGCCGAGTGATTCAGCTTTCTTGCCGGTATGCCGATTCCTTTCAAGGTCTCCGGATACATGTGATATTTAGGCCACTACCACCATCCATCAACACTTTAGTCACCGAGTGCCTTCAACAATCGGGTCGACCATCAGCGCTTTTGCCTCCCGTGGGTGGCTATATTGTTGGGTGGTCGACTAGTCGAATGTGATGGCGCCTGGGACCACTTCAGATAACTGTGTCACCGAGCAACCATATTCACCTCTGTCATTATAACTTTCAATCGATTTTTTGCTTTCAACATCAAGCAAAAATCATCAAAGTGGAATTGATGTTGGGAAAACCATCATCGCTCTTCCTCTTTATCGCCATTCCTTGTCCGACTCTTTCCTTTTCCTCATATTTTTTCGAACTGTTGAATCAGGAGCCAACATTGCCGAAAGTGGTGTTTTAGGTAAATCAGGTTACTCTCCTCACCTTTCTTGGTATGAATGTGACATGGCAAATCCAACACATCATTTCCATCTTGATCTT